>BPLT01000109.1:355000-1555000 GCA_019656295.1 Rhododendron mucronatum var. ripense
TCACTATTGTTGAAGAATAAAATACACAACTAAGTATTCTTTTATGTGATTGATAATCCGTTCATGATATTCAATCTAACCATAACTCTCACATATACAATAACACAATAATAGAAAAACTTTCCCAATTTAATGCTTTAAAATAATCATTCATCATCGCAGAAAACATAATCTAACGATATATATTAATTTTGTAAGCATGTGATTATGACAATTATTTTTCTATCACAGACTACATGAAAACAAGAATCATATATTCATTGAATAAGCATACCGTAATTTTGTGTCTCATTAGACATGATTAGGAAATCAGTAACTTAATCATACTCAGATTCAACAAGTCCACCATAAATTAATCTTGATCTAAGGTTTACCAAAATTATGATGCACATGTTAGCATTAACAGAAGGTTTACGAATTAAATGAAGGGTTAACAATGATGTAAACCATCCAATATCGAAAACATGGCAGTAACACTTCTTAAATTTACAGATCGAGATTAAAGCCTTCCTCGTGAACTTTGAAAAACAACAAATAAATGCCAAATCGAGATCGATCATGTTCCATACTGATCGAAGCATTAGCAACCAACAAAAATTGATTATGCTAACTATGTTATAATTGAAGCAATTATGACAATAATAAATTCTTCTGGAAAGAGAATTACTTCCACTGGTATTCTACAAAATTACGTGACACGCAAAAAACAATGGCGGAAATCGGTAACTCGTTTTGCGAACAATACAGTAGCATTCATTCATAACGGTAAAATTAATTTTAATGCAACCCGACGGTAACGTGAATTTTTGGGTTCGATGTCAATCAACAAATCGTTAACCCATACACGGCAGTCCAACTTCTTAAAATTCCAAGATGTATTGATTCAGAAAAACCTTGCTCTGATACCAACTGTAAATCATATATCTGTATTTAATCTATTATGCGAAAAACAGATATAACAGGATCTTGAATTCAACACATCTCAAGAACAATAAATAACATACCTTTGTTGGCCATTGAGATTAGAAGGAACAAACCTCTTAATTAGAAACACCTTAATTCTTGGCTCACCTTCTCCTCTCTATCTCTACTTTTCTAGAATACCCCAGTACTTTAATTGATGGAAAAACCGTAGGAATAAGGGGTGGGTATTCTACCTTTTATAGAGGAGAGAAGAGGGCCTCAGAGATAATTATTAAAAGACACCTAGTCCATCAAGGTCTCTTTTATTATCAAGAGTTTTCCTTAATCTATAATTCTAATTAGTTATCGTAATGAACCATAACACTTCATTGGCTTACTTGATGGTGGAGTCCCACATGCACAAAACGTGAAGGCTAGTGGGCCACACTACTGGGAAAAAACTAACAGAATCTAGATGGTCTACCATACAAAAAGCATACATACTTACACAAGGCCTTGAAAAAACATTTGTTGGGTCTAAATTACCTCCATATTCCATGTACACGTACCCATTTCCGTCTCATAATTTTGGTCCTTTTTTTAAATACCACTTTTAACTTTTAAGTCAAATCAAACTTACTTTTTACCAAAGTTGTTCCGCATTCCAACCTTTCAAAGTGTTCAAACCCACTTGTGAAACATAATTTTTGACAAATACAAAGATTTCGGCTTTGACTTTACAAAGTGCACGTGTATTTTGGGACATCTTAATTATGGGACAAGGGAGAATATACATATCGGAGGCCTATAGAGAGCGGTGAAAGCCAGCCAGCCAGGGCATGAGCACTCTATTCGAGCAAGTGCCTCTTTCGAAGAACCTTCACAGCATGCTTGATTGCATTCAGAGCAATTTCTTCGTCTTGAGAGTTGAAAAAATCCATTCTTGTCAATGTAAATGGGTATTGTTATAGGAACTGAGGCAATATATTGCTTACATGTTGATTGAATCGAGGAGGTTTTGATCGATATCTAGGTTACATCTCGTCTTCTATCGTTAGGTTCTGTTGAAGCTCATAGTCCCACTGAATAACTTTGAAATATCTTGTGAATTTCGTCAGCTTCTCAATCTCCTCGTCTGATCCACCTCCCAAAATCATGGAACTCATCGTGCCAAAAAGCTTGGAGGCTGCCCTCTAAATATGGTTTATAATACTGCGATGATGTGGGGTGTCATTGGTTCATGACGTATCATTCATTATGAAATTATGCTAAGTTAATATTATCATTCGTTGTCGCTTTTGCTGTCATTTATCTTTTATTATCGACCATTTATCGTAAGTGGAACTCAATCGGAGAAATTAAGCTTCCAGTAATACTCGCAGCAACAACAGGAATGCCACTTTCTGTTCCAGCCAATATAAACCCATGGTGTTTGGTAGGATTAGTTTTTCCAATGGTTGCTAGTCATTACATGATGAGCTAGTCACCAAATTACCAATATTTAGTGTCTGTTTCGCTAAGAGATGGAACCGGAGTGATGAATGTCTTAGGGTATCTAATGACAATGGTTATCCCCAAGATGGGGATCTTAATTGAAAGATCAATGTCCCTTGCAAAATGCCCAACAGCACCAGGCATGAGGGTTGATCTTAGGTGTGGCACAAATTCGCTATGAGCTTTTATGTTTTGATCGGTTGTGTCATGCATGACTTCTGAAGTTTAGTACATTAATTTTTTTTTAAAACCTTATCGATCAAAATAAATTTTTTTGGGTGACAATCTCTTGTTTAAGAGAAAAGTTTCTTCACGCACAATTGTGGGGACGTTCAAAGGAGGAATAGATTTGGTTTAATTTAGGTCAACCGTCTTTATCTTTGCAATTGTTCTTTTTTTCCTCTATTGCGATTAAGTTTGTGTCAAGTGTTTTTTTCCTGTATATCTTCTCGGAAGTGGAAGAAATGTGACACAAATCTCTCAATTATCCTTGGAGTGACATAAGGAGTTCCACCTACTCTACCAGTGACACAAAGAGTAGGTGGAACTCCTTATGTTGCTCCGAGGATAATTGGGAGATTTATGTATTGCATTATCTTCCACTTTCAAAAAGATATACAAGAAAAAAAATTTGATACGAACTTAATTGCAATACAGGAAAAAAAACCTGCAAAGATAAAGACAATTGACTTAAATTAAACCAAATCCATTCCTCCTTTGAACGTCCCCACAATTCTATGTGAAGAAACTTTCCTCTCAAATAAGAGTCTGCCATCCAAAAAAATTACCTTGATTGACAAGGTTTAAAAAAAAAAATTAACGTACTAAACTATGGAAGTCATGCACAGCACAACCGAAACATAAAAGCTTATAGCTAATTAGTGCCACACCAAAGAGCAACCATCAACTCTCATGCGTGGTGGTGTTGGACATTTTGCAAGGTGGACACTAATCTTTCAATTGAGATCCCCATCTCGGGGATAACCATTGTCAGTAGATACCCTAAGACATTCATCACTCTGGTCCAAGCTATTAGCAAAACAGACACTAAATATTGGTGATTCGGCAACTAGCTCGTCATATAATGACTAGCAACCATTGGAAAACTAATCCTACCAAAAACCATGAGCTTAAATTGGCTGGAATAGTAGGCGGCATTCTTTTTGTTGCTACCAAAAACCATGAGATTCGGAAGCTTAATTTCTCTGATTAAGTTCCACTTGCGAGAAGTGATCAATAATAAAAAGATCAACGACAACAAAAAAAAGACGAATGATAATATCAACTTAGCATAGTTTCTATCATGATTGATACGTCGTGAACCCATGACACCCTACATAATCGCAGTGTAATAAACCATTTCTAGAGGGTAGCCTCCAGGCTTTTCGGCACAACGAGTTCCATGGTGCCATGACTCGCCAAACCTAACTGAAGCACTAATAATAGACGCTGCAACCTACTCAAAAATCAAAGTTAAAAGTTAATTTAAGTCAATTGTCACGCCCTCAATTTTCAACATACGTATATATGATTTCCATAAATAAACCTCGCCATGATCCGTACGATAACCCAAAATAATATAGCATTCCCAAGATTTTACATCCTTGGCTCCGAGGCCCAAATTAACATAAGTAGTGAATATTCGGGAGTTAAGGATTACAATATTCCATAGTCAAAAGATCTACAAATGAAGTTACAAATACATCTTCAAAAGAAATTTACAAAGATGCCTAAGTAACTCTTCGATGTTAGCTTTCAAAACAAAGATCACATCCAAGCACTCTGAGCATGCATGCTATTGTCCTGTGTGGATACCTGAAAATGATAATTGGCTTGAGCTACACTAGCTCAATAGGGAATTCTACGCTAACATTATATGCAAGAGAAATTCAAGAATGATCACAAGGTAAGAACGGGACATAGACCAAACGATAAGCAATAGCCAAGGTTTTACAATCCAATATATACTCGATACGAAATTTGGTAAACACCTCAACCTCCAATCATATCAATTTCCCATGTGTTCAATGTCACCTCGCGTTATGTGTCATGAGCTAAAGCTCCCGCCGGGCTAATTATGGGACCCCGATATCCCCTGCCAAGCACCCACCCGTAGAAGGTTAGGCCTTGAGTGTTCAATATGAGCATAGGCTCCTGCCAGGCTAATTATGGGACCCTGATATCCCCTGCCAAGCACCCACCCGTAGAAGGTTAGGCCTTGAGTGTTCAATATGAGCATAGGCTCCTGCCAGGCTAATTATGGGACCCTGATATCCCCTGCCAGGCACCCACCAGTTGATGGGCCCCGAATGTTCTCCTTGTGTCGGTAAATATCCAAGAATCTCGTACTCACATAATGTGTCATTTCAATTCAATTCAATTCAAGCGAAGTTCATGTGTTAATCGATATCAAAATTTATCGCACAAGGGCAAGGGATGCAAAGGACGCACAACGAACTCAAGGGATAAGATTAACAATATTATGGAGTGATTTGGTAATGTCTAGAACAAGTTAGAAATGATCGGGAGCCAAAACAATGGAGTTTGAAGCAAAGAACAAAGGTTGGGCTAAGGTACTGTTGTATGGATACTGCGGATTTCAGTATCTATACAACAGGGGCTAAAAACGGTCGAGAGAGTATTGTATCGATACTGATTTAATCAGTATCGATACAACAATAGCTAACAACGTTCCAGAGAATCGTGTATCGATACGGAATTAGTCAGTATCGATACAAACGGGTGTTCGTCCAGATTTTCTGCAGACCCAACAACAACAACAACCACAACAACCAAATACACGATTTAAGGCTAGAAAACACTTCTATTACATATATTGAGAGGTAGAATCCCTACCTCGAGGTCGAAGAACGAAACCCACAAAGATACGAGCCCTAGCTTTTCGAAAACCTTGATTTGAACGAAATACGACTCCTCCGAGCTCAAACCAACGTGGTACAGACCACCTTACGCGTAGAGGATGAAGGTTTGAAGGTTATTTTGGTGGGTTTTGAGAGCAATTTGGAGAGAGAGCAAGAGAGAGGGAGAGAGACCGAGAGAAAGAGAGAGAGCCGGTGAGGGAGTGAGGGAGAAAATAATCTCCTACTCTCTCACCCTCCTATATATACCCAATAATATGCTAATTACACATTGTATCCTTCTACAATCAATTCTAACACTTTAGCCCAAAATCACATAAACACAATTATTTCATATTTCTCCATTTATAAACATTAAACTTAATTAAATTAAATACGGGTCTCTACATCAATAATAGAGACAGTTGCCAACAAAAGATGATTGCATATGTCCCTAATACCGGAGTAGTTTTGGAAAAAGCAACTAATTCAAAGGTACGGAAAAAACGGTTTTATTATATCGAACAGTGTTTAAACTTTATGTGAAAGTGTTTTATGTAACACATATATAGTCCCCTTTGTCTGAGATTGCAGCTAAACTGCATATCTTCTTACAATTTGGGTAATCCAAATTTAAGATTGGGTCAAAATCAATGCAAGCCTCATTTGTGGACTTTTGCACCTGCCATTTGGCTAGAGCCGACAAAGGAAATAGTTGTTCTCTCGCTATAAAAGGAGAGCTTTGTATTTTGTAGGCTAGCAATTAATGCAGAGATACATAGACTCTAGTGGGTTGTGAGAAAAAATTCCCGCGCAAAGCTTGTCCCAATGAATATTGCTCTGATTCCTTCGTGGACGTACTCAATTTTAGAGAATCACGTAAAAATCTATTTGTGTATGTTTGGTTTTGATCTTTTGGGCACAACACCCTCCTCTCACAGTGTAGCCACTCTAGTGTAAGAGGAGGAGAATCTATGCCCATTACATGAAGTCCTCCAACTTAACATATACCAAGTTACCAACTGAACATTTCATAGTCTATCGCATGAAAATAGTTTTCAAAGAATACACGGGGTGTTTGGCAACCCCATTTTGACTTTTCATTTTCCTCTTTTTAACTTATGGGTGTTTGAGAACTACCTTCCAAAACACAATTTAGCAAAATGAGTTTGCCATTTTGATGTTTCGGTAAATCAGATCATAGAAGTGTTCTTCAAGACTCCCATACAAAAAGGAGATATTTTTCAGGCACTCTTATATCTCAATGACCAAAACAGTGACAAGGAGTGACAAAGACAGCTAGGTAATCAGAACTAAGATGCCCATAATTTTTGAGCTAGAGACAATAATCAGTCATAAAAGAAACTGAACAAACAAAACTAACACAAAAAAATGTAGACATAATGATTTCTAAGACATAAAACAGATCATTTAATGAGAGGGCCCTAAAATTAAATCAAATATGAAGTAAAAAAGTATGACATGGAAATGTACCCTAAAGAGTAATAGAAATAAAAAGGAGCTCCATTTTGGTTATTCCAAATTTTCAATATAACTGCAAAATATGTGGCCTAATTGAAAAATCAACATATTTTTAATGTTTATACTTTGTTGACGAATTGTAAAACTCTCTACACCCCTACAGATAAAGTACTTTCTTCCCTGTTCGAGTTCGCAAGATCTTTTTTAAAGCAACACGACCTCCTTCCTAAAATTCAATAACTACAAAGTAAACGTACCCCCAAGAGAGATCTCCGACCAGACCTCCACACAATCACCAAATTAGTTCACCTTGGCCATTGCAGAGACAGGAGAAATCACAAAAATGACAAAGAATGTAACTTTAACTGAAAAAACATATGTCTCCAGGAAAACCTTCTTCAAATTTCCCCATCAGCTTTCGTTTTTCTCCCCGTGTTCTCCCAATCTCTGGTCTGTGCTTTGTTTAGAACTTGTGGAAGAGAAGGGAAAATTAAAAATTTTTCTCCTCTCTTGTTTGGATTCCTACGGAAAGAGGAGGGAAAATAACAAAAATGAATTCTTTCCTCCTATTTTCTCTCCAACTTTCCCCACGCTTTTTTCCTTAATTATTTTCCCTTCCTATCTTTTCCTTACCAACACAAGTTCCAAACAGAGTATCGGTGCTTCCAGGATTTTGTTTTAGGTGTTTTTGGGGCTGAGATTTTTGTCGATTAATCGGGTTCCGATTGTTTGAACAGGGATTGCGTTTTGATTTGGGGATGATTACTGGGGCACCAACAGGGTTTGCCTATGAAAAACAAAATGAAAAAACGTATGGCCTCATGGAAAAACAAACACAACGAAACAAAAGTATATACAAGAACAATAAAACTGCAAAGGAAAATTGGATTGTATGGACTGAGGATTTACCTTCTTCAGCAGCTTCTTCACTAGAGGGTAGTAAGGGATCCATAGCTTCAAATAAATGATCATACTTATCTTCAGCGTCAAAGAGAGAGAGAGAGAGAGAGAGAGAGAGAGAGAGAGAGAGAGAGATGGTGTACAAGTTGGTTTTTACTCTGTATAAGAAAGAAAGCAAATGGGCTCTGTTACCTCTGTTTATAGTAATATTCGGTGGATCAAATGCTTCCAAGAAATGAAAGAGAAGTAAATTTCCCAACTGCAATTTGGAATCCAAGAGAATGGCCATGCTTGCACACGTCATCCGTTTAAGTTTGAAATTTTGCTCATACAATTCTAACACTTTCTAGGGAAACATGAAAGGTGAAATGCAATTCAATTTACCTTACTGTGTGTTCATCTTCCCAACCCGAAGGATTTTTCAGTGGCCGGTGGGTAGCAGCACATGGTGTCCAGTCTGCTCGACACATCCGGATGGTCCATTGCAGTTTTTGACGGCTTGGACTTGGAGAGAAAAAAGAAGAGAGAGGGTTTTAATTTGGGCCGTCCAAAAGTGCATTGAATGGCCCGAATGTGCCGAGTGGGCACCACGTGCGATATACCCACCTAGCATCGAGAAATTTCTCACCCAATAAGTTTCTTTGTTCTGTTGGGCTTAACTTAAACTTAACTTAAATTTGAAAATTTTGTCCTTATTTGAATTTTTTTCGCATTTATTAGTTTTGTGCCAAACTTTTGGGGGTTATTGATTCGTCTCGATGAGAGGAATATGAAAAATAAAATTTTAGCACTTTTTACCCAAGTATTTTGAGAAATAACCATTTTTTAGAGTAAAAAAGTGAAAAAAACTTAAAGAAGAACAAAATTTTCAGGTTTAAATTAAGTCTAAGAGAACGCAGCCTAAAATGTTGGTTGTCTGATCATAGATTTTGTAAGTAAGCAACTACAGTAATTATGTCTATATAGAAAAAATGCAACGAAGGGAACAAAGATTTCAAAACCTGTCAAGAAGTGCGAATTGAAATCTATTAATTGGGTGAATAGGCATTCTTGCTTAAATACAAAATATTCCATCTGGACAAAAATTATAAAATTTATTTAACATTCAATGAACGACTCGGATTATTTATGCAGAATCCGGAATGGACCCAATAATCTATAGGTGTAAGCTGATCTGTATGGTAGCATTTTGGCTCGTGTTTTTTGCATGGCAATACTATATTGTACAGTAGGTCTTAAAATATGAACAGTTCAAATCACAATAATACACACTCGGTTGTGAGATTTTAATCTGGGAAAACAACACCACAATCAACTGATCTAAAAATGGAACCAGAGTTTATTGCGAGAATTGATGTGAAGGGCCACCATTTGTCGCATTATATGCTCGTGAGGTACTGATGTCTACTTGATGGAGTAACACAACTGGAGTACTTTTTGCTTGTCTAGTTTAATTTTAGCTTAGGTAGTACAAACTTTTTGAATCGTACGTGCGCTCAGTATTGGATATGCAAGTTACGCCCTGTTTCCACCAACAAAAATCAGTAAAAATTTAACGGTTTTGACCATTTTCTTTTTACAAACAAAAAAAAACACTAAAAATTTAACGAATTTTACTTTCTACTAACAAAAAATTTCACCAACTCAACAACTTTTTCACCCATCAAAAACTAATTCATTATCGAAAATAACTTGACTTTTTTCAACAACTTATTTACTACCGGAAACACCTAACAACTTTTCAACTACAAATATAAATCTACAAATTTTTCATTACCAGAAACACCCTGTCAATGCACAGTTCTCTTTGCCATAAAGCAAGGCCAGTTTTTGACATTTTGAGAGCTCATGCCGCAATTTGAAAAAATGGGACCCTTTATATGCAGTTTTACAAAAGTACTATTCCCTCCGTCTCAATTTAAGTGTCTATTACAGTTTTGTATGTTATTTTCAATTATTTATATCTCTAAATCTATATTGCTAAAAATATACAATATGCATCTTATTTAATAGATTTCAATTATTTCTATAAGAAGATGATTTTAAAAATATAAAATATAATATATGTTGAGAAATATAAATCATTGAAAATGACATGCAGAACTGTAGTGGACACTTAAATTGTGGCGGAGGGAGTAGTATTCGACAAGTTAAAATTTTAATACTACCATGCAAATCATTACAAAAAATTTGAAATAATCAATTAAAGAACCCATTAAAGATGACATACTCTTCTTACATTCTTACTGGTAATGTAAAAGTACTAATTATGCTAGTATGGCTAGTTTTATTCATTTGACATGCTCATTTCGGATGAGAAATATAATGTTATAGATCTACTATATTTAATGAAGCTGCAAAAAAAAATTTCAAGGCCCCTCATTTTAGCACAGGTTTTGGGCGCTCAAGACTACCGCCTTGCTCATCTTTACTCAAGGCCGGTACGACAAAAATTGAGAACCCATTTTATGATATTTTTCGTCTTTATTTCTTTAGGCCTTTGCAATTCTTTGCAACAAAGCAATAAAGGGGTAGTGCCGTAGTGGACACCATACTAGCTATCTAGCATCTTTCATTTTTGAATCAACCATTTGGCATTATAAGGTCATTCATCCACTACATTATTTGACCAAGGGACCATTTTGTACTTTACAAATTTCTGGGGCGTAATAGCAATTCATAAGGCTATCTCTATTTCAAAGTGAACAAACAAAAAATGTCATCTTTCCTTTCTTGCATCGACCTTTTGTCATTTTAAGGTGGTTATTCGTTACTTGTGTTAGTTGGCAGCATGGAACCATTGACGGAGGATTCCTAGGAAATGGTAATAATTTAGTGGTCCTTCAGCCCCTCCACCCCACCATCACATATTGATGTCCATAGATTTAGCTTTTGAGTCCCACATCAATATTTGATGGTAAAGGAGAACAATTTTGGTCACATTTGGCGAGGATATTTTAAAAATTCTGTTACTACCCTTATAAGTGTGGAGGAAATTGAAACACGTAATAGAAAAACAAGCTTTTTTTTGTCTTTTTCGGATTACCATTAATGTTTTAGGCACAAAAGATAGTTGTGTGTAGCCCGAACGCTTCTACCACCTTATGGATTCGGAAAACATATGTTAATGTTGCTCAATTAAAGAGTGAAGATGATATTTGAATCGAAACAAGATAGTTCCGAAAAATGTGCATTGCCTTTAGGGGTCTACTTATGAGTTCCACACGAATAATCTAAACTATTGATTAATTTTAAAATAATTTTTCAAGTACACCCACAAAAATTTAACTCAATTAGATATGTGTAGATGGTTGGTACAATCTTCAAAATTTAACTCAATTAGATATGTGTAGATGGTTGGTACAATCTTCCATTTTCCAAGGAGCAACTTCCTGGCCGGTCCTGTCTGAGTGAAGAATAGCCCACTAGGTCCTACCTAAAGAGCCTATAGCCCAGTAGGTCCTTTTCATTATTTTGTTGACAAAAATACCACTCATAAAAAAAAGCAATTTGAGAGAGACGATCCAGCCACCATCACTACACCCACCACCACCACCATGCTGCCGCCGCCACCACCACCACAACTACGTCACCACCACCACCACCACCACCACTATGTCACCACCACCACCACCATGTCACCACCACGACGTCGCCACCACCACCACCACCACAACACAACGCCGCCGCCACCATCACCACGTCGCCACCAACACCACCGCCACCGCCACCGCCACCGCCACCACTACAATTAGCATTGTTAATTTTTGTTTAAATTAACACTGTTAATTTTCATCTAAATTCACACCCCAATTAACACTGTTAATACCCTTCGGTCCATACAACCTCCTAAACCACCATCACCACTCCACTATCGCCGCCGCCGCCACAACGACGTCGCCATGGCCACCACCACCACCACCACGTCGCTGTCACCACCACCACCATCACCACATCGCCGCCACCCGCCACTACCACTCCACCACCACCACAATTAACAGTGTTAATTTTTGTTTAAATTAACAGTGTTAATTTTCATCTCAATTAACAGTGTTAATTTTTGTCTAAATTAACACTGTTAATTTTCGTCTAAATTCACACTCCAATTAACTGTGTTAATACCCTTCGGCCCATACAACTTCCTAAACCACCACCACTTCACTACAGCCGCCGCCGCCACGCCACCGCCACCACCACCATCGTGCCACCGCCGCCGCCACTACCACTCCACCTCCACCACAATTAACAGTGTTATTTTCGTCTAAATTAACAGTGTTAATTTTCGTCTAAATTCACACCACAATTAACAGTGTTAATACCCTTCGGCCCATACAACCTCCTAAAACTACCACCATCACACTGCTGCCACCGCCGCCGTCGCCACCACAACAATGACCACCACCATTACACCAAAATTAACAGTGCTAATTGCAAAAAAAAAAAAAGAGACAAAACCGTGTTAACAGTGTTAATTCCCGATAAATTAATAGTGTTAACAGTGTTAATTCTCATCTACTCTCAAATCTGAACCAAAAAAAGAACAACTCACGGATCTTGACGTCCCAATCACTGCCCCCCACCTGACTACCCTCCGCCAACAACCTACACAGCACCACACCCCCCGGCTTCTCCGCCACTTGTCCGTCAAAATTGAGCTTGTATTGAATTGTTTTGGAATTGATGATGACAAGGGTCATGGTTCAGGTGACTCTGGCCCCACCCTTAATGCATTGCATCTATCATAGCAACAATATATATAAGTATATATAGTACTGGCAAGATAAACGAGAAGAAAAGAAACCCAAAGAGGATGGAAACTAAACAGAGAATAATACCAAGTACGACGAGGAGCGTGTGCTCGAGCGATTCTTCGTCGTCTTCGATCGACATTGGGCGTCGTGGTTAGGTGTTTGAGAGAGAGAGTACTAGGTGTGGAGGACGTCGGACTTCTAGTGCCTGGAGTCGGCAGTGGTGGTTGATCCGGTCGGAGGATCTGCCGGACCTCTCGGCGGCCAGGTGGACGCGGTGGAGGACCGACCGGAGGGCCATGACTGCTACGCCATCCATGGCGGCAACGGCTCAGGCCGTGTACACGGCCGCCGTGTGGGCCGCTGGGCCACTTCCGATTATGCAGAGGCAGAACTTGAGGGTCTAGAGGTCGTCCATGACGGCGGTAAAAACAAGTGAAAAGCCCAAGCCCACCAGTGTTGAAAATGGGCCCAGCATAGCACACCCAGAAATGGCAATCTGAACTCCATCTGGCCCACCATTTCTTGCCAATATCAAATTGGCCACCAAGCCACCAGAAAATTGCCCCAGGCAAGGACAATCAGCCCAAGAAGGGATGGGCGTATTCCCACAACAAGCCCAATTTAAACCAACAGAGAAACCAGTTACTGGGCCACGCGACGCTCAATAAGTATCCACTTCCAAAGACATGGGAACAACCGAACAAGAACTTCCTTGGTGAGCCAGGCCCATTAGTTTTGAAGAAGACGGGAGAATGATGGCCCATGACGTGTTTTGATAATTAATATTCGTCAAGAACATGCTAAGAACATTTTTTAATACTGAAAATGTCATTGGCGAGTATTAATTATTTAAACACGTCCTGAGCCGTCATTTTCCCGTTGAAGAAATCAAGGGAGCCCAAAATAGCTTTAACTGACCCGCTTAGACAGCATGATTAGATCCTATGTTGGGCTTGGCATGGTGTTGAGATGATTCGGAAACGACATCCTATATACGAGTAATTCCTTTGTTATGTTGTTGACTAAGCTAATTCCTTTGTTTTGGGCCATTCTTCTTCGTATTTTGGAGCTATCATATTCCTGTATGAAATTTTATCCCAATCCTCGCACAAAATGTTGACTAAACTTGAAAGTTGGTTAAAAAAATAACTCCTCACCCCCTGGAGTGCATCTTCTATATATAATATAGATATTGCTTCTATGGCAATGCAGGCCACCATCTCAATGGACATCCTGGAATTTAGAAGTGAGAAGAAAAAAAAAAGAAAAGGATCAAGCAATGGCAACATGAATGCTAAAGTGGTGAAGAATGTTAAAGCGTAAAAAATAATGAAAACTTCATGGTACGCACGTATGAGAGTTATCATTCCAAACATCCCTCAAGCTTGGTCCCAACATATCCATAACCTGCATATGGCAAGTTACTCCATCAAACAGGAACCAAGGAGATGAAACAAGCAGCAAGATAGTCACCAGATCATACCATGATATAAAAAGTCACCTTGTCGACCTTTGTAATTGTACTCGAGGTACACCATGACTGCCACCAAGAGAGCTGTACACAAAAGAATGTGTGTGAAAAAACTATTAACTGAATTAACACCACTAGCACTTAGACCAGGCTCCTAAGCAGCAGACAAAACCAGACCCTTTCTCAAGATGGCACACCCGACAGTTAAAGAATCCCAGTGATCAAGCACCCCAACAAAGGACTAGACTCAAGAACGACTCCACTGAACAATCACCCGACAAAAGACAAGACTCCAGACTAGACCATACACCAAACACACCAGATAGACTCAAGCTTACACCAATACACTAGAAACACACCAAACACCTTATAATGACTCATGACCAAAACGCAAAACCAAGACTGAAGACCCAACACCATCCCAGGAACACACCAGATCCCATAACCCTCCCCAACACCCCAACACACTGAGCACAACCAGAAAAACCCACACACAATTAGATACAGTAGTTGAGTAGTGCCTTTTTCACTGTAAAACATTCTGGAATAGAATGCAGAAATTTTTTCCCCATCATTCGTTGGCACCCAAGATGCTTAAGGAATTGAAGACTTTTTTGGACTTGTCGGACCAAAAGAACAGCTACGTAGCTACAATCTACGGCTAGCTAACAACCGACCCACACGCCATAGACAGAGAGACACAAAACAAATCACAACTCACCTGACCAGGCCCCCAAAACCACCCAAACACACACCAGTCACAGAGAAACTAGAATATTGTCTAGTCTGAATAGGAAATCCCCAACGGAGCAAGCATTAGAGCCCCATCTTGATTTCGCCCAGAAGATCACTCTGAGTTTTTATAAGCTGCAATACCTCATCCCAATTCAGATTCTCATTCTCAAATATGAAACTAGCTATTTCTCTTAATCCGCAGGGTCGATGGAATTGCAAATGGTATGCATTCCCATATCATCTTCAGTTTTGGTTTGAGTTTCCAGCCCATCCACCAATGGAGTAAAGCATTTAGGGAAGGAGGAGGAACCCATTGAAAAGGAGGGCAATGGAGGAGAAAATGGTCCATGGATTCAAGTTGGGTGTTGCAGAACTTGGATAAGTATATTGGTCTCTCTTCATAATCTGTAATTCAGTATCCTCTTATTTGAGTACCACGATGATTGGTTAGATGTTAATATCCTAATTAGCTATTAAACTCTTAGTTATCTTACGTCAGTCGATTAGATAAAATGAATATATGAACTACGAACCACTAGAAAACTAAATTGAAATTTAGCACTCATACGGCAAATGGTTTCGAACTTGCCAACCGTGCTAGGGAAGGATTTTCACCGGCCCGCACCTTAATTGCCAGCTCGAATACCTCCTCAGTGGTGGCTCCTGTAAGGATAAAGAATAACATTGGGATAATATCATGTTACCATGTTTTCTACTATATCATAAGCTAGAAGATCTGAGTAGTAGCTTATTCGAGCTCCGTTTGAAACTTTAAGAAGCTTCAAAAGTGAAAGGCTTTATTCTCCTTCGTTTATCTTGGAGGGATGAATTCCAAACTGAAAGCAATCTCTTCTTCTTCTTACATTCGAAGAACCTAAATCTCTCTCTATAAAAAAATCAGTGCTTCCAACAGCTCATATAGTAATACACACAAATTAGTTGACAATTGCCTGAACTTAAACCTGCAATGGAGCAAGAAATTTCTTGTTCGTTGTCGCGGATTAATGGGTTTGATAGATCATCAACAGAATAAGGTAAAATTCAAGTGACCATGAAAGGATCAGGAGCGTATGGAGAATTTAAACAAAACACGATTGTGGTGAAATATATACAAAATCAAAATTAGCTTACTGGTTATCAGTTAGGGTTGAAGGATGGAAGATTAAGAATCCGGAAGGTCCTCCGTCATCCTTTTCTGCTGAAAAACTTCGCCGCCGGGGACGGACGTTTCTTCGTCGGAGTGAATTTGTCGGAGGGGTTTGATACACTGCGGGCAAATCCATTGTCATAAGAACAAATTCCCTTTCATCGTCTCCGATCATGTACCATTCAGCATTCGATTCAAATGATCTTTGGAATTTTGTATCTTCTTGAAAAGATCTACAGCTTGAACGATTTCGATCATGGAGATAAATCGAAACGAGACACAATTTGTCGAATTCTCGTTGCAGTTCCTACAATGCACGCTTGCCACGCCCTAATAAAAGCGGGCGACGTCATTTCTCTAGAAATGGGTTTGATATAGTGTTGCCAAGTTTATTTTCGCAAAAGAAAATTCACCATTATCGTCTTCGATTGTATGTGAATCAGTATTCGATTCAAATGAAATTTATCAAGGTTTATAGTCTTCAAAACCTCTGCAACATGAAGAATTGCGATCACAAAAATAAACCTGAATGAGCTCACAATTTGACAAATTCTGGTCTTCAAAGGACTTCTCAGGGCGAAGCTGCGAAGTATAAGCAAGTACGGCGCCACCGTTTTGTGCAAAGGCTCGCGTCTGTCACTCGCGAGTTTCTAATGAGCGCTAGGACGTGCTGCTGAAGTGCTACCCCAATACCAGACGCCATCCCCAAGATCGATCTCTCTCTCTCTCTCTCTCTCTCGGTGTAAACGTCTAATATTTCAATGGATCATTGTTTACAAACGGGTGTCTCCTCCGTATATTGATTCCGGCACATTATCAGGTATGCAAGTGCTCAATTTTTTTTTCCAAATTGTATGCGATTCGAATTGTTGTGCAATCAATTTCATCATTTTGTGATACCTAATGTAATTCAGGACGATCTTCTTTGTCGGTGGCTTGGGGTTTTCGTTTTTGGGTGCAATTTTTGTTGAAAAGTGCAAGCCCATGGATCAACGGAATATAGACTGTGATAAAGAAGGTGTTATGAGTAGCTAAGTATGAAATTGCGGAGAAACAATGGTGGAAGAGAAGAGTGAAAACAGAAGAGAAATTAATAGAAATGGAGAAGAAAGAGATGGTCTCAACATTACAATTCAATGAATGCCTTCGCTCCTCTCACGGCCTCTCTTTATAACAGAAAACCACCTAACAACTTTTCCCGCCAGCCTAACAAATTGCTACTAATTAGAGTGCGTATCACCCTGTGTCTCTAGCTGAACTCTTGCAAGTTGCAAAGCACCACCACAATTTCAACAGCGACAACAATCATTTGAGCAGAAGTGAACAAGAGACCACAGACACTAAGAGCAACTGAGGGTCTCATCCCACAATTACTCTAGTAACATGGGAATGTCCTAAATTATGAATAGACTGCCAATGGACTCAGAGAGAAACACCTCGCAGTCAAATTGGCCACCTCACTTTAGTCTCGAACACGCCAAAAAGAGAGATTTTATGCCTAGGAATAAAAGAACAAACCTCCCTAGCTTTGTTTTAAGGGATCATCTAGTCCCTTTTTTTTTTTTGGTAACAGAGGAACAATTCTACAGCCGAGCCACTATTGGACCCAACTGCACAATCCAAACCTCGTGGCCCCCCACTTAAATCATGGTTTGCCTTCAGGGGGAATCGAACCCTGCTATATTGCAAGCGCAAGTTTGCCCTTACTATGTTGACAACCCATGGATGAGTATCATCTAGACCCCTTATACTTCCACAAGCATCATTTAACCTTCAAGGCCTTCCTACCCGAAGAAACAAAGTGCCCAACAGAAGTGAGAACATCTTCACAAAAACCAGAATCATCCCCAATTTGTAACTGAGGAAGACCCTTAGCAACCAATCCCGAGGACTTCATTGCCATCAGTCCTCTGCCATCAAAGATGAAGTATCAACCGCAGAAGAAGTATCACGATACCCCTTAACAAAAGAACCATTAGTTACAAGACAATGATTATTCATATCATCCACCCCAGCTTCTTGTGTCATCAAGGGTGAATATTTATTCATTAAAAAACATTATCGCTTTTCTTTTCTTGAGATGTAACTCTATGGAATATCTCAAGTGTTTGGATAAGTTTCCGTATGTGGGAATTTGGAAGTGTTATTGCCATGTATTGATTATCTGCTGGATATTTGGTTGTGGTCGGTTATCGTAGAACAGAGGTCAATTATGATTTGAGCATAGTTGTTAAAAGCCTACTATACAGGGAATGTATCCTACGTCTTGTATCGTCTATTTCGAAAGCTATACCTATCCTACCCCGTATCCTTTTTTAATAGAAATTCTACGATACAATGAGGTATCCTATGATATATACGTGTATCCTAATTTAGTAAGTATCTAAAGATTACTTCTTTTTTTTTTGCTCAGCGTAACTAAAGATTACTTAATGGGAAAAAGTTAACCAATTTATACAAATTCATGGGGCAGACTTTTGGCTTTCTGATTAGAAATAGTTGCTTTATCAGTTTTAATCTTTAGGTGACAGTCATATTTATCCTTGTTGATACCTACAACCAAATTTGGCTTCTAATGTTGGTAGTGGAGTTGCTTTTTTTTTTTTTAACAAATGGTTCCGCATGCCATAGTTATTAGTTACAAAAGCAATTTTTTCCCATCAGCTTAATTTCTTGTGATGAAGGGTTAGGCTCTTTGGGAAAGTGGAAGCCTACTGCAGTTGTGTGGAGGTGAGTGGAGGAGTATGATAAACCAAATAGGATTTGAACCTGGTGATTCAGGTGATTCTGGGATACAAGATTGGTAGAGAGAGGTTGACATGGAGACAAAGGAAGGTTCTGGTGGTGATGAGAGCCTCTAGCCTAGGGGTAGGAGGAGTTCAGTATGTTGGAGGAAACAGAGGTAGGACACTCATGAATGCTTTTTGTTGGCATGTGTTTGGGTTGTTTAGAGGGCAGCTTGAAGCTTCTGCCAGGCCCGACCTTTGTAATCAGAGAACGGTAGTAATACAGCGAACTTCATTTTGGAATTCACCTACGTTCCAATATTTGTAAATTTAGTGGGAAGTTGGCATACTTTCATACTTCCTGTCCGGTCGCATACCTTCTTGGCGGCTGAATGTTGGGATGATGGGGTTAATACATAGGAAAAGGTGGTGGATGTTTCTTAAGATGTCTATTATCGTCTACCCTTTTTCAACATTGAAATACTTTACAAGTTTTGGTTTATTGGTAAAATGGTGTATCTCAATCATTTAGAGCTGTTTAATAGTTTTGGCTTTGTAAGAGTGCTAACTGCTGAGATTAGTCCTTCACCTTCTCTTATACAGTTTTGGAACCGATGATTTTTGTTTGCGAGTTTAAAATTTACCTGGAAATACGTTTCTTCCTGCATAGCTGTGTAGTTTTATTGATACACCATATTACTTTATCTCAGTTTATATGAGGTTGCTTATTTCTCATTGTTTTTCCTTTTCCTATTTATTTGATTATGTTTACATATATCGATAAAGGAAGATAAACATAAGAAAGAGGTAACACTATTTTCTATCAACTGTATCCATCCGGACTTTTCATCCTTCAAGATACGGAAAGAGGAGAAAAATGAGCAAACCAATGATTCCAGTCCAAATGAAGGACACTTCCATAAAGTAGTGGAGGGGATACAGATCTATAACAAGAAAACCTAGTTAAATCAACAAACAAGTCCATTTTGGTTTTGGATGCTGCACTATGTGATGCTTTTTTCAAGGGAACCATCAAAAAAGGTTCAACTTACCCAACTGAAATTTGTAAGAAGGATTCAGCGCCTACATTTATTAGCTAAATGCAAGCGCATGATCACAAAGTTATTGGAGGAAAGGAACCAGTTGTCCGCAAAGGTGCTCTGAAGACCATTCAGTTAATGACAAAGCGCAGACAAGGTAACAAGATGATGACAAAAGTCTCAGGGTTGGAGCGATTTTTGCTCGATCCTGAAGCATTGGCATCATAGCTACAGAAGAAATTTGCTTGTAGTACATCAATGGCAAATTAATTACCAGGTTTGGCGACTTATCATCCCTTTCTTTTTGAAATGTCATTTTTTTCTGGTTGTTATAGAACAATATGCATAAGTTCAGTGTTTCCATTGAAGTGTTAGAGATGCTCACTAGTTGGTCTTCATCCTGGCCGTTCAATAAATGAGTCTTTAAGACATGGAATGCATCTTGACCTTTTCCTTATATGAATCCGGAAATTTGTTGAGCATACATGCTCTATTTTCTTAATGTCTAAGGCGGAGGGTGCTTGATGTTACATGCATCTTATTGGTGGGATCCGAGGTCCTTCTAAATTATTATTATTGTTTTTATTTTGTTCAGCGTCCTTCTAAATTATTGGTTCTCATTTTAATTTTGATGTTTGGGATATAGGCTTTAAATATTTTGCTTTAAATATATGCATAAGCTCCTGTTTGCTTGTAGATTTTTTAGAATTTAGCATTGGAATTGCAACAAAAGCCAATTACAATGAAAACACATCAAGGAATTGTGTTTCTTCAATGGTGAACTCTCGTGTTTCTAACTCAGTTTGCGAGAATAAGAGCACCAACAAACCGGCCCAAACCAAGAACCACAAATTACTTGCATATTTCAACCATTTCGAAACTTTTGAATCATGTATACCTGAAAATCAAAACATATGTCAATGAAATCTCATGGATGGAAATTATGGAATCACTTCGTATGGGCTTCTTGTACCTCTCTTATGCTTTAACAATCCTTTTAATGTTTAAGGGATTGCCTCGTTTAGTCTCTTGCCAATTTGGACTAGAAAAACTCGGTAAAAAAAATACAAAAATTCGTTGCATCACATGCGCCAGGGCGCATCCTCATTTTTGTTCTTTTTGTTATATGACTCAGGTGCAATTGAATGCTTCCGGGGCGCATCCTTATTTCTCTCATTTCATAATGCGCCTCAGGCGCATTTGAATTGCTCCTCAGGAGGAGTCACTTTTTTCTCTTTTGATGTAATGAACCATTGAATTTTATGCCAACATTCAGTGGCTCATAGATTTCAAGAATTTGAAGGTACGATTGATTTCCAAAAACAAACCCATGGATCGATCATTAGTCTTCAACGCAGCTCCACCTCGGCTTCTTCATCAAATCATTGTCGTTCATATTAATTAGTGTAGTAGCCTGCATTTTAATGTTCCAAATCTATGAGCCATTTTGCTATATATATTCCCCCCATTTTTGCTTCCCATGAACTCTACAGGTTGCCAATAACGCTCCCAAAATCCTACCACATGGAAAAGTCACTAGTTTTAGAATCATACCAAATGGCCTAAAAGACTCTACAGCCTTCACTTAGAAGGCCAGAGTGGCTACAAGTAGATAATAAGCTCAAGATTGAAGGTCATACCATTTGGCTCCATACCTTCTTCCACCATTTGACGAAAAAAATGCAGGGCTTCAATTCGAAACCTAGCCCGTGTGCTCCACAGCCTCGACCATTGATTTCCGTGTCACGAGTTCTCTATTTATCACTCTGTCACAACATAGTCTAGCATAAGAAATGCTTTCGCATCATGCGTACATGTTTAGGATAAGCATGGATAAACTGGGATGATTTGGGATTATCAGTAAAACTACTAAAACTGATTTAACAATCTTTATAAGGTTTGGAAACTATGGGGTCCATGATCTCCTACACAACTTGCAAAGCAATGAAGAACAAATTATAAATCATGTAAACCTGAGAATCAAAGCGTATGTCAATGAGATCTTCATGGATGGAACTCATGGAATCACTTCGTACGTACTGGCTTCTTGTCGCCCTCTTATGCTTTTACAATCCCTATAATGTTCAAAGGATTGCCTTTTTTTTAGTTGCTTGCCAATTAGGACTAGAAAAACTCAGTAAGAAACAAATTAAAAACATTTGCTGCGTCACATGCGCCCCGGGCGCAATGTGCCCCAGCGCATCCACATTTTCTCTCTTTTTGTAATGTACCTTGGGCGCGTCCTATTTTCTCTCATTTCATAATGCGCCTCAGGTGCATTTGAATTGCTCCTTAGGAGCATTCACTTTTCTCTTTCGATGTAATGAACCACCGAATTCGAAGCCAACGTGCTCGAAAGTGGCAAAATGTTTTAACTATGAACGCCATAATTCTAGTTCTAAATACAAATTCACTTTGTGTCATTGGGAAAAGTCATAAGTGGATCATTAATCAGCTGATATTGTTGAAGGAAAAGATATCTGAAAGCATGACATTAAGTTGTAACACAACGACATTTGTAAACGAATCCTTCACATACAGTACCCAGTACCCTTCTTGCAATTTTTTTTTTGTTGCTTATCCACTTTTTCTTCCCCTTGATGTACCCTTATCGTGCTTTTATAAAATCATCTTTTGCCAAGCAAAAAAAGAACTATGCCAAACTGTCAAATAAATTAATGCGTTTGAAATCAGAGAGGGGTCATGCAGGCAATGGTTGTGACAAAATAGTTGCAGAGTCAGACAATGGTTGACACGATAATTGGCAAACAGTATCTTAAGTGTAGTTAACATGATCTTGGAAACTTTAAGGTCCACAAAAACGTGATCTTGAAAACTTTTATAGTTACCATACATGTATGTATTACCAAGTTTCAGATTTCAGTGAAAAGAAACAAATTAAAAGGCTTAAAAAGCATCAAATGTAAACAACTTCTTGAACATTACTAAGTGTAATAGCAAGCATTATTGGGTTCCAAATCCAAGAGCCTTCAGCTGCATATTCCCCCCCTTTTTTTTTTTTTTGTTTTTTGTTCCTATTGAACTCTACAGGCTGCCATAACGAAAGCCTCATTGAGCTTCCCAGACTGACTCAACAAATCCACGATACAAGTGTAATGATTTAGATCGGGTTCCATTCCAAATCTCCATTTCATGGCATAAAAGACTCTACAGCCTTCACTTAGAACGAAGACCAAGAGTAGCTATAAATAGATAATAATCTTAAGAAGGTCAATACTATTCCACTCCAGTCCTTTTTCCACCATTTGACGAACAATTTGCAGGGCTTTGAAACCTAGCCCACGGGCTCCACAGCCCTCAATTACCGATGCCCATGTCACAAGTTCACAATTTATCATCCTATCATCCACAGTTTCAAGCAGCCAATAATAGTATACACAACGATGAGGCATTTAAAGATGAGATATCAGCCACATAACTCATCAAAAGAAGGAAAAAAAAAAAAAGATATCACCCACAGGTTCTAGACTTCCATTGCCCATTTGCCGGTACAGTTCTACAACATTCTCAAAATGGAGGGCATTTTGAGTATGATTC
Source organism: Rhododendron mucronatum var. ripense (assembly GCA_019656295.1). Classification (NCBI taxonomy): domain Eukaryota; kingdom Viridiplantae; phylum Streptophyta; class Magnoliopsida; order Ericales; family Ericaceae; genus Rhododendron; species Rhododendron mucronatum. The sequence goes on from BPLT01000109.1 coordinate 378,066, forward strand.
TGAAACTAGTGGTGCTATTCTTAAAGGGATTGTCTAAACAATTTGAGCTGCTCTATCCATGTACCCGCACTTTGCATAAAAATTCGAGGAATGAAGTTTGGAGAACACTGTGATAAAGTCCATTTTCATAAGCAAAACCATGCAATTTTTGCCTTGAAAACGATTTCCATTCTCCTAAAAGCTGAAAATACTTCGTACGGGATTCTTGTGTCTCCCTTATGCTTTAACAATCCTTATAATGTTTAAAGGATTGCCTTTTTTTTCAGTCTCCTGCCAATTCGAACAAGAAAAAGTGAGGTAAAAAAATAAATTAAAAATATTTGCAGCATCACATGTGCCTGAGGCGCAATTCGAGCGCTCCCCAGGAGTATTTAAGTTGCACCCGGGCGCATTCACATTTTCTCTCTTCTTGTAATGTGCCTCAGGCGCAATTTGAATTGCTACTCGAGAGCATTCAATTTATTCTTTTTTGATGTAATGAACCATTGAATTCCATGTCAACATGCTCAAAAATGTAAAATCTAAATGTGAATCCATAATTTTGGATCAACAAAAAAAACTCCAGAAGTCATTGGTTCTTGTGTTAGCCCAAATTTATTTGTATATGAGACAAATCTTGAACAAAAAATTTGGGCCTCGAGGCACTTTCAAAAGGAAACAGAACAATTTCATTACTACATATGACATCCAAGGTCGGGTTCATAGATTTCTAGTATTTGAGGGTGTGATCGATCTCCAGATGCAAAACCATGGATCAAACCTTTGGTTTCATCGCAGCTCCACCCCGGCTTCTTTAGTAAATCATTGTTGTTCATACATCTCCGTAGTTCTTCAACTCCGTCCCACCTCTCAACAATAGCTTGAACAGTACAAAGTATGAAGCTCAAATCGTTGTCGTTCATGCACTTTCTTCCTGCTTACTACTGGTAAAAACGTGACTAGTGTACGTATGATCTATTTTCAGACATCTTGACCGCATCTTATTACTCATGGCAGCATGTTTTGACATCTGTCCGCTCTTTTTTAAAGAGTGGTTACGGAACACGCATTTTAGTGTATGATCTGTTTTCGGATATCTTGGCCGCATCGTATTACCCTTAGCCGCTTGTTTTGACACTTGGCCGCTTGTTATTTCTCTTGGCCGTGTCTTATTACACTTGGCCGCTTCTTATTGCTCCTGGCCGCTTCTTATTGCTCCGTACCGCTTGTTATTACTGTTGGCCGTCCTTTATTACACATAGCCGCTTTTTATTACACTTGGCTGCTTCTTATTACACTTGGCCAGTTTTTATTACTCTTGGCCGCTTGTTATTGCTCCTGGCCGCTTGTTATTGCTCCGTACCGCTTGTTATTACACTTGGCCGCTTCTTGTTGCTCTTGGCCGCTTGTTATTGCTCCGTACCGCTTGTTATTTCTTTTGGCCATGCTTTATTAAACTTGGCCGCTTTTTATTACTCTTGGCCGCTTCTTTTGACACTTGGCTGCGATTTTCTTAAAGCTGGACTAGTATGCCTGCCATCGTGGTCGGAGCGCAGGGCTTCCAATAAGGAATTTGGGTTTTGAAGTGGGGCTCTAGGACTTAGTGGACTGAATTGGGCTTACCAGCTGGCCCACCTCATTTTAAGCCGAAACCCATTGAGAAAATCTCAACACAAAAAAACTTTTAAAAAATCTTTCAGTTGACCTAAAATATTTTCCTGCCTCTCTTTTGGGGATTTTATACTTTTATAAAATTAATGTTTCCCTCAGTTTTTTTTTATTGTTATTCAATTTTCTTTTGCGCGTTAGTAAGTTTTGCGTCAAAGTTTTTTTTATGGATTATTGGATCGTTTCGTCGAGAGAAATGAAAGAACCATAAAATTATGACCCGAACTCAAATATTATTTTATAAAATCCAAGAAAAATTCCGAAAAATTTAAATATTGTTTGGCCTTTTTTTGGATTTTTCCCAAAATAATAGAGTTTGGGTCATAATTTTCCATTTCTCCGACTCATCTTGTCAAGACGAATCAATAGTTTACAAAAAAATGACGCAAACTAACAACTACAAAAAAAATAAATGAATAGAGACAAAAAGAAAATTCCGTTCGGCAGGAAAATAAAAATGTCTGCGTTCATTTAATATTTTGTTTTATCGACTCCATAAATTCTCGTTAGGATGTTCATCAAATTTTTTTTGTCAAGAACTGTAATAACTCATCTCAAAATGATGAGCCGTTTCAAGTCTAGTTCGAACCTTAAAAATATTTTCTGAATTATTTGAAGATACACATTAAAAAAAAAAAAAAACTATAGACAAAAGATGTGTCATGCTCTTTTTCCTGAATAAGCAGCCTTCGGACCAATTACAGAACACAAAATACGTACGAGTTTTCTATTTGATAGTCTATTTATCGTCTGCTGGGGCTAGTGAGGCATATGATTATTGTGAGGATATGGCCGTGCCAACCTACTTCAGATGTTATCCTCGATTAGTGATGCCGTTTCTGCTCTTATCCCTATAATCATTGTATCCTTACCTCATCTTTGATTAGTAAAATTTCTTCAAAAGACAAGAAAATGAAGAAATGAAGTGGATAGCACCAGCAAAAACCATCAAAAGAGGGGAACACATATGGAGGTGGTGTTCAACATGGAAGCTAGAAAATTAATACTCTAAAATGTCACCTGTAATATGCTTCATCACCCCAATCTCTTTTCGGTGGATCGTCATACCTTGCCTTAATACTGATCCACGACGTTCGTCTCGAACCCAATTCAGATCCACGGCGTTCGTCTTCTCTCGGCAATTGCAGGCTCCCCTTCGCATTCGCAGGGAACAAGGACTCAACTGGAGCACTCGAATTGAAATCCTTAGCCATTTTGTCCGAAACCCATGTCTTGACATTGGCGCTCGACCAAGGGAAAATGGCTTTCCCCATTTTTTCTCGGACTGCCTCATTGTGAGGAAAAGAGTCAATGACCGTTGTGGAAAGAAGCTTTTTCCCGTAGAAAATTGAGACGTTGGTGTTAGTGTCGAACAGAGGTGAGAAAAAGGATATCGACATGTTGAAAGTGATTTCCCCAATGGTAGATATCCAAGACGAAGAGAGGCGTCATCGAGAGACAGGGATGTCGAGTGGACGTCCACAACGAGGTCTAGACCGGAGAATTTCGCAACAAGGCCAAAATCCACGTCCACTGGGCATCCCTGTCTCTCGTCAGCGTCTCGGATATCTACCATGGGGGAAATCACCTTCAACTTGTCGATAACCTTTTTCTCTCCCTTGTTTGACAATAACACGGAGGTCTTGATTTTCTATGGGAAAAAGCTTCTTTCCACAACGGTCATCAACTCCTTTCCTCACGATGGGGCAGTCTGGGAAAAAATGGCCAAAGCCATTTTCCCTCGGTCGAGTGCCAATGTCAAGACATGGGTTTCGGACAAGATGGCTAAGGATTTGAATTCAAGTGCTCCGGTTGAGTTCTTGTTCCTCGCGAACACGAAGGGGATCCTGCAATTACCAGGAGAAGGTGAACGTCGTGGATCAGAATCGGGTTTGAGAACGGAGGTGTCTGCGACAATGTTGGCATTGGCATCTGTCGGAGTGTTGGTGTCAATGACCTTCTCCCGGGTGTACCCGACATGGGGGGAGGGCTCTGTTCCATGACTTCATACTTGGATTATTTTCCATGGTGTTGGGGAGAGAGAGAATAGAGGGGAAACCAGGGTTTATAACTACACTTGTATCGTAGTACTACATATATAGTAGTAGTATTACTATATATAGTGTTTATTGAGCATCGCCACATGATACTTCAAATTGTATGGCTATGCACTTGCACAATCGGGTAGACTTTTTCTACAAACTGTATGGCTATGCGCAAAGGTCTAATAGGTGGGGACTCCGAAGCATGTGGTGCTCTAGAAGCAATATTGAATAAAAAGTTGATTCCAGTTTATAGAGGATCTCGATCCTGACTGACCGGGGAAATTAAGGTGGATAAAACCCCACTTTTTAGGCGTGGAAAATAGTATTTCTTGCTACTAGAGCATTAGCACGTTGGGCATTCTCAACCACACATAGGGCTGCAAACGAAATGAGTCAGGGTAATTTTTTAAAAGCGCTAAAAGTATTCTTAGTGTTTTGTGAGGGAAAAAGCTCATTCAATAATGAAAAAAGTATTTTTAATATTTTTTAGTAGCCGATTTGGGAAATTACCCCTTATTGGCGAACAACTTAATATTTGGTTTGTTATGTGCTCGGCTCAGCTAGGTTTATTAGTAAACGAGTTGAGCTCGAGTTCGATGTTAAGCCCTTTAAGTAAACGAGCCTAGCTCGAATTAGTTGTAACTCCGCTCGTTTAATAAGAACATGACTTATCTAGGTGGTGAGACTTAAGATATCAATCCATCATTGAATAAACTGGGAGATTACAAAACAAATTCCAAAAAGGAACAGGCTCGTTTTTGTTTAATTTTTCTTCAATTTGCCGAGAAACGTATGTAGAATAGATAGAGATAACAACGAACAACGATAACAATCAGTTAGCTCAAGAAGACTTATACATAAAACCTGTATAAACTATGGAAATTGATTTCTGTCTATTATACATGAGTTAGGCGTGCACGATGGTCTGTTGTTTTTGTACGTACATAATTTCGGCAATTGGATTTTCAAACGAGCCACTTGAGTTTATTGGATTGAATTGGGCTTGGCGTGTCTCTTTACCATTGATATAAGTTCAGAAAAAAACTTTAGAAAACTTCCAATTGGTCATAACATAAGGAAAAATAAGAAAATAAAAAACCTAACAATTGATTTTTTTTATCTACAGTCGCCTTCTATGTATTTTTTCCATTTCGTTCTTTTTTTTTTTTTTTTCAATTTCTCGTGCTGAACGAACAATTTATTCCAACAATTACATATTTCTTGGACCCAAAGAATTATTCATGGTTGTAAAAAATTACTTAAGGCCGCACAGAATTACCCATGGCCGCAAAGAATTACACCTGGCCGCGTAGAATTACTCTTGAGCCATGTAGAATTACACCTGGCCGCGTAGAATTACTCTTGAGCCACGTAGAATTACACCTGGCCGTGTATAATTACTCCTGGCTACAAGGAATTACGCCTGGCAGCGTAATATTATACTTGGCTGCATAAAATTGCCCCTGGCCGCAAAGAATTGCACCTGGCCAACTAAAATTACTCCTGACTGCATAGACCCACTGTTAAGTGTCAACTAACTCGTTTTAATCTCCATTTTATTCTAGAATTTAAGTTCTTTTTACAGAGTACAAGGATGCAAATCCAAACTACTCTTGAAAAGGAAAATCCCAATTCTTGGAAGGAAGAACTTAATTGTTTGCTTTGATTTTGGAGTTTGGAAAAATGCTCAGTTGAATTATTTTATAATAAAAAATGAAATGAAGAGGCACAACGAAATGATCAAAAGGGTGAAGCATAAATGAACACACAAATATAGGAGAGGATCTGGAGTGAGCAAGAACGAGATTGGCAGCTCCTTCCCCTCTATAAGTTGGAATTACGAAGCAGGACACTTAAAAAGGGACGGAGAGAGTAATAGAGAGATGTGTCCAAGTGACTATCCAAGCATACACCTCAATCTTTGGGCCCTTCCAATTTCTTGCTTGAATGGAGTCAATGGATCACAAACGGGGCCAAAGGATGCCGCCAAGCACCCCAGTGCCAAGCGGCTTCCGACCATTTATTTCGGTACGGATCACTCGGACTGAATCTAAGCGCATATAAATCCAAACCGTTCATTGCTTGTTGAATATTCGAGCAGTCGATCACCGAGATGAACGGTCGGATCGGCCGCTCGGCAGTACCGCTGCCAAGCACAGGCATCTCCAAATCCCAAGGATAGTAGTGGATTGTTAACCAACAATAAGTTTACATCACTTGCCCCCCCCAAAAAAAAAAACGATAAGTCTACATGCAGCATTGCAATTATGCAACACATATTCATTTAAAGATAGTCCATCAAGATTTAGTTCCATGAGTGTGTAAAAATAATCCCACGAAATCAAATTGTTCACTCAAAATCGAAGCAAATGTCATAAGTAATGAATTGTGGTACATTGCACCGCCTTCTTAGCGAAGCATGTTACTATGGCCTCTCCTATTGACCCACTGTTAAGTGTCAACTAACTCGTTTTAATCTCCATTTTATTATAGAATTTAAGTTCATTTTACAGAGTTAAAGGATGCATTTGCAAATCCAAACAACTCTTCAAAAGGAAAATCCCAATTCTTGGAAGGAAGAACTCAACTGTTTGCTTTGCTTTTGGAGTTTGGAAAAAAGCTCAGTTGAATTATTGTATAATAAAAAATGAAATGAAGAGGCACAACGAAATGATCAAAAGGGCGAAGCATAAATGAACACACAAATACAGGAGAGGACCCGGAGTGAGCAAGAACGAGATTGGCAGCTCCTTCCCCTCTACAAAATCCAATCGTCCGCATCTTTTCGCTCTAACGCCACCTCCATCCACTGCTAGGATTCAGAAATGCACATCTAAATGCATTATACTCCTAGACGTATACATTCACATATACCAGTTCCTGTTTGCTTGCAGATTTCTAAGAATTTACCATTGGAATTGCAACAAAAGCCAATAACAGTGAAAGCACATCAAGGAATTATGTTTCCGTTTATGCCCATTTTTGGCACATAATATCAGATTAGCGCTGGAGGGCCATTTAATTAAGTATTAATTAAATTGGGCCGATATTCTTTAGTTTCTCGGGCTGAAAATTAATGGGTCACATTAATTTTGTGGTTTGGAGCAAGACCCAATTAATTTTAGTCGTGATAATTGGCCCATGTTTTATTATTCGGTTACCGGAGGAAATCCTAATTGGAGCAGTTATGGAATTCTTCAAGAATCAAAGTGGAAAGCCATTTGACTTTGTCAAATTGGCTCCATTATGCTTGGTTTACACGTGCAGGAGGAGGAAATCAAGTAATGGGGTCCCATTACCCCATGATTTACAAGAAAAAGGAAGTGGAATGGCCCACGATCAGAAGCAGTTGGGTTTTTACTCGGAAGTTACAAGTAATTGTGGACACTCGGCATCCAAAGAGCAAAGGAGGAAAGTTATTTGCCAAGACAGGGGACACTTGTCAACATACAAGGAACCCACTCCCCATGATCTCAATTTATTCGGCCACTCTTCCACAATTCGTGCTGCTTCTTTGCTCTTTTCTACACAACCTGGGAACCTATAAATAGCAGAATCGAAGACGGAAAAAAGGTCCAACACCAATCAAGGCTCAACGCTTACAACCAAAGTCTTTCCAGCGAAGCACACTTTCCTACTTTCAGCAAAGTAGACTATTGAATACCTAGTATTCAATCCTATTCAAACTTACTTCATCAAGTAGTTTAGATTTTACTTTTCTTGTACAAACTTTATTATTCCGGAGTAATAAAGTTCACGTTTTTACGTTCCATTTCCTATACGACTAGGAAATTTAAAGTCCACAACCGTGTGGCAAACCACGAACCTCATTGTGATCTTTAACCTTTGGGTCACACGCAATCGCTCATACGTTAGAAGTCAAGATTCACGGGAATCTTCACCAAAAGTTAGGCGCTACAAGTCTTGGCACGCCCGCGCATCACGCATTCACACCGTTGCCAAAAACGCGAGTTTTCAGTTTCATCAAAGTGAGCTCTCATGTTTCTAACCCAATTTACATGAATAAGAACACCAACTAACTGGCGACCCAAATCAAGAATCACAGATTACTTTTGAATCATGTATACCTGAAAATCAAAACATCATATGTCAATGAAATCTTCATGGATGGAGCTCATGGAATCACTTTGTACCGCCTTCTTGTGCCTCTCTTATTCTTTAACAATCCTTATAATGTTTAAGGGATTGCCTTTTTTAGTCTCTTGCCAATTCGGACTAGAAAAACTTAATAAAAAAAAAAAAAAACATATTTGTTGCATCACATGAGCCTCATGAGCAATTCGAGTGCGCCCCAGGCGCATTTAAGTTGCGCCCGGGCGCATTCTCATCATCTTAACCATTCAAGATAGGTGCAGTAATTGTAGTCGTGCAGTAGTGTGCTCGTCAAATGAAGATTTCTTTTGTATATGGGAGTCCAGAGGTGGGTAACAAAGAGGAAGTTTGGGATCATATTCATGGTATAAGTGCTGGGATTCGTAGGCCTTGGTCTTGTATTTGAGTCAATGTGGGACATTTGAGGAGGAGTTTGGGGATGTTATCCAGCAACAGTGGTCCATTCAAAGCTATGGATAAAACACAACACAATTAGCCCAGAAGTTGAGGAAGTGCTAAGTCAAGTTGGGGGCTTGGCATAAGGAGAAGTTCCAAGGTATGGAGAGCAAGAGGAGATGCTTAAATTGCGCATTGGTGAGATCCAAACAGTCCAAACTCAGTGGAGAATTGAGAAGAGGAAGAAAACCTCATCAACTACTCAAACCTCCTTTGGGAGCAAGAGGAGTTATATTGGCACCAAAGGTCACGGCTTAATTTCCTCATATATGGTGATAATAATCCGACATTCTTCGATACAAATTTGCTTATCCGTGTCAATATATTGCTCAGCTATGATTTTGAGAATGACTTGGGCACGTGCCTCTTGAAATAAAGCAAGTCTGTAATTGCCTATCATGTGTAGCATGGCTCCACTTTAGTTTGAATCACCCCAATCTGTAACTTAGGAATATCCCTAACAACCAGTCCAGAGGACTTCCCTACCATCAAAGACGAAGTATCAACCACAGAAGAAGTAATCGCCATGGCCCTTAACAGAAGAACCATCAGTTACACGACAAGGATTATTCCTATCATCCACCCCAGCTTCTTGCATCATCAAGGGTGAGTACTTATTCCTCAACAAAACTATCGCTTATCCCTTCTCTAGATGTAACTCTATGGAATAAGTGTTTGGATAAGTTTTCGTATGATGGAATTTGGAAGTGTTATTGTCCTGTATTGATTAGCTGCTGGATCTTTGGCTGTGGTCGGTTATCTTAGAACAGAGCTTAATTGTGATTTGAGCATAGTTGTTAAAAGCCTACGATACAGTGAACGTATCCTATGTTTTGTATCGTCTATTTCAAAAGCTATACCTATCCTACCCTGTATCCTTTTTGTATAGAAATTCTATGATACAACGAGGTATCCTATGATATATATGTGTATCCTAATTCAGTACGTATCCAAAGATTACTTAATGGGAAAAAGTTGTTAATCGATTTATGCAAATTCTTGGGGCAAACTTTTGGCTTTCTGATTAGAAATAGTTGCTTTGTCGGTTTTAATCTTTAGGTGGCAGTTATATTTATCCTTGGTGATACCTACCACCAAATTTGGCTTCTAATGTTGGTAGTGGAGTTGCTTGCTTTTTTTTTTTTTACTAATGGTTCCGAATGCTATAGTAATTAGTTACAAAAGCTGTTTTTTCCGATTGGCTTAATTTCTTGTGATGAAGGTTTAGGCTCTTTGGGAAAGTGGAAGCTTACTGCAGTTGTGTGGAGGTGGGAGGAAGTATGACAAACCAAGTAGGATTTGAACCTGGTGATTCTGGGAAACAAGGCGGATAGAGAGAGGTTGACATGGAGACAAAGGAGGTACGACACTCATAAATGCTTTTTGTTGGCATGTGCTTGGGTTGTTCAGAGGACAGCTTGAAGCTTCTGCCAGGCCCGACCTTTGTAATCAGAGAATGGTAGTAATACAGCAAACTTCGTTTTGGAATTCACCTACGTTCCAAAATTGATAAATTTAATGGGAAGTTGGCATACTTTCATACTTCCTGTCTGGTGGCATACCTTTGGGGTGGCAGAATGTTGGGATGATGGGGTTAATGCATAGAAAAAGGTGGTGGATGTTTTGTAAGATGTCTGTTATTGTCTACCCATTTTCAACATTCAAATACTTTACAAAGTTTGGTTTAATGGTAAATTGGTGTATATCAATCATTCAGAGCTGTTCAATAGTTTTGGCTTCGTAAGAGTGCTAACTGCCGAGATTAATCCTTCACCTTATCTTGTACAGTTTCGGTGTGAAATTCTCTCTTCATTGAGAAGAGAAATATCCATATGTCGAAGGAAGAAAAAGGGTAGAAGGAACCGATAATTTTTGTTTGCGAGTTTAAATTTTACCTGGAAAGTGGAAATACATTTCTTCCTGCATAGCTGTGTTGTTTTATTATACACCATATTACTTTATCTCAGTTTATATGAGGTCGCTCAATTTTCATTGTTTTTCCTTTTCCTATTTATTTGATGATGTTTACACATATCGATAAAGGAAGATACACATAAGAAAGAGGTAACACTATTTTCTATCAACCGTATCCATCCGGACAATTCATCCATCCAGACTGAGAAACGGAAAGAGGAGAGAAAAATGAGCAAACCATTGATTCCGGTCCAAATGAAGGACTCTTCCATAAAGTAGTGGAAGGGATAGAGATCTATAACAAGCGTGCTTGTGAATCCCATTTTTGCTTTTGTAGAAGCTGATATGGGGAGACTTTATATTGCCTCAGAAGCCACTGATGTTGTACTCAGGTATATTGAGCGAGAAAACCTAGTTAAATCAACAAACAAGTCCATTTTGGTTTTGGATGCTGCACTGTGTGATGCTTTTTTCAAGGGAACCATCAAAAAAGGTTCAACTTACCCAACTGATATTCATAAGGATTCAGGGCCTACGTTTATTAGCCAAATGCAAGCTCATCACAGAGTTGCTAGAGAAAAGGAGTCAGTTGCCTGCAAAGGTGCTCTGAAGTCCATTCAATTAATGACAGAGCAGAGACAAGGTAACATGATGATGACAAAACTCTCAGGGTTGGAGCAATTTTTGCTGGATCCTGAAGCATTGGCATCAGAGCTGTAGAAGAAATTTGCTTGTAGTACATCAGTGGCAAATTACCAGGTTTGGTGACTTATCATCCGTTTCTTTTTGAAATGTCCTTTTTTTCTAGTTGTTATAGAACAAAATGCATAAGTTCAGTGTTTCCATTGAAGTGTTAGAGATCCTCACTAGTTGGTCTTCATCTTGGCTGTTCATAAATGAGTCTTTAAGACATGGAATACATCTTGACCTTTTCCTTATATGAATCTGGAAGTTTGTTGAGCATACATGCTTTATTTTCTTAATGTCTAAGGCGGAGGGTGCTTGATGTTACATGCATCTTATTCGTGGGATCCGAGGTCCTTCTAAATTATTATTATTGTTTTTATTTTGTTCAGCGCCCTTCTAAATTATTGGTTCTCATTTTAATTTTGATGGTTGGGATATAGGCTTTAAATAGTTTGCTTTAAATATGTGCATAAGTTCCTGTTTGCTTGCAGATTTCCAACAATTTACCATTGGAATTGCAACAAAAGCCAATTACAGTGAAAACACATCAAGGAATTGTGTTCATCAATGCTGAACTCTTGTGTTTCTAACTCAGTTTGCGAGAATAAGAACACCAACCAACCGGCCCAAACCGAGAACCACATATTACTTGCATATTTCAACCATTTCGAAACTTTTGATTCATGTATAACTGAAAATCAAAACATATGTCAATGAAATCTCATGGATGGAACTCATGGAATCACTTCGTACGGGTTTCTTGTGCCTCTCTTATGCTTTAATGATCCTTCTAATATTTAAGGGATTGCCTTTTTTAGTCTCCTGCCAGGCTGCCAATTCAGACTAATAAAACTCAGTAAAAAAGAGTACAAAAATTTGTTGCATCACATGCGCCTGAGGCGCAATTCGACTGCGCCCCAGGCGCATTAAATTTGCGCCCGGGCGCATCCTCATTTTTGCTCTTTTTTGTTATGTGACTCAGGCGCAATTGAATGCTCCCCAGGCGCATCCTTATTTCTCCCATTTCATAATGCGCCTTAGGCGCACGTGAATGGCTCCTCGGGTGCATTCACTTTTTCTCTTTTGATGTAATGAACCATTGAATTCCATGCATGCCAACATCGATTGGCTCATAGATTTCAAGAATTTGAAGGTGCAATTGATTTCCAGAAACAAACCCATGGATCGATCATTAGGCTTCAACGCAGCATACTAATAAGTGTAGTACCCAGCATTTTTAGATTCCAAATCTAAGAGCCAATGTGGTACATATATTCCCCCATTTTTGGTTCCCATGAACTCTATAGGCTACCGTACACTCTCAAAATCCTACCACATGAAAGAGTCACTAGTTTCATAATCATACCAAATGCCCATTCCCAAACCGGCCTAAGGAGATAATAAGCTCAAGATTGAAGGTCATGCTATTTGGCTCCATACCTTCTTCCACCATTTGACGAAAAAATTGCAAGGCTTCGAAACCTAGCCCATGTGCTCCACAGCCCTCCATCATTGATTTCCGTGTCACGAGTTCTCTATTTATCATCCTGTCACAACATAGTCTAGCATAAGAAATGCTTCCGCATCGATCATGCGCACATGTTTAGGATAAGCATGGATAAACTAGAATGATTTGGGATTATCTGTAAAACTGAAACTGTTTTAACAATCCTTATAAGGTTCGGAAACTATGGGGTCCATGATCTCCTACACAACTTGCAAAGCATTGAAGAACAAATTATGAATCATGTATACCTGAGAATCAAAGCGTATGTCAATAAAATCTTCATGGATGGAACTCAAGGAATCACTTCGGGCTTCTTGTCCCCCTCTTATGCTTTTATAATCATTATAATGTTCAAAGGATTTCCTTTTTTTAGTCGCCTACCAATTCGGACTAGAAAAATGTTAGGATTCTCCCATGTGCGTGAAGCACAGGATAATTTCCCCATTATTGCCCACTGTCTTTTTGTTTCTCTTTTATGTATTCAGATAAGAGAGAGAGGATGTGTGTGTGCATGAGACACCAGTGAGAGTGGCATGTGGAGAGGGAGCCGGTTGTGGCTCCCTGGAGTGGGAGTGCACAATGTGAGGGAGAGAGTGAGGAGAGTGTGGGGGCCGGTTGTGGCTTTCCAGAGTGGAACCGGTTGTGGTTCCCGGAGAGTTTTTGTAGCTTGTATATGTGTGTGAATATATACAAAATGATTTTTCTCTCAATCTCTTAGTGTGTGTGTGCTTGTGTGCGTAGAGGTGTGGATCGGGGTCGGGTCTCGACCCAACAAATAACTCATTAAGAAACAAATTAAAAACATTTATTGTATCACGTGCGCCCCCGGCGCATTTAAGTTGCGCCCGGGCGCATCCACATTTTCTCTCTTTTTGTAATGTGCATCAGGCGTGCCCTATTTTCTCTCATTTCATAATGCGCCTCAGGCGCATTTGAATTGCTCCTCGGGAGCATTCACTTTTTTCTCTTTTGATGTAATGAACCATTGAATTCCAAGCCAATGAACCACTAAATTCCAAGCCAACATGCTGGAAAATGGCAAAATGTTTTAACTGTGAACCCCATAATTCTGGTTCTACATACAAATTCACTTTGTGTCACTAGGGAAAGTCATAAGTGGATCATTAATCAGCTGATATTGTTGAAGGAAAAGATATCTAAAAGCATGACAATAAGTCGTAACACAATGGCATTTGTAAACGAATGCTTCACATACATTACCCAGTACCCTTCTCGCAATTTTTTTTTTGGGTTGTTTATCCACTTTTTCTTCCCCTTGATGTACCCTTATTGAGCTTTTATAAAATCATCTTTTGCCAAGCAAAAAAAGAATTATGACAAACTGTCAAATAAATTAATGTGTTTGAAATCGGAGAGAGGTCATGTAGGCAATGGCTGTGGCAAAATAGTTGCAGAGTCAGACAATGGTTGATGCAATATTTGTTGCTTTCATGGGAAATCAAAAGTCACAATCCAACATGACAATTGGCAAACAATATCTTAAGTGTAGTTAACATGATCTTGAAAACTTTAAGGGCATGCAGCAAAAACATGATCTTGAAAACTTCTTAAGTGTATGTATTACCAAGTTTCAGATTTTCAGTGAAAAGAAACAAAAGGCTTAAAAAGCATCAAATGTAAACAACTTCTTGAAGATTACTAAGTGTAATAGCAAGCATTATTGGGTTCCAAATCCAAGAGCCTTCAGTTGCATATTCCCCTATTTTTTTGTTCCTATTGAACTCTACAGGCTGCTAATAGCACACCCCAAATACTACCACATGGAAAAGCCACTAGTTTCAGAACCATACCGACAGCTTCGTTGAGCTTCCTAGACCGGCTCAACAAATCCACGATTCAAGTGTAACGAGTCAGATCGAGTTTCATTCCTTAATCTCCATTTCATGGCATAAAGGACTCTACATCCTTCACTTAGAAGGCTAAGAGTGGCTACAAACAGATAATAAGCTCAAGAAGTTCAATACTATTCTACTTCGGTCCTTCCACCATTTGACGAACAATTTGCAGGTCTTTGAAACCTAGCCCACGGGCTCTACAGCCCTGATCAATAATCGATGTCCATGCCACGAGATTACTATTTATCATCCTATAAGCCACAATTTCAAGCTGCCAATATTAGTATACACAACAATGAGGCTTTTAAAGATTTTAGCCGCAGAACTCCTCAAAAAAAAAAATAAAAAATCAACCACAGGTTCTAGACTTCCATTGCCCATTTTCCGGAACAGTTCTACGGCATTCTGAAAATGGAGGGCATTTTGAGAATGATTCTGAAACTAGTGGTGCTATTCTTAAAGGGAATTTGTCTAAACGATTTGAGCTGCTCTATCCATGGACCCACACTTTGCATAAAATCCAAGGAATGAAGTTTGGAGAACACTGTGATAAAGTCCATTTTCAGTAGCAAAACCATGCAATTTTTGCCTCGAAAACGATTACAATCTCCCTAGAAGCTGAAAAAACTTCGTACGGGCTTCTTTTCGGACATCTTGGCCGCGTCTTATTACTCCTGGCCGCATTGTATTACTCCTGGCTGCTTGTTTTGACCAATGGCCGCTTGTATTACTCTTGGCCGCGTCTTATTAATCTTGGCCGCCTGTTTTGACACTTGGCCGTTTGTTATTACTCTTGGCCGCGTTTTATTACACTTGGCCGCTTCTTATTACTCTTGGCCGCTTGTTTTGACACTTGGCCACGATTTGCTGAAAGCGGGACTACTATACCCGTCATCGTGGCCGGAGCGTGGAGCTTCGAATGAGGAATTTGGGTTTTGAAGCAGGCCTCTCGGACTTACTGGACTAAATTGAGCTTACCAGTTGACCCACCTCATTTTAGGCCGAAACCCATTGAAAAAATCTCAACAAAAAAAAAAAAAAACTTTTAAGAATCTTTCAGTTGGCCTAAAATATTTTCCTGGCTCTCTTTTGGAGATTTTATACTTTTACAAGATTAATGTTTCCCTAATTTTTTTTATTTTTATTCAATTTTCTTTTGCGTTAGTCAATTTTGCGTCAAAGTTTTTTTTATGGATTATTGGATCATTTCGACGAGAGAAATCAAAGAACCATAAAATTATGACCCAAACTCAAATATGATTTTAAAAAAGCCAAGAAAAAGTCCAAAAAGTTTGAATATTGTTTGACCCTTTTTTGGATTTTTCCAAAAATAATTGAGTTTGGCTCATAATTTCCCACTTCTCTGACTCTTCTTGTTGAGACGAATCAATAGTTTACAAAAATAAGCGAACTAGCAAAAAAAAAAAATTGAATAGAGAAAAAAAATTCCGTTTGGCAGGAAAATAAAAATGTCTGCACAATTCATTTAACATTTTAATAGAGAGAGCTGTCCAAATGACTGTCCAAGCATACACCTCAATCTTTGAGCCCTTCCAATTTCTTGCTTGAATGGAGTCAATGGATCACAAACGGGGCCAAAGGATGCTGCCAAGCACCCAGTGCCAAGCGGGTGACGACCGTTCATTTTGGCATGGATCGCGCGGATTGAATTTGAGCGCATATAAACTTAAACTGTTCATTGCTTGATCAATATTCGAGCCGTCTATCGTCAAGATGAACGGTTAGATCGGCCGCTACCGCTACCAAGCACAGGCATCTCCAAATCCCAAGAATAGTAGTGTATTGTTAACCAACAATAAGTCTACATTACTTCCCCAAAAAAAACAATAAGTCTACATTCAGCTTTGCAATTATGCAACACATATTCATTTAAAGATAGTCCGTCAAGATTTAATTAGTCCCATGAGGGCGTAAAGATAATCCGACGAAATTTACTCAAAACCGAAGCAAATGTCGTAAGTAATGAATGTAGTTACATCGCACCATCTTCGTAACGAAGCATCTTACTATGGCCTTCCCTACTGACCCACTGCTAAGTGTTAACTAACTCGTTTTAATCTCTGTTTTATTCTAGAATTTAAGTTCATTTTACAGAGTACAAGGATGCATTTGCAAATCCAATCAACTCTTCAAAAGGAAAATCCCAATTCTTGGAAGGAAGAACTTAATTGTTTGCTTTGCTTTTGGAGTTTGGAAAACTGTTCAGTTGAATTATTGTATAATCAAAAATGAAATGAAGAGGCTCAACGAAATGATCAAAAGGGTGAAGCATAAACGAACACACAAATGCAGGAGAGGATCCGGAGTGAGCAAGAACGAGATTGGCAGCTCCTTCCCCTCTATAAAATCCAATCGTCCGCATCTTTTCGCTCTAACGCCACCTCTATCCACTGCAAGGATTCAGAAATGCACATCTAAATGCATTACACTCCTAGACGTATACATTCACATATACTAGTTCCTGTTTGCTCGGAGATTTCTAAGAATTTACCGTTGAAATTGCAACAAAAGCCAGTAACAGTGAAAGCACATCAAGGAATTATGTTTCAAAGTGAACTCTCGTGTTTTTGACCCAATTTACAAGAATGAGAACACCAACCAACCGGCGGCCCAAATCAAGAACCACAGATTACTTTTAAATCATGTATACCTTGTTGATTTATGTATACCTGAAAATCAAAACATATGTCAATGAAATCTTCATGGATGGAACTCATGGAATCACTTTGTACCGCCTTTTTGTGCCACTCTTATTCTTTATCAATCCTTATAATGTTTAAAGGGATTTCCCTTTTTAGTCTCCTGCCAATTTGGACTAGAAAAACTTAGTAAAAAACAAATCAAACATATTTGTGGCATCACATGCGCCTCAGGCGCAATTCGAGTGCGCCCCAGGCGCATTTAAGTTGCGCCCGGGCGCATCCTCATTGTCTTAGGCCCTGGTCTTGTATAAGTGCTGGGATTTGTAGGCCCTGGTCTTGTAGTTGAGACAATGGGGGACATTTGAGGAGGAGTTTGGGGATATTATCCAGCAACAGTGGTCCATTCAAAGCTATGGATAAAACACAACACAATTAGCCCAGAAGTTGAGGAAGTGCTAAGTGGCATAAGGAGAAGTTCCAAGGTATGGAGAGCAAGAGGGGATGCTTAAATTGCGCATTGGTGAGATCCAAACAGTCCAAACTCAGCAGAGAATTGAGAAGAGGAAGAAAACCTCATCAACTCCTCAAACCTCTTTTGGGAGCAAGAGGAGTTATATTGGCACCAAAGGTCACGGCTTAATTTCCTCATATATGGTGATAATAATCCGACATTCTTCCCTACAAATTTGCTTACCCGTGTCAATTGCTCAGCTATGATTTTGAGCTTGACTTGGACACCTGCCTTTTGAAATAGAGCAAGTCTGTGATTGCCTATCATGTGTAGCATGGCTCAACTTTAGTTTGAAGTAGCCGGAAGTTCCAATAACTTGCTGGTTTAAAATTTACCTGAGTCCCGAACTTCTCTTGGTTTACACAATCTGTCATCTGAGTCTAAGGTCCTTATCTTGTTGTTTAGTCTTCGTTGTAAGAAGTAGTAGTAAATCATTCCTTAGTTATGCGTTTGAAATCATGGAACACGGTCTCTGCCACTACTGATTGATTGATCATTTAATGTTGCCTTTTTAATTGAACTTGTTCTTTTGGTTTGGATTTGTGACATTTAATGTCTTTGGCATATTTGCAGTTCATGGAGACGGTTCACGAATTAGGGAACAAATACTGAGAAGTGATGGCACTGCAAGACATTGCAACATATGGTGCGCTTTGTGTGCTTGCAAGTTTTGACAGAACAGAGCTGAAGGCAACTATACCATGTCTATTACTATTGAATAGTTCCCATGTAACATCATGGTTTGGAGTTATGTTCCTGATTAGTCTCATTTATTTGGCAGAACAAGGCCATACGCAATCTCAACTTCCGGAATTTCTTAGAGTTAGTCCCTGAAGTTAGGGAGCTTATTCACATTTTTATTCAAGCTAACAATTGCTTTGTCTTTGTCTTTTGAACATGTCCATGTTGCTAGGTTGGTGACATTTTGATTTACCTTTGCATTTTGTCTTATTCTTGCCTCATTTTTTCTATGGCATTGTAAAAGTTCGGATCATCACAAAAGTACTCTTGTTCGAAGCATTTACCATCAATTATCATCTTAAAACGAATATTTTTTTCCTAGTTGGGTAACAAACTTTTGTAGTTGTATATGAGGGTAAATTTTATAAGTTCATAGAGAAATATTTTTTGCACTTCACATTCTTATAAATGTGCTCCAATATTTTATGGATAGTTCTTGAAATTATACATAATGCAAATTTTAAACCATAATAAAAGACAAATTTCAAAGTGCATTGATAAAATAGTGGAGTTTAAAACTTACTCCAGGCTTATATTTTTGGTGCTACGGAAATTAACTTCCCAAGCATATATATGCATATATACTACTAGCTTGGACTGCGACTGCTAAACGAACCAAGCTACTCGAGTATGAGCTTGTGTTCATTTGTTAAAAGTTTGTTCAAGATTGGTTTGTTACATAAATAAACCAAGCTTGAACATATTTTTAAAGCTCATTAATATTTCAAGCAAAGCTTGAACAAACTACTACCCGGATCGTTTGGCTTCTTAGGTATATAAAATTCAAGCTAAATGCCCCATTGATTTTTTTTTTTTCATTTGGTACTTTTTGCTGAGGCCACTTGAATAAGTGTGGGCAACATCAAGAAAATTGAGAAAGATTAATTTTAGAGTCTATGCAATAGAACCAAAAAAAAAAAAAGAGAGAGAAAAAGAGAGAGGAGTGGATGAGGTAGGGAAAATGAAAAGCGGACATATGGTTCAAACTTAACAAATAACCATAGCCTTGCAACCCATGTATGCAGGCCTGGGGCAAGGCCCAAGAGGCGACAACCGCCAAATTTTGGATGCAAAAAGCAGTCCCCTTTATGGATCATTATCATTTATACACTACAACAAAATTGGGTTCTGCCGATGCAAAAAAGTTGTCGGCAAAGGCATATTTGCGTTGGCAAAGAGTTTCACCGACGTAAGACCTTGCGTCGGCACGTCGTCGGCGTTGCTATGTCGGCAATTGTTTCTGCCAACGCAAACTGCCTGTGTCGGCAAAAAGCAATAGATTTGGCGACACAGGTTGGCATCGGCAAAAGTGCATTTAATCTGGAATAATATAACACCTTTGGCAACAGACTTTGCGTTGGCAAAAGAATTTTAAATAAAGAGGATATAATTTTTATTAAATCTGTTTTTTCCCTGTAACTTGATATCATGCATTTACCCATTCATAATTATCAGTAACTTGTAAATACATTTATTCCAACTAAACTCATTCAAAAGTTCATCAAAATCAATAGATTGGTCATTCTAATACCTTATATATATTGCAATCCAAAAACTAATTATCCAAACATCCAGAATATTACAGCAAAATGATTATCCCCAACTTATCCAAACATCCAAAATACAACCAAAAGATTACTCCACCTGCCATGTATCCAAAAACTAGTTTACTCCACCTGCCATGTATCCACAAATTTACTCCACCAGCCATGTATCTCCAAAAACTAATCTAGATGTCTATGCATCCAAAACATTTTCAACAGTATTAACCAACCATAGTTGCATCAAATGTAATATCCAAAAACCATTCAAAATATCTAAAGTCAGCACGTTCAACCTCTATTTAAGTCGAAATTCCATCTTGTCCAATCGAAGTGTCTTCTCCATTTTCATTACTTGAAATCAACCCCGGAATGGTGGCTGGATCAACACCATTCTTCGTAGCCATGAAGAGCATCATGGTTTCAAATTTTTTAGCATAATCAACTAGGAGTTTTGCTTGATCAGCCACAACTTCTTTAAGAGCAACTACCTCTGAATTTGGGACTACTTGAGACTTTGTAGCATATGTCCTCTTGCGAATTCCATATCCCTTCAAGTAGCCCGATCTCTTCCCAAGCACATCAATGGAAACTTGTATCTCAGATTGAGGATTTGTGACACCGGGTTGCGACTGCTCGGCTATCTTTTTAGCAATCTCAGCCTATGTCAATTTGAATTAGTTAGCATATTACATGTATATGTAGAAAGTTACATTTGGCAATCTGTTTCTGATCAGTAGTCTACCAATAAAGAAAATACGTTTGAAGCAAAATCAAGACCATATCATGAATTCCAATGCTGATCTTCAAAGGTTTGTTAGTAAGCATAACAAGACAGATCATTTCAAGTGATTTTGCTCATGCAGCAAACAAAGAAGCACAAATTTTTTGGCAGTTCACAGATCATTTGTCAACTACTTCCTAAATATAATAAACATAAACCCACGATCATATAATGTTGCTCTTAGTTTGAAATAATGCAGATAGCTAAGTGAGTTTACAAGAATTAACCCTGCAGTACGAGCACTATTTTCTGAGAACATATAAGGTATTTTATTAGCTGTTCTCTTAGGCCATTATTGACATATTTAAGAACCTGCATTTGCAATCAAATAAAGGGAAGAGAACTTAAATCAAGTATCGATGACGTAGCCTTGTTTATCCATACTAAATCATTTGCAAACAAAGCAGATGGGGAACACAATAAACAGAGCAAATGTAGTAGAATTTAGTAAAGTTCATACGTACATGAACTTCCTTAGCCTTGTCGTTTATCCATATTTCCTCTCCATGTCGATGACGTATGTGTGTGTCCTTGAACCTCTCCGGGAAAGACTGCTCTCTGTTTTCTTTTTTTACCTATTATTTAATTTGCATTTCTCCTTAACATTAGAATAAGAAAGTTTATAATTTAAAAAAAAGGGAAAGAAAACTATAAAGTCATACTTACAAACTTGGATGCTCGTGCTACAAATGATTGGGAGCCGCAAGTATGGTTATATTTCAACGATTTTCGTGCATTTTTCCCTCTTTTAGACTTCTTCTGCAAAAAACCATAAAACAGACTTGTCGAGTACTTCCCAACCAAAGAACAAGCCAATAGGATCTTACATGTTATGTTGCTTCCACATCTTTCTACTAATTTATGCATCTATGGTAATGTCTATTATATACTAAAAAAGGACAAAGATTACCTTAAAAGCTTTTTTCCGCCATACTTTCTTAATCATGAATTTCCAGTCCTCTGGATTACAAGGATATAATGGATGGTTTTGGGGGTCAGGCACCTCATTCTTGATCACTTTGTAGTGATTGTGTAACCTGCACTTCCATTCTCTATACAAAGCTTGGCACTTAACGTCGATGATGCACCTAAGAACCATATCGTTCTTATAGTCACCAAGTCCAAATGTTTGCTGTAATGAAACGAGCAAGTTCAATACAAGTTGGTAGGTGAGTAAATTAAATGGATAATTCGTTAAAAGAGTACCAAAAAATGCAAATTACCCCAACACGCAGAATAATGGATTCTTTGATCCCAAAATCAATATCTCCCCACCCAATATCTCGAACTGGAGCATGAGATCGAATACTCTCCCCGATGGCATAAGCCACGGAAGATGCATAATCTCCAACTATTGCCATTGCTTCGCGATCTATTTCAACGGGAATGGGATGACCAAGTTTTTTCCTTTCCTTATCCACATTTATCCCTCGTGTAGGACCTCATACACGCTTTTTACTTGGGATTAAGGTGGACCCTATTAAACACCATAATTCAATTTTAACTTAGTTTTAAAAAAAGAGTTCCATTATACACGGACATAATTACAACTTGTAAATCAAATTTATGGCAAGTCAAAATCATATAGCAGAGTTTCAGCATCTATATATGAAGTGTCATCACTAAAATAAACTCCAGCATTTCCAAATTGCATGCATATGAGAGAGGGAATAAAATAGACGGACACAATTTCAGCTTATAACACAGATTTCAGCCTATAAGTACTCCGTTTCACAAATAAAATTTGACATGATATATAATTTCTCACCCGTGCTGCCCCCGACATTAGGCAAGCTAGAATGCTGGTTGGTCTCATCGGTAGGTGAGGTGGGGAGCTCAGAAGCTTGGGCAACCATCACAGACATGCCTTCAGCATGAATAGCTGTAGGTTCAGTTGGTAGAGATGAGGTCGCTCCATTGGGGCTGCCACCCTCGTTTTGAATTCTTTGTGATTTTCTCAAAGCTTGAGTAGTTGAAGTGACTCTCTTTTTTCCTGGTCCCACAACTTTTTCCTAAAATTTAGAAACAAAAGAATTAAAAAGGATTGCAACTATAATACAATATATGCATTCCCAAAACAAATAAAAAGGATTGCAACTATAAGAGTAATCATGTGTAAATATCACCTTTTTAGCTTGAGACCCAGAAGACTCATCATTGTCACTACAGGAACTTAGAATTTCTCCACCTTCAGGTGGTGTATAATCAGGATCAGCGCCATGGCCCACCTTGTTGTTCCCCTCTTTAGTGCTTTTACCACTTGTTTTCGGTTTTGAACCAGACAATGACATTGCCATGCTCTTCAACCGAGCAGGATCTATCCCAACAGCCTCTAATTCTTTTAAGTTATGTTTAATAGTTTCTTGCCTTTCCTTTTCAATTTCTGTCAGCATCTATAAAGACAATAACTATTGTTAGAATCCAGAACTTCAGCAACAAGATACCACCACTTCTATTAGAAAAAGGTCAAAATTCACTAACTACTGTTATATCTAGAAATTCATTAACAAGATAACACCATCTCTATCCAAAAAAAAAATTAAGTAAATGCAGATAATGCATACCACATTCCAAAAAGAGAGAATCCAAAAGCGTATTTGTACATTCTAATAGGAACTTTTTCCAACACAAAGGTCGCCTCTGCTTCAATAAAAAGCTAGAACTCAAAACACTAAAAGGGAAAAATACTCGTAGAGAGCAATCAACAATAACATGGTACCTTCTCCGCAAAAGATTGGCCAAAGTTGCTTACTAGTTTTCTTCAATTTCAGCCAATCTGCAAGGACAAATCACTTATAAATGCTATGTTGAAGAAAATCTGCCAGGAGTACTTGATTGAGAGTTGCATCATTCAAGCTCTTACTAATTAGATTTCACTAGATATAACAAAGGTATGCAAGGAGAGCTATTACTAAAATAGAAGAATGGGTACAAAATCTGTGTGATCTGCATATACTAGTATTCCCAAGTTTAGAGTTAAAAACTCCCTTTTGGCCCATTCATATTCTGGATATCAGTACCAATACCACACTACCATACATCCTAAGTCCTAACATTAGCATTTCAAAAAACTGCAGCAGCTAACCCAACCCACATATGCCACACCATGCCCCATCTTTACTTGTTCCCTAATATCAGTAAAATGACCAACATGGAACCCCATAAATACGTACAGCCCCCGGCCCATACACAAGCAGTAACAACATTTCATTGCATTTATATTGTAAAATAAACACACTACACTACAAGGATTCTTAGGAGACTTCCAATACTCATAATCAGAACAATGCAAAGAACACAATCTGTCCAAAAGACTCAATGCAATTTCATAGGCCCAAAATAGCAAAATCAGTACCAAAATCACCATTATGGCCAAGTTTTCAAAATAGTTTGCATGTTCTGGACAGAAACATACCATAAACCTTAAATCAGACAAAAACAGAAACGTAGGGTTTCAAAATTAGGATGATTCAAAAAAAAATAAAAAATACAACATTCGAAAAATAATCTAAATTTGATAAACTTAGGGTTTGAAAAAGATAAGGAATAATATTAGTCAATACAAGGGGGTCTTCTTTTTTTGGTAAACTGCGAAGATTTATGAAGCTCAAACAACGATTACGACGGGCCTTAGCCAAAACAAGGAGAAAACACAACCTATTAGCACAAAGCTATACACAAAGAGATCTTCTCTGCGCACAGAGAATCAGGAGAGAGAGAGAGAGAGAGAGAGAGAGAGAGAGAGACAGAGAGAGACAGAGTACAGAAGTTCCTGTCAAAGGTCCGAATCTAATTCAACGCATTAGACCCATGCATGGCTGCAAAAGGCCAGCGAATCCAACCCGTCGTGTCAGCTCCTAGTCAAGCGGCGCACCGACGACCACACGTCGCCGTGCAAAGCCGCAACATTTTGCCCAATTCTTCGTCGAAAAAGTAAATTGAAAATTGATAAATAGATGATCTTCGTAGAGAGAATCAAGAAGGAGAATCGATAAATAGATGATTAGAGAAAATCGAGAGAGAGAAAGAGAGAGAGAGAGACCTGGTTGAGAGCTAGAGACCGAGTGGTTCCATCGTCTGCAACGTCGGAGTGAAATATGAAAGAGAAAAGATAAGAAGCATTCCCCTTTGCCTTTATCTTTCTTTTTTATCCGAGAAATAAAATAAAATAATAATTATCACCCATTGATACTGTGTCGTTTTGGAGCCAAAAAGGAAAAATGTAGCGGGAAACATGGCCCGAAACATGGCGCCAAAGAGAATAGGGACTTCAATTATTTCAGAGAATTAGCGCCAAAATAATCTGTTCGGCTGAATAAATCAACTGGCTTATTTTTTGGTACTGCTAAATATAATTACGAATTTGCTACATGTAGCAAATTTAAAAGAGGAAATTTTTGTTTTCCTTTCTATGAATTGGTTACATATAACAAATTCGCAGTTGTATTTAGCCGGACCCTTATTTTTTTATCCTTATTCAATTTTTTTTCATATTTATCATTTTTTTGTCAATTTTTTGGGGATTAATGCATCGTCATGATGAGAGAAATCTAAAAAGTAAAAAAAATTATGATCGAAATCCCATTTTTTTTAATAAAGACGAAAAAATGGCATGTTGGCTTATTTTTGTCTTTATTCAAAAAAAATTAGGTTTCGATCGTAATTTTTTACTTTTTAAATTCCTCTTGTCATGACGATGTAATAATTCCTAAAAAATTGACGAAAAGCTAACAAATACAAAAAATAAAATGAATAAAGATAAAAAAAAAAAATAAGCCGAACAGGGGCTAAGCACCCTCATATCTCGCAGTACGGACAAATTCTAAACTTAATCAGCCAATTACTTTTAATAATGGTTGATCTGAACTATTAGAATTTCACGTCTTATTGATTCCATCATTATCACCAAAATCGAGAATCATTGAATATCAGCGACTATCTGATTGGACAACATTTGGTGCATCTCGAAGCATTAGACTACTAGATTGCAATACTCGATCCCCACATGAGTCTTTTTTTTCGATCGAACCGTCCATCTTTTACATATTATGGAGTATATCATTCTTACAAACAACGAAATTAATCGGGTATCGCTACACACTTTGATCGGACAGAAAAACTCATTATGTCAATCAACTTGTGTCTCGATAAAGAAGCTTTTTAAACCTGATTGAGACAAATTTTTACGAGAATGATATAAACAACAAGAAAAACAAAATCAACGGTCTGGATCGTCGAAATTATTTCAGGGTCGAATGACTACCGTACGTTCAAGTACAGTACAAGACTTTGTATGTTAACAATTACATTGAATGTATAGAATTTAAAGGTCATTACCAACTCAATTTTTATAGTGGTCGATCTGAACCGTTAGCATTTCACATCTCATTGATTTCATCGTTGTCACCAAAATTCAAGATCGTCGGATATCAACAACTGCCTGATCAGACAACATTTCATGGATCCCGAGGCATTAAAGTATTAGATTGCAAGACTTGACTAATACCAAAGTCTTTATTTTGCGATCTAAACTGTCTATGTTTTACATATTATGGAGTTCATCAATCTTACCAAAAATGAAGTTAATCGGGTATCGCTACACATTTGATCGGATGATAACTATCATCCAAATTACAAATTGCATACCAATGCAAGGAGCTTTCTAAACCCGATTGAGTTAAATTTTTACAATAATGATTTAATCAATAAGCACAACAAAATCAACGGTCTCGATTGTTAAAATAGCTTTGTCTTATTGAGATTCGCTAAATAATCGTATCGAAGATTATTAAAAAATGTATGACATATAATAAAATTAGATACTGTGAAGACTTTTGGCGACGCAGTAATGTTGTCGCTGAACATTTCGGCTTAGCGCCAAACGAAAAGTTAAGCGCGGGAAACATTCCGCCGAAAAATTTGCCTTTCGGCAACGTAAGTTGCATCGCCGAATGTGAAGACTTTTGCCGACATCAAAATGTGTCGCTGAATTTGCCCTTCAGCGACACGACTTGCGTCGCCGAATGTAAAGACTTTTGCCGATATCAAAATTTGTCGCCGATACATACCCAACGGCAACGCACTTTTTGTTGTGTTGCCAATCCTTGTCGCTGAATGTGAAAACTATTGGCAACATCAAAGTGTGTTGCCAATATATACCCAACGGCGACGAATTTGTTGTTATGTTGCCAATCCTTGTCGCCAAAAGGCAGATTTGTTGTAGTGATAAATGAATGTCGTTTTGTTGGTAGCTATCTACACAGGGTGTTTTGGTTCGAGTATGTGCTTTCACTCTTTTTGCATTTCCTATTTTTTGCCATTGCCAGTAAAAAAAGGTGTTATTACGGAGTCTTGATATGCAAACCTAACAATACACGAGTCAATATAGCAAAAACCAGTGCTTCCAACAACACTGGTTTATTTTACAGGCCATAGAGTCCCAGTATGGCGAGTAATTATTCATGAGCAGCATCATGATCAGTAGCATTCATCCCATTGCAAAGCACATGCAGCCCAAGGGGATGAAGCAGATGTTGAATTGTAATTTCAGCGGCAAGGTGAATTCCCAATTGAGTATGGCAGACTTGCTAGCAGCAAGGTGAATTCCCCAAATGAGTGTGGCAGATTTGGTAGGAGAGTATCCACCCTCAGGGGCATAACAGATGGCCACACTAGATGGGAGCTCAACTTGGCAGCGACGTATTAGCACACAGTATCAACATAACAACTTCAAAGCAAATCTGTTATCAACTATTGCATTGAAACACTGGTTGTGGGAGCGAATATGATTGTCGCCTCAAAGAATAGACACACCAATAAGTGGGTGTTCCACTAACTAAAATGAGTGTGACAGACGTACTAGAGTATCCACCCTCAACAGCATAACAGATGGCAACACCAGATGGGGGCTCAACTTGGCAGCGACATATCAGCACAGTATCAATAACTAAATAGACTCGTAGCATCAAAGCAAATCTGTTATCTACTATTGCATTAACACACTGGTTGTGAGAGTGAATATGAGTGGTGTCTCGAGGAATAGACACACCAATAATACGACAATACAGATGGAGAACAGATCCGTCTTGGTATAGAGACCCGCAACATAGGCCATCCTTCAGAACTGAATTAACACCACTGGCACGTAGACCAGACTCCTAAGCAGCAGACAAACCAGACCCTTTCTCAAGATGGCACACCTGACAGTTAAAGAATCCCGGTGAACAAGCACCCCAATAAAGGACTAGACTCAAGAACTCCACTGAACAAAAACCCAACAAAAGACAAGACTCCGGACCAGACCATACGTCAAACACACAGGATAGACTCAAGATTACACCAGAAACACACCAAACACCATATCATGACTCATGACCAAAACACAAAACCAAGACTGAAGGCCCAACACCATCCCAGGAACACACCAGATCTCATGACCCTCCCCAACACCAGACCAACACCCCAACACACTGAGCACGACAACAACCCACACACAATTAGATACTCCGTAGTGTATTTTTCAATGTAAAACATTCTGGAATAGAATGCAGAATTTTTTCCCCATCATTTGCTGGCACCCAAGATGCCAAGGAATCGAAGACTTTTTAGATATGGACTTGTCAGACAAAAAGAACATCTACATAGCTACAATCGACGGTTATCTAACAACTGACCCACATGCTATAGACAGAGACACAAAAAAAAATCACCACTCACCCGACCAACCCCCCCGAAACCACCCAAACACACCCAAGTCACAGAGAAACTAGAACATTGTCTAGTCTGAATCGGAAAATTCTCAACTGAGCAAGCATTAGAGCCCCACCTTGATTTCGCCAAGAAGATCACTCTGAGTTTTATAAGCTCCAGTACCTCATCCCAATTCAGATTCTCATTCTGTTTGTTTCCGAAATGTAAACAATGGGCCTAGGAACAACGAGTAGTGCAGTTTTAGGCCTGATGCGGGCGTGCCAGGGCAGGTTTGCTGCCCAAATTTGTATTAAGGCCTGGATACCTCAAATCTGACTTCATACAGACCATTGCGTACGACCTAAGGGGTGAGGCCGAATGTGGTTCGTGGTTTGCCTTTGCGGGCTAAGGACTTAATATTTCCTAATCGTGTGAAAAATGGAAAGAAAAGAATAGCAAGGCCTAAAACATAAATAAAAGGACTTTATTAACGGTTTAATAAAGTCTGGTTACAAGGAAATGAAAGGAAATAAAATCTAGGCTGGGCTAGATTGGACTGAAAGATAAAATACTTTGCGGGAAAATAAAGATAATTGAAAAATAATTTGCATAAGCGCTGGGCTTGATGGTCGTGGACCTAAAGATAAAAATTACTTGAAAAATAAATATGCTTAAGCCGTGGGCTTGTTGGTCGGGGACCCTGGCCAAGGCCTCCAAAACTGGGATTTATAAGAGTCACAGGCCTTGAGCTGCTTCAAAATGCTCCAATGCATGGTCGCCATGTGGCCTTCTAGCAAAGGTCTAGGCTTTGAGCAGCTTCAAAATGGTCCAATGAGGGGTGTTCTCTGAGCAAAACGTGCCTTTTACTCCAAGGAAATGGTAAAGGCCTGAAAAGCCCTTCTTTTCTGCATAAAACTTTGTAAAAGAGTAAAAGGAACTTCTGCATCCAGGCCTTTGAGCTGCTTGTGAGCAGCTTGCTTAGGTCTGGATGAATCACTATCCAACAGCTCCAAGGGGCTGCATGTACGCCACCTGTCCTTGGTCATGCTTTATGCTGAAGGATGGGGTCCACTCAGACCTTGAGCTGCTTGTAAGCAGCTTACCCAGATCTGTCCAGTACGAACAATCTAGGCCTTTGAGCTGCTTGTGCAGGCCTAAGCTGCTTGTGAGCTGCTTGGGATGTCTCCATGCATGGCTGCCACGTGTCTTGGTCTAGTTGAGCTGTTTGCATGCATGGATGCTTGTAAAAAAGGGATATTTGGGCCCACCAAGGCCAAAATTGCAGGCCTGGTTGAGCTGTTTGAGCAGCTTGCTAGGGAGAAGCTTCTAGGCCTTTGAGCTACTTGTGAGCAGCTTGCTTACCAAGCATGACTAAGCAGCTTATGGCCTTCTTGACTTGGTCAGTTTTAGGCCTAAATAAATCTGAAAAACTGGGCCTAGACCTGAAAAACGGATCTTGGCCTTATTGGGCTAGATAGGCCTGAAAAACTAGTCCGGGCTTTGATTAGTTGGGCCGAGGCTTGAAAATGGGCCTAGATCTGAAAATCAATTTGGGCCTTGACTAATTAGGCCATGTTCCAAACATTAATGTGGCCTAATCAATTTTCAAACTCTCTCCTGCCTTTTCAAACTCAATTTGGCCTAGTTATGGCCACTTTAAATTCTTCCAAAGGCCCAATTATGTAGGTGACTGATTTATAAGACTTCTTAAGGCCTGAAACTACCTTCAAGGCCATTCTCTATCTCATTTTGGCCAAAAGTGGGTGTAAACACATTCTCAAATATGAAACCATTTCTCTTAATCCACAGGGTCCAAAGAATTGCAAATAGTATGCATTCCCATAGCATCTTCAGTTTTGATTTGAGTTTTCAGCCTATCCACGATTGGAGTAAAGCATCTAGGGAAGGAGGAAGAACCCACTGAAAAGGAGGGCAATGGTGGAGAAAATGGTCCATAGATTCAAGTAGGGTGTTGCAGAACTTGCATAAGTATATTGGTCTCTCTTCATAATCTGTAATTCAGTATCCTCTTATTTGAGTACCACTATGATTGGTTAGATGTTAATATCCTACTTAGCTATAAAACTCTTAGTTATGTTACGTCAGTCGATTAGATAAAATGAATCTATGAACTACGAACCACTAGAAAACTAAATCGAAATTTAGCACTCGATACTCCAAACGGTTTTGAACTCGCCAACCGTGCTAGGGAAGGATTTTCACCGGCCTGCACCTTAATTGCCAGCTCGAATACCTCCTCAGTGGTGGCTCCTGTAAGAATAATATTGGGCTAATACCATGTTACCATGTTTTCTACTATATCGTAAGTCAGACGATCTGAGTAGTAGCTTATTCGAGCTCGATTTGAAACTTTAACGAGCTTCAAAAGTGAAGACTTTATTCTCCTTCGTTTATCTTGGAGGGATGAATTCCATAGCTTATTAGAATTCGGTTTGAAACTTTAACGAGCTTTAAAAGTGAAAGCTTTATTCTCCTTCGTTTATCTTGGAGGGATGAATTCCAAACTAAAAGCAATCTCTTCTTCTTACATTCTAAGAACCTAAATCTGTATCAAAAACCAGTGCTTCCAACAGCTCGTACGGTAATACACACAAATTAGTTGACAATTGCATGAACTTAAAACTACAATGGAGCAAGAAATTTCTTGTTTGTTGTCGCGGATTAATGGGTTTTAATAGATCATCAACAGATTAAGGTAAATTCAAGTGACCATGAAAGGATCAGGAGCGTATGGTGAAATCTATACAAAGTCAAAATTAGCTTACTGGTTATCAGTTAGGGTTGAAGGATGGAAGATTAAGAATCCGGAAGGTCCTCCGTCATCCTTTTCTGCTGAAAAACTTCGCCGCCGGGGACGGACGTTTCTTCGACGGAGTGAATTTGTCGGAGGGGTTTGATACACTGCAGGCAAATCCATTTTCATAAGAACAAATTCCCTTTCATCGTCTCCGATCATGTACCATTCAGCATTCGATTCAAATGATCTTTGGAATTTTGTATCTTCTTGAAAAGATCTACAGCTTGAACGATTTCGATCATGGAGATAAATCGAAACGAGATCACATTTTGTCGAATTCCCGTTGCAGTTCCTACAACGCACGCTTGCCACGCCCGAATTAAAGCGGGCGACGTCGTTTCTCTAGAAATGGGTTTGATACAGTGTTGCCAAGTTTATTTTCGTAAAAGAAAATTCACCATTATCGTCTTCGATTGTATGTGAATCAGTATTCGATTCAAATGAAATTTATCAAGGTTTATAGCCTTCAAAATCTCTGCAACATGAAGAATTGCGATCAGCAAAATAAACCTGAATGAGCTCACAATTTGACAAATTCTGGTCTTCAAAGGACTTCTCAGGGCGAAGCTGCGAAGTATTAACAAGTACGGCGCCTCCGTTTTGTGCAAAGGCTCGCGTCTGTCAGTTGCGAGTTTATAATGAGCTCGAGGACGTGCTGCTGAAGATCGATCTCTCTCTCTCTCTCTCCCCCTCTCTCGGTGTAAACGTCTAATATTTCAATGGATCATCGTTTACAAACCGGTGTCTCCTCCGTATATTGATTCCGTCACATTATCAGGTATGCAAGTGCTCAATTTTTTTCCCAAATTGTATGCGATTCGAACGATCTTCTTTGTCGGTGGCCTGGGTTTTTTTTTTTGGTTGCAAATTTTGTTGAAAAGTGCAAGCCCATGGATCAACAGAATATAGACTGTGATAAAGAAGATGTTATGAGCAGTTAAGTATGAAATTGCAGAGAAACAATGGTGGAAGAGAAGAGTGAAAACAGAAGAGAAATTAATAAAAATGGAGAAGAAAGAGACGGTCTCAACAATTCAATGAATGCCTTCGCTCCTCTCACGGCCTCTCTTTATAACAGAAAACCACCTAACAACTTTTCCCGCCAGCCTAACAAATTGCTACTAATTAGAGTGCGTATCACCCTGTGTCTCTAGCTGAACTCTTGCAAGTTGCAAAGCACCATCACAAAAGTGTAAAACGTTTTACGATCAGCCGCCAAAATTTCAACAGCGACAA
Source organism: Rhododendron mucronatum var. ripense (assembly GCA_019656295.1). Taxonomy (NCBI): domain Eukaryota; kingdom Viridiplantae; phylum Streptophyta; class Magnoliopsida; order Ericales; family Ericaceae; genus Rhododendron; species Rhododendron mucronatum. The sequence goes on from BPLT01000109.1 coordinate 410,274, forward strand.
CAATCATTTGAGCAGAAGTGAACAAAAGACCACAGACACTAAGAGCAACTGAGTGTCCCATCCCACAGTTACTCTAGTAACATGGGAATGTCCCAAATTATGAATAGACTGCCAATGGACTGAGAAAGAAACACCTCGCAGTCGAATTGGCCACCTCACTTTAGTCTCGAACACGCCAAAAAGAGAGATTTTATGCCTAGGAATAAAAGAACAAACCTCCCTAGCTTTGTTTTAAGGGATCATCTAGTCCCTTTTTTTTTTGGTAACAGAGGCACAACTCTGCAGCCGAGCCACTATTGGACCCAACTGCACAATCCAAACCTCGTAGCCCTTCACTTAAATCATGGTTTGCCTTCAGGGGGAATCGAACTCTGCTATATTGCAAGCGCAAGTTTGTCCTTACTATGTTGACAACCCATGGATGGGTATCATCTAGACCCCTTATACTTCCACAAGCGTCATTTAACCTTGGAGGCCTTCCTACCCGAAGAAACAAAGTTCCCGACAGAAGTGAGAACATCTTCACAAAAACTAGAATCATCCCCAATTTGTAACTGAGGAAGACCCCTAGCAACCAATCCCGAGGACTTCCCTACCATCAAAGATGAAGTATCAACCGCAGAAGAAGTATCACGATACCCTTACCCATCAGTTACAAGACAATGATTATTCATATCATCCACCCCAGCTTCTTGTGTCATCAAGGGTGAATATTTATTCATCAACGAAATTATCGCTTTTCTTTTCTCGAGATGTAACTCTATGGAATATCTCAAGTGTTTGGATAAGTTTCCGTATGTGGGAATTTGGAAGTGTTATTGCCATGTATTGCTTATCTGCTGGATATTTGGTTGTGGTCGGGTATCGTAGAATAGAGGTCAATTGTGATTTGAGCATAGTTGTTAAAAAGCCTACGATACAGGGAATGTATCCTACGTCTTGTATCATCCATTTCAAAAGCTATACCTATCCTACCCCGTATCCTTTTTTTTATAGAAATTCTACGATACAATGAGGTATCCTATGATATATATATGTGTATCCTAATTTAGTGACTATCTAAAGATTACTTCTTTTTTTTTTTTGCTCAGCGTAACTAAAGATTACTTAATGGGAAAAAGTTAACCAATTTATACAAATTCATGGGGCAGACTTTTGGCTTTCTGATTAGAAATAGTTGCTTTATCAGTTTTAATCTTTAGGTGGCAGTCATATTTATCCTTGGTGATACATACAACCAAATTTGGCTTCTAATGTTGGTAGTGGAGTTGCTTTTTTTTTTTTTTTTTTTTACAAATGGTTCCGAATGCTATAGTTATTAGTTACAAAAGCTGTTTTTTCCCATCAGCTTAATTTCTTGTGATGAAGGATTAGGCTCTTTGGGAAAGTGGAAGCTTACTGCAGTTGTGTGGAGGTGAGTGGAGGAGTATGATAAACCAAATAGGATTTGAACCTGGTGCTTCAGGTGATTCTGGGATACAAGATTGGTATAGAGAGGTTGACATGGAGACAAAGGAAGGTTCTGGTGGGGATGAGAGCCTCTAGCCTTGGGGTAGGAGGAGTTCGTTATGTTGGAGGAAACAGAGGCAGGACACTCATGAATGCTTTTTGTTGGCATGTGTTTGGGTTGTTTAGAGGGCAGCTTGAAGCTTCTGCCAGGCCCGACCTTTGTAATCAGAGAACGGTAGTAATAGAGCGAACTTCATTTTGGAATTCACATACGTTCCAATATTTGTAAATTTAGTGCGCGGTTGGCATACTTTCATACTTCCTGTCCGGTTGCATACCTTCTTGGCGGCCGAATGTTGGGATGATGGGGTTAATGCATAGAAAAAGGTGGTGGATGTTTCGTAAGATGTCTATTATTGTCTACCCTTTTTCAACATTGAAATACTTTACAAGTTTTGGTTTATTGGTAAAATGGTGTATCTCAATCATTCAGAGCTGTTTAATAGTTTTGGCTTTGTAAGAGTGCTAACTGCTGAGATTAGTCCTTCACCTTCTCTTATACAGTTTTGGAACTGATGATTTTTGTTTGTGAGTTTAAAGTTTACCTTGAAATACGTTTCTTCCTGCATAGCTTTGTAGTTTTATTGATACACCATATTTACTTTATCACAGTTTATATGAGGTTGCTTATTTCTCATTGTTTTTCCTTTTCGTATTTATTTTATTATGTTTTCACATATCGATAAAGGAAGATAAACATAAGAAAGAGGTAACACTATTTTCTATCAACCGTATCCATCCGGACTATTCATCCTTCAAGTTACGGAAAGACAAGAAAAATGAGCAAACCACTGATTCCAGTCCAAATGAAGGACACTTCCATAAAGTAGTGGACAGGATAGAGATCTATAACAAGAAATCCTAGTTAAATCAACAAAGAAGTCCATTTTGGTTTTGGATGCTGCACTATGTGATGCCTTTTTCAAGGGAACCATAAAAAAAGGTTCAACTTACCCAACTGAAATTTGTAAGAAGGATTCAGGGCCTACGTTTATTTGCTAAATGCAAGCACATCACAAAGTTACTGGAGGAAAGGAGTCAGTTGTCCACAAAGGAGCTCTGATGACCATTCAATTAATGATAGAGCACAGACAAGGTAACAAGTTCATGACAAATGTCTCAGGGTTGGAGCGATTTTTGCTCGATCCTGAAGCATTGGCATCAAAGCTGGAGAAGAAATTTGCTTGTAATACATTAGTGGCGAATTACCAGGTTTGGCGACTTATCATCCCTTTCTTTTTGAAATGTCATTTTTTTCTGGTTGTTATAGAACAATATGCATAAGTTCAGTGTTTCCATTGAAGTGTTAGAGATGCTCACTAGTTGGTCTTCATCCTGGCCATTCAATAAATGAGTCTTTAAGACATGGAATGCATCTGGACCTTTTCTTTATATGAATCTGGAAATTTGTTAAGCATACATGCTTTATTTTCTTAATGTATAAGGTGGAGGGTGCTTGATGTTACATACATCTTATTGGTGGGGTTCGAGGTCCTTCTAAATTATTATTATTGTTTTTATTTTGTTCGGCGTCCTTCTAAATTATTGGTTCTCATTTTAATTTTGATGTTTGGGATATAGGCTTTAAATATTTTGCTTTAAATATATGCATAAGCTCCCGTTTGCTTGTAGATTTCTAAGAATTTACCATTGGAATTGCAACAAAAGCCAATTTCAATGAAAACACATCAAGGAATTGTGTTTCATCAATGGTAAACTCTCGTGTTTCTAACTCAGTTTGCGAGAATAAGAGCACCAACAAACTGGCCCAAACCAAGAACCACAGATTACTTGCATATTTCAACCATTTCGAAACTTTTGAATCATGTATACCTGAAAATCAAAACATATGTCAATGAAATCTCATGAATGGAAATTATGGAATCACTTCGTACGGGCTTCTTCTGCCTCTCTTATGCTTTAACGATCCTTCTAATGTTTAAGGGGTTGCCTCTTTTAGTCTCCTGCCAATTCGGACTAGAAAAACTAGGTAAAAAAAATACAAAAATTCATTGCATCACATGCGCCTTGGCGCATCCTCATTTTCTCTCTTTTGGGTATGTGACTCAGGCGCAATTGAATGCTTCCCGGGCGCATCCTTATTTCTCTCATTTCATAATGCGCCTCAGGCGCATTGGAATTGCTCCTCGGGAGCATTCACTTTTTTCTCTTTTTATGTAATGAACCATTGAAGTCCATGCCTACATTCAGTAGCTCATAGATTTCAAGAATTTAAAGGTACGATTGATTTCCAAAATCAAACCCATGGATCGATCATTAGTCTTCAACGCAGCTCCACCTCGGCTTCATCGATCAAATCATTGTCGTTCATACTAATTAGTGTAATCGCCAACATTTAAATGTTCCAAATCTAAGAGCCATTTTGCTATATATATTCCCCCCATTTTTGCTTCCCATGAACTCTACAGGTTGCCAATAACGGTCCCAAAATCCTACCACATGGAAAAGTCACTAGTTTTAGAATCATATCAAATGGCATAAAAGACTCTACAGCCTTCACTTAGAAGGCCAGAGTGGCTACAAGTAGATAATAAGCTCAAGATCGAAGGTCATACTATTCGGCTCCATACCTTCTTCCACCATTTGACGAAAAATTGCAGGGCTTCAATTCGAAACCTAGCCCATGTGCTCCACAACCTCGATCATCGATTTCCGTGTCATGAATTCTCTATTTATCACCCTGTCACAACATAGTCTAGCATAAGAAATGCTTCCGCATCATGCGTACATGTTTAGGATAAGCATGGATAAACTGGGATGATTTGGGATTATTAGTAAAACTACCGAAACTGATTTTACAATCCTTATAAGGTTTGGAAACTATGGGGTCCATGATCTCCTACACAACTTGCAAAGCAATGAAGAACAAATTATAAATCATGTATACCTGAGAATCAAAGCATTTGTCAATGAAATCTTCATGGATGGAACTCATGGAATCACTTCGTACGGGCTTCTTGTCCCCCTCTTATGCTTTTACAATCCTTACAATGTTCAAAGGATTGCCTTTTTTTAGTCGCCTACCAATTAGGACTAGAAAAACTCAGTAAGAAACAAATTAAAAATATTTGTTGTGTCAGATGTGCCTTGGGTGCAATGTGCCCCCGGCGCATTTAAGTTGCACCCGGGCGCATCCACATTTTCTCTCTTTTTGTAATGTGCCTAGGGTGCGTCCTATTTTCTCTCATTTTGTAATGCGCCTTAGGCACATTTGAATTGCTCCTCGGGAGCATTCACTTTTCTCTATCGATGTAATGAACCACTGAATTCGAAGCCAACATGCTCAAAAGTGGCAAAATGTTTTAACTGTGAACTCCATAATTCTGGTTCCAAATACAAAATCACTTTGTGTCATTGGAGAAAGTCATAAGTGGATCATTAATCAGCTGATATTGTTGAAGGAAAAGATATCTGAAAACATGACAATAAGTTGTAGCACAGCGGCATTTGTAAACGAATCCTTGACATACAGTACCCAGTACCCTTCTTGCAAATTTTTTTTTGTTGCTTATCCACTTTTTCTTCCCCTCGATGTACCCTTATCATGCTTTTATAAAATAATCTTTTGCCAAGCAAAAAAAGAACTATGCCAAACTGTCAAATAAATTAATGTGTTTGAAATCTGAGAGAGGTCATGCAGGCAATGGTTGTGGCAAAATAGTTGCAGAGTCAGACAATGGTTGACATGATAATTGGCAAACAGTATCTTAAGTGTAGTTAACGTGATCTTGGAAACTTTAAGGTCCGCAAAAACATGATCTTGAAAACTTCTATAGTTACCATACATGTATGTATTACCAACTTTCAGATTTGCAGTGAAAAGAAACAAATTAAAAGGCTTAAAAAGCATCAAATGTAAACAACTTCTTGAACATTACTAAGTGTAATAGCAAGCATTATTGGGTTCCAATTCCAAGAGCCTTCAGCTGCATATTCATCTCTCCCCCCCCCCCCCCCCCCCCCCCCCCACACCTCTTGCCAAGCAAAAAAAGAACTATGCCAAACTGTCAAATAAATTAATGTGTTTGAAATCGGAGAGAGGTCATGCAGGCAATGGTTGTGGCAAAATAGTTGCAAAGTCAGACAATGGTTGACATGATAATTGGCAAACAGTATCTTAAGTGTAGTTAACGTGATCTTGGAAACTTTAAGGTCCGCAAAAACATGATCTTGAAAACTTCTATAGTTACCATACATGTATGTATTACCAACTTTCAGATTTGCAGTGAAAAGAAACAAATTAAAAGGCTTAAAAAGCATCAAATGTAAACAACTTCTTAAACATTACTAAGTGTAATAGCAAGCATTATTGGGTTCCAATTCCAAGAGCCTTCAGCTGCATATTCATCCCCCCCCCCCCCCCCCGCCCCCTTTTTTTTTGTTCCTATTGAACTGTACAGGTTGCCAAGAGCGCTCCCCAAATACTACCTCGTAGAAAAGCCACTAGTTTCAGAACCATACCGAAAGCCTCATTGAGCTTCCCAGACCGATTCAACAAATCCACGATACAAGTGTAATGATTTAGATCGGGTTCCATTCTGAATCTCCATTTCATGGCATAAAAGACTCTACAGCCTCCACTTAGAAGGAAGGCCAAGAGTGGCGACAAGTAGATAATAATCTTAAGAATCCTTTTCCACCATTTGACGAACAATTTGCAGGGTTTTGAAACCTAGTCCACGGGCTCCACAGCCCTCAATTATTGACATCCATGTCACAAGTTCACAATTTATCATTCTATCAGCCACAGTTTCAAGCCGCCAATAATAATATACACAACAATGAGGCATTTAAAGATGAGATATCAGCCACAGAACTCATCAAAAGAAGTAAAAAAAAAAAAAGATATCACCCACAGGTCCTAGACTTCCATTGACATTTGCCGGAACAGTTCTACGACATTCTCAAAATGGAGGGCATTTTGAGTATGATTGTGAAACTAGTGGTGCTATTCTTAAAGGGAATTTGTCCAAACAATTTGAGCTGCTCTATTCATGTACCCGCACTTTGCATAAAAATCCAAGGAATGAAGTTTGGAGAACACTGTGATAAAGTCCATTTTCAGTAGCAAAACCATGCAATTTTTGCCTTGAAAATGATTTCCATTCTCCTAAAAGCTGAAAATACTTCGTACGGGATTCTTGTGTCTCTCTTATGCCTTAAAAATCCTTATAATGTTTAAAGGATTGCCTTTTTTTTTAGTCTCCTGCCAATTCGAACAAGAAAAAGTGAGGTAAAAAGACAAATTAAAAATATTTGAAGCATATATCACATGCGCCTCAGGTGCGATTCGAGCTCTCCCCAGGCGTATTTAAGTTGCGCCCAGGCGCATCCACGTTTTCTCTCTTCTTGTAATGTGCCTCAGGCGCAATTATTGCTACTCGAGAGCATTCAATTTATTCTTTTTTGATGTAATGAACGGTTGAATTCCATGTCAACATGCTCAAAAATGTAAAATCTAAATGTGAATCCATAATTTTGGATCAACAAAAAAAACTCCAAAAGTCATTGGTTCTTGTGTTAGCCCAAATTTATTTGTGTATGAGACAAATCTTGAACAAAAAATTTGGGCCTCGAGACACTTTCAAAAGAAAACAGAACAATTTCATTCCTACATATGACATCCAAGGCTGGGTGTAGACACCCTATTTTGGACTTTCCAGTTTAGTTTACTTACGGTCTTCGATTCCCCAATGATGAAACGGATCAAGAACACCCCAGAAATGTTAGTGTGTTTGAGCTTTGAGCATTCCAAAAACCCTTTCAAATCCCTTTCAAACTCTCTAAACTAGAACCAAAAGGCCTCAACAAAACCCTACTTGCTTACGCTAGTACTCAATTGGCGTGCGCTGGTCCTCTGCCACGTGTCAATCATCGGTCAACTTTGACCGTTGACCAGAGTTGACCTTGCGTACGCCAGGTATTTAGTGGCGTACGCCAAGTCAAACTTTGGTCAAACTTATGTTTTTCAGCATTTTCAACATGCAGAAGCCATGGGTAGGGGTCTACAACACATGGGAACCTTCCAATTCATTGAAAAAGCAGTCTCGGCCGGGGGGACATCTCTTACACATATCCCATCATCATATTCCCTCTCATCCAATGAGAATGAAGGCTTAAGGGCTAAGGCTCCAGTCCCTTTCACTGGCCTCAGCCCCTCTCTCTCCCTCTTCCCCTATATATAACCCCTCCACTAGTCTTTCAAGGGGTTGGCTCCTTCAAGTTTCAAGTTCTCAAGTCTCTTTCTCTCTATTTTTCTTTGGTCTTCTTGCTTCTTCTTTCATCCATTGGAAGAGTAAACAAGGGACCCCTCCACACACATCTTGCAGTCAAACATCCACCACCATCCATCATCTAACCCTCAAGTTCAAAGCTCAAACATCTCTTAAACCTCAAAAGCCAAAGGTATACACTTTGGTACTGTTTTTCTGTTCTGGTCCCTGAGGGGAGCTAACAGGGTCAAGGCTGGTAATCAATACCAGTCCTGGCCCTAAAGCTATCAAAGTTTCAAAAACAAAAAAAATCGTTTCTAACTAGAATCGGCGTGCGCCGGTCATAGGCCCGCGTACGCCGGTCCGTGGCAGTACGTACAGTTTTAAAATTTGATCTGTCTGGACCCTGCGTACGCCACCTTTTAGGTGGCGTACCGCAAGTCCGAGCCCTCCGAAACTGGTGTACTCCAGTTGTGAAATGGGGTCCAGATCTTTGTTTTGTGCTTTATTTCTTGTTTATTCATCACCTTATTGCATGCTAAAAACTAGTTTACTGCTTTCTGTATTTAGAACCGTTTAGTTGTAGCATTTCAATATTTGTCCATTTCTTGCTTTCAAGGCCTCTGGGATATTTCTGGTCATGTTCCAGAGCCCAGATGATGTAAAGCCAAACACTGGTTAGCATACAAGCCTGGCGTACGGTCCCCATGGGGTGGCGTACGGCACGCTCGTCACAGACTAGTGCCTGGCCCTTACATCACAGTTCAATCCTGGCCTCTTGTTCCTCCCCACTCTGTTTATGGGGTCTGCTTTGCTATTTCCTGGCTACTGGCCATTCCTTACGCCTGTACATGTACATAATCTATATTATAAACTGCGTGGTTTGTCCTGGGTATGCACTGGTCCATTCCAGAGCCCAGAGGGTTGAGAACAAAGGCTGTGAGTGACAAAAGGTGGTGTACGCCAGCTTCTTGGTGGCGTGCGCAGGGTATGGTGGCGTGCAGAGCCTCGGCCACTGCATGCCAGTATGTTGCCTGCTCACGCACCTGAGAGACAGCATACACCATTCTGCTCAAACTGCTCTCAGTGCTTGTTTTCAATCTATATTCATTCTATCGATTCAAGTAAATCATCATCCATAAACATTTTGTCATATAAATTGCAACGTGTTACAGTTTTAATCCCTATTAACTGCTCCCCCGCCCTAACTGGCCAAAAATGATCAAATGAGAGAAAAACGCAAACATTTTAACAAAATGTCTGAGTAGAGACCGATCTCCGGATTGGGCGAGAGGGGCGCCATAAAACCCTTCCCCTCTCGTAACCTGGCTCCCGAACCTCAGATATTGAAGGTGACGACGGACCAGTCTACGCCTTTTCAAATCAAATCAAACATTTTTCAAATCAAAGCAAAACGTAGCAAACGTTCTCGAGTTCGGTTCCTTGGGTGTTCTTCCGCTAAAACCCGAGTGGCGACTCTGAATCGAAGCGTTTCGCCGCGCTATTTTCCAAATGGGCCGCCCCCCGAACAATATTCATTCCAAACCAAAATCGGGCGATTTTCGGGGCGTGTGTCCACAGTGGCGACTCTGCTGGGGACCATTGCATTGATTAATATCTAGGCATTAATACATAAATGAACAGTCTTCACAAGCTTGGCAAAACAGTACGCTCCGCGCTGCTGAAGAACGGAATGGTAACGTAACAGGATCTCAGCATCCGACCAATCCGAACTGGGGCTTTGTTATTGTTCACTTGTGTAGTTTTGTCTAAATATTGATCAATAAAAGTGAGCCAAGCTTCAAAAGGCATTTTCAAAATTTTGCATTTCTCTCTCATTTAGTCAAACTTTGGCGTTCTTCATTTGCATCGATGTTGGATAAGCCCCGTTGAGGTGTTTTGGGTAACCGGCACAGTTTACTGGAGCCCGGGGTCCTCGAATGCCCAACAACCTTGGACGATGATGAGTCGTAATACCGTTCGACCATTGCTTTGCTGCACGCATTGCAGTGGGAGGTATACCGCGGCTCTAGTCGGAGGAACCCCTTTCAGCCAAAACCAGCCTCGTCATGCGTACAAAGCACTAGAACCTTTCAACCTAAGACGGGAACCTACAGGGTAGGATTACTTGCATCTAACCCCCACAAACTGTCTATGTGTTACTGCTTTCCTTATTGCATGCCTGTACATACATTCATATCGATTTGCGTAGGAGCATGCTAGGGCGGCTTTTAGGTAGTCTCTTCGAGTCTGTCTCATGCCGATCAGGACGCTGCTTGGCCCGATGAAGAGTCGTGTATCTTGATGGTACACGTTATTAATTTTCAAAGTCCTTGGATCAACGAGACTTTGAGAAATCAATACTTTCTAAGCCTTTGTCTAAACGCCTAGTCGAGGTCTCAAACAGAAAATTAGGAACAACGGAGAGAATGCCGTGATACTTACACCATCCAGGTTAAAGTGCTAATCACTTACACCATCAAGGCTGCTTACGCCACTTCGGTTATGGTATCACGTCATCTACACCGAGTTGTTCCGACCTCCAAAGTTGAAACCTCGAGAACGGAGTAGTCAAAGGCTTAGACTATTTTGACATCTCTTAGTGATAGTCGATTCAATCAAGGATACACCATCGAAAAGAAATCTGAGGATTCTGGCAGCATCCGAACGGCATGAGACAAACTCGTTTCTAGAGTCTAGGAGGACACCGACGACAATGACATGCGCATGGCATTCTTCCAAATTCTTTCAAAAGCTTATTGCAGGAACACCACTGAGTTCTCATTTACTTTGCTGTCCAAAGCTTTAGGCCATCACCTTCATCGATCATCAATCCAAAATGGCATCACAAACAGAGATGGCTGAACTGAAAAGGGCTGTAGCGGAGCTAGGTCACAAAATGGACAAACAAATGATCATGGTTCAGGGACTGGTTGACCTTTTCACCACCATAGCCCCGCAGTCGGATATGGGGCTAATCAAGGAATCCTCTCAAGCCTGCCACACTCCTGCAGTCGGAAAGTGCTCGAAGGATATGTTCAAAGACTTGGCTGAGTTTCATGAAGCCAGGACTCACCCGAAGGAGAATGCTGGATCATTGTTCAGAGCCAATGCCGAAAGGGAGGATATGGGCAACAAAGCAATCAATCCTAAAGGCAAAAGAGTGCATCGTGTAGAAGGTGCAGTGTTGTGCAACTACAAAGCAAGCAAAGGTTCCACTCTGAATCCTCAATCCGGTCGTCGGAACCCACCAAGGACCTTCTCCCGCTTCTCCACCCCTTTGTCCTCAGTGTACGAGAAGCTACTCGAAGCTGGCTTCCTCAAGCCACTCCTTCCAACTCCTTCACCTCGAACATTCCCGGCATCCTACAATTCAAATGCCTATTGTGCTTTCCATCAAATGCCTGGCCATCTCACCGATGCCTGCTTCCGCCTCCGGCATGCCATTCAAGATCTCATCAACGATGGCATCATCCCAGCTCCACTCCCATCAAAGCCCAATGTCATCTTCGAGCCAATGCCTCAGCACGATTCCAACCCACATGTTATCCAGATATCCATCAGCTCCACTCAAATCAACCCAAGCTCCGCCATATTCAATCCTAGCCTCCACATCATCCTAGCAGATCAATCCAAGCCAATCTTGTCTCTCCCGCCCGAACTTGAGTTTAACCTGATGGCCATAGGTGCAGTCACGGTCCTCACTGCCGACACCCGGGTTGATAGTGATGAGGAGCCTGCAAAGGAAGAATTCAAGAGGAAGCTTAATCAATCAAAGGAGAAAACGGACTTTGGGGCTGTTATTCAAGGAGTTCTCTCAAGTGGGATTGGCCGAAGAAGCTGAAAAGGCCGAAATGCTGTTGTTTGGGCCTGCTGTCATCTAGCGCCCACCTCTCTACAAGGAAGTCAAGGGTAACTATAAAAATTGCATTTTCAAACTGCGTCTATTTTGCATTGACACTTTTGAGTCTGAGTCTGACACAGTGTCTGTCAAGCCGTCTAAGTCTAACTCTGAGTTGGAGTTTGTGTCTCTTGGCCCTCCATGTCGTAGCTTCTATCCTCAACTCGAGTCTTTTTGTTGTACTTGGCAACCCCGAAGGTTTTATGATATGCATTATCCTGCTTCTAAGTATTTTGCTGGCTTTTGAATAAACTGTGTCGACCCTGACGACGAAGGGATAGATTTCGATGGGATCATCCCAAAGGAAATGTGTTCCCTCGCCGAAAGGGAAGGCGAAAGGCATGCTCAGCCTCTAAAAGAAGAAGTAATTTCTAATAAACTTGAAAGATGAGGTAGACCCCCCCGAATGGTTCAAACTGGTTCACCGCTGTCCCCAGAAAGGCATTGCTCCCATTCAGACTTGTCCAAAGAATTCAACAACATCTTGGCATGGTCTCACAAAGACACGCCTGGCATTGATCATGAGATAAAGAAGCATTCAATCCCCTGCTACCGGATGCCAAGCTAGAAAACAGAAGCTCAGAAGGCTCCAGGCCTTAGACCATGTGCTAAATAGTGACAACCATGTTCCATCAAGCGCACATTTAAAAGGTGCAAAAGTGGCTTGGAGCAAGGCATTTCCAATTGAGGCAGTTAGGACGTTTTCACTATCAAAGTCATTTTTCTGAGGCTGCAATCAAAACCACCGACCTCGACGGCGACGAATTCAACACCGTGGTCAACATGGATCAATTCAAGTGCTTCTTTTCCCTGAGAGATGCTCGTTGGGCTGAAAACCACAAGGGTGGGCAGTTCCAAGCAAAAGTTAGAGCAGCCTGCTAGACCGAAAATCTAAGGAGGCGGTCTAGACAAAAATAAATAGGCAAAGTCAAAAGCTCGCTAGACCGAAGACCCAAGTGGGCGGTACTAGGCAAAAGTTAGAGCGTAAAAGGAGAGGTAAAATACACGAGTGGACCTTGACCTGAACTACGTTTTGACCTGATTCCCCAAAAGGGGATACGTAGGCAGTCTCTCTCTTCGAGACTCGGTCATATTCTATCAACTGGATCTCAAGTTTTGGCTTTGGTGCACCACGTTGGCCGCTTGACCTATGTTTTGACAAATCCTTCCCTGAGGTTCGGTCGCAATCTATCAATTGGATCCAAGGCTTTGGTACATCGCCGTAGTCAAGAAGAAAACAAGTTTCATTTGTGCAGAATGGGGGAAAACCTTTCATCTTTCAAATCTTAATTCAAATTACTTCTTCAATTTCAAAGCTGAGCAACAGTCTTAAAATATCTGAAGCATCAAAAAACAGAACGAAATGCTTGCGAGGCCTAACGGCTCACAGTTTATTCTAAGTTCAGCCGCAGCGGATTCGTAGTCATGCGCGCTAATCCAAGGTTTACGCGCTTTTGTTCAAAGTTATGCACATTGGTCTCAAACCCGTGCGCTTCTTCAATCCAGCAGCAGTCAGAAGCAGCCAGCTACTACTGCCGACTCGTCGTTTTCCATCTCAAGTTCAAAGCACCTCGAATACCATTCAATGGGCTTTTGCCAAGTTTTGTCATGCCGTGCAAGTCATGCGGACCTAATGTGACTACACGGGGGTGTCGGTTTCAGTCCGGGCCTATACGAGTCATCCCTTTGCGTCTTTTGTCCATCTTTGCGACATTTTTCGAGTGTTTTAATCTGTTTCCCATTCTGGGGCTTTCTTCTCAATTTTGTTTGTTCGTACAGGTCATTGTATATCTATTTGACCTTACTCAAGTGTCAGTTTCACCTGTCTATGGGATATTTGAATTTTGGCTCATTAATGCCCAAAGTTTCATTTTTCCGCGAATCTAAGAGTCCGCATCGCATCCTGGGGTTCTTTCTCCTTCTCTCTGTCGAGCTAGGCAAGTCTATACATATGTGTGTGTCTGTGCGTCGACTCAACTCACTTGTCAATGCAAATTAGATATTAGTGGTGGGTTTATACGCTCTTTCTCAAAAGAGACTCAATAAACTGAAAAATGCAATTTTTACATTACTACCCTAGCTTCTATCTTCTATCCAAGCAGTGGAATCGTGTGAACAGCAAGAGTATGTCAGCCCATGGCGAAGCAAAGCGTATCTATGGGGTACATCCGCCCAAGCATCAAAGGAAAGGCACATTGGCCCAATACCGTTACTATGTCAACTAAGGCACACCAGCCCACCAGCCCGCTCAATGCCCCTCTATTTTTGTCACGCAAGCCCGAAACTCAAAAGCAGCAGGCAGTAAAGTAAGGAGACTCAGTGGCAGCCCTCAAGCATTGTCGTCCTCTTAGGAGCCGCCGTTAGCTTGCATCTGCATTTTTAATTTGTGCATACAATTGAGTACATATCATTGCATATTGTATATCAACTGTTGAAAACAGGAAAAGTCTATCAAGTGCTAAAGCATGCCTGTCGAGTATCGAAAGCAGCAAGTAATCAGACTTTTGGGGTTCATACCTGGGATCAAGTCACTACTGAAACTGGAGCCGAAACCACTACTCTGGGATAGTGCAATTATAAAGGGGGGTGCCACATGTCGTTCTTTCTGACCATTTCTCCATGCCAAATATCAAGCACACAACCTCAACGACGGTCAGCCATATCGTCCTTCAAATCAATTCAAATCAACGACGGTCAGTCATATCGTCCTTCAATTCAATCAACGACGGTCAGTCATATCGTCCTTCTCGAATCAACGACGGTCAGCCATATCGTCCTTCAAATCAATTCAATCAACGACGGTCAGTCATATCGTCCTTCTCAAATCAACGACGGTCAGCCATATCGTCCTTCAAATCAATTCAACCAACGACGGTCAGTCATATCGTCCTTCTCAAATCAACGACGATCAGCCATATCGTCCTTCAAATCAATTCAATCAACGACGGTCAGTCATATCGTCCTTCTCAAATCAACGACGGTCAGCCATATCGTCCTTCAAATCAATTCAACCAACGACGGTCAGTCATATCGTCCTTCTCAAATCAACGACGGTCAGCCATATCGTCCTTCAAATCAATTCAACCAACGACGGTCAGTCATATCGTCCTTCTCAAATCAACGACGGTCAGTCATATCGTCCTTCTCAAATCAACGACGGTCAGCCATATCGTCCTTCAAATCAATTCAATCAACGACGGTCAGTCATATCGTCCTTCTCAAATCAATGACGGTCAGCCATATCGTCCTTCAAATCAATTCAATCAACGACGGTCAGTCATATCGTCCTTCTCAAATCAATGACGGTCAGCCATATCGTCCTTCAAATCAATTCAATCAACGACGGTCAGCCATATCGCCATTCTCAATTCAACGACGGTTAGCCATATCGTCATTCTCAGTTCAACGACGATGATCAGAATGTCGTCCACTTCAATCCATCAACGGCGATCAGCCATATCATCCGTTTCCAACCCTTCACAGCATTCAAAATATCGCCCACTGTCCAGCTCAGCGGCGGTCCGCCCGTCCAAATAGTCTATAACAACCGTCCGCCTATCTTGATCCACATCTATCTACAGCAAGTGCAGCTTCCAGCAGTCTTATTGCTCTGTCTCGGATGGTCTTTGATAAGGAGATTGGCTCTGGTTCCCAAACAAATGGAATTTAACCTCCCTGACACGACCTACCCGTGGCTGTTGAAGTTTCTTTAGGCCGAAGAAGGTTCGACTCCCAAGGATAATGATTTGTCCGCAACTGATTAATCCCCAGGAGAGTCCGCCTCGGCATTCAATGATGGTCTGCCCATCCCCGTTTCCCAACAAAATTCAAACCCTCTTTCAACCAAATCAACGATGGTTTAACGAGTCGTCCCACAACGATGACCCACCGTCTCAAATCAACGATGGTTTAACGAGTCGTCCCACAACGATGACCCACCGTCCCAAATCAATGATGGTTTAACGAGTCGTCCCACAACGATGACCCACCGTCTCAAATCAATGATGGTCTAACGAGTCGTCCCTCAACGATGACCCACCGTCTCAAATCAACGATGGTTGAACAAGTCGTCCCTCAACGATGACCCACCATCTCAAATCAACGATGGTTCGACAATCAGAATATTCTTCGATAGGTCTGTCCATCTGCAACTAATTATTCCCTAGGAGAGTCTGCATCGGCCTGCCCCGAACAGATACTTTTACTTCAGTCTTGCTTCAAAGCGCATCTTCCAGCAGCCTTATTGCTTTGTCTCGGATGGTCTTTGATAAGGAGATTGGCTCTAATTCCCAACAGATGGAATTTAACCTACCTGACATGACCTACCCGTGGGTGTTGGAGTTCTATGTATCGAGGACGGTTTGATCCCCATCAACGATGGTCCACCCGTCCAATTTCAAATCAACGACGGTCCACCCGTCCAATTTTAAGTCAGCGGCGATCCATCCGCCCAATTTCAAATCAACGGCGATCCATCCGCCCAATATCAATTCAACGGCGATTCGTCCGCCCAATATCAATTCAACGGCGATCCGTCCGCCCAATATCAATTCAACGGCGATTCGTCCGCCCAATATCAATTCAACGGCGATTCGTCCGCCCAATTTCAAATCAATGACGGTCTGCCAATCCAATGATTCTCTTTCCCCAACAGAGTCGGTACTCTTGCAATGGATTATTCCCCAGGAGAGTTCGCCTTTTACGGCAGCCCGTTCTGTCCTTCCAATTCAATCAAGCAAAGGCGGTCCATCTGCCCATATTATCCCCAGCAGCGGCAGCCGCTTGTCCAAATTCAACCAACCAGGTTCTTTAAGTTTCATGCCTACTTTGACTCATACGTTCTGTTCTGGATAGCCTTGAAAGGGTGTCTAGAAACCTTTGACGTTACTTGTGCCAAAACAATGGTACTCCAAGTGCCGTCAAAGGGGGGCTACTGTAGACACCCTATTTTGGACTTTCCAGTTTAGTTTACTTACGGTCTTCGATTCCCCAATGATGAAACGGATCAAGAACACCCCAGAAATGTTAGTGTGTTTGAGCTTTGAGCATTCCAAAAACCCTTTCAAATCCCTTTCAAACTCTCTAAACTAGAACCAAAAGGCCTCAACAAAACCCTACTTGCTTACGCTAGTACTCAATTGGCGTGCGCTGGTCCTCTGCCACGTGTCAATCATCGGTCAACTTTGACCGTTGACCAGAGTTGACCTTGCGTACGCCAGGTATTTAGTGGCGTACGCCAAGTCAAACTTTGGTCAAACTTATGTTTTTCAGCATTTTCAACATGCAGAAGCCATGGGTAGGGGTCTACAACACATGGGAACCTTCCAATTCATTGAAAAAGCAGTCTCGGCCGGGGGGACATCTCTTACACATATCCCATCATCATATTCCCTCTCATCCAATGAGAATGAAGGCTTAAGGGCTAAGGCTCCAGTCCCTTTCACTGGCCTCAGCCCCTCTCTCTCCCTCTTCCCCTATATATAACCCCTCCACTAGTCTTTCAAGGGGTTGGCTCCTTCAAGTTTCAAGTTCTCAAGTCTCTTTCTCTCTATTTTTCTTTGGTCTTCTTGCTTCTTCTTTCATCCATTGGAAGAGTAAACAAGGGACCCCTCCACACACATCTTGCAGTCAAACATCCACCACCATCCATCATCTAACCCTCAAGTTCAAAGCTCAAACATCTCTCAAACCTCAAAAGCCAAAGGTATACACTTTGGTACTGTTTTTCTGTTCTGGTCCCTGAGGGGAGCTAACAGGGTCAAGGCTGGTAATCAATACCAGTCCTGGCCCTAAAGCTATCAAAGTTTCAAAAACAAAAAAATCGTTTCTAACTAGAATCGGCGTGCGCCGGTCATAGGCCCGCGTACGCCGGTCCGTGGCAGTACGTACAGTTTTAAAATTTGATCTGTCTGGACCCTGCGTACGCCACCTTTTAGGTGGCGTACCGCAGGTCCGAGCCCTCCGAAACTGGCGTACTCCAGTTGTGAAATGGGGTCCAGATCTTTGTTTTGTGCTTTATTTCTTGTTTATTCATCACCTTATTGCATGCTAAAAACTAGTTTACTGCTTTCTGTATTTAGAACCGTTTAGTTGTAGCATTTCAATATTTGTCCATTTCTTGCTTTCAAGGCCTCTGGGATATTTCTGGTCATGTTCCAGAGCCCAGATGATGTAAAGCCAAACACTGGTTAGCATACAAGCCTGGCGTACGGTCCCCATGGGGTGGCGTACGGCACGCTCGTCACAGACTAGTGCCTGGCCCTTACATCACAGTTCAATCGTGGCCTCTTGTTCCTCCCCACTCTGTTTATGGGGTCTGCTTTGCTATTTCCTGGCTACTGGCCATTCCTTACGCCTGTACATGTACATAATCTATATTATAAACTGCGTGGTTTGTCCTGGGTATGCACTGGTCCATTCCAGAGCCCAGAGGGTTGAGAACAAAGGCTGTGAGTGACAAAAGGTGGTGTACGCCAGCTTCTTGGTGGCGTGCGCAGGGTATGGTGGCGTGCAGAGCCTCGGCCACTGCATGCCAGTATGTTGCCTGCTCACGCACCTGAGAGACAGCATACACCATTCTGCTCAAACTGCTCTCAGTGCTTGTTTTCAATCTATATTCATTCTATCGATTCAAGTAAATCATCATCCATAAACATTTTGTCATATAAATTGCAACGTGTTATAGTTTTAATCCCTATTAACTGCTCCCCCGCCCTAACTGGCCAAAAATGATCAAATGAGAGAAAAACGCAAACATTTTAACAAAATGTCTGAGTAGAGACCGATCTCCGGATTGGGCGAGAGGGGCGCCATAAAACCCTTCCCCTCTCGTAACCTGGCTCCCGAACCTCAGATATTGAAGGTGACGACGGACCAGTCTACGCCTTTTCAAATCAAATCAAACATTTTTCAAATCAAAGCAAAACGTAGCAAACGTTCTCGAGTTCGGTTCCTTGGGTGTTCTTCCGCTAAAACCCGAGTGGCGACTCTGAATCGAAGCGTTTCGCCGCGCTATTTTCCAAATGGGCCGCCCCCCGAACAATATTCATTCCAAACCAAAATCGGGCGATTTTCGGGGCGTGTGTCCACACTGGGTTCATAGATTTCTAACATTTGAGGGTGTGATTGATCTCCAGATGCAAAACCATGGATCAAACCTTCGGTTTCAACGCAGCTCCACCCCGGCTTCTTCAGTAAATCATTGTTGTTCATACATCTCCGTAGTTCTTCAACTCCGTCCCATCTCTCAACAATAGCTTGAGCAGTACAAAGTATGAAGCTCAAATCGTTGTCGTTCACGCACTTTCTTCTTGCTTACTACTGGTAAAAGTGTGATTAGTGTACGTATGATCGATTTTCGGACATCTTGGCCGCATCTTATTACTCCTGCCAGCATGTTTTGACATCTGTCAGCTCTTTTTTAAAGACTGGTTACGGAACACGCGTTTTAGTGTATGATATGTTTTCGGATATCTTGGCCGCATCTTATTACACTTAGCCGTATTGTATTACCCGTAGCCGCTTGTTTTGACACTTGGTCGCTTGTTATTACTCTTGGCCGCGTCTTATTACACTTGGCCGCTTCTTATTACTCGTGGCCGCTTCTTATTGCTCCTGGCCGCTTCTTATTGCTCCGTACCGCTTGTTATTACTCATGGCCGTGCTTTATTACACTTGGCCGCTTCTTATAACACTTGGCCGCTTTTTATTACTCTTGGGCGCTTGTTATTGCTCCAGGCCGCTTGTTATTGCTCCTGGCCGCTTGTTATTACTCTTGGCCGTGCGTTATTACTCTTGGCCGCTTCTTATTACACTTGGCTGCTTTTTATTATACTTGACTGCTTTTTATTACTCTTGGCTGCTTGTTATTGCTCCGCACCGCTTGTTATTTCTTTTGGCCGTGCTTTATTAAACTTGGTCGGTTTTTATTACTCTTGGCCGCTTCTTTTGACACTTGGCCGCAATTTTCTAAAAGCGGGACTAATATATCTGTCATCGTGGCCGGAGCGCGGGGCTTCCAATAAGGAATTTGGGTTTTGAAGCGGGGCTCTAGGACTTAGTGGACTGAATTGAGCTTACGAGCTGGCCCACCTCATTTTAAGCCGAAACCCATTGAAAAAATCTCAACACAAAAAAACTTTTAAAGAATCTTTCAGTTGACCTAAAATATTTTTCTGACTCTCTTTTGGGGATTTTATACTTTTACAAAATTAATGTTTCCCTCACTTTTTTTATTGTTATTCAATTTTCTTTTGCATTAGATAGTTTTGCGCCAAAGTTTTTTTTTTTTTTGGATTATTGTATCGTTTCGTCGCGAGAAATGAAAGAACCATAAAATTATGACCCGAACTCAAATATTATTTTATAAAAGCCAAGAAAAATTCTGAAAAGTTTGAATATTGTTTGGCCTTTTTTTGGATTTTTCCCAAAATAATAGAGTTTGGGGCATAATTTTCCATTTCTCCGACTCATCTCGTAAAGACGAATCAATAGTTTACAAAAATTTGACGCAAAATAACAAATACAAAAAAAATAAATGAATAGAGACAAAAAGAAAATTCCGTTCTGCAGGAAAATAAAAATGTCTACGATCATTTAATATTTTTTTTTATCGACTCCATAAATTCTCGTTAGGGTGTTCATTAAATTTTTTTGTCAAGAACTGTAATAACTCATCTCAAAATGATGAGGCATTTTAAGTCTAGTTTGAACCTTAAAAATATTTTCTGAATTATTTGAAGATACACAATAAAAAAAAAAAACTATAGACAAAAGATGTGTCATGCTCTTTTTCCTGAATAAGCAGCCTTCGGACCAATTATAGAACACAAAATATGTACAAATTTTCTATTTGATAATCTATTTATTGTCTATTGGGGCTAGTGAGGCACATGATTATTGTGAGGATATGGCCGTGCCAACCTAGTTCAGATGTTATCCTTGATTAGTGATGCCGTTTCTGCTCTTATCCCTTTAATCATTGTATCCTTACCTCATCTTTGATTAGTAAAATTTCTTCAAAAGGCAAGAAAATGAAGAAATGAAGTGGATAGCACCAGCAAAAACCATCAAAAGAGGGAACACATATGGAGGGTGTTCAACATGGAAGCTAGAAAATTAATACTCTAAAATGTCACCTGTAATATGCTTCATCACCCCAATCCCTTTTCGGTGGATCGTCATACCGCGCGAGCCTTAATACTGATCCACGACGTTCGTCTCGAGCCCAATTCTGATCCACGACGTTCGTCTTCTCCCGGCAATTGCAGGCTCCCCTTCGCATTCGTGGGGAACAAGAACTCAACTGGAGCACTCGAATTGAAATCCTTAGCCATTTTGCCCGAAACCCATGTCTTGACATTGGCGCTCGACCGAGGGAAAATGGCTTCCGCCATTTTTTTCTCGGATTGCCTCATCATGAGGAAAAGAGTTGGTGACCGTTGTGGGAAGGAGCTTTTTCCAGTAAAAAATCGAGACCTCGGTGTTATTGTCGAACAGAGGTGAGAAAAATGATATCGACACGTTGAAAGTGATTTCCCCAATGATAGATATCCAAGACAAAGAGACGGCGTCATCGAGAGACAGGGATGCCGAGTGGACATGGATTTTGGGGCTATATGGATTCCCCCCCAAAACAATGGCGCATATGAAAACAACGAGGTCTAGACCGGAGAATTTTGCAACAAGGCCAAAATCCACGCCCACACGGCATCCCTGTCACTCGATAACGACCTCTCTTCGTCTCTCATATCTACCGTGGGGGAAATCACCTTCAACTTGTCGATAACATTTTTCTCCCCCTTGTTCGACAATAACACAGAGGTCTCGATTTTCTACGGGAACAAAGCTTCTTTCCATGACGGTCACCGACTCCTTTCCTCACAATGAAGCAGTCAGAGAAAAAATGGCCAAAGCCATTTTCCCTCGGTTGAGCGCCAACGTCAAGACATGGGTTTCGGACAAGATGGCTAAGGATTTGAATTCGAGTGCTCTGGTTGAGTTCTCGTTCCTCGCGAACTCAAAGGGGAGCCTGCAATTACCGGGAGAAGACAAACGTCGTAGATCAGAATCGGGTTCGAGAAATGGAGGTGTCTGTGACAATGTATGTATTGGCACCCGTTGGAGCGTTGGTGTCAATGACCTTCTCCCGGGTGTACCCAACTTGGGGGGGAGGGCTATGTTCCATGACTCATACATGGTTTATTTTCCATGGCGTTTGGGAGAGAGAGAAGAGAGGGGAAACCGAGATTTATAACTACACTTGTATCGTAGTACTACATATAGTAGTAGTAGCAGTTATATATAGTGTTTATTAATGGAGCATTGTCACGTGGTACTTCAAACTGTATGGCTATGCGCAAAGGTGTGATAGATAGGGACTCCGAAGTATATGGTGCTCCAGAAGCAATATTGAATAAAAAGTTGATTCCAGTTTATAGAGGATCTCGATCCTGACTGACCGGGGAAATTAAGGTGGATAAAACCCCACTTTTTAGGCATGGGAAATAGTATTTCTTGCTACTGGAGCATTAGCACGTTGGGCATTCTCAACCACACATAGGGCTGCAAACAAAATGAGTGAGGGGTAATTTTCTGAAAGAGCTAAAAGTATTCTTAGTGTTTTGTGAGGGAAAAAGCTCATTCAATAATGAAAAAAGCATTTTTAATATTTTTTAGTAGCCGATTTAGGAAATTACCCCTTATTGGTGAACAACTTAATATTTGGTTCGTTATGGGCTCGGCTCAGCTAGGTTTATTAGTAAACGAGTTGAGCTCGAGTTTGATGTTAAGCCTTTTAATTAAACGAGGCTAGCTCGTATTAGTTGTAATTCCGCTCGTGTAACAAGAACATGACTTATCCAGGTGGTGAGACTTAAGATATCAATCCATCATTGAATAAACTGGGAGATTACAAAACAAATTCCAAAAAGGAACAGGCTCGTTTTTGTTTAATTTTACTCCAATTTGCCCAGGAACGTATGTAGAATAGATAGATAATAACGAACAATCAGTTAGCTCAAGAAGACGTAAAAATATGGAAATTGATTTCTATCTATTCTACATGAGTTTGGCGTGCACGATGGTTTGTTGTTTTTTACATGATTTCCACAATTGGATTTTCAAGCGATCCACTTGAGTTTATTGGATTGAATTGGGCTTGGCGTGCCTCTTTACCATTGATATAAGTTCAGAAAAAAGCTTTTAGAAATCTTTCAATTGGTCAAAATATAATGAAAAATAAGAAAAAAAATACCTAACAATTGATTTTTTTTTTTTTTTATCTACAATACTGTCTTCTATGTATTTTGTCAATTTTGGTTTTTTTTTTTTTTCGATTTCTCCTGTCGAACGAACAATTTATTGCAACAATTACAAATTCTTTTGGCTGCAAAGAATTGCTTTTGGCCTCAAAAAATTACTCATGGCCGCAAAAAATTACTTATGAACGCGAAAAATTATTCTTATCCGCAAAGAATTACTTGTGGCCGCCGAGAATTACTCCTGGCCGCATAGAATTACACATGGCCCCGTAAAATTACTCTTGGCAGCAAAGAATTACACCTGGCCGCGTAAAATTACACTTGGTCGCGTAGAATTGCATCTGGCCGCAAAGAATTACACCTGGTCGTGTAGAATTACTTCTGGCCACGTAGAATTACACCTGACAACATAAAATTGGGCTGGGCTATTCGCAGCCACGTATTTTCTCCCATAGCCCACTCTATTTCGGTAAGTGGTTGTTGAAAATCATAAATAACATTTCGGTAAATAGCTGTTGAAAATAAGATTATATTTCGGTAACTACATGTCGAAAATATATTCAACTTTCGGTAGACAACTGCCAAACATGCATTTTCGGGTATTTTCGGTAAATAGCTGTTGAAAAAAATATCATATTTCGGTAATTTGATGTTGAAAATGTATCTTAATTTCGGTAACTAGCTGTCGAGTCCAATTGAAAATTTTAAACGGGCTGTGGGAGAAAATACGTGGCTGCGAATAGCCGCGCCCCATAAAATTACACTTGGCCGCGTAAAATTGCACTTGATCTGGCCGCGTAAAATTGCACTTGGCCTGGCCGCGTAAAATTGCACTTGATCTGGCCGCGTAAAATTGCACTTGGCCTGTCCGCGTAAAATTGCACGTGGCCACGTATAATTACACCTGGCCATGTAAAATTGCACTTGGCCGCATAGAATTGCACTTGGCCGCGTAGATTACTCCTGACCGCGTAGAATTACCCACTAGCTACTCTAGCATTGAATGTAGCATTACAGTCGTTCCAACTTGGGATTCTGAAGATATTTACCAAAAAAAAAACAAACAAACTTGGGATTCTGAAGATATATTTGCCGCTGTGGGTTGCGTATGAGCTGCTAGTCGACTCTATTTTGGGCTATATATATCCCTTAACTCTCCCTAATATATTCCGTAGGCAAGTGCTAATAATCAGATAAAAAATTGACTTCATCTTCTTGAAGGGGGACCATACACCTTGCATCAGCAGCTGGAGTACTATTTTTCCATTTGCTTTCGATTCTGCTTTGTTTTTAGGACTGGGTCAGATTATTATGGAGGGGAAATTCACAACAGTTGGTAAGGATTATCCCGGAAGAGCACACCCAACAGATATTGAGGTGATAGAGGAAGATATTAAGCGGTCCAAGCAATGGTGTAGCAGACTCGTTAGCAAAGTTTGGTTTGTGAGGCTTTGGTGTGAAGACTTGGGAAGTTAGGCCTCCCGATTGGTTATTATCTTCCCTTGGGAAAGATAACCGTCTTTTTTGATATCTGGATGTACTCATTGCGATGGTTATAATAAAAGCTCTAATATTTTGACCAAAAAAAAAAAAAAAAAACGCTTTTGCTGTATGTTCCAGGGCAAGTCTTATGGAAATGGTAAAATGAGAAAAGTAAATTTTAAAGAGGCCGTATGAAAAAAAGAAAGCCAATTCCAAACTAGGATGAGATAAAATGCTTCTCAGTTGTTGAATTGCAAAGAAGCAAATAGAGTTATCAGGAAAAAATTAAAATTAGATCACACTAATCTTTATTTTTTTTTTCTTTTAGTCGTCTCATACCCAATTGGCCGAACTCCTTGGCTTTGTTGTTCTCTTACTTCTTCCTCAAGGGGGTGACAGAAGGGGAGAAGGGGGTGCGCGGGGTGCTCATGCCCCTTTTGTTCTTCTAATATTCTCTTTGATCATTTTAATTTTCAAGTTGATTTGGAAAACTTCTATCAAAATTGCCCCCTCAAAATTCCTTAGGTGAAAAAAATTCTTACAATTTTCGCCGCATGGTCTGTGTATACATCATGTTTAATGTTTATGTCTTACCTAGAGATGCCCGTGTAAAAAACTTTGGGATTGGCTTGCCTTGGGCCCTTCTTGTCCTGCCCAAGAACAATATGAGGCCAAATAGGCTTGCAGCTTCTGGGTTTGACCAAGTCATTACTGAAGCTTTGTGACCGCAGGATTCTAAGGAGCTTTGAATTCTTGTCAGGCTGGTTCATACGGTTTTTAGGTTTTCTCCCCATTTTAATTGAAGTTGATCCTCAAAAACAAGCCGAAGTGTGCATAAACTGATCCGAACAATCTGAGTAATTGTAAAAAGCAATGAATATCTCAATCAGCAAGTGGGTACGCGTTTTACTTTGTGTCTCTTTCAAAATGGTCTTATTCGGCTTCAACTATTTTTTTTTTGACAAAAGCAAATCCCATATAGCCATATATGAGTACATAGCACAATTACACAATATGCATAGCTGCAACTTGATCACATGAGCTAGATTGCTTATTTGGGAAACCCCTTTAATTGCATTCAGTTGTCTTTTCAAGCAAGTGATAGAGCCCGGACATGCAAAAGCCAAATCCTTATCAGCCCCCTAAACTATTGTCTTAATTAGGCCAAAACAGAGAGCTGTCCAACTCCAAAAGAGCAATGACAGATCAAAACCCCAAGCATCTAAAAGCCAAAAGTTCATGCCTTTCTAACTACAAAGAATCTGTACAATTTCGTGTTTCTGTGCAAAAATTGGATTAAAATCACACAAGAATTGACATTAATGGTTCTTCTTCTTCTTCTTCTTCTTCTTTTTCCCTCTCACTAAATGGTCATCTTCTTGAACTACTTCTAATTGTGTATTGGGCTCTATAAAAGCAGAATTAAGCTCACTCATAGCCGTAAGTCTCTCTCTCTCTCTCTCTCTCTCTCTCTCTCTCTCTCTCTCTCTCTCCAAACCGCCATGGATCAACCACCACAGCTCCAACCCCCCAAAACCTTCTACCTCGGAGACCTCCTTTTCGGGCCTCTCAATTTCGCGACACTCGTCTACAGTCTCTTCCTCAACCCTCTCCTCTCCCAAGTTGACACCAACTCCTCCCAATGGACCAAACTCCTCTTCTGCTACCTCATCTCCCTCTTCGCCTTCCCTCTCCTCTCTGCTATCGTCTTCACCCGCGTCGCCTCTCTCAAGCACCTCTTCACCACCCAACTCTGGGTTTCTCTCGCCATGGTCCTATACAATGCCGCATTTCTTGGTTCGGGCCTAGGGCCCTCGCCTTGTTTGCAGACACTACCTCTGTCATGGGTCGGATCATGTCAGCTCTCTCCATCTTGTCTGTGAGTGTGCCTCTGCTTCACGCCGATGATGTTATGTTGTGGCGCTTGGCTTCATTGCCCAAACCCATTTATGGAGCTGTCGCTGCAATGGAGAAGAGCAAATTGGCTTCATTCTCCATCCTTGTTTTCTCGTATCTGTTGGGTTCATTCTCCATCCTTGCTGTGGCATGCTTACTAATGCATGCTGTTATAGACATCGTAAGGCTGCAAGTAACAACTATCCCATTGGTAATCATGTGGGTTCAGCTAGAAAATTCCATCTCATTCAGCGGAGGAGATAGGAATCTCTGGCAGTGGAGTCAATATTTAGAAACATATTTGATCTCTTATTTTCTAATCAGAAATTGAATATGTAATACTATCAGAAAAATTATTAGCGATTGACTGAAATTAGGAAAGTATTATGAAAAATATATCCTGATATTCATGAACTATGCATAGAAGTTTGCAAACGTGTATTCTGAATTTCGGTTTCATTGCAGCTCCACCCCGGCTTCTTCAGTAAATCATTGTTGTTCATACATCTCCATAGTTCTTCAACTTCGTCCCACCTCTCAACAATTGCTTGAACAGTACAAAATATGAAGCTCAAATCGTTGTTGTTCATGCACTTTCTTCTTGCTTACTACTGGTATAAGCGTGATTAGTGTACGTATTATCTATTTTCGGACATCTGGGCCGCATCTTATTACTCTTGGCAGCATGTTTTGACATCTGTCTGCTCTTTTTTAAAGTGTCCGCTCTTTTTTAAAGAGTGGTTACGGAACACGTGTTTTAGTGTATGATCTGTTTTCGGATTTCTTGGCCGCATCGTGTTACTCGTAGCCGCTTGTTTTGACACTTGGCCGCTTGTTATTACTCTTGGCCGTGTCTTATTATACTTGGCCGCTTCTTATCACTCTTGGTCGCTTCTTATTGCTCCTGGCTGCTTGTTATTGCTCCGTACCGCTTGTTATTACACTTGGCCGGTTTTTATTACTTCTGGCCGCTTTTTATTGCTCCTGGCCGCTTGTTATTGCTCAGCACCGCTTGTTATTACACTTGACCGCTTCTTATTGCTCTTGGCCACTTCTTATTGCTCCTGGCCGCTTGTTGTTTCTCCGTACCGTTTGTTATTTCTTTTGGACGTGCTTTATTAAACTTGGCCGCTTTTTATTACCCTTGGCCTCTTCTTTTGACACTTGGCCACGATTTTCTCAAAGCTGGACAAATATACCTGCCATCGTGGCTGGAGCGGAGGGCTTCCAATAAGGAATTTGGGTTTTGAAGCGGGGCTCTAGGACTTAGTGGACTGAATTGAGCTTACCAACTGGCCCACCTCATTTTAAGCCGAAACCCATTAAAAAAATCTCGACACAAAAAAACTTTTAAAGAATCTTTCAGTTGACCTAAAATATTTTCCTGCTCTCTTTTGGGGGTTCTATACTTTTACAAAATTAATGTTTCCCTCACTTTTTTTTTTATTGTTATTCAATTTTCTTTTGCGTTAGTTAGTTTTGCGTCAAAGTTTTTTTTTTTTTTTTTTATGGATTATTGGATCGTTTCGTCGAGAGAAATGAAAGAACCATAAAATTATGACCTGAACTCAAATATTATTTTATAAAATCCAAGAAAAATTCCGAAAAGTTTGAATATTGTTTGGCCTTTTTTTGGATTTTTCCCAAAATAATAAGTTTGGGTCATAATTTTCCATTTCTCCGACTCATCTCGTTAAGACGAATCAATAGTTTACAAAAATTTGATGCAAATTAACAAATACAAAAAAAATAAATGAATAGAGACAAAAAGAAAATTCGGTTCGGCAAGAAAATAAAAATGTCTGCAATCATTTAATATTTTGTTTTATCGACTCCATAAATTCTCGTTAGGGTGTTCATTAATTTTTTTTTTCAAGAACTGTAATAACTCATCTCAAAATGATTAGCCATTTTAAGTCTAGTTTGAACCTTAAAAATATTTTCTGAATTATTTGAAGATACACATTAAAAAAAAAAAAAACTTTAGACAAAAGATGTGTCATTCTCTTTTTCCTGAATAAGCAGCCTTCAGACCACTTACAGAACACAAAATATGTACAAATTTTCTATTTGATAGTCTCTTTATCGTCTGTTGGGGCTAGTGAGGCATATGATTATTGTGCGGATATGGCCGTGCCAACTTAGTTCAGATGTTATCCTCGATTAGTGATGCCGTTTCTACTCTTATCCCTTTAATCATTGTATCCTTACCTCATCTTTGATTAGTAAAATTTCTTCAAAAGACAAGAAAATGAAGAAATGAAGTGGATAGCACCAGCAAAAACCATCAAATGAGGGGAACACATATGGAGGTGGTGTTCAACATGGAAGCTAGAAAATTAATACTCTAAAATGTCACCTGTAATATGCTTCATCACCCCAATCTCTTTTCGGTGGATCGTCATACCGAGCCTTAATACTGATCCACCACGTTCGTTTCGAACCCAATTCTGATCCACGACGTTCGTCTTCTCCCGGCAATTGCAGGCTCCCCTTCGTATTCGCGGGAAACAAGGACAAAACTGGAGCACTCGAATTGAAATCCTTAGCCATTTTGACCGAAACCCATGTCCTGACATTGGCACTCGACCGAGGGAAAATGGCTTTCCCCATTTTTTCTCGGACTGCCTCATCGTGAGGAAAAGAGTCAATGACCATTGTGGAAAGAAGCTTTTTCCCCGTAGAAAATCGAGACGTTGGTGTTATTGTCGAACAGAGGTAAGAAAAAGGATATCGACACGTTGAAAGTGATTTTCCCAATGGTAGATATCCAAGACGAAGAGAGGCATCATTGAGAGACAGGGATGCCGAGTGGACGTCCACAACGAGGTCTAGACTGGAGAATTTCGCAACAAGGCCAAAATCCATGTCCACTTGGCATCCCTGTCTCTCGATGACGACGTTTCTTCGTCTTGGATATCTACCATGGGGGAAATCACCTTCAACTTGTCGATAACCTTTTTCTCTCCCTTGTTCGACAATAACACGGAGGTCTCGATTTTCTATGGGAAAAAGCTTCTTTCCACGACGGTTACCAACTCCTTTCCTCATGATGAGGCAGTCTGAGAAAAAATGGCCAAAGCCATTTTCCCTCGGTCAAGTGCCAACGTCAAGACATGGGTTTCGGACAAGACGGCTAAGGATTTGAATTCAAGTGCTCCGGTTGAGTTCTCGTTCCTCGCGAACACGAAGGGGATCCTGCAATTACCAGGAGAAGGCGAACGTCGTGGATCAGAATCGGGTTTGAGAACGGAGCTGTCTGCGACAATGTTGGCATTGGCATCCGTCGGAGTGTTGGTGTCAATGACCTTCTCCCGGGTGTACCCGACATGGGGGGAGGGCTCTGTTCCATGACTTCATACTTGAATTATTTTCCATGGTGTTGGCGAGAGAGAGAAGAGAGGAGAAACCAGGATTTATAACTACACTTGTATCGTAGTACTATATATATAGTAGTAGTGGTACTATATATAGTGTTTATTGAGCATCGCCACAGGATACTTCAAATTGTATGGCTATGCGCTTGCACAATCGGGTAGACTTTTTCTACAAACTGTATGGCTATGCGCAAAGGTTTGATAGGTGGGGACTCCAAAGCATGTGGTGCTCCAGAAGCAATATTGAATAAAAAGTTGATTCCAGTTTATAGAGGATCTCGATCCTGACTGACCGGAGAAATTAAGGTGGATAAAACCCCACTTTTTAGGCATGGGAAATAGTATTTCTTGCTACTGGAGCATTAGCACGTTGGGCATTCTCAACCACACATAGGGCTGCAAACGAAATGAGTCAGGGTAATTTATTTTTAATATTTTTTAGTAGCCGATTTGGGAAATTACCCCTTATTGGTGAACAACTTAATATTTGGTTCGTTATGTGCTCGGCTCAGCTAGGTTTATCAGTAAACGAGTTGAGCTCGAGTTCGATGTTAAGCCCTTTAAGTAAACGAGCCTAGCTCGAATAAGTTGTAACTCCGCTCGTTTAATAAGAACATGACTTATCTAGGTGGTGGGACTTAAGATATCAATCCATCATTGAATAAACTGGGAGATTACAAAACAAATTCCAAAATTGAACAGGCTCGTTTTTGTTTAATTTTACTCCAATTTGCCAAGAAACGTATGCAGAATAGATAGAGATAACAACGAACAACGATAACAATCAGTTAGCTCAAGAAGACTTATACATAAAACCTGTATAAAATATGGAAATTGATTTCTATCTATTATACATGAGTTAGGCGTGCACGATGGTCTGTTGTTTTTGTACGTACATAATTTCGGCAATTGGATTTTCAAACAAGCCACTTGAGTTTATTGGATTGAATTGGGCTTGGCGTGTCTCTTTACCATTGATATAAGTTCAGAAAAAAACTTTAGAAAACTTCCAATTGGTTATAACATAAGGAAAAATAAGAAAATAAAAAACCTAACAATTGATTTTTTTTATCTACAGTCGCCTTCTATGTATTTTTTCCATTTCGTTCTTTTTTTTTCAATTTCTCGTGTTGAACGAACAATTTATTCCAACAATTACATTTTTCTTGGACCCAAAGAATTATTCATGGTTGTAAAAAATTACTTAAGGCCGCACAGAATTACCCATGGCCGCAAAGAATTACACCTGGCCGCGTAGAATTACTCTTGAGCCGCGTAGAATTACACTTGGCTGTGTATAATTACTCCTGGCTACAAGGAATTACGCCTGGGAGGGTAATATTACACTTGGCCGCATAAAATTGCCCCTGGCCGCAAAGAATTGCACCTGGCCAACTAAAATTACTCCTGACTGCATAGACCCACTGTTAAGTGTTAACTAACTCGTTTTAATCTCCATTTTATTCTAGAATTTAAGTTCATTTTACAGAGTACAAGGATGCAAATCCAAACAACTCTTCAAAAGGAAAATCCCAATTCTTGGAAGGAAGAACTTAATTGTTTGCTTTGATTTTGGAGTTTGGAAAAATGCTCAGTTGAATTATTTTATAATAAAAAATGAAATGAAGAGGCACAACGAAATGATCAAAAGGGTGAAGCATAAATGAACACACAAATATAGGAGAGGATCCGGAGTGAGCAAGAACGAGATTGGCAGCTCCTTCCCCTCTATAAGTTGGAATTACGAAGCAGGACACTTAAAAAGGGACGGAGGGAGTAATAGAGAGATGTGTCCAAGTGACTATCCAAGCATACACCTCAATCTTTGGGCCCTTCCAATTTCTTGCTTGAATGGAGTCAATGGATCACAAACGGGGCCAAAGGATGCCGCCAAGCACCCCGGTGCCAAGCGGCTTCCGACCATTTATTTCGGTACGGATCACTCGGATTGAATCTAAGCGCATATAAATCCAAACTGTTCATTGCTTGTTGAATATTCGAGCAGTCGATCACCGAGATGAACGGTCGGATCGGCCGCTCGGCAGTACCGCTGCCAAGCACAGGCATCTCCAAATCCCAAAGATAGTAGTGGATTGTTAACCAACAATAAGTTTACATCACTTGCCCCCCCCCAAAAAAAAAAACAATAAGTCTACTTGCAGCATTGCAATTATGCAACACATATTCATTTAAAGATAGTCCATCAAGATTTAGTTCCATGAGTGTGTAAAAATAATCCCACGAAATCAAATTGTTCACTCAAAATCAAAGCAAATGTCATAAGTAATGAATTGAGGTACATTGCACCGCCTTCTTAGCGAAGCATGTTACTATGGCCTCTCCTATTGACCCACTGTTAAGTGTCAACTAACTCGTTTTAATCTCCATTTTATTATAGAATTTAAGTTCATTTTACAGAGTTAAAGGATGCATTTGTAAATCCAAACAACTCTTCAAAAGGAAAATCCCAATTCTTGGAAGGAAGAACTTAATTGTTTGCTTTGCTTTTGGAGTTTGGAAAAAAGCTCAGTTGAATTATTGTATAATAAAAAATGAAATGAAGAGGCACAACGAAATGATCAAAAGGGCAAAGCATAAATGAACACACAAATACAGGAGAGGATCCAGAGTGAGCAAGAGCGAGATTGGCAGCTCCTTCCCCTCTATAAAATCCAATCGTCCGCATCTATTCGCTCTAACGCCACCTCCATCCACTGCTAGGATTCAGAATTGCACATCTAAATGCATTATACTCATAGACGTATACATTCACATATAGCATTTCCTGTTTGCTTGCTGATTTCTAAGAATTTACCGTTGGAATTGCAACAAAAGCCAATAACAGTGAAAGCACATCAAGGAATTATGTTTCTGTTTATGCCCATTTTTGGCACATAATATCGGATCAGCGCCGGAGGGCCATTTAATTAAGTATTAATTAAATTGGGCCGATATTCTTTAGTTTCTCGGGCTGAAAATTAATGGGTCACATTAATTTTGTGGTTTGGAGCAAGACCCAATTAATTTTAGTCGTGATAATTGGCCCTTGTTTTATTATTCAGTTACCGGAGGAAATCCTAATTGGAGCAGTTATGGAATTCTTCAAGAATCAAAGTGGAAAGCCATTTGACTTTGTCAAATTGGCTCCATTATGCTTGGTTTACACGTGCAGGAGAAGGAAATCAAGTAATGGGGTCCCATTACCCCATGATTTACAAGAAAAAGGAAGTGGAATGGCCCACGATCAGAAGCAGTTGGGTTTTTACTCGGAAGTTACAAGTATTGCGGACACTTGGCATCCAAAGAGCAAAGGAGGGAAGTTATTTGCCAAGACAGGGGACACTTGTCAACATACAAGGAACCCACTCCCCATGATCACAATTTATTCGGCCACTCTTCCACAATTCGTGCTGCTTCTTTGCTCTTTTCTGCACAACCTTGGAGCCTATAAATAGCAGAATCGAAGACGGAAAAAAGGTCCAACACCAATCAAAGCTCAACGCTTACAACCAAAGTCTTTCCAGCGAAGCACACTTTCCTACTTTCAGCAAAGTAGACTATCGAATACCTAGTATTCAATCCCATTCAAACTTATTTCATCAAGTAGTTTGGATTTTACTTTTCTTGTACAAACTTTATTATCCCGAAGTAATAAAGTTCACGTTTTTACATTCCATTTCTTATACGACTAGGAAATTTATAGTCCACAACCGTGTGGCAAACCACGAACCACATTGTGATCTTTAAGCTTTGGGTCACACGCAATCGCTCATACGTTAGAAGTCAAGATTCACGGGAATCTTCACCAAAAGTTAGGCGCTACAAGTCTTGGCACGCCCGCGCATCACGCATTCACACCGTTGCCAAAAACGCAAGTTTTCAGTTTCATCAAAGTGAGCTCTCGTGTTTCTAACCCAATTTACACGAATAAGAACACCAACTAACTGGCGGCCCAAACCAAAAATCACAAATTACTTTTGAATCATGTATACCTGAAAATCAAAACATCATATGTCATTGAAATCTTCATGGATGGAGCTCATGGAATCACTTTGTACTGCCTTCTTGTGCCTCTCTTATTCTTTAACAATCCTTATAATGTTTAAGGGATTGCCTTTTTTAGTCTCCTGCCAATTCGGACTAGAAAACTTAATAAAAAAAAAGAAACATATTTGTTGCATCACATGCGCCTCAGGTGCAATTCGAGTGCGCCCTAGGCGCATTTAAGTTGCGCCCGGGCGCATCCTCATCATCTTAACCATTCAAGATAGGTGCAGTAATTGTAGTCGTGCAGTAGTGTGCTCGTCAAATGAGGATTTCTTTTGTATATGGGAGTCCAGAGGTGAGTAACAAAGAGGAAGTTTGGGATCATATTCATGGTATAAGTGCTGGGATTCGTAGGCCTTGGTCTTGTATTTGAGTCAATGTGGGACATTTAAGGAGGAGTTTGGGGATGTTATCCAGCAACAGTGGTCCATTTAAAGCTATGGATAAAACACAACACAATTAGCCCAGAAGTTGAGGAAGTGCTAAGTCAAGTTGGGGGCTTGGCATAAGGAGAAGTTCCAAGGTATGGAGAGCAAGAGGAGATGCTTAAATTGCGCATTGGTGAGATCCAAACAGTCCAAACTCAGTGGAGAATTGAGAAGAGGAAGAAAACCTCATCAACTACTCAAACCTCCTTTGGGAGCAAGAGGAGTTATATTGGCACCAAAGGTCACGGCTTAATTTCCTCATATATGGTGATAATAATCCGACATTCTTCGATACAAATTTGCTTATCCGTGTCAATATATTGCTCAGCTATGATTTTGAGCTTGACTTAGGCACATGTCTCTTGAAATAAAGCAAGTCTGTAATTGCCTATCATGTGTAGCATGGCTCCACTTTAGTTTGAATCACCCCAATCTGTAACTTAGGAATATCCCTAACAACCAGTCCAGAGGACTTCCCTACCATCAAAGACGAAGTATCAACCACAGAAGAAGTAATCACCATGGCCCTTAACAGAAGAACCATCAGTTACAAGACAAGGATTATTCCTATCATCCACCCCAGCTTCTTGCATCATCAAGGGTGAGTACTTATTCCCCAACAAAACTATCGCTTATCCCTTCTCTAGATGTAACTCTATGGAATAAGTGTTTGGATAAGTTTTCGTATGATGGAATTTGGAAGTGTTATTGTCCTGTATTGATTAGCTGCTGGATCTTTGGCTGTGGTCGGTTATCTTAGAACAAAGCTTAATTGTGATTTGAGCATAGTTGTTAAAAGCCTACGATACAGTGAACGTATCCTATGTTTTGTATCGTCTATTTCAAAAGCTATACCTATCCTACCCTGTATCCTTTTTGTATAGAAATTCTACGATACAACGAGGTATCCTATGATATATATGTGTATCCTAATTCAGTACATATCCAAAGATTACTTAATGGGAAAAAGTTGTTAATCGATTTATGCAAATTCTTGGGGCAAACTTTTGGCTTTCTGATTAAAAATAGCTGCTTTGTCGGTTTTAATCTTTAGGTGGCAGTTATATTTATCCTTGGTGATACCTACCACCAAATTTGGCTTCTAATGTTGGTAGTGGAGTTGCTTGCTTTTTTTTTTTTTTTTTTTTTTTTTTTTTTTTTACTAATGGTTCCGAATGCTATAGTAATTAGTTACAAAAGCTGTTTTTTCCCATCGGCTTAATTTCTTGTGATGAAGGATTAGGCTCTTCGGGAAAGTGGAGGCCTACTGCAGTTGTGTGGAGGTGGGAGGAAGTATGACAAACCAAGTAGGATTTGAACCTGGTGATTCTGGGAAACAAGGTGGATAGAGAGAGGTTGACATGGAGACAAAGGAGGTACGACACTCATAAATGCTTTTTGTTGGCATGTGCTTGGGTTGTTCAGAGGACAGCTTGAAGCTTCTGCCAGGCCCGACCTTTGTAATCAGAGAATAGTAGTAATACAGCAAACTTCGTTTTGGAATTCACCTACGTTCCAAAATTGATAAATTTAATGGGAAGTTGGCATACTTTCATACTTCCTGTCTGGTGGCATACCTTTGTGGAGGCAGAATGTTGGGATGATGGGGTTAATGCATAGAAAAAGGTGGTGGATGTTTTGTAAGATGTCTGTTATTGTCTACCCTTTTTCAACATTGAAATACTTTACAACGTTTGGTTTAATGGTAAATTGGTGTATCTCAATCATTCAGAGCTGTTCAATAGTTTTGGCTTTGTAAGAGTGCTAACTGCTGAGATTAATCCTTCACCTTATCTTGTACAGTTTCGGTGTGAAATTCTCTCTTCATTGAGAAGAGAAATATCCATATGTCGAAGGAAGAAAAAGGGTAAAAGGAACCGATAATTTTTGTTTGCGAGTTTAAATTTTACCTGGAAAGTGGAAATACATTTCTTCCTGCATAGCTGTGTAGTTTTATTATACACCATATTACTTTATCTCAGTTTATATGAGGTTGCTCAATTCTCATTGTTTTTCCTTTTCCTGTTTATTTGATGATGTTTACACATATCGATAAAGGAAGATACACATAAGAAAGAGGTAACACTATTTTCTATCAACCGTATCCATCCGGACTATTCATCCATCTAGCCTCAGAAACGGAAAGAGGAGAAAAATGAGCAAACCATTGATTCCAGTCCAAATGAAGGACTCTTCCATAAAGTAGTGGAAGGGATAGAGATCTATAACAAGCGTGCTTGTGAATCCCATTTTTGCTTTTGTAGAAGCTGATATGGGGAGACTTTATATTGCCTCAGAAGCCACTGATGTTGTACTCAGGTATATTGATCAAGAAAACCTAGTTAAATCAACAAACAAGTCCATTTTGGTTTTGGATGCTGCACTGTGTGATGCTTTTTTCAAGGGAACCATCAAAAAAGGTTCAACTTACCGAACTGATATTCATAAGGATTCAGGGCCTACGTTTATCAGCCAAATGCAAGCGCATCACATAGTTGCTAGAGAAAAGGAGTCAGTTGTCTGCAAAGGTGCTCTGAAGTCCATTCAATTAATGACAGAGCAGAGACCAGGTAACATGATGATGATAAAACTCTCAGGGTTGGAGCAATTTTTGCCGGATCTTGAAGCATTGGCATCAGAGCTGTAGAAGAAATTTGCTTGTAGTACATCAGTGGCAAATTACCAGGTTTGGTGACTTATCATCCCTTTCTTTTTGAAATGTCCTTTTTTTCTAGTTGTTATAGAACAAAATGCATAAGTTCAGTGTTTCCATTGAAGTGTTAGAGATCCTCACTAGTTGGTCTTCATCCTGGCTGTTCATAAATGAGTTTTCAAGACATGGAATGCATCTTGACCTTTTCCTTATATGAATCTGGAAGTTTGTTAAGCATACATGCTTTATTTTCTTAAGGCAAAAGTACACAGAGACCCCCTCAACTATCATATTTTCTCATGGAGACCCCCTAACATTTAAAACCGTCCATATAGACCCCCTCAACTATAACCGTTACCCAATTAGCACCCTTCTGTCAAAAACGCCGTTAAGATGAAGGGGTCAGTGTGGACAATTTTTATAGATGAAGGGGTAAGTGTGGACGACTTTTTAGGGGTAAAATCGTCATTTTCCCTCATTTCGTTAACAGCGTTAGCCAATTTTTCATTTTATATAGTTCAGGGGGTCTGTATGGGCGTCTTTAAACATGAGGGGGTCTCCATGAGAAAAAATGATAGTTGAGGGGGTGCTTGTGTACTTTTGCCTTTTCTTAATGTCTAAGGTGGAGGGTGCTTGATGTTACATGCATCTTATTCGTGGGATCCGAGGTCCTTCTAAATTATTATTATTGTTTTTATTTTGTTCAGCGCCCTTCTAAATTATTGGTTCTCATTTTAATTTTTGATAGTTGGGATATAGGCTTTAAATAGTTTGCTTTAAATATGTGCATAAGTCCCTGTTTGCTTGCAGATTTCCAACAATTTACCATTGGAATTGCAACAAAAGCCAATTACAGTGAAAACACATCAAGGAATTGTGTTTCATAAATGGTGAACTCTTGTGTTTCTAACTCAGTTTGCGAGAATAAGAACACCAACCAACCGGCCCAAACCGAGAACCACATATTACTTGCATATTTCAACCATTTCGAAACTTTTGATTCATGTATAACTGAAAATCAAAACATATGTCAATGAAATCTCATGGATGGAACTCATGGAATCACTTCGTACGGGTTTCTTGCGCCTCTCTTATGCTTTAATGATCCTTCTAATATTTAAGGGATTGCCTTTTTTAGTCTCCTGCCAGGCTGCCAATTCAGACTAATAAAACACAGTAAAAAAGAGTACAAAAATTTGTTGCATCACATGTGCCTGAGGAGCAATTCGAGTGCGCCCTAGGCGTATTAAATTTGCGCCCGGGCGCATCCTCATTTTTGCTCTTTTTTGTTATGTGACTCAGGCGCAATTGAATGCTCCCCAGGCGCATCCTTATTTCTCCCATTTCATAATGCGCCTTAGGCGCATTTGAATTGCTCCTCGGGTGCATTCACTTTTTTCTCTTTTGATGTAATGAACCATTGAATTCCATGCATGCCAACATCGATTGGCTTATAGATTTCAAGAATTTGAAGGTGCAATTGATTCCTAGAAACAAACCCATGGATCGATCATTAGGCTTCAACGCAGCATACTAATTAGTGTAGTACCCAGCATTTTTAGATTCCAAATCTAAGAGCCATTTTGCTACATATATTCCCCCATTTTTGGTTCCCATGAACTCTATAGGCTGCCAACAACACTCTCAAAATCCTACCACATGAAAGAGTCACTAGTTTCATAATCATACCAAATGGCCATTCCCAAACCGGCCCAACAAATCCTCATGGCATAAAAGACTCTACAGCCTTCACTTAGAAGGCCAGAGTGGCTATACGCAGATAATAAGCTCAAGATTGAAGGTCATACTATTTGGCTCCATACCTTCTTCCACCATTTGACGAAAAAATTGCAGGGCTTCGAAACCTAGCCCATGTGCTCCACGGCCCTTGATCATTGATTTCCGTGTCACGAGTTCTCTATTTATCATCCTGTCACAACATAGTCTAGCATAAGAAATGCTTCCGCATCGATCATGCATACATGTTTAGGATAAGCATGGATAAACTAGGATGATTTGGGATTATCAGTAAAACTGAAACTGTATTAACAATCCTTATAAGGTTTGGAAACTATGGGGTCCATGATCTCCTACACAACTTGCAAGCATTGAAGAACAAATTATGAATCATGTATACCTGAGAATCAAAGCATATGTCAATGAAATCTTCATGGATGGAACTCAAGGAATCACTTCAGGCTTCTTGTCCCTCTCTTATGCTTTTATAATCATTATAATGTTCAAAGGATTTCCTTTTTTAGTCGCCTACCAATTCAGACTAGAAAAATGTTAGGATTCTCCCATGTCCGTGAAGCACAGGATAATTTCCCCATTATTGCCCACTGTCTTTTTGTTTCTCTTTTATGTATTCAGATAAGAGAGAGAGGATGTGTGTGTACATGAGACACCAGTGAGAGTGGCATGTGGAGAGGGAGCCGGTTGTGGCTCCCTGGAGTGGGAGTGCACAATGTGAGGGAGAGAGTGAGGAAAGTGTGGGGGCCGGTTGTGGCTTTCCAGAGTGGAACCGGTTGTGGTTTCCGGAGAGTTTTTGTAGCTTGTATATGTGTGTGAATATATACAAAATGATTTTTCTCTCAATCTCTTAGTGTGTGTGTGTTTGTGTGCGTAGAGGTGTGGATCGGGGTCGGGTCTCGACCCAACAAATAACTCATTAAGAAACAAATTAAAAACATTTATTGTATCACATGCGCCCCCGGCGCATTTAAGTTGCGCCAGGGCGCATCCACATTTTCTCTCTTTTTGTAATGTGCATCAGGCGTGTCCTATTTTCTCTCATTTCATAATGCGCCTCAGGCGCATTTGAATTGCTCCTTGGGAGCATTCACTTTTTTCTCTTTCGATGTAATGAACCACTGAATTCCAAGCCAATGAACCACTGAATTCCAAGCCAACATGCTCGAAAGTGGAAAAATGTTTTAACTGTGAACCCCATAATTCTGGTTCTAAATACAAATTCACTTTGTGTCACTAGGGAAAGTCGTAAGTGGATCATTAATCAGCTGATATTGTTGAAGGAAAAGATATCTAAAAGCATGACAATAAGTCGTAACACAACGGCATTTGTAAACGAATCCTTCACATACAGTACCCAGTACCCTTCTTGCAAAAATTTTTTTTTGGGGTTGTTTATCCAATTTTTCTTCCCCTTGATGTACCCTTATTGAGCTTTTATAAAATCATCTTTTGCCAAGCAATAAAAGAATTATGACAAACTGTCAAATAAATTAATGCGTTTGAAATCGGAGAGAGGTCATGCAGGCAATTGCTGTGGCAAAATAGTTGCAGAGTCAGACAATGGTTGATGCAATATTTATTGCTTTCATGGGAAATCAAAAGTCACAATCCAACATAACAATTGGCAAACAATATCTTAAGTGTAGTTAACATGATCTTGAAAACTTTAAGGGCATGCAGCAAAAACATGATCTTGAAAACTTCTTAAGTGTATGTATTACCAAGTTTCAGATTTTCAGTGAAAAGAAACAAAAGGCTTAAAAAGCATCAAATGTAAACAACTTCTTGAAGATTACTAAGTGTAATAGCAAGCATCATTGGGTTCCAAATCCAAGAGCCTTCAGTTGCATATTCCCCTATTTTTTTGTTCCTATTGAACTCTACAGTCTGCTAATAGCGCACCCTAAATACTACCACATGGAAAAGCCACTAGTTTCAGAACCATACCGACAGCTTCGTTGAGCTTCCCAGACTGGCTCAACAAATCCACGATTCAAGTGTAATGAGTCAGATCGAGTTCCATTCCTTAATCTCCATTTCATGGCGTAAAGGACTCTACAGCCTTCACTTAGAAGGCCAAGAGTGGCTACAAGCAGATAATAAGCTCAAGAAGTTCAATACTATTTTGCTCTGGTCCTTCCACCATTTGACGAACAATTTGCAGGTCCTCGAAACCTAGCCCACGGGCTCTACAGCCCTCAATAACCGATGTCCATGTCACGAGATTACTATTTATCATCCTATAAGCCAGAATTTCAAGCTGCCAATATTAGTATACACAACAATGAGGCTTTTAAAGATTTTAGCCGCAGAACTCCTCAAAAAAAAAAAAAAAAAAAAATCAACCACAGGTTCTAGACTTCCATTGGCCATTTTCCGGAACAGTTCTAGGGCATTTTGAGAATGATTCTGAAACTAGTGGTGCTATTCTTAAAGGGAATTTGTCTAAACAATTTGAGCTGCTCTATCCATGGACCCACACTTTGCATAAAAGTCCAAGGAATGAAGTTTGGAGAACACTGTGATAAAATCCATTTTCAGTAGCAAAACCATGCAATTTTTGCCTTGAAAACGATTACCAATCTCCCTAGAAGCTGAAAATACTTCGTACGGGCTTCTTTTCGGACATCTTGGCCGCGTCTTATTACACTTGGCCGCATTGTATTACTCCTGGTGCTTGTTTTGACCAATGGCCGCTTGTATTACTCTTGGCCGCGTCTTATTACACTTGGCCGCTTCTTATTACTCTTGGCCGCTTGTTTTGACACTTGGCCGTTTGTTATTACTCTTGGCCGCGTTTTATTACACTTGGCCACTTCTTATTACTCTTGGCCGCTTGTTTTGACACTTGGCCGCGATTTGCTGAAAGCGGGACTACTATACCAGTCATC
This sequence comes from Rhododendron mucronatum var. ripense, assembly GCA_019656295.1. Lineage (NCBI taxonomy): Eukaryota > Viridiplantae > Streptophyta > Magnoliopsida > Ericales > Ericaceae > Rhododendron > Rhododendron mucronatum. The sequence goes on from BPLT01000109.1 coordinate 451,707, forward strand.
GTGGCCGGAGCGTGGAGCTTCTAATGAGGAATTTGGGTTTTGAAGCGGGCCTCTCGGACTTAGTGGACTAAATTGAGCTTACCAGCTGACCCACCTCATTTTAAGCCGAAACCCATTAAAAAAATCTCAACAAAAAAAAAAAAAAAAACTTTTAAGAATCTTTCGGTTGGCCTAAAATATTTTCCTGGCTCTCTTTTAGAGATTTTATACTTTTACAAGATTAATGTTTCCCTAATTTTTTTTATTTTTATTCAATTTTCTTTTGCGTTAGTCAATTTTGCATCAAAGTTTTTTTTATGGATTATTGGATCATTTCGACAAGAGAAATCAAAGAACCATAAAATTATGACCCAAACTCAAATATGATTTTAAAAAAGCCAAGAAAAAGTCTGAAAAGTTTGAATATTGTTTGGCCCTTTTTTGGACTTTTCCAAAAATAATTGAGTTTGGCTCATAATTTTCCACTTCTCTGACTCTTCTTGTTGAGACGAATCAATAGTTTACAAAAATACGCAAACTAGCAAAAAAAAAAAAAATTGAATAGAGAAAAAAAATTCCGTTTGGCAGGAAAATAAAAATGTCTGCACAATTCATTTAACATTTTAATAGAGAGACCTGTCCAAATGACTGTCCAAGCATACACCTCAATCTTTGAGCCCTTCCAATTTCTTGCTTGAATGGAGTCAACGGATCACAAACGGGGCCAAAGGATGCTGCCAAGCACCCCAGTGCCAAGTGGGTGACGACCGTTCATTTTGGCACGGATCGCTTGGATTGAATTTGAGCGTCTATTGTCAAGATGAACGGTTAGATCGGCCGCTACCGCTACCAAGCACAGGCATCTCCAAATCCCAAGAATAGTAGTGTATTGTTAACCAACAATAAGTCTACATTACTTCCCCAAAAAAAACAAATAAGTCTACATTCAGCTTTGCAATTATGCAACACATATTCATTTAAAGATAGTCCGTCAAGATTTAATTAGTCCCATGAGGGCGTAAAAATAATCCGACGAAATTTACTCAAAACCGAAGCAAATGTCGTAAGTAATGAATGTAGGTACATTGCACCATCTTCGTAACGAGGCATGTTACTATGGCCTTCCCTATTGACCCACTGCTAAGTGTTAACTAACTCGTTTTAATCTCCATTTTATTCTAGAATTTAAGTTCATTTTACAGAGTACAAGGATGCAAATCCAAACAACTCTTCAAAAGGAAAATCCCAATTCTTGGAAGGAAGAACTTAATTGTTTGCTTTGCTTTTGGAGTTTGGAAAACTGCTCAGTTGAATTATTGTATAATCAAAAATGAAATGAAGAGGCTCAACGAAATGATCAAAAGGGTGAAGCATAAATGAACACACAAATGCAGGAGAGGATCCAGAGTGAGCAAGAGCGATATTGGCAGCTCCTTCCCCTCTATAAAATCCAATCGTCCGCATCTTTTCGCTCTAATGCCACCTCCATCCACTGCAAGGATTCAGAAATGCACATCTAAATGCATTACACTCCTAGACGTATACATTCACATATACTAGTTCCTGTTTGCTTGGAGATTTCTAAGAATTTACCATTGCAATTGCAACAAAAGCCAATAACAGTGAAAGCACATCAAGGAATTATGTTTCGAAGTGAACTCTCGTGTTTTTGACCCAATTTACAAGAATAAGAACACCAACCAACTGGCGGCCCAAATCAAGAACCACAGATTACTTTTGAATCATGTATACCTTGTTGAATTATGTATACCTGAAAATCAAAACATATGTCAATGAAATCTTCATGGATGGAACTCATGGAATCACTTTGTTCCGCCTTCTTGTGCCACTCTTATTCTTTAACAATCCTTATAATGTTTAAAGGGATTTCCCTTTTTAGTCTCCTGCCAATTCGGACTAGAAAAACTTAGTAAAAAACAAATCAAACATATTTGTGACATCACATGCGCCTCAGGCGCAATTCGAGTGCGCCCCAGGCGCATTTAAGTTGCGCCCGGGCGCATCCTCATCGTCTTAACCATTCAAGATAGGTGCAGTAATTGTACTCGTGCAGTAGTGTGCTCGTCAAATGAAGATTTCTTTTGTATATGGGAGTCCAGAGGTGAGTAACAAAGAGGAAGTTTGGGATCACATTCATGGTATAAGTGCAGGGATTCGTAGGCCTTGGTCTTGTATTTGAGTCAATGTGGGACATTTGAGGAGGAGTTTGGGGATGTTATCCAGCAACAGTGGTCCATTCAAAGCTATGGATAAAACACAACACAATTAGCCCGGAAGTTGAGGAAGTGCTAAGTCAAGTTGAGGGCTTGGCATAAGGAGAAGTTCCAAGGTATGGAGAGCAAGAGGAGATGCTTAAATTGCGCATTGGTGAGATCCAAACAGTCCAAACTCAGTGGAAAATTGAGAAGAGGAAGAAAACCTCATCAACTCCTTAAACCTCTTTTGGGAGCAAGAGGAGTTATATTGGCACCAAAGGTCACGGCTTAATTTCCTCATATATGGTGATAATAATCCGACATTCTTCCATACAAATTTGCTTATCTGTGTCAATTACTCAGCTATGATTTTGAGCTTCACTTGGGCATGTGCCTCTTGAAATAAAGCAAGTCTGTGATTGCATATCATGTGTAGCATGGCTCAACTTTAGTTTGAAGTAGCCCGAAGTTCCAATAACTTGCTGGTTTAAAATTTACCCGAGTCCCAAACTTCTCTTGGTTTACACAATCTGTCATCTGAGTCTATGGTCCTTGTCATTTAGTCTTCGTTGTAAGAAGTAGTAGTAAATCATTCATTAGTTATGTGTTTGAAATCATGGAACATGGTCCCCGCCACAACTGATTGATTGATCATTTACTGTTGCCTTTTAATTGAGCTTGTTCTTTTGGTTTGGAGTTGTGACATTTAATGTCTTTGGCATATTTGCAGTTCATGGAGATGGTTCACGAATTGGGGAATACATACTCAGAAGTGATTGCACGCCAAGACATTGCAACATATGGTGCGCTTTGTGTGCTTGCAAGTTTTGACAGAACAGAGCTGAATAGTTCCTATGTAACATCATAGTTTGGAGTTATGTTCCTGATTAGTTTCATTTATTTGGCAGAACAAGGCCATACACAATCTCAACTTCTGGAATTTCTTAGAGTTAGTCCCTGAAGTTAGGGAGCTTATTCACATTTTTATTCAAGCTAACAATTGCTTTGTCTTTGTCTTTTGAACATGTCCATGTTGCTAGGTTGGTGACATTTTGATTTACCTTTGCATTTTATCTTATTCTTGCCTCATTTTTTCTATGGCATTGTAAAAGTTTGGATCATCACAAAAGTACTCTTGTTCGGAGCATTTACCATCAATTATTATCTTAAAACGAATATTTTTTTCCTAGTTGGGTAACAAACTTTTGTAGTTGTATATGAGGGTTAATTTTATAAGTTCATAGAGAAATATTTTTTGCACTTCACTTTCTTATAAATGTGCTCCGATATTTTATTGATAGTTCTTGAAATTATACATAATCCAAATTTTAAACCATAATAAAAGACAAATTTTGAAGTGCATTGATAAAATAGTGGAGTGTAAAACTTACTCCAAGCTTATATTTTTGGTGCTACGGAAATTAACTTCCCAAGCATATACATACAAATATACTACTAGCTTGGACTGCGACTGCTAAATGAACCAAGCTACTCGAGTATGAGCTTGTGTTCGTTTGTTAAAAGTTTGTTCTAGATTGGTTTGTTACATAAATAAACCAAGCTTGAACATATTTTTAAAGCTCATTAATATTTCAAGCCAAGCTTGAACAAACTACTACTCAACTCGTTTGACTTATTAGGTATAAAAAATTCAAGCTAAATGCCCCATTGATTTTATTTTTTTTTGATTTGGTACTCTTTGCTCAGGCCACTTGAATAAGTGTGGGCAACATCAAGAAGATTGAGAAAGATTAAATTTAGAGTCTATGCAATAGAACCAAAAAAAAAAGAAAAAGAGAAAAAAAGAGAGGAGTGGATGGGGTAGAGAAAATCAAAAGCGGACAAATGATTCAAACTTAACAAATAACCATAGCCTTGCAAACTCTGTATACAGGCCCGGCCCTAGGACAAGGCGCAAGAGGCGACAACCGCCAAATTTTGGATGCAAAAAGCAGTCCCCTTTATGGATCATTATAATTTACTATAAATGAAGTTGTTTTGTTGGTAGCTATCTACACAGGGTGTTTTGGTTCGAGTATGTGCTTGCACTTTTTTTTACATTTTCTATTTTTTGCCATTGCCAGTAAAAAAAGGTGTTATTACGGAGTCTTGATATGCAAACCTAACAATACACGAGTCAATATAGCAAAAACCAGTGCTTCCAACAACACTGGTTTATTTTACAGGCCATAGAGTCCCAGTACGGCGAGTAATTATTCATGAGCAGCATCATGATCAGTAGCATTTCATCCCATTGCAAAGCACATGCAGCCCAAGGAGATGAAGCAGATGTTGAATTGCAATTTCAGCGGCAAGGTGAATTCCCAATTGAGTATGGCAGATTTGCTAGCAGCAAGGTGAATTCCCCAAATGAGTGTGGCAGATTTGGTAGGAGAGTATCCACCCTCAGGGGCATAATAGATGGCCACACCCGATGGGGGCTCAACTTAGCAGCGACATATTAGCACACAGTATCAACTTAACAACATCAAAGCAAATCTGTCATCAACTATTGCATTGACACACTGGTTGTGGGAGCGAATATGATTGTCGCCTCAAGGAATAGACACACCAATAAGTGGGTATTCTACTAACTAAAATGAGTGTGACAGGCGTACTAGAGTATCCACCCTCAACGGCATAACAGATGGCAACACCAGATGGGGGCTCAACTTGGCAGCGACATATCAGCACAGTATCAATAACTCAATAGACTCGTAACATCAAAGCAAATCTGTTATCTACTATTGCATTAACACACTGGTTGTGAGAGTGAATATGACTGGCGTCTCGAGGAATACACACACCAATAATACCACAATACAGATGGATAACAGATCCGTCTGGGTATAGAGACCCGCAACATAGGCCATCCTTCAGAACTGAATTAACACCACCAACACTTAGACCAGGCTCCTAAGCAGCAGACAAAACCCGACCCTTTCTCAAGATGGCACACCCGACAGTTAAAGAATCCCAGTGAACAAGCACCCCAACAAAGGACTAGACTCAAGAACTCCACTGAACAAAAACCCGACAAAAGACAAGACTCCGGACCAGACCATACATCAAACACAACGGATAGACTCAAGATTACACCAGAAACACACCAAACATCATATCATGACTCATGACCAAAACACAAAACCAAGACTGAAGGCCCAACACCATCCCAGGAGCACACCAGATCTCATGACCCTCCCCAACACCAGACCAACACCCCAACTCCATCCCGGAACAAACTGAGCACGACCAGAACAACCCACACACAATTAGATACTCAGTAGTGTATTTTTCAATGTAACACATTCTGGATTAGAATGCAGAATTTTTTTCCCATCATTTGCTGGCACTCAAGATGCCAAGGAATCGAAGACTTTTAGATATGGACTTGTCGGACAAAAAGAGCAGCTACATAGCTACAAATCGACGGCTATCTAACAACCAACCCATATGCTATAGACAGAGACACAAAACAAATCACCACTCACCCGACCAACCGCCCCGAAACCACCCAAACACACCCAAGTCACAGAGAAACTAGAACATTGTCTAGTCTGAGAAGGAAAATTCTCAACTGAGCGAGCATTCGAGCCCCACCTTGATTTCGCCCAGAAGATCACTCTGAGTTTTATAAGCTCCAGTACCTCATCCCAATTCAGATTCTCATTCTCAAATATGAAACCATTTCTCTTAAGCCACAGGGTTCAAAGAATTGCAAATGGTATGCATTCCCATAGCATCTTCAGTTTTGGTTTGAGTTTTCAGCCCATCCACCACTGGAGTAAAGCATCTAGGGAAGGAGAAAGAACCCATTGAAAAGGAGGGCGATGGAGGAGAAAATGGTCCATAGATTCAAGTAGGGTGTTGCAGAACTTGCATAAGTATATTGGTCTCTCTTCATAATCTGTAATTCAGTATCCTCTTATTTGAGTACCACTATGATTGGTTAGATGTTAATATCCTACTTAGCTATAAAACTCTTAGTTATTTTACGTCCGTCGATTAGATAAAATGAATCTATGAACTACGAACCACTAGAAAACTAAATCGAAATTTAGCACTCGACACTGCAAACGGTTTTGAACTCGCCAACCGTGCTAGGGAAGGATTTTCACCGGCCTGCACCTTAATTGCCAGCTCGAATACATCCTCAGTGGTGGCTCCTGTAAGAATAATATTGGGATAATACCATGTTACCATGTTTTCTACTATATCGTAAGCCAGACGATCTGAGTAGTAGCTTATTCGAGCTCGATTTGAAACTTTAACGAGCTTCAAAAGTGAAGACTTTATTCTCCTTCGTTTTTCTTGGAGGGATGAATTCCATAGCTTATTAGAATTCGGTTTGAAACTTTAATGAGCTTTAAAAGTGAAAGCTTTATTCTCCTTCGTTTATCTTGGAGGGATGAATTCCAAACTGAAAGCAATCTCTTCTTCTTACATTCTAAGAACCTAAATCTCTATCAAAAACCAGTGCTTCCAACAGCTCGTATAGTAATACACACAAATTAGTTGACAACTGCCTGAACTTAAAACTACAATGGAGCAAGAAATTTCTTGTTTGTTGTCGCGGATTAATGGGTTTTAATAGATCATCAACAGATTAAGGTAAATTCAAGTGACCATGAAAGGATCAGGAGCGTATGGAGAATTTAAACAAAACACGATTGTGGTGAAATCTATACAAAGTCAAAATTAGCTTACTGGTTATCAGTTAGGGTTGAAGGATGGAAGATTAAGAATCCGGAAGGTCCTCCGTCATCCTTTTCTGCTGAAAAACTTCGCCGCCGGGGACGGACGTTTCTTCGTCGGAGTGAATTTGTCGGAGGGGTTTGATACACTGCAGGCAAATCCATTTTCATAAGAACAAATTCCCTTTCATCGTCTCCGATCATGTACCATTCAGCATTCGATTCAAATGATCTTTGGAATTTTGTATCTTCTTGAAAAGATCTACAGCTTGAACGATTTCGATCATGGAGATAAATCGAAACGAGATCACAATTTGTCGAATTCCCGTTGCAGTTCCTACAATGCACGCTTGCCACGCCTGAATAAAAGCGGGCGACGTCGTTTCTCTAGAAATGGGTTTGATACAGTGTTGCCAAGTTTATTTTCGCAAAAGAAAATTCACCATTATCGTCTTCGATCGTATGTGAATCAGTATTCGATTCAAATGGAATTTATCAAGGTTTATAGTCTTCAAAATCTCTGCAACATGAAGAATTGCGATCACAAAAATAAACCTGAATGAGCTCACAATTTGACAAATTCTGGTCTTCAAAGGACTTCTCAGGGCGAAGCTGCGAGGTATTAACAAGTACGGCGCCACCGTTTTGTGCAAAGGCTCGCGTCTTTCACTTGCGAGTTTCTAATAAGTGCTAGTGTGCTAGCCCAATACCAGATGCCGTCCCCAAGATCGATCTCTCTCTCTCTCTCTCTCTCGCTCTCTCTCGGTGTAAACGTCTAATGTTTCAATGGATCATCGTTTACAAGCGGGTGTCTCCTCCGTATATTGATTGATTCCGTCCCATTATCAGGTATGCAAGTGCTCAAATTTTTTTCCAAATTGTATGCAATTCGAATTGTTTTGCAATCAATTTCATCATTTTGTGTTACCTAATGTAATTCAGAATGATCTTCTTTGTCGGTGGCTTGGGGTTTTTTTTTTTTTGGTTGCAATTTTTATTGAAAAGTGCAAGCCCATGGATCAACAGAGTATAGACTGTGATAAAGAAGATGTTATGAGCAGTCAAGTATGAAATTGCAGAAATTAATAAAAATGGAGAAGAAAGAGATGGTCTCAACAATTCAATGAATGCCTTCGCTCCTCTTACGGCCTCTCTTTATAACAGAAAACCACCTAACAACTTTTCCCGCCAGCCTAACAAATTGCTACTAATTAGAGTGCGTATCACCCTGTGTCTCTAGCTGAACTCTTGCAAGTTGCAATGCACCACCACAAAAGTGTAAAACGTTTTATGATCAGCCGCCAAAATTTCAACAGCGACAACAATCATTTGAGCAGAAGTGAACAAGAGACCACAGACACTAAGAGCAATTGAGGGTCTCATCCCACAATTACTCTAGTAACATGGGTATGTCCCAAATTATGAATAGACTGCCAATGGACTGAGAGAGAAACACCTCGCAGTCGAATTGGCCACCTCACTTTAGTCTCGAACACGCCAAAAAGAGAGATTTTATGCCTAGGAATAAAAGAACAAACCTCCCTAGCTTTGTTTTAAGGGATCATCTAGTCCCTTTTTTTTTTGGTAACAGAGGAACAATTCTACAGCCGAGCCATTATTGGACCCAACTGCACAATCCAAACCTCGTGGCCCCCCACTTAAATCATGGTTTGCCTTCAGGGGGAATCAAACCCTGCTATATTGCAAGCGCAAGTTTGCCCTTACTATGTTGACAACCCATGGATGAGTATCATCTAGACCCCTTATACTTCCACAAGCATCATTTAACCTTGAAGGCCTTCCTACCCGAAGAAACAAAGTGCCCAACAGAAGTGAGAACATCTTCACAAAAACCAGAATCATCCCCAATTTGTAACTGAGGAAGACCCTTAGCAACCAATCCCGAGGACTTCATTGCCATCAGTCCTCTGCCATCAAAGATGAAGTATCAACCGCAGAAGAAGTATCACGATACCCCTTAACAAAAGAACCATTAGTTACAAGACAATGATTATTCATATCATCCACCCCAGCTTCTTGTGTCATCAAGGGTGAATATTTATTCATCAAAAAAATTATCACTTTTCTTTTCTCGAGATGTAACTCTATGGAATATCTCAAGTCTTTGGATAAGTTTTCGTATGTGGGAATTTGGAAGTGTTATTGCCATGTATTGATTATCTGCTGGATATTTGGTTGTGGTCGGTTATCATAGAACAGAGGTCAATTATGATTTGAGCATAGTTGTTAAAAGCCTACTATACAGGGAATGTATCCTACGTCTTGTATCGTCTATTTCGAAAGCTATACCTATCCTACCCCGTATCCTTTTTTAATAGAAATTCTACGATACAATGAGGTATCCTATGATATATACGTGTATCCTAATTTAGTAAGTATCTAAAGATTACTTCTTTTTTTTTTTGCCTACCCCGTATCCTTTTTTAATAGAAATTCTACGATACAATGAGGTATCCTATGATATATACGTGTAGCCTAATTTAGTAAGTATCTAAAGATTACTTCTTTTTTTTTTGCTCAGCGTAACTAAAGATTACTTAATGGGAAAAAGTTAACCAATTTATACAAATTCATGGGGCAGACTTTTGGCTTTCTGATTAGAAATAGTTGCATTATCAGTTTTAATCTTTAGGTGACAGTCATATTTATCCTTGTTGATACCTACAACCAAATTTGGCTTCTAATGTTGGTAGTGGAGTTGCTTTTTTTTTTTTTAACAAATGGTTCCGCATGCTATAGTTATTGGTTACAAAAGCAATTTTTTCCCATCAGCTTAATTTCTTGTGATGAAGGGTTAGGCTCTTTGGGAAAGTGGAAGCCTACTGCAGTTGTGTGGAGGTGAGTGGAGGAGTATGATAAACCAAATAGGATTTGAACCTGGTGATTCAGGTGATTCTGGGATACAAGATTGGTAGAGAGAGGTTGACATGGAGACAAAGGAAGGTTCTGGTGGTGATGAGAGCCTCTAGCCTAGGGGTAGGAGGAGTTCAGTATGTTGGAGGAAACAGAGGTAGGACACTCATGAATGCTTTTTGTTGGCACGTGTTTGGGTTGTTTAGAGGACAGCTTGAAGCTTCTGCCAGGCCCGACCTTTGTAATTAGAGAACGGTAGTAATACAGCGAACTTCATTTTGGAATTCACCTACGTTCCAATATTTGTAAATTTAGTGGGAAGTTGGCATACTTTCATACTTCCTGTCCGGTCGCATACCTTCTTGGCGGCCGAATGTTGGGATGATGGGGTTAATGCATAGAAAAAGGTGGTGGATGTTTCGTAAGATGTCTATTATTGTCTACCCTTTTTCAACATTGAAATACTTTACAAGTTTTGGTTTATTGGTAAAATGGTGTATCTCAATCATTCAGAGCTGTTTAATAGTTTTGGCTTTGTAAGAGTGCTAACTGCTGAGATTAGTCCTTCACCTTCTCTTATACAGTTTTGGAACTGATGATTTTTGTTTGTGAGTTTAAAGTTTACCTTGAAATACGTTTCTTCCTGCATAGCTTTGTAGTTTTATTGATACACCATATTTACTTTATCACAGTTTATATGAGGTTGCTTATTTCTCATTGTTTTTCCTTTTCCTATTTATTTTATTATGTTTTCACATATCGATAAAGGAAGATAAACATAAGAAAGAGGTAACACTATTTTCTATCAACCGTATCCATCCGGACTATTCATCCTTCAAGTTACGGAAAGACAAGAAAAATGAGCAAACCACTGATTCCAGTCCAAATGAAGGACACTTCCATAAAGTAGTGGACAGGATAGAGATCTATAACAAGAAATCCTAGTTAAATCAACAAAGAAGTCCATTTTGGTTTTGGATGCTGCACTATGTGATGCCTTTTTCAAGGGAACCATAAAAAAAGGTTCAACTTACCCAACTGAAATTTGTAAGAAGGATTCAGGGCCTACGTTTATTTGCTAAATGCAAGCACATCACAAAGTTACTGGAGGAAAGGAGTCAGTTGTCCACAAAGGAGCTCTGATGACCATTCAATTAATGATAGAGCGCAGACAAGGTAACAAGTTCATGACAAATGTCTCAGGGTTGGAGCGATTTTTGCTCGATCCTGAAGCATTGGCATCAGAGCTGGAGAAGAAATTTGCTTGTAATACATTAGTGGCGAATTACCAGGTTTGGCGACTTATCATCCCTTTCTTTTTGAAATGTCATTTTTTTCTGGTTGTTATAGAACAATATGCATAAGTTCAGTGTTTCCATTGAAGTGTTAGAGATGCTCACTAGTTGGTCTTCATCCTGGCCATTCAATAAATGAGTCTTTAAGACATGGAATGCATCTGGACCTTTTCTTTATATGAATCTGGAAATTTGTTAAGCATACATGCTTTATTTTCTTAATGTATAAGGTGGAGGGTGCTTGATGTTACATACATCTTATTGGTGGGGTTCGAGGTCCTTCTAAATTATTATTATTGTTTTTATTTTGTTTAGCGTCCTTCTAAATTATTGGTTCTCACTTTAATTTTGATGTTTGAGATATAGGCTTTAAATATTTTGCTTTAAATATATGCATAAGCTCCTGTTTGCTTGTAGATTTTTCAGAATTTACCATTGGAATTGCAGCAAAAGCCAATTACAATGAAAACACATCAAGGAATTGTGTTTCATCAATGGTGAACTCTCGTGTTTCTAACTCAGTTTGGGAGAATAAGAGCACCAACAAACCGGCCCAAACCAAGAACCACAGATTTCTTGCATATTTCAACCATTTCGAAACTTTTGAATCATGTAAACCTGAAAATCAAAACATATGTCAATGAAATCTCATGGATGGAAATTATGGAATCACTTCGTACAGGCTTCTTGTGCCTCTCTTATGCTTTAACGATCCTTCTAATGTTTAAGGGATTGCCTCTTTTAGTCTCTTGCCAATTCGGACTAGAAAAACTCGGTAAAAAAATACAAAAATTCGTTGCATCACATGCGCCAAGGCGCATCCTCATTTTCGCTCTTTTTGTTATATGACTCAGGTGCAATTGAATGCTTCGGGGGCGCATCCTTATTTCTCTCATTTCATAATGCGCCTCTGGCGCATTTGAATTGCTCCTCGGGAGGATTCACTTTTTTCTCTTTTGATGTAATGAACCATTGAATTCCATGCCAACATTTAGTGGCTCATAGATTTCAAGAATTTGAAGGTACGATTGATTTCCAAAAACAAACCCATGGATCGATCATTAGTCTTCAACGCAGCTCCACCTCGGCTTCTTCATCAAATCATTGTCGTTCATATTAATTAGTGTAGTAGCCTGCATTTTAATGTTCCAAATCTAAGAGCCATTTTGCTATATATATTCCCCCCATTTTTGCTTCCCATGAACTCTACAGGTTGCCAATAATGCTCCCAAAATCCTACCACATGGAAAAGTCACTAGTTTTAGAATCATACCAAATGGCATAAAAGACTCTACAGCCTTCACTTAGAAGGCCAGAGTGGCTACAAGTAGATAATAAGCTCAAGATCGAAGGTCATACTATTCGGCTCCATACCTTCTTCCACCATTTGACGAAAAAATTGCAGGGCTTCAATTCGAAACCTAGCCCGTGTGCTCCACAGCCTTGATCATCGATTTCCGTGTCACGAGTTCTCTATTTATCACTCTGTCACAACATAGTCTAGCATAAGAAATGCTTCCGCATCATGCGTACATGTTTAGGATAAGCATGGATAAACTGGGATGATTTGGGATTATCAGTAAAACTACTAAAACTGATTTAACAATCCTTATAAGGTTCGGAAACTATGGGGTCCATGATCTCCTACACAACTTGCAAAGCAATGAAGAACAAATTATAAATCATGTATACCTGAGAATCAAAGCGTATGTCAATGAGATCTTCATGGATGGAACTCATGGAATCACTTCGTACTGGCTTCTTGTCGCCCTCTTATGCTTTTACAATCCCTATAATGTTCAAAGGATTGCCTTTTTTTTAGTTGCCTGCCAATTAGGACTAGAAAAACTCAATAAGAAACAAATTAAAACATTTACTGCGTCACATGCGCCCCGGCGCATTTAAGTTGCACCCGGGCACATCCACATTTTCTCTCTTTTAAGAATATTCCTCGGGCGCGTCCTATTTTCTCTCATTTTGAAATGCGCCTCAGGCGCATTTGAATTGCTCCTTAGGAGCATTCACTTTTCTCTTTCGATGTAATGAACCACTGAATTCGAAGCCAACATGCTCGAAAGTGGCAAAATGTTTTAACTATGAACGCCATAATTCTAGTTCTAAATACAAATTCACTTTGTGTCATTGGGAAAAGTCATAAGTGGATCATTAATCAGCTGATATTGTTGAAGGAAAAGATATATGAAAGCATGACATTAAGTTGTAACACAGCGACATTTGTAAACGAATCCTTCACATACAGTACCCAGTACCCTTCTTGCAATTTTTTTTGTTGCTTATCCACTTTTTCTTCCCCTCGATGTACCCTTATCATGCTTTTATAAAATCATCTTTTGCCAAGCAAAAAAAGAACTATGCCAAACTGTCAAATAAATTAATGCGTTTGAAATCAGAGAGGGGTCATGCAAGCAATGGTTCTGGCAAAATAGTTGCAGAGTCAGACAATGGTTGACATGATAATTGGCAAACAGTATCTTAAGTGTAGTTAACATGATCTTGGAAACTTTAAGGTCCACAAAAACGTGATCTTGAAAACTTCTATAGTTACCATACATGTATGTATTACCAAGTTTCAGATTTTCAGTGAAAAGAAATAAATTAAGAGGCTTAAAAAGCATCAAATGTAAACAACTTCATGAACATTACAAAGTGTAATAGCAAGCATTATTGGGTTCCAAATCCAAGAGCCTTCAGCTGCATATTCCCCTTTTTTTTTTGTTCCTATTGAACTCTACAGGCTGCCAAGAGCGCTCCACAAATACTACCTCATAGAAATGCCACTAGTTTCAGAGCCATAACGAAAGCCTCATTGAGCTTCCCAGACTGAGTCAACAAATCTATGATACAAGTGTAATGATTTAGATCGGGTTCCATTCCAAATCTCCATTTCATGGCATAAAAGACTCTACAGCCTTCACTTAGAACGAAGACCAAGAGTAGCTATAAGTAGATAATGATCTTAAGAAGGTCAATACTATTCCACTCTAGTCCTTTTTCCACCATTTGACGAACAATTTGCAGGGCTTTGAAACCTAGCCCACGGGCTCCACAGCCCTCAATAACCGATGCCCGTGTCACAAGTTCACAATTTATCATCCTATCAGCCACAGTTTCAAGCCGCCAATAATAGTATGCACAACGATGAGGCATTTAAAGATGAGATATTAGCCACAGAACTCATCAAAAGAAGGGAAAAAAAAAAAAAAGATAGCACCCACAGGTTCTAGACTTCCATTGCCCATTTGCCGGAATAGTTCTACGACATTCTCAAAATGAAGGGCATTTTGAGTATGATTCTGAAACTAGTGGTGCTATTCTTAAAGGGAATTTGTCTAAACAATTTGAGCTGCTCTATCCATATACCCGCACTTTGCATAAAAATTCAAGGAATGAAGTTTGGAGAACACTGTGATAAAGTCCATTTTCATAAGCAAAACCATGCAATTTTTGCCTTGAAAACGATTTCCATTCTCCTAAAAGCTGAAAATACTTCGTACGGGATTCTTGTGTCTCTCTTATGCTTTAACAATCCTTATAATGTTTAAAGGATTGCCTTTTTTTCAGTCTCCTGCCAATTCGAACAAGAAAAAGTGAGGTAAAAAGACAAATTAAAAATATTTGCAGCGTCACATGCGCCTCAGGCGCAATTCAAGCGCTCCCCAGGAGTATTTAAGTTGCGCCTGGGCGCATTCACATTTTCTCTCTTCTTGTAATGTGCCTCAGGTGCAATTTGAATTGCTACTCGAGAGCATTCAATTTATTCTTTTTTGATGTAATGAACCATTGAATTCCATGTCAACATGCTCAAAAATGTAAAATCTAAATGTGAATCCATAATTTTGGATCAACAAAAAAAATTCCAGAAGTCATTGGTTCTTGTGTTAGCCCAAATTTATTTGTATATGAGACAAATCTTGAGCAAAAAATTTGGGCCTCGAGGCACTTTCAAAAGGAAACAGAACAATTTCATTACTACATATGACATCCAAGGCCGGGTTCATAGATTTCTAGTATTTGAGGGTGTGATCGATCTCCAGATGCAAAACCATGGATCAAACCTTCGGTTTCATCGCAGCTCCACCCCGGCTTCTTCAATAAATCATTGTTGTTCATACATCTCTGTAGTTCTTCAACTCCGTCCCACCTCTCAACAATAGCTTGAACAGTACAAAGTATGAAGCTCAAATCGTTGTCGTTCATGCACTTTCGTCCTGCTTACTATTGGTAAAAGCGTGATTAGTACGTATGATCTATTTTCAGACATCTTGACCGCATCTTATTACTCATGGCAGCATGTTTTGACATCTGTCCACTCTTTTTTAAAGAGTGGTTACTGAAAACGCGTTTTAGTGTATGATCTGTTTTCGGATATCTTGGCCGCATCGTATTACTCGTAGCCTCTTGTTTTGACACTTGGCCACTTGTTATTTCTCTTGGCCATGTCTTATTACACCTGGCCACTTCTTATTGCTCCTGGCCACTTCTTATTGCTCCGTACCGCTTGTTAGTTCTCTTGGCCGTCCTTTATTACACTTGGCCGCTTCTTATTACCCTTGGCTAGTTTTTAGTACTCTTGGCCGCTTGTTATTGCTCCTGGCCGCTTGTTATTGCTCCGTACCGCTTGTTATTATACTTGACCGCTTCTTATTGCTCTTGGCCGCTTGTTATTGCTCCGTACCGCTTGTTATTTCTTTTGGCCGTGCTTTATTAAACTTGGCCGCTTCTTTTGACACTTGGCCGCGATTTTCTAAAAGCGAGACTAGTACACCCGTCATCATGGCCGTAGCATGGGGCTTCTAATCAGGAATTTGGGTTTTGAAGCAGGTTTCTAGGACTTAGTGGACTGAATTGAGCTTAACAGCTGGCCCACCTCATTTTAAGCCGAAACCCATTGAAAAAATCTCAACACAAAAAAACTTTCAAAGAATCTTTCAGTTGACCTAAAATATTTTCCTGGCTCTCTTTTGGGGATTTTATACTTATACAAAATTAATGTTTCCCTCACTTTTTTTTTTATTGTTATTCAATTTTTTTTTGCGCGTTAGTAAGTTTTGCGTCAAAGTTTTTTTTTATGGATTATTGGATCGTTTCGTCGAGAGAAATGAAAGAACCATAAAATTATGACCCGAACTCAAATATTATTTTATAAAATCCAAGAAAAATTCCGAAAAGTTTAAATATTGTTTGGCCTTTTTTTGGATTTTTCCCAAAATAATAGAGCTTGGGTCATAATTTTCCATTTCTCCGACTCATCTCATCAAGACGAATCAATAGTTTCCAAAAATTTGACGCAAACTAACAAATACAAAAAAAATAAATGAATAGAGACAAAGAAAATTCCGTTCGGCAGGAAAATAAAAATGTCCGCGAGCATTTAATATTTTGTTTTATCGACTCCATAAATTCTCGTTAGGATGTTCATTAAATTTTTTTGTCAAAGAACTGTAATAACTCATCTCAAAATGATGAGCCATTTCAAGTCTAGTTTGAACCTTAAAAATATTTTCTGAATTATTTGAAGATACACATTAAAAAAAAAAAAACTATAGACAAAAGATGTGTCATGCTCTTTTTCCCGAATAAGCGGCCTTCGGACCAATTACAGAACACAAAATATGTACAAATTTTCTATTTGATAGTCTATTTATCGTCTGCTGGGGCTAGTGAGGCATATGATTATTGTGAGGATATGGCCGTGCCAACCTACTTCAGATGTTATCCTCGATTAGTGTTGCCGTTTCTGCTCTTATCCCTTTAATCATTGTATCCTTACCTCATCTTTGATTAGTAAAATTTCTTCAAAAGACAAGAAAATGAAGAAATGAAGTGGATAGCACCAGCAAAAACCATCAAAAGAGGGGAACACATATGGAGGTGGTGTTCAACATGGAAGCTAGAAAATTAATACTCTAAAATGTCACCTGTAATATGCTTCATCACCCCAATCTCTTTTCGGTGGATCGTCATACCGAGCCTTAGTACTGATCCACGACGTTCCTCTTCTCTCAGCAATTGCAGGCTCCCCTTTGCATTCGCGGGGAACAAGGACTCAACTGGAGCACTTGAATTGAAATCCTTGGCCATTTTGTCCGAAACCCATGTCTTGACATTGGCGCTCGACCGAAGGAAAATGGGTTTCCCCATTTTTTCTAGGACTGCCTCATCGTGAGGAAAAGAGTCAATGACCGTTGTGGAAAGAAGCTTTTCCCGTAGAAAATTGAGACGTTGGTGTTATTGTCAAACAGAGGTGAGAAAAAGGATATTGACACGTTGAAAGTGATTTCCCCAATGGTAGACATCGAAGACGAAGAGAGGCATCATCGAGAGACAGGGATGCCGAGTGGACGTCCACAACGAGGTCTAGACCGGAAAATTTCGCAACAAGGCCAAAATCCACGTCCACTTGGCGTCCCTGTCCCTCGATGACGATGTCTCTTCGTCTCGGATATCTACCATGGGGGAAATCACCTTCAACTTGTCGATAACCTTTTTCTCTCCCTTGTTTGACAATAACATGGAGGTCTCGATTTTCTATGGGAAAAAGCTTCTTTCCACGATGGTCACCAACTCCTTTCCTCACGATGAGGCAGTCTGAGAAAAAATGGCCAAAGCCATTTTTCCTCGATTGAGTGCCAACGCCAAGACATGGGTTTCGGACAAGACGGCTAAGGATTTGAATTCAAGTGCTCCGGTTGAGTTCTCGGTCCTCACGAACACAAAGGGAATCCTGCAATTACCAGGAGAAGGCGAGCGTCGTGGATTAGAATCGGGTTTGAGAACGGAGGTGTCTGCGACAATGTTGGCATTGGCATCCGTCGGAGTGTTGGTGTCAATGACCTTCTCCCGGGTGTACCCGACATGGGGGGAGGGCTCTGTTCCATGACTTCATACTTGGATTATTTTCCATGGTGTTGGGGAGAGAGAGAAGAGAGGGGAAACCAGGATTTATAACTGCACTTGTATCGTAGTACTACATATATAGTAGTAGTAGTACTATATATAGTGTTTATTGAGCATCGCCACATGATACTTCAAATTGTATGGCTATGCGCTTGCACAATCGGGTAGACTTTTTCTACAAACTGTATGGCTATGCGCAAAGGTTTGATAGGTGGGGACTCTGAAGTATGTGGTGCTCCAGAAGCAATATTGAATAAAGAGTTGATTCCAGTTTATATAGGATCTCGATCCTGACTGACCGGGGAAATTAAGGTGGATAAAATGCCACTTTTTAGGCATGGGAAATAGTATTTCTTGCTACTGGAGCATTAGCATGTTGGGCATTCTCAACCGCACATAGGGCTGCAAACGAAATGAGTCAGGGTAATTTTTTAAAAGCGCTAAAAGTATTCTTAGTGTTTTGTGAGGGAAGAAGCTCATTCAATAATGAAAAAAGCATTTTTAATATTTTTTAGTAGCCGATTTGGGAAATTACCCCTTATTGGCGAACAACTTATGCTTTGTTTGGATTAGAGTTTGAAATTTTTTTTTGAAAAATAGTAGGGGTAATAAGTGGAGAGAACTAGAGAGAGAAATGTTGAAAGTAGAGAGAATCAAGGGGGAATTTTTTGAAAAATTCTTTTTGAATTGTTAAAAGAACAAGGCATTAATATTGGTTCGTTATGTGCTCGGCTCAGCTAGGTTTATTAGTAAACGAATTGAGCTCGAGTTCGATGTTAAGCCCTTTAAGTAAACGAGCCTAGCTCGAATTAGTTGTAACTCCGCTCGTTTAATAAGAACATGACTTATCTAGGTGGTGAGACTTGAGATATCAATCCATCATTATTATCTGGGAGATTACAAAACAAATTCCAAAAAGGAACAGGCTCGTTTTTGTTTAATTTTACTCCAATTTGCCAAGAAACGTATATAGAATAGATAGAGATAACAACGAACAACGATAACAATCAGTTAGCTCAAGAAGACTTATACATAAAACCTATATAAAATATGGAAATTGATTTCTATATATTCTACATGAGTTAGGCGTGCACGATGGTCTGTTTGTACGTACATAATTTCCGCAATTGGATTTTGAAACGAGCCACTTGAGTTTATTGGATTGAATTGGGCTTGGCGTATCTCTTTACCATTGATATAAGTTCAGAAAAAAACTTTAGAAATCTTCCAATTGGTCATAACATAAGGAAAAATAAGAAAAAAGAAAATACCTAACAATTGATTTTTTTTATCTACAGTACCGCCTTCTATGTATTTTTTCCATTTCGTTCTTTTTTTTTTTTCAATTTCTCGTGTTGAACGAACAATTATTCCAACAATTACATTTTTCTTGGGCACAAAGAATTATTCATGGTCATAAAAAATTACTTAAGGCCCCAAAGAATTACTCCTGACCGCAAAGAATTACACCTGGCCGCAAAGAATTACCGGTGGCCGCAATGAATTACACCTGGCCGCGTAGAATTACTCTTGAGCCACGTAGAATTACACCTGGCCGTGCATAATTACTCCTGGCTGCAAGGAATTACACCTGGCCGCAAAGAATTGCACCTGGCCAACTAAAATTACTCCTCACTGCATAGACCCACTGTTAAGTGTCAACTAACTCGTTTTAATCTCCATTTTATTCTAGAATTTAAGTTCATTTTACAGAGTACAAGGATGCATTTGCAAATCCAAACAACTCTTCAAAAGGAAAATCCCAATTCTTGGAAGGAAGAACTTAATTGTTTGCTTTGATTTTGGAGTTTGGAAAAAAGCTCAGTTGAATTATTGTATAATCGTTTTCCAAAAAAATTATTGTATAATCAAAAATGAAATGAAGAGGCACAACGAAATGATCAAAAGGGTGAAGCATAAATGAACACACAAATATAGGAGAGGATCCGGAGTGAGCAAGAACAAGATTGGCAGCTCCTTCCCCTATATAAATCCAATCGTCTGCATCTTTTCGCTGTAACGCCACCTCCATCCACTGCAAGGATTCAGAAATGCACATCAAAATGCATTATACTCCTAGACGTATACATTCACATATACCTGTTCCTGTTTGCTTGCAGATTTCTAAGAATTTACCGTTGGAATTGCAACAAAAGCAAATAACAGTGAAAGCACATCAAGGAATTATGTTTCATCAAAGTGAACTCTCGTGTTTCTGACCCAGTTTACAAGAATAAGAACACTGACCAACCGGAGGCCCAAACCAAGAATCACAGATTACTTTTGAATCATGTATATCTGAAAATCAAAACATATGTCAATGATATCTTCATGGATGGAACTCGAGGAACCACTTTGTACCACCTTCTTGTGCCTCTCTTATGCTTTAACAATCCTTATAATGTTTCAAGGATTACCTTTTTTAGTCTCCTGCCAATTCAGACTAGAAAAAGTGAGGTAAAAAAATAAATTAAAAATATTTGCTGCATCAAATGCGCCTCAGACGCAATTCGAGTGCTCCCCAGGTGTATTTATGTTGCGCCGGGGCGCATCCACATTTTCTCTCTTCTTATAATGTGCCTCAGGCACAATTTGAATTGCTACTCGGTAGCATTCACTTTTTTCTTTTTTGATGTAATGAATTACTTTTGAATCAAGAATCATAAATTACTTTTGAATCATGTATACCTGAAAATCAAAACATATGTCAATGAAATCTTCACGGATGGAACTCATGGAATCACTTCGTACCACCTTCTTGTGCCTCTTTTATGCTTTAAGAATCCTTATAATGTTTAAAGAATTGCCTTTTTTTAGTCTCTTGCCAATTTGGACCAGAAAAAGTGAGGTAAAAAAAACAAATTAAAATACTTGCTGCATCACATGCGCCTTGGGCGCAGTTCGGGTGCTCCCCAGGCTTATTTTAGTTGCGCCCGGGCGCATCCACATTTTCTTTTTTCTTATAATGTGCCTCAGGCGCAATTTGAATTGCTACTCGGGAGCATTCACGTTTTTCATTTTTGATGTAATGAACCTTTGAATTCTATGCCAACATGCTCAAAAGTGCAAAATCTAACTGTGAAGTGTGAACTCCATTATTCTGCATCAACAAAAAAAATATTCCAAAGTTCATTGGTTCTTGTGTTAGCCTATATTTATTTGTATGTGAGACAAATCTTGAACAAAAAATTGGGCCCCAAGGCACTTTCAATAGGAAACAGAACAATTTCAGTTCTACATATGACATCCACGGTCGGGCTCATAGATTTCTTGCATTTGAGGGTGTGATCGATCTCTAGAAGCAAAACCATGGATCAAACCTTCTGCTTGAACGCTGCACCACCTTGGCTTCTTAAGTAAATCATTGTCGTTAATAAATCTCTGTAGTTCTTCAACTCCATCCCGCCTCACAACAACAGCCTGAACAGTACAAAGTATGAAGCTCAAATCGTTGTCATTCATGCGTTTTCTTCTTGCTTACTACTGGTAAAAGCGTGATTAGTGTACGTATGATCTATTTTCGGACATCTTGGCCGCATGTTATTACTCCTGGGAGCATGTTTTGACATCTGACTGCTATTTTTAAAGAGTGGTTACGGAACACGCGTTTTAGTGCATTATCTGTTTTCGGATATCTTGGCCCTTTCTTATAACACATGGCCGCATGGTATTACTCGTAGCCGCTTTTTTTTGACAATTGGCCGCTTATTATTACTCTTGGCCGCGTGTTACTACACTTGGCCGCTTGTTATTACTCTTGGCCACTTCTTATTGCTCTTGGCCGCTTGTTATTACTCTTTTCCGCTTCTTATTGCTCTTGGCCGCTCGTTAATGCTCCTGGCCGCTTGTTATTGGTCCTGGTCGCTTATTATTGCTCAGAACCGCTTGTTATTACTCTTGGCCGCGCTTTATTACACTTGGCCTCTTTTTATTACTCTTGGCCGCTTCTTTTGACACTTGGCCGCGATTTTCTAAAAGCGAGACTAGTATACCCGTCATCGTGGCCGTAGCATGGGGCTTCTAATCAGGAATTTGGGTTTTGAAGCGGGTTTCTAGGACTTAGTGGACTGAATTGAGTTTACTAGCTGGCCCACCTCATTCTAAGCCGAAACCCATTGAAAAAATCTCAACAAAAAAATATTTTTATGTTTCAGTTGACCCAAAATATTTTCCTGGCTCTCTTTTGGGGATTTTATAGTTTTACAAGATTAATGTTTCCCAAATTTTTTATATTTTTATTCAAAAAAAATTTTTTTTTGCGTTAATTAGCTTTGCGTCAAAGTTTTTTTTATGAATTATTGGATCATTTCGACTAGAGAAATCGAAGAACCATAAAATTATGACCCAAACTCAAATATTATTTTAACAAAGCGAAGAAAAAGTCCGAAAAGTTTGAATATTGCTTGGCCTTTTTTGGACTTTCCCCATAATAATTGAGTTTGGGTCATAATTTTCCATTACTCCGACTCATCTCGTCGAGTTGAATCAATAGGTTACAAAAATTTGATGCAAACTAACAAATGCAAAAAAAATAAATGAATAGAGACAAAAAGAAAATTTCGTTCTGCAGGAAAATAAAAATGTCTGCGATCATTTAATATTTTAATAGAGGGATGTATCCAAGTGAATGTCCAAGCGTACACCTCAATCTTTGGGCCCTTCTAATTTCTTGCTTGAATGGATTGAATGGATCACAAACGGGGCCAAAGGATGCAACCAAGCACCCCAGTGCCAAGCAAGTGCCGAGCGGCATCGGACCATATATTCATTTTGTTACGGATCGCTCGGACAGAATTTGAGCACATATAAATCTAAACCGTTCATTTCTTGATGAATATTCGAGCAGTCGATTGCCGAGATGAACGGTCGGATCGGCCGCTCGGCGGTACCGCTACCAAGCGCAGGCATATCCAAATCCCAAGGATAGTAGTGTATTGTTAACCAACAATAAGTCTACATTACTCCTCCCCCCCCCCCCCCCCCCCCCCCCCCCCCCCCCCCCCCCCCCACAAAAAAAAAAAAAAAAAAAAAAACAATAAGTCTACCTGCAGCTTTGCAATTATGCAACGCATATTCATTTAAAGATAGTCCGTCAAGATTTAGTTCCATGAGGGCGTAAAAATAATCCGACGAAATCAAATGGTTTACTCAAAATTGAAGCAAATGTCATAAGTAATGAATGTAGGTACATTGCACCGTCTTCTTAGCGAAGCATGTTACTATGGCCTCCCCTATTGACCCACTGTTAAGTGTCAACTAACTCGTTTTAATCTCCATTTTATTCTAGAATTTAAGTTCATTTTACAGAAAACAAGGACGCATTTGCAATTCCAAACAACTCTTCAAAAGGAAAATCCCAATTCTAGGAATGAAGAACTTAATTGTTTGCTTTGATTTTGGAGTTTGGAAAAATGCTCAGTTGAATTATTATTGGGAGGACAAAGAAACCTCTCTGCCTAATCACGGGAAGATAAAAAACACAAATTCTCCATATACGCCTGATCCTTGTGTCCATGGCTCGGCAACAACCATATAAAAGAACGGTTCACGGCCCTTTACTTGCTCTGTTTGTTCTTTACTTAAAAGGTGGGGGTGGTTCAAGGAATTGTGGTTTTCAAGACTATATATACAACTTTGGGGACGCGAATTCCAACACCGACGATGGCAGCCTTCGTCCTAGCCCCTTGTCGCCGTACTGCAAAACTTTCTTTGGCAAGCCCTCTGTAAGGGGTTTTTTTTTTTTTCCTTTTTATATATCCTGTGTTAAAGAGTTCCTGATAGTCGTCTAATCATTGATTCTGAAGGTAAGCAACTATGTCCCTATTTCTCTGTTGTTTCTGGACAAAACTTATTTATACTTTCAATGCACTCCCAATCAGACAATATACAGGCCGCATGATCAAATCTTGAAGTTAGCATGTTTTTGAGATTTTTTCATCATGTTGTGCTCGTTGATATAAAGGATATGGTGCTCATTATAACATGTGCTGAGACTAAATCCTCTGTCCACGATCCCTAGAATATTATACTTTTAGCATCACAATTGTGCCTCGAAATTAGTGTGCATCAAGAATACAACAAGGGAACAAAGAAGAAACCTCTGTCTACAAGAGCTAATGGGTGAATAGGCATTCTTGCTTAAAAGCATAATATTCCAAAACTAATGAAAACTAAGATTATTTATCTAGGAACTCAGAATGGACACCAATTATCCATCGGTGCGAACTGATCGGTACTCATAACATTTTTTGTTCTTAGTATAATATATCATATTCCTGGATTCATATTTCCGTCAATAGCAGCTCTTTCTTTTGTGTGTTGGCGGTGGAAGAAATCAATTACAGCCCAACAAGTTGGATCAGGTGTCAATGGATTGGGTTTGTTATCCTTTAGTTTTGACTGGTCATCATTGTCTGGTTTCACAGGGGATCCTTTGTCCACGCCACGCCCCGTGATCTACAATGTCATGGCTGGTTTTGTTATCGCCTTCTACGTCTTGATTCCAAGCATTTATTGGACAAATGCTTATGATACAAAAATGTGTCCTCTTTTCTCGACATAAGCATCATATATTAATGTCGAGAAAAAGAGAAAAAAGCTTTTTGTGGCATAAGCATTTGTCCAAGAAACGCTTGGAATCAAGATGTAGAAAGTGATAACAAAACCAGCCATGACATTGTAGATCACAGGGTGTGGTGTGGACAAAGGATCCCTGTGAAAACGGACAACGATGACAAGTCAAAACTAAAAGAAAACAGATCCAACCCATTGCCACTTGATCCAACTTGTTGGGCTGTAATGGATTTCTTCCACCGCCAACACACAAAAGAAAGAGCTATTATTGAAGGAAATATGAATCCAGAAATATGATATATTATGCTAATTAAGAACAAAAATTATATTGAAAAACTTTTGATTTGTAATGCTCCTCATTGACCCGTCATATTTTCGGTGCCATGTCCTGAAAGCAAACAAAATTTAGTAAGTCTTTTGCCAACAAGACCATTCCATGAACGAAGCCTGATCTAACATGTACAACATGATTCATGCATAACTACTTAACTTGTAACAATGATATATGTCAACAAGACAGCAAGGATAACAATTAATATTTGATCTACATTTCCTGCGAAACAACCATCGCCCATATAAGAAATTATCCTATTTGAAATTTCTAAATTAAATTGATGCTAACATTTTTTTGTGAATTCATTACATTTTTATTAATCACAACATTTCTTTCGAAATTCAACATACAGGTGTTATGCAATTTGCATTAACAAAAGGGGTTATACAGGAGCAAGAACTACAAAGAACCCATTGGAATAAAGAGAGATAAACATTACCAAAAACATTAAAAATAATATAATAATAAGAAACGAACATTAAAAATATTTTATTTTTCATAACCTTAGAACCTCGACTATTTATGACTGTTTTGATGTATAGCATCTCTTCCATACAGATTATGAAAAATAAAATATAGGACAAGGAGTTTAGGCAAGGAACAAACATCAAGAGTACAGAGTAAACCCCAGCAAGATTTTTGGATGAGTAGTACTTGTACACGGCCAAATCTAGTGCCAAAAAATTGGTCAGGTAATCAAGATGACAAACAAAAAAGATGGACCTTGCCTAG
Source organism: Rhododendron mucronatum var. ripense (assembly GCA_019656295.1). Lineage (NCBI taxonomy): Eukaryota > Viridiplantae > Streptophyta > Magnoliopsida > Ericales > Ericaceae > Rhododendron > Rhododendron mucronatum. The sequence continues at coordinate 477,322 of BPLT01000109.1, forward strand.
AGGAACGAAAAAATAGATCACGTACGTCACCGGAGTATTTGGCGACGATCTCTCGAGTAGTATGGCTTGGACAAGACTGGGATCGTAGGCGTCGCCTTGCCTCACGACCGTCGTGTTCTGGTCCATCCAATAACACTGCCGATTTTATTCTTCTTTAGCAACCAAACTATCACTGATGCAATCTCGGTTGATTTCGGGGAGAGAGAGGCTATTTATATATATATATTGCCGGCGAGGATGCTAATCGAAGGGAGGGGAGAGAGGTAGTGGGCATCAATTTCGATTATAAAGAGAGAGAGAGAGAGGAGAGAGAGAAAGAGAGGAGGAGGTTTAATGGGGGAGAGGTTTATAAGAATGCAGAACGTGAAAATAGGAACATATGGGGAATAAATATCAATACATATATAGCACATATACACACACTTGCAACTAGGGGTATAATGAGACAAGAATGCATTTTGAGAATGTGAACATAAGTATTTAAACTCATATAGATGGACACCTAAATAAGTTTGCCATTTAGGATGTCTATTTAATTTCTTCTATTTTTTTAAATAAAAAAGAGAGGAAAGACCCAAAATTCAAGAACACTTCCAAGTTAAAAATCACATTCACATGCGTATTGAACAGGAAAAAAAAAAAGAAATTAAGAACCCATTAAATCTCCAATGGGACCAAATCCTCTACCCATATGTACCCATATTCATTTTGCAAGCAGAAGCAGAAATCAAGAACCCTTTATTTAATGCATATAACTAATTAACATAGGGTCAGGGTGGGTTTAAGAAAGAAAAAAGAAAAACATCGTGTGTTCTCGGGTCGCCCCTTTGGAATACCTCTGTTTCCATGGCATCTTGTTTTCAAGCTCTCTAATTGAAACTAGTCTCTTTTTGGTCTCTACAGTGTGAAATAATACCAATACAGTGTGAAATAACGGAAATGTAACAAGGTTTACAGTACTGGCAAGCGGCGTCGAGGAGATGGGAGGCAGCGCCGGTTGCCTTCGCCTTGTCGACGGATCCGTGGCGGAAGGTGGCCTGGGCCACCTCGGCCCGGACCTTGGCTCTGGAAAAGAGCTCGGATGAGGATTTTGGCTGGTGGTGTTGACCGGTGGTGGTTTTGTGGCGGGGAGGGGAGCCTATGGGTTATGGCCATGTTTTGGGTGGACTGAGAAAATGAGATCCAAGATTGGGAAAGCTGTGGGTAAAAGGTATCAGTTGAGGGAAGGTTAAATAAGTGGTTGGACCAACGATATCGAGCACAACCATCTGCATACAACACCAAATATAAATTTCACATACACGGGCATTTTATGGGACCCACGTGTATGTGAAGAATTGTATTTGGTGTTGTGTTCGAATAATTATGCACCTATGACCTAACTATCTCTCCAGAATTCTAGCCCCTCGTGACGGAAAAGAAAATGAAAGGGTCTGTTTGGAACTCATGGAAAGTGAGAGAAAACTTAAGAAAGTTAAAAAAAAAAATTCTCCTATTGTTTGGATTAGATAGAAAGAGGAGAGAAAATAATGAATTTAAGTTTTGTCAATAGTGAAAATTTCCCTCCCATTTTCTCCTATTTTCTTTTCCCCACTTTTCATCACTTTCTCCTTGTTCCAAGCAAAGCCGAAAAGTCAAATAAGTTAATAACAAATACGAAGTCCAACATATAATTTATTAATTTATTTGTGCCCCGTGTTTGTCCTTTGAAAGATGGAGTAAGGTCCCGTTTCGCTTTTTTTTTAAAATTTTTTTTTTAAAAAGAAGATAATTTTAAGCACAAATATAATGAAAGTGAAAAATAATTTTTTAATTTTTTTGCACCGTTTAAAAGATCTCAATGAGATTTATTAAACGAGATCCATATTGGTAGGAAAATTATTTGCGTAAATACATGATTTTTGAGCTTAAAATTACCTTCCTTTTTTAAAAGTTCATTTTTTAAGAAAACGGAACACCCCCTAATTATTTTTGTTTCTCCTTTTATTGGAATTGGGTGGTGGATATTCCTTGGGAATTGTTTCCACAAATAAAAATCATAAAAAATTTAACTCATTTTTCCATTTCGTTTCCCCTACATTGATATAAGGATTTCTTTGAAAAAAGTTTCCTTATGGAGACTTTAATTAATCACAAAGTAATTGCAGTTGAAAATTTTTAATATAATCATTTGAATGGTGGTCAATAGCCCTACTGAAATTTACACAAATACTGCAATAAAATTTAAAAACATAATCTCTCAAAGACAACCAAAGCAGAATTGAAGCGACAGGGAAAAAGGTGCACAAAGCACTTTGAATGTTTCGTTTCTCCTCTTTTCCATTTCTTGCTTGTTTCCAAACAGTGTCTTAAGTCTAAGTTCAGTGTACTATCCAGTATCGAGTTGCTTAAATTGAGCCTCAGTCCATTTCAAGTCCTCAATTGCTGTTCGAGTGGGAGAGTATTTATTACTATTTACCTAACTCCACGACTCCACACCACTGATGTTTGTGGTTACTGTCTTTGTACCTGCATTCATGTACCGGGAAAATTATTCGAAGTCGTTTGTATTTCTCTGCACGTATGTGAAATGACGGTCCTGCTCTTCGCTATTCTTAGCGGGATCGATTGAAAATATGTAACGTAATTCACAATCTCGAATTTTAAACAATTTGATCGGGGCGCACAACGTTTGTTTTATTTAAAAAATGACGATAATTAAAGTTGTTTATGAAACAGCTCTAATCATGAGACTCCAAAATGGATTCCAAGAAATGCGATCTATATTTGGTTGTACACTAGAGCGTGATCGGACGGTTTGGGAGCCAACGCGTGGCTGGGGTTGAATTCACTTATTTACTGCCTGAACTCAAAGGTCATGTCATAAAATGGTGTTGTCGTTGCCGTGACATCCCTTGTCCGACCCTCTTTCAGACAGGAGCCTGTTTGACCCCTTCTCGGCCGTTGATTCCGCAAATCAACGGCTGAGACGAGCCGAGTTTTTATTGTTTCAAAATAACGTTGTTTTTAGCAATAAGTGCTTGGCCCATCTCATCCGTTGATTTGCGAGACCAACAGCATAGAAGAGTGGGACAGGCGCCTGCTCGAAAGGGGGTCAGACAGGGGATCTGATTCCGTGGTCGTTCATGTACAGCAGTACGGTGACCGAGTGGACTGAAAAATGATTGAGTGTCACACGCTTGGGTGAGCTCAAAAGATAGAGCACCGGATAGATCATATATAAAAGCAGCCACATTGGATCACTCATCTTTTGGTCGCATTATTATGACATCATCGCATCCCAATACCACATGTGATGTGCCTTTGTCAGATGGAGACAGGTACATTAGAGAAATTTTTAGTGCCGAGAGGGTATATCCCACGTGGTGTCGTTCGGCACTTCCGAGCCGTCCGATATACTTTTGGACAACTTAGATTGACCTATCTCTCTCCTCTCGCCCCTCATCTGTCTCTCTCTTTTTTATCTCTTCAAATTCGAGTCGTCCAAAATCGTATTGAACGGCTACAATGTGCCATGCGGGCACTGAAAAATTCTCCATACATTATTGTTCCAATCTTCAGCAAGTCCCAATGCACGCACATTTGGCCCATTTCTTTGGATTTACTGAGAATCTCCCACCGAATTCGTTCCGCAATGCTCTGTTCTGTGTCAGATTGGGTCCAACAACTGTCAAACTCTTATTTTTATTTGGATTTCATGGTGATGATATCAATTTCATTTATGTGCGTGCCAGTGATTAGGTCAAATTGGGTGTCGACAGAAACACCTTATCTTAAATTACCAGAAATTATGATAAACATACCTTGCGGAATATCATCTAAAATATTTACTCCAGTAAACATAAAGATACGATAAATGAAAGGTATTGAACACAATTATATACAATATTGTGTAGGACCCATAATTTCATTTAATTTGTTTCTCATAAGAGATATATAGTGGTCTCACTCTCTTCATGTATTGGTTGTGTGGTAATATTCCCACTTTCGCAGACTAGATGGTGATCCTAATTGCATAATTCGAGTGAGGAATCAAGCACGGCCATTTTTCCCTATAGGCCTAAGTTCCAATTTCTTCTTGATTTTCAAGTTTTAATCTTCGATTTGGATTTTTCTCTCGGAGCTTTCAAACAACTGGTTCATCGACCGAAGAGGAACTTAGAGGCACTCGCGAATTGTTCTTGCTTTGAGTGTTTGAGAAATGGTAATTACCAGTCGTCAGTGACTTGCTTGCATGGGTTAGCAAGCCATGAGATTACTCGATTCCATTTCACAGCTATGCGCGAAAAAGACGTAGGCAAATTAGATTTCCTTATTGTTCTTCAATCAAAAAGGGAAATTGGTTTAGCCCAATAGAGCTAATACGTCCAATGAGTCTGAGTGTGTCATTTGTGCATAAGTGGATTGGCATTTCACCATTTCAAATTTGTGCCTTGAAAGAAAAAAAAGAGAGAGATAAAAAATCAATTCATGGTGGGATCACTTCTTGGACAAGGAAAAAAATCATAGAAATGAGTTAGAATGATACAGTTTTGGACGCATACCGAAACCCATTTATTTAACCTTCATGTGCGATCAATCTTGTTGTGTGTTCGTCTCCTCAATAAGATAAGATTCCAAAATTTCATTAATGTATTCACAAATACCGAATAATCGGCAGTGGGAATACACATTTTTTCAAGTGTCATTCCCTAATCAAAAAAGTTCCCAACAGAAGATTATTGAGGGACTTATGGACAAAAACCTATTGCTACATTTCGTAGGTGTAGTTGTCTCTTGGTCCATTTGTAACTAAAACCGCAAATGCAGCAAGCTAATTGGACAATATTAAAGTTCGCCTAAACCTGCCTATATTCAACTCGATCACAACCCGTTTCAACTTGTCCAAACCCGCCCATTTGTTACCTTTAAAACTAGGCAATCATTCTTTTTTTCTTCGATCGGCAAAAATAAATATACTATATAGATAACTCGATAAAGTTACATCGAGGGAAACAAAAAGAAATGACAAGCACCCTCTCCTTGATGAAAAGCCAAAAAAACCATCCAACCAAGGGTCGAATGATGATACAACCAAACACCAAACAACACCCGAAACCGAAACTAAAACCAAACCCAGAGGATAAAGACTATAGAGGATAAAGATATAGAAATATATATCTGGGAGTGGTTAGTTGATAACCAATTTAACTAAGTCTCATTTTTTTCTCTCTCCTATTAATGAGACCACTAAAATGGCTTTTTCAGTTGGCATACAACCTAGTCATAGTTAACTTCCTAATTATTCTCCTAGTTATTAGCCAACAACGTTGTGCTTATCACAAACACTGATAGATAGATAGCTAATCTCTATAAATAAGTTATTTATTTCCTTCCTTCCTAAGAGATACACCACTCCTCCAGTATACTACTTTTTTTTTTTCCCTCTCTCTCTCTACCAGATCACCATGATCAACGTCCCGATCTCCAACCCATGCAAACCTTGTAAATCAACAACCAAGATCAGATACGTGAAAACTCCATTAATTAATTTCACAAATCAACACAATCGCTGTGATGAAGAAGGGCTCTATGTTGATTTGTCTATTAATGGGGTTTTCGCATATCTGATCTTGGATACTGATTTTGTTGTCCAATTAAAGAACTGAGGAAGTCAGAACTTGAAAGTCCTTTCTTTTCTTCACTCGCGTCGCCTCTCTCAAGCGCCTTCACTCGTGTCACCTCTCTCAAGCGCCTCTTCATCACCCACCTCTGGGTTTCTCTTGCCATTGTCCTTTACAATGCTGCATTTCTCGGGTCTATGGCCTTCGTCTCGATCGCAGACACTACCCCTGAGATGGTCTAGATGGATCTAATGGTGAACCTTCAAGCCATGGTTGCGAGTTTGTTTCTGCTTCATATTGCGATGCATGGTGAAAAGCTATAGGGTGATTTGTGGCGTTAATGGGGTTTTCATGTTCATGTGTACTAAGTTGGTTACTGTAATAAAATAAGTGAAGCAGTAATACCTGCTAATATTACTCTTCCTAATGTATGGGGAAAAGCTATCTAGTGATTTGCGGCGTTAATGGGGTTTTCATGTATCTGTTCATGTGTACTAAGTTGGTTACTGTAATATTACTCTCTCTAATTTATGACATTAGCAAGGCATATGATTTGCGTTTGTTTGTTCTGTTCCTTAATTTCAACTTGAAGATCTAGAATATATAATCGTCCGTGTTTTCATCATGATTAATACGACAGTTTTTCATGTTTACTAGTTCACTTGTGTATTTTTCCTATTCCGAGATGCCTTCTGAATATTTCGAAGTATATCATCTGTATAGATTGCCTTCACTTGTGTAGTTTGACTCACAAGTTGTACACTGTAGGTGTTAAAGGTTGTTTTTCGTGTGTGTGAGGCCAAAAACACACGCCATGCATGATTCGTGCTGTGGACATATTAATAGGGAGAAAACAAATATTCTGAGTAGTGTGGGAATTTGTTTGGACAAAGAATTATATTTATATGGTCCTTGTTCTAATTTAGTGAAGGGGCGGGAAGGAGAAGGAAGAAGCTAGGGCTTGGTTTTTTCTTTGATATTGATGTGAATTGTTTGGAACAAACGAAACAAAACTGCGTGCTCTTCTTTCCGATCTTCCTCATGTGTGCAGTTTCATCGACGTTATCAGGCCGGCTCTGCCCTCATCGCTAGCCTTGTTGCCATATGGCAGAACTTTCTTTGGCAAGCTGTCCGGAAGGGTACGTTAACGTTCCTTGTTGGGCCGGTTCCTAGAACACCATGGGATCTTGCTGTGCATGATGCATAATCCGAGTGATCAGATGGTTCGGGTCTTATCTCGACAATGAATGGCTCTCGATCGTCCATTATTTCTTCTTACATTTTAGTGCGTAGATATCAACTCCAGATTCCAGAATCACATTCCTTAGAGCTTTTGTTCTCACTGCAAAGTAGAAAAAGAAATTAATTAGTCATAATTTGCTTCGCCTATTGTGGTAGGCAATTAGGGACACAGAAATGAACTACTCAACCTAACTTACAAATTTGCTAATCTTCCAACCCCTTGAAATGGATGGTATAATAATGGGTCCGTATACTTGTGATATCATCAGATAGAAACTTAATTTCCAAAAATAATGCAAAAGGGGCAGATTTTTTGTAATATTTTTTCATCTATTTTAAACATTTTTAGGTTATAGAATCATAGTTTTTTTTTCTTTCCTTTGCTCGTCTAGATGAACAAATAATTTAAAAAAGTTTGGCATAAATTTGATGAATAAAACTTGGAATTACAAGCACCCAACCATTCATATTCTTTTCACGTGGTTTCTGGTTCGAATTTTCCTTAAAGAAAAAGCATTTGGGGAGTAGTCTATTATGTGATGAAAGCTAGCATGCTCATTATTAGTAAACATGTACTGCCCCACCCCACAAGATAATTTGGATAGCGGGACCCATCAAAGAGTACCGATCAGTCAATCAATAACGGGCTGAGCTTTGTCGAGCTTAAGTCCGGCTCGTTTGCTAAACGTGTCAAAAATTTGGGCTCAAGCTCAGTTCGAGCCTTAACGAGCCGAGCCCTTATTGAATTAAGCTAAGTCATTTACCAAACGATGACTCGACTTGTTTACTAAACCAGCCGAGAGCTAAGCTTGCGAGCTGTTTAGTTCGTTTACAGTCCTAATGAGCACTTTTGTCTTTAATATGTTAGGAGCTTTAGCCGATGTATGCATAAATTAGGACAAACACTTGATTTATCGGAATGGCAAGAGAACTTGCCAATACCGAATTGGGCCTTGAACGTACATTTCATGAGCAACTCGGTTCATTTAGTCACGCTAAGCACATGCATATTTTTCCTTGAAAAAACCAATAATGAAGGTGAAGTCATTACAGTAATACCATAGTCCTTTTTCTAGTGCAGGAGAAAGTGGTAAAATTCTAGCATTTCGCGGCATTCCAATCTGGATTCTGAAGATATTCAGGCCGTGGCGTGGACTGTGTACGTACGCGAGCTGCATTATGAAGACGTTGACAGAAATATGTAAAAAGGGAAAAAGGGAGAGAAAGTAACTTTAAGTAGGGCGTAGGGAAAAAAAGAAAAAAATTCAAGGCAGGATGGTGATGGATTGGACCGGAGGACGAGGAGTAAAACAAAACAAAAGAACCCGACTTAACTTATGCGCACCTCAATTAATCTGTTTCTCGATCGATCAGAGACAGACCACCCAGATCGGGACTAAAGAATCATTTGGAACAACCGAAATAAAACTACGAAACAAAACTGTGTGCTCTTCTTTCTGATCTTCCTCATGTGTGCAGTTCCGTAGATGTTATCAGGCCGGCCTCGTCCTCGTCGCTAGCCTTGTCGCCATATGGCGGAACTTTCTTTGGCAAGCTGTCTGGAAGGGTACATTCCTTGTTAGCCGGTTCTTAGGATTTGTTCTTGTTTTAATTGGACTCCCTGTTAGTGCACGATAAGTTTGTCCTCCCAAAATTAGCTGAAATGATAATAAACAGATCCGAACACTCAGAGTAATAAAACAACGAATCCATCTCTATCAGCAAGTGGGTAAGTAAATGTCGAACTTGTTTTACTTTGGGTCCCTTTCAAAATGGTCTCATTCAGCTTTAGCTTGATCACACTTGCTAGTTTGCTTATCAGAGATAGCTTATTTGGGAAAACCCTGTGGTGCAAAAAGAGCTTTCAAACCCCAAAAGAGTAGTGACAGATCAAAACCCCAAGCATCTAACCAGCCAAAATTAGTGCCCTTTCAACTGCAAAGAATCTCTACAGTTTCGTCTTTTGTTCACTCCACTTGGTTGGTCTGCAACCCTTCCAGATTCACAAATGACACAATCTATATTGTACGCATGCGACAACATACTCCGAATGAAAATCACCGATCTTGACATGCAGTTTTGTAGGGAAAATTGGTATGTAAATCCGGAGCGCCATCATGTGGGGTGCTTTAAGGACTTTCATCACCACACATTCACACGGATTTCATAACTAAGTTCGTGAATCTCACTCGAATTTGTGGTGGTAGAGGTCCCTAGAACACCATGGGATCTTGCTTCCTAACCCCTTCAATTTTAGCATACAGGAGAATAAGAGAGGTGCTAGTGCTACACAATCTCAGAGAAGAATATTCTGTTGCGATGATGATGAGTTTTCTCAATCATTGAAGGTGAAGCACTCAACAATGTGTCTCTGATCCGATCTAAGAGTACCGATCAGTTAATCGATAGAAAAAAAAAAAAATGAGCACTTTTGTCTTTTAGATGTTAGGCACTTTAGTCGATGTGCGCATAAAACATACACTTGATTTATTAGAAAAAGATGGCAAGATAACGTGCCCTTACCTATCGAGTTCGGCCTTGAACATTTCATGAGCAACTCGGTTCATTTAGTAGCGCTAAGCACATGTGTATTTTTTCTTGAAAACCCAATAATGAAGGTGAAGCATTACGGTAATAATATAGTCCTTTTTTCTAGTGCTGGGGAAGTGGTAAAATTCTAGTAGCATTACACGGCACGGGCATTCCAATCTGGATTCTGAAGATATTCAGGCGTGGAGTGGATTGTGTACGTACGTACGTAAGCTGCATTATGAAGACGTTGACAGAAATATGTAAAAAGGGAAAAAGGGAGAGAAAGATAACTTTAAGGAGGCGTAGGAAAAAAAAAGAAGCAAATTCAAGACAGGAGAACTGTGGAGTAAAACAAAAGGACCCGACTTCTCTTTTTATTTCGACGGTTAAGGGTCATCAGGTCAGTTTATGCGCACTTCAATTAGTCTCTTTTTCGGTCGGTCAAGGACAGGCCACCAAGACCAGGACAAAAGAATTCACAAAAAATTACTTTTTCGCGGCCTAGCTAATTCCAAAAATCAAACCCTGATAAATTGTATGAAGAACAAACCCACCAACTAATTGAACTTACCCTCGGGGATTGACCCGGCTTCTCTTGAATCACAGAGAAGTTTGTCACAAGAAAATAAATTGAACAAGAAGAAATTAGATTATATTAATCTTTTTTTTCCCTTCCAATTGGCTCATACCCAATTGGCCAAACTCATTGTTGTTCGCCTTTCTTGAATTGGGGGATCTTGCTATAATGCTATGCACGGTGCACGATCTAAGTGATCCGATGACTCAGGTCTCATCTAAGTAATGAACGGCTCCTGGTCGTCTATTGTTTCTTCTAACATTTAGTGCGTAAATCGTAAGCTGCACAATCCAAATAGTAACTTGTTCAAATTAAGCTTGATTTCCAAGTTTAACAAGTTTCAAAAAATAAAAAAGGTTGATAGTCTCCCTATGGGGCTAAACAAGCCTTTTTTTTTTTTTTCACAAAATACAAAGAAAAATAAGTCATTTTAGCCCTGCAGGAAACTCGATCACCTTAGTTTTTTTTTTTGAAAGGCAAAAAATGTCATTAATCTCTGAAATTGTTACAAAGATTAATAGGAATAAGGAGTGATGATATTATATTCCTAACCTGAGACCCAGCCGAGTATACAACGCTAAGAATAATCCTATGCCCATCCGAGACCCAACTTGATTACCTTAGTTCACGGGGCTAAAAACTCACAAGTTTGGCCAGTGTGATCAGTTCAGTAGATTCGGAAAGTTAGCAAATGAAGAAAATTAAACGTAGTTAAATGGTAAGATTTGTCCTACTAGAAATGGAGCAATAATTAATCCTGGCCAAATATCAGTTCAGATTTAAAGTTAGGCGCCAAATGCATGAATACCAACTTAAGGTTAATTGTCATGAGACGTGGTTTACTTGGGGTCAAAGTGGTTCCAGGAGAAACCAAAATGTTGCAACAAAACGAACGCTCGCAAACATCTCTTCAATCTTTTTCTTTTGAGATGAGATGAGATGTCTACATATTTATCCCTTCATTTATCTAGTATTATTATTATTATTATTATTATTATTATTATTATATTTTTTTGTTTGGATCTCAATGTAAAAGCCCTCTTCTGGTAGTGGCAAGGTCATCTTCGCGGTTGTAGCAGACCCATTGAGGCCCAAAAGAACAATCTGGGATCCAAAAAAGAAATGAGTCTATACTCTTAGGCCTCGTTTGATAACTGTGTTAGATATAGTGGGATTCGTAAGGAGATTAGAGTGAAATTCGAAGGAGATGGGATTAGGGGGTGAGATTCGTAAGAAGATGGAATTAGGAATATCACGTTTGTTTCGCACACATATGATAGGATTGGAATAATGAAGTTCCAACATTGCCCTTATGGATATCAATAGAGAATTGATTGATTGATGAAGGAAGTATGGGCAAAGAGGTTATTTTGCAGCCAAAGGTTGGGAAATGATTAGTAATACCTGGTAGGAGGTGGTATTGTTAATTCCATGAATTAGGAGGATTGACAATTCCATATCCATCCTAATACCATCCCCTTTTGTGCAACCAAACAATTAGTTAGAGGTCCCACAGAATTTGCAATCCTATCCCAACCTCTAACTCACTTATCAAACATGACCTTAGAGTTATTAGAAGAGAAATAGTATAGTACACCACCCTTACGACAGAACTATACTTGCAATTTGCAACTCTAATTAAGAATTAACCTTATTAGCAGGCACCCAAGTAGCTCAAGCCTAAGCTTCTGCTGGGAGGACACTTGGCAGCCATGCATTGGACAAGGAGAAGCAGCTCAAGGCCTGGATTGATACCTATAAATACTAGAATGGAAAGCCTTGGCAAAGGTCCCCGACCAACAACACCAGCAGTTATCAAATTTATCTTTCATTTACTTTCCAACAAAGTAATCTTGTCTTTCATTTCCTTGTACCCAAACTTTGTTACGTCAATTAATAAAGTTTATTTTATCTTTATCGTTCAGTCCTGTTTTCTTTTCTTTCCATTTTTCACACGGTTGGAAAATACTAAGTTTTTATCCCGTAAAGGCAAAACCGCATACAGCCTCACCCCTTATGTCATACGCAATCGCTCTATACAAAGTCATATTTGAGGCACGCGGGCCTTAGCACGAATTCGGACTGTAATGCAATCCTGGCATGTCCGCATTAGGCCTAAGACTACACGACTCGTGGTTCCTGGGCCATTTTCACATTTTGGAAACAAACAAAAATGCATCAAACTAATTTGGAACAAATTTTCAAGTATCTCATCCATTCACGTCTTTCCAATGACATTAAACGTACCCAGATAACTGAAATCTTTGGAGCAAATTAATTTCAGCAGTTAACTAAGCTAGCCTTTCATTTTATTATACTAGGTGCATTGCGACGTGCAAAGCACGTGTGTCATGCCCGTTGTGGAAATCGATTTTGATTGTTTCTAAAATTATAAATGTGGATGAACATAGCAAAAGTTGTATAAATAAGATTGATCAAGGGTTTGATCATAAGTAGATGTCTGCAAAGTTTTGCTACACAAAACTAACTGCACAACTATGGCTACAGGCTTATCTATCCAATTGCAAAAAGGTTAGCATCAAAGTAGAGTTAGTGCAAGTTAGACAAAGCCAAAAGTCTTTGGATTGCAAGTTCTTCATGCCAGAAGATTGGGAAGGTTTGAAGGTGATGGAAGAAGCAGTCTACACACAAAGCAAAAGCTTGTTTCATATAAGAGACAAACCTATAGTGAGGATACACATTTATAACTTGTGGATGATCGAGATTAACACTCCAGCGCCAGAGGCGATCCGTGTTCCTACTTAAATTTTGTGACGATACAAGTGAGGGAAAGGGATCAGGAATAGTTAGTTCTTAGGGGGAAATCCTATTTTCCCTCAAACTACATAATTGTCAAAATTTGGAAGTTTTCAAAGAGGCAAACACAGATTTTTATGATTCTTGAGGGTACTGAACCTGTTCTGCTTTTCTTGATTGTCCATGGCACCATCTCTGAGAAGCTATTTCTGCATTCCACATCACCACCTAAATGACACATCCACCTTTTCATGCATTAATTCACATCTCAAAACAAATTAGTAACAAAAAATTCAACAAGCCCATTAAATTCTAAGAAGCAAGAAAATAGTTGGGCCTGAGGAACTATGATCCAAGAATTGTTACAGGAACTATGATCCAAGAATCAAAAGATTCAAAACTGAATGAAAAATATAGAAGCAAAAAGATCAAAGAGCATGTAATATTATTTTTTTCCTCTTTCATTTTGCATTTTTCTCAGCAACCAAACAGGGAAAAGAATCATATTTAGCAATACCAATAATGGAGAACCAACCCAAGAAATTTAGACTCAAGAATCCCAACTGGGTTTAAGGAACAATTAGCAAGCCTTCAACTGAACAACTCTTCTCTGTTTGAATCGGCCTCATCGAGCTTTTGGCACAGTCTATCCGTAGCTTATCCAATCAATCTAATCACTGCTACTACATCTTATAAGTATAACCAGAGATTATAAGGATAACACAATACTTAGATAGAGCGATCTTATCTTCAAAAATAAGCTGGAACGAAAAAAGTTCGGACTCGGGGAATTTCACAAACTAACAATTTTCAACCAACGGAGTTAAAAAAGACACCAAACACCAATACAGGAAGGAAAAAGATCAAACCAAACAGAAGCGAACATATGAAGCCATCATGATACCTTCTGATGCAATGCTGGGACTATTGCACATTGTCTAACACTCCATATCTCCCCATCAGCTAAGATAAGTCCCTTTCCGGTCAAAAATTCTAGAATTTCTGCAAGAATGCCCTGTAAATCAAGGAGTTGTATAGGCCTATTGAAAAATAAAAGCAGATGCATAGTGGTGAAATACATCAAACTATAGGGTTATTTATTCTGACATCGTTACATTTTCTTATCATTTCAACTTAACTTATTTGATACATCGGATGAAAAATTCACATGCAGGGTATGATGTATCCCATTTTGTCAACACATATGAACGCAAGGGATGCGTGTGCGCACACACATATACACACATAAAGGGCTGTGGAAATTTTCTTTTTTTTTTTAAAGAGAGGCCAACCACCCTTGGAAAAATCCCTTCTCTCTCTGCTTATAAGCCTCATTCTTTTGATTTCAATTTCTAATAAGTGCTTAAAACAGCACATGCAACAGAAAAATCAAACGCACATAAGTGCTTAAAATAGCACATGCAACCCAAAATCAAACACCACACACGACCGTAGAAAGTGAAAACAAAAGAAAAACATGCAAGAACATGCAGGAACAGAACTGATACCCAAAAGAATCTATGGACGCACAAACTAAGAACACAAATCCACCCTAAAGACATCATATCCCTCTCCTCCTCTCTCTTTTTTTTTAATCCAAATCAACACAAAGCCTGTAGAAGAAGCTGAAACCTAGAAAGTAAATCCCAACAAAATAAGAAATGAAAAAAAACAACACCCAAAAAGATATAAAAAACAAACCCCCTGTTTTCTTTTGGTCTAACTCAACACAAAGGCCGTGCAATAAATTTCTTTGTATGAACAACAGTAAAAAAATGGACACACACAAATGCATGAATCAACAAACCGGCGATTCGATTACCACACACATAGAGATACCTGGGTGCTCCGAAATCCCGACCGAATAGAGCTGGCACAAGAAATTGAAGAAATCGCTCCAGATGGAAGATAGAGAAAAAGAAATCGAAAAGAGAAAAACCCCGTCCCATCTGGGCTTTGCTTCCAACACACCGGATTTCGCTTTCGGTGACGGAAAACCTTTGATTGGGGTTTTGTAGTAGAAAAAGCTCAAGAGAGAGAGAGAGAGAGAGAGAGAGAGAGAGAGCAGCTCAGGCGGTTCTGTCGATGTTGAAGTGCGTAAAACTCCGGTAGAGAAGAATTGCCTTTTTATGTGGCTATTTGCTGTTGAAGTTCACCCCACCGCGCCACGTGCTCCACAATACCAAACACGTAAAATGACAATTGAGAACCACCAACCAAGAACAATGGCCAAACAATCTAGGGGCAAAATTGTCCAAATTGGGCCAAAATTGCCAAGCGATAAATTGGCAAAACTGGTTCTTCTTTAGGAGAGGTAGGATATATATATATATATATATATATATATATATATATATATATATATATATATATATATCGATCGTAGTTCAAATATATATTAATACTCTACCCGAGTGTTCACTTTACATTCCAATGGCTCCCCTGCCATCATCCTCACCCTTGTTTTAGCATTGAATTGGACAACCCCAACTAGCTGTCTTTGGTGGATCATCGTACTGAGCCTTGTACTCTTTCAGAGTGTTCACGTTACATTCCAATGGCTCCCCTGCCATCATCCCCACCCTCGTTTTAGCATCGAATTCGAGCTTCACACCCGGGCACCAAATGGTCATATCAAATCCACGACGTTCTTCTCCCGGTAATTCCAGGCTCCCCTTCGCCTTCGCGAGGAACGAGAACTCAACTCCTCGGCCATTTTGTCCGAAACCCATCTCTTCACATTGGTGCTCGACCGAGGGAAAACGGCTTTCGCCATTTTTTCTCGGACTGTCTTATCGTGAGGAAAAGAGTCGGTGACGGTTGTGGAAAGAAGTTGTTTCCGCTAGAAAAGCGAGACCTTGGTGTTATTGTCGAATAGAGTTGAGAAAGAGGATTTCGATACGTTAAAAGTGATTTCCCCCATGGTAGAAATCTGAGCCGAAGAGACGTCGTCACTGAGAGATAGGAATGCCGACTGGACATGGATTTTGGGGCTATATGGATCCCCCAAAGAGGTGGACATGAGAACACCTAAAACAATGACGCATGTGTAAACACCGAGGCATAGCGCAACAAGGTAACTTACTTTTTTGTTGGGGGCCGGATCAGAATTGGGTTCAATAACGGAGGTGTCTGTGACAACGATGGTATTGGCATCCGTCGGAGTGTACCCTACATGGGGGGCGGGCTCGGTTTCATGACTCATACTTGGATTACTTTCCATGAGAGAGAGAGAGAGAGAGCGCTAGCAGAGATAGAGAGAGAGAGGGGAGAGAAGCAGTCTGTGTGTGTGTGTGTCAGGAGAGAGAGAGAAACAAAGAATGAAAGTGACATGCTTTACATGCGTTGAACCATTTGGCCTTTAAATGCTGCGCACATGGGTAGAGAAATTGAGAAGCGCGTGTATAATTTGTAGAGAGGACCTACACAGCATTGTACTTTTAGGTAGAGGATGTGAAGCTATGAAATTGAAAGTTGGGACCGGCTGGGTAATTTCTCTTTTACCCATGTTTTACAACCGTGATAAATTATTTAGGTGAGAAGAGGGCATGCAAGATTTTCAAAACACTCCTAAAAAAGATTAAAAAGTTGGGCGCGCATTTTGCCGCCAATTCACCCAATCATCCTCTGCTGATGGCGCCTCCTGCATTCGCAGCAAAGTCGTGCTTATTTTTCACGAAAATCATGCTCTTGGTCTTTTGGATTGTGATTATGTGGATATTGACAGATTGCTATGTGTTGTTTACAATCACGGATGATTCTACATATTAGGTGTTCGATAAAAGTACCAAATGAGTTTTGGTATTAATTAGCACAAGAATTGTAATCTGTGGGAGTCTTAAGTCCTACACCGTAGGAATTTTTGGTACTAGTTCCAATTTGGTTGTTTCTACTTTCTCTTCCAGCCAATTAATTTTTATGTGCTATTTCACAAGTTAAATTAAAGCTTCAATTGTTGTTTCTTGAAAAAACAGAAAGGGAGTAAAATGGCCTCCCATTCATAGAGTGGTCATGATTGGCAATGGTACTGGAATTCCCCCTATTCGTATCGACAAAAGGTGCAATTAAGTTCTTTAAAATTGGGTTTGTTAGTAAACTCAATTTATATTCTGTTTGTTATAGAGCTATTCATGTTAATCTCTATTTGCGTATTTGTAATGCTATACATAGCTGACCAGATAACCGATTGACCTTACGGCACTACTTTATTTAAGTGTTATTTAGTAATAGTTTGGATTCGTCAATTTATCCCATGATGTTTTTAAACACCCAATATGCTTAGGGTGTCTTGGTGTAAAAAGCAAGATGGTGAAACAAGAGAAAAAGTGAAGTGGCTCTGTTTTAGTCTCCCAAAACTCGACTTTAGTCTGGTTATTTGAATTGAAGTTGAATCATGCTTTTTTACTGTGGCAGGATTGTAATATTGCTTGTGACCTTATTGCTGCATAATGATATGTTGCAGGTGGTAGAACAGATGGATTGGTCACAACTTTGCAACCACAAAGTCAGAGGTTGTTGTACATTGTTTTATGCTATATGTGACATGATTTATCATTTTCTCTCAGTAAATTATTGACGAGTTTGTAATTTTCCTGCTTGCAAACGGCTGCCAATGTTCAGATTTTGTACAGAGACTATGGACTAGAGTATGAGTTTTGAGGAAAACACATTTGTCATTGTGGCAAATGGTAGACGAACTTGAGAGGCTAGTTAGCATATTTGTCATTTGTTTTTGCCTAAACATTGATCCAGCTAGGCTTTATGTTTTTGGTTCAATACTCGGACCATGTTCATGTTTGATTCTTGAATTTATGTGTGTAAAACGCTTTCAGATTAAAATAAAGTTCAAATTCTGGCTTTTTCAGTTCATAAATGTGTTTGCCATATCATTGCAGCATGATGAACTTGTACAGTTAGCAATGGAGAGCAAATTCTACGTTCGGAGCTGGAAAATATCTAATTTAAGAAAATAACCAAGTTCACCAAAGTTTCTGAATAAAACGAGATATTTTAAGTCCATTAACAGCCACGGTATCTGGAAAAAACTGTGATGTTACAGATGATATGATCATAGTTTTAGTAGAAAACTGTGCTTAATTATTTGATTGAAAATGATCACGGTAAAGAAGATATGATCACAGTTTGAGTAAAAACTATGATTAGTTCATTCAAAATGGTCACGGTTTTTTTTTAAAATCATATTGAGATGTTTAATTGCAAACAATCACGTTTCTTACTTATCAAGCACGGTTTTTTATTAGCTTGTATCACAATTTATAACCGTAATTAAAATCAAAAGATCACAGTTTAATAGCGGCCCGATAGACTACGGTTTTATAACCATGATTAAAATCAAAAGATCACGGATAATAAGTGTGATCATTAAGCATTACTGTAGTAGTGCGGGGTGTATTAAATATTATACATGCGAATAATTTTTCAAGTACGTTACTGTATCACAGCGGTAAGTGCAGCTTGCAATGAGTGCGGGCTAGCTAGTTCGACTCCCGGCCAGCTCATTTTTGACGCCTTAACGGTTTTGGAACTCATTCAAAAATGGTTATAAATAGATGCTTCTGAGATTTGAACTCACAACCAAAGGTGTTAAAGAGAGATTTCGAACACTAGCCACTAAACCACAAGCCTGTCTTGTTTTCCCTAGCGAAAAAATAATTAATATAAAAAAAACGAGAGGCCCAATTTTCGAAACACCGCCTAGGGCCCCGAAAATGTTAGGGACGGGCTTGGCTTCTTTGCTTTTGTTCTTTACTTCTTATAACCTATTCTTCTTTCCCAGGCCACGTTGACTCCATGGGACTTTACTGGGGCTCACCTATCCTGTTAGAGAATAAGATATACACCTTAAACAAGGTTATAGAGCCATCCCCTCTGCCTGAGCAGAGAGAATGGTTCCGTATACCTTGTTTGCCTGAGTCACAGGAGGGGAATAACAGCAGGCCCGAGCCTTCTTGCTTTACGTTTTCGGTTGCTCTCTCTTCTCAAATTGTGACAACTATATCCACCTTGCCTACCTTTTTGTATTTGGAGAACCTTTCCAGGAGAGGTGCTGCTTTGGCCACCTTGAACGCATTTATGGGCTCGATTTTTCGGGGAGAGCACCTCAATGTTGCCAGCTGGGTACTGGAGCGTTTTGGAGCGTTTGGGAGGTATAAGTTAAAATTCTTCAACAAAGGCTGGTTTTTCCTCTGTCATCCTCATTTTAATTTTAGGAACTCCAGCTATACATGCATGGGATATGCCAAAAATGGTAGATTGACCGGTCAATAACGGAAAACCATTTCCGAATCTTGTTCTGCACAAATGGTTGTAATGAGGTGCCAAGGTCTATCCAAACAGTTTGTTTGCCGATTTCTATATCCAAGTCAGCAGTTTCAATACATGATCATTTACACCTCTGCATATCGAATTGCCTTAAATACAGTCGCCTTTCTTGGCTTTCAAAAGTTAGCTCACTACTTAAAAGTTCCTCCCAAAGCAACGTTACTTGTTCAGGTAAATAGACATACTTGTGGCTCTTTTCCATTTATAAAGTTCTGTTATAGTAAGTTTGATTAACCGTAGTCTATGACTCTATGACCTTGATCAGCTTGTCACATCACTTCTTGGAGGTTTTGTTAGCATCGCTGTGATGTGGTGTCATGTTGACATGGTCAAAAATTATTGTACCAAAGCAAATGTACCAGTAGGAAGGCCGGGGAGTTGCCCATCCATGGATATGTACTACTCGACTACAAACCTATGGGGATTCTTCGGTTCAAAGCAGATCATATCCGAAGGCAATTATACAGGAATCATACAGTATATGTTGTCTACCTTTCTTCAGTGGCTGAATTCTTTTTGTCTCTACTGTCTCAGAAGTGGAGCTTCCTCAAGAAAATAAAACTTCCTATTGTACTTGCAGCAACGTCGGTAATTCTGCCAGCTATAGCAGCGAACATCAACTCATGGTTGTTTGTGGGAACTTCTTTCCCGCTTATTATCTAGCAGCTGTTTACTTGCTGGTCACCAACCCATCGGTATATTCTGTCTTTATCCGTCTCAACAGGGGCCACGGTTACCAATTTGTTAAGTGTATTACTGCAAGTCTTAATGACCTTCTTCCAGTTTAATATCGCAGAGTGATGGGGCAGCGGAAGCAAAAGACCAATGTCCACTCTCCAGAAGCCCTACCACGCTTGGTGTCACGGGGCTGTTTTTCGCCTAGAAAACTGCCCGTGATGGCACCAAGTTGGCCAACAACTTGGTCTCAGCCGACTAGTGTTTACTCACACACCCGACAGATTTGAACGTCTAGAACACACACAAAAGTTACGGGAACCATCCCAACCTTTTATTGCACCGACAATACAAGGAAATACACTCTAGAGCCTAGACAGAACATCCTCTCTACCTTAGGCTACGAAATGCCTAGCCTAAATAGGCTTACATTCATAAAAACGTGGCCACTAACTACATGAGATCATGGGGCAAGCCCATGATCTTGCAGTTGACACCCCCAACTGCCCTAGGGCTGTGCTGGCCTTGCCAGAATCTGCCAGCACATTGAATTCTGAAACTGCTTGGCTGTAACTGCCGGTAACTGCCTGTTTCTGCCTTTGACACATGTCCCATGCTCCCAGCAACATGTGCAGAATGCTGTTAACCGTCAATAACCGTTTTGCCCGAGCCAACTCAAGTCTGCCTCCGTTTTGCCAGAGCCAACTCGAGGCTGCCTGGCCAATCTCGTGATCCAACCCCAGCTCCCAATACTTAGCCGTTTTCCTCGATTGCCTTGTCCCACAAGCTTGCTCCCCGTTTAGCATCCATGCCTCGATATCATCGGGCCTTCACATGCATCAGGACTGCCACTTGTCTAAGGGACCAGTGCCGACACCAACTGACACCATCGGGCCACCTTGTCAAGACATGCCTGCCACATGCCTTTGTTTCCACCGGTTCGCTAGGGTGCAAGGTGCCACCGCTAGCCAAGCTTAGCAAGCCTTGAAAGTCAAGGTGCTAACACCTGGCATGGTGGTCAAAGGTTGCCCAGTGATATGACATGAAACTTGACTTTTGTTTGTTGGTGTGCAGTTGTATTTTGTTTCAGCTTTCTATTATACCTTGTATAGAAACAACGTCGATGGTACTCTTAATGTACGGGAGGCTTTCTATAAGAGTTGTGTTGAGATTTCATGATGCATCTATCATTGAACGCGAATGAAAAGTACAATGCAAGTTCCTAATGGTTTATAATTCTTTTTCCTTTCTTTTTCTACATTTTGAACCACAATTCCAAGTTCCTCCACGTATTTATTATCTATGAGTTTCATAAATCTCACGGTTAGTCATGCTTCCGGTTTTGGGGCATGACATTCCCAAGCTCTCCAAGACCAGTGATTCAAAATTCAAATAAGAATGGCTGGCATGGTAGTACTAATAATTGTGCTCAATATGAGGTCACTATGTCTACAAGTACAAAAATGTTGTCATCCTTGTATTATCTTGGGAAACCCTACACCATTTTTATGAGTGGAGATTTATTAGCAATATATGACAAAGTTACCTGCGATGGATTCCTCATGCTTCTGGATTTAGACTGCCAAATCAGCGTGGCAAGTGTTGCGTACTGCTGGTTCAGTCGTTCCATGGTAAAGCAATGTTCCATCGAAAGGCACAAGCCTCGAAAGTAATTGTAAATGTAATTGGTGATTTCCGGATACGACAAACCGTTGGAGTCTATGTTTATTATTTTTCCATTTGGGTTTTGGGAGGTGGTTTAATTTTGTCTAACTTAGATACTCCACCCGTTGTTCAAGGGTTGATCGCAAAGCCCGTGTCGTACATTTTGGTTGGGAAGGTACATGCATCTCATGTGCATTTAGCTTAATATTTTTCCATGCATCATTAAAGATTTTCAATGTCTTAATCTTTTATGAAATATCTTGTATGAACTAACCTTACATTAGTGGCCTTGTTTTATTTGAAGAAATTTTTTGTTTAAGGCATTTTAAGTGCTTGTGCCTAAGTAGTGCCTTAGCGGTGCCTTAACAGACTAAGGCCCTTGCATGCGTATTAAGAGAGCCTTAGTAGTGCCTTAGTAGACTAAGGTCCTTGCATTCATGTTAAGTAGGGGTGTGCATGGGTCGGCCCGGATCGGGTTTGGCCCGAGCCTGCCACCCGACCCGAACAGATTGGGTTGGAAATTTTGCAACCGATGGCCGACCGACTTCAAGGCCAAACTCGACCGATCCGACATCATCAGACTGTCGATCGGGTTTCGGTTTCGCCCGCAACCAAAACACATTTTGGAGGAAAAAAACAGAGAACAAATACAGAGAAGAATCTTCCGACGTCGATCTTTTCCGTTGGGAGTATTTTTTGTCAACATCACAGCTGTCTCACTTACTGTGGAAACTCAGTGAGATGTGAGGGAGAGGGAGTCGAAGATTGAGAGAGACTGGAGGTTTTTTTGTCTTCGATTATCGTCGCTGTCTCACTTATTGACGGCAACGTTGTCGTCGACCTCAATGGTGGACCTGTTGCCGGCAAGTTAACGTTAATATTTCCGTTTCAAAATTGCAGAGGAGAGAGAGGAGGGGGAATTAGAGAGAGAGAGAGAGAGAGAGGAGCCAAGATCCACTATTTACGCTGAAAAGTGAAAAGAATCTGAAAAGTCTCATGTGATAGAGATAAGGTGTAATGGTGTATCATCCGCTCATAGCCTTAGATTCTACCATGTGTATTGTGTACCTTAACTCCTTTTAATCGGACGGTTCGGGTTCGATGGGTAAAGATTGGGTGCAGGCAAAGGCCGAACCGAACATCAAAAATTTTGCATCTAGGAAACCGAAGACCGACCGAATGCTTGATCGAAACCGTCCGCCCGCCTTCGGGTCGGTTCGGGTCCGCAGGTGGGCGGTTTTTTTGCCCACCCCCAAAATTGTTAAGAGTGCCTTCGTAGGGCACTCTAGCAGTTTTTCCTGCTTGGTCATATATAAGCTTATTTTTCATTATTCTAGGGCACAAGAGCGATATAGCCCACTTTAGAGAGAGAAAGACAATACATCTCTTGCTCTTGCGCTTTCAATTGCTTTTAGATGATTTGAATCTAGCATTCAATCATCTTTGTTCAATCTAGAGAAATACTTTTATGATCCATCTATTCTCTCTAGATTGATTCTTTTGCATAAAAACCTTCACTTTACAAAATTCATACTTTAATGCCTATGAATCTAGATGGTCCGATGATACCGGAGCCGTTCTATAGCGGAGAGCGAGATGGTGCTACTCGAGGAATCCATGGAATTAAGAAGGGGCACAGGGTGCTAGGCAATTAAGGAGTGGAGTTAGGTGTAAGTTAGGGTAAAGTTGGTAATCTTAACTTGTTGTCTTTTGTCTAACCTTTTGATTTATGGAAATTTGAGTAGATTAGGCCGTGATTTTATGCTTAGGATGTGTTTGACCCTAAGTAATTTCCACATATATCTCGGTATTTGCGTTCTTTAATTTATCGTTCTTTACTTATATTGTTGAATTGAATAGCGTGACATGGAGATTGGATAGCTGTTTGAGTTGTTAGTTGCTATAAATTAAATTAAAAAATTAGTCTAGGATCCACTATAACATGTTTGTAACCCATCAAGTCCACCTCCCAAGTTTGTAACCTACTAGGTCTACTTAGACAAGGGCCTTGTTTGGCCAAGACAAAAAAAAAGTATTTTTATTCTTCTTTATTTTTTGTATTAGTCAAACTGAGCCCTTGTCAAGCCAAAAAAGAATTAATACAAGACAAAAATATCCTTCCCGATTTTTTTTTATATAGAATTTTGACAACTCTCCCTCTACATTTTAGATCTCACCCGCTCCGCCATTGCATATATAGTCTTATAAACATATAACCTTATATAAGGTTATATGTTTATTTTTTTGTCACATATATAACGTTTTGTTTTTGTGTATTTATTTTTTTGTCACATATATAACGTTTTGTTTGTGTGTATTTATTTATGTGACATCTTCGTCATCTCTGATTACACATGTGACCTCATTTTTTTTTGTCACATATATATTTTTTTTTGTGTATATTTATTTATGTGATATCTCCGCCATATTTGATCACACATATAACCTTATAAACATGTATTTTTATTTTTCACATATATAACATTTATTTTTGCGTGAATTCCACATATGTATAGGCTTATATGTGTTTTTCTCAACAAAGACAAAACAAAAAATACAAATATCCAGTCCTCATCACCCCCCGACATAGATAATTAATTTACATATATAACGTTATATGCTAAAAAAAATAGAGATGAAGAAAAAAAATAACAAAGAAACAAAAAGAAATCCTTGGACTAAGATCCATCAATGGCGGACGAAACAAGATCAAAAGGCACCGTCTGTTAGTTGCACGACCACAAGTGCTTTGGCTTCTTCTGCGACCTAAACAACGACGACATCCTCCTCAACGACGTCGTTGCCGACTTTGAACTCTCCTCCCTCGACATCATCCCCTCCATGGCAGGCGTCGATGATGATTCCTCCAAACCAGATGAAGAACGACGTTCGTGGTTGATCGTGCCAGCGCCACAGGGTTTTTCATGGGATAGTGATCGTGGGATGCTAGACCTCAGACGAAGTGACGGTGCCACAGATCTGGGAGAGAGAGAGAGAGAGAGAGAGAGAGAGAGAGAGAGAGAGAGGTGGTGTTACAGATTTGTTTGTTTCTCTTTATGAATGGTTATATAGGATGAGTATTTTGTCATAGGAATTATTTTATTAGGTTAGTGGATTAGAGGGGTTAGGAACTTAAGAAGTGGACTAAAAGGGTTATGAAAGTGCTATAGTTGATCTCCCAAAAATTCTCCCAATTTAAATTGGTAGTCCCATTCACCCCCTTTGGGACTTTGTTGGGCTTTAGATAATTTTAATTGGTATTAGAGTGGGCTGCTCTTTGTTGGTATAATTGCCTGAGTAGATCCTGTTTTTGCGCTATGGATAGAGATAACCTTATGGAGGGTACTTCTAATTTTTGATCTCCTTATTTCAATGAAAGTGACTATGCCCTCTGGAAAATGAAAATGAAAAATCATTTAATATCTCAAGGCATTAGGGTTTAGAGGTCTGTTCGGTAGGGTTATGAATAACCCACAATCGAGGATGCCACCACTAATGTGACTAAATCGAAAAAGGAGTCCGAGTGGAATTGCGGGTATAATATGAGTTGTGAGGCTAATGCACTTGCTTTGGGTGCCATCTTTGGTGCTATGTCTAGGAACGAAGTCACACGTATTTCCTCTTGTGCCACGGCCAAAGAGGCTCAATAAATACTTTGTATATCTCATGAGGGAATATAGACAGTTAGAGTGTCTAAGATTCAAATTTGCACTACGAAATTCAAGCAACTTAAAATGCATGAAGAGGAAAACTTTGATAGTTTCAATTCTAGGCTAACATAATATGTGTATTTACGCTAAACGTCTTACCGTTGCCAAACGGGTGGTGGAAACTCCAGCAAATGAAGGTTTGTGGTTGTGAAAAAGAGGAGGAACGAGCAAAGGTCAGGCTTAGTACGTTGCTTCTATAAAAGAGGAGGAACACGAAAACATGGGAATGTCAGTTAAATTTTGGTGGTTCTAGAGAAGAGAGCGCGTAAGCCATTAAACACCATTCCACAACCTATAAAAGCAAGACCTGATTGAAAGAGGATTCCCTCACTATACAAATAATCTGGTTTTGCACCTCAACGTTGCAGCGTTGCTGGCTGGCTAGTGGAGGGTTTGGAAGGTATACTTGCTTAAAATTCTTCAACAAAGGCTGGTTTTTCCTCTGTCATGCTCATTTTAATTTTAGCAACTCCAGCAGAACATGCATGGGATATGCCAAAAAGGTCAATAATGGAAAACCATTTTAGAATCTTGTTCTGCGCAAATGGTTGTAATGTGGTGTCAAGGTCTATCCAAAAGTAGATAATTTTGCCAGCTCCAATTCCTATTTTCTCTCCTTTCTTTCTGCAAGGCCCCCCAATGTTCCTCCAGGAACTTGCATAAAAGGAACTACCCGTTCAGAAGAGAGAAGACGAAGGAAAAAACAAAAGACGTAACATCCCCAATTCTTCTGAATCTTCTCTGAAGAGGAGGGAACAACCTAACGGTTTGATGTCGGTTTTCCTACCCGACTCAATGAGAATATAGCTTCATAGCTCTACGACCAAGCGTATCATCCCCTATCTTTGTTGCACCCTGGACGGAGATATATTTCCTTTCACACGTTCGTAAGAGAAAACAGACATCCGAAAAGGGAGGGGAAAGGAAAAAACATAAGAGATATCATCTTGATTTTAGGCTTCTCTTTCTTGGCCTATAATCTTTCCTGCTGTAAGTTTGTTGAATATATTCGATTGGTCATTAGTTCCAGAAATTGGTCATTAATTACTCACCAGTCCCCCATCTGCATTTCGTTCTTGCGTCTCTACTTTCTCATATTTTCTAGCATACATCCGATGATTATCTTTCTTGAACATGTTAATCAGCTTCTTATTTGTCGGTCGCTTCACAAATTCAGCGACATCACCCAATGGTCATCTATATCAGACTTCAACGGTGGGCCGGTGACCCACTATTGATGCCACTTGTGCTTATTGGGACAGCTATGGCGGGCATTTTGATTGCTGTCTTTCTAATCACTTCTGCATTACATTGGACCAACGCCTACGACATGCAGAAGTTTCCCATTCTCATGACAGAGCTGTACGACGCTGCAGGAAACAAGTACGGTATCAGTAAAGTCCTAAATGGTGATCGACTAATTTCGAATGCGATCGCATACAAGGAGTACTCCGTCACTCGCTTGACCAGTTTTAGAATTGCTTCACATGCCTTATTGTTCGCAGTGATATCAACAGGCTTGGTGCAAGTACTAACGAAGTATGGAAGGTATTATTAACTTGAGCTTTTATTTGTTCGTGTCCTGTTGTATATTGTTTCGGCTTTCAATTATACCTTGTATAGAAACAATGTCGATAGTACTCTATTGTACGGGAGGCTTTCTACAATAGTTGTGTTGAGATTTCATGATGCATGTATCATTGAACGCGAAGGAAAAGTACAATGCAAGTTCCTAACGGTTTATAATTCTTTTTTCCTTTCTTTTTCTATGGTTTGAATCACAATTGCAAGTTCCTCCACATATTTATTATATATGAGCGAGATTCATAAATCTCACGGTTGGTCATGCTCCCGATTTTATGGCATGACATTCCCAAGCTCTCCAACACCAGTACTTCAAATTTCAAATAAGAATGGTTGGTAAGGCAGTACTAACGATTGTACTCAATATGAGGTCAACTATGTCTAAAAGTACAGAAAAATGTTGTCTGATAAGTGCCACTTTGGCCCTCCAATCTACATTTATTAGTCTTTTATATTTGTTAACTGATTTTTATTATGTGTTTAGGTTGTTCGAGCCCGTTGTCCGGGACTTTGGATAAAAAGAAGATTTGAAAGAAGTTTGGGGTTAAATGTGAAATAATTCAAAATTGAATGGTTCATTTATTATTTCATAAAGTCCAAAGGACCTTTGTGTAATTAAAGTCTTGAATCGTTATAAAAGCAATTTACACTTCTGGTTTTAAGGGCTCCTGGCGTGAAAAAGGGCAAAAGGCTGCTGCCGCAGCACTTCAGAGAAAAAACGGTGCTGCCGAGAAACAAAGAACTGGGGCTGCCAAGTTTGTGTTCTGAATATTGTTTTACTTTTCTTCCATGTTCAATTACTCACATTCCGGTAATTTATTTTAATTTATGTTCTTAATAAAAATTGTTCATTTGTTTTTGTTTGGTTTGGATTTCTTATTTATTTTCTGGATTGAGAAGTAGAAATATGTTTCAAATTACGGTTTCTTCTGATTCTTGTGCAATGATTAGTGAGTAGTTGTATGGGTAGGATCGCGGGGTGATTATTAGCACACCGTGACCAGTCTACTCCTATTTTCAAATAATGAAAAAGACAATGTTAGATTGGTAAAATACTTCCCGTAGACAAATCCAGACATTGTCGGAGCTCATGTGAACGAGAGAATAGGGGTCTAAAACTCATTCTTCGCTGCGCATGGGTAAACGGTGACCATTAGGGTTCGCATCTTGCGGGGTATCTTTTTCAATCTAAAGTTAAATGTTTTTAAGAATACTGAATGGAGCAGGTAAATCCGGACTGGTTGCAAGTGCTATGAACCCTACGACTGTACCTCCTTTAATTATTTGAAGAGTACAATTAATTTCTTAGTTTTTATTAATCTCAACCAAATCGACAAGGGGTGGCTACCTAAGAGCCCATTTAATCAATAACAACCCGGGTTTTCAGTCAGCACACATTACCGTCTCTGTGGATTCGACTCCGGACTTACCCGATATTATGTTATACCAGTTTCAGCCCTACGCTTGGGGCAACCCATTATTTTAGGACTAGGAAACGGTTAAGCATTGTCATCCTTGTATTATCATGGGAAACCCTTCACCATTTTTATGAGTGGAGATTTATTAGCAATATATGACGAAGTTAAGTAAAGCAATGGTCCATCGAAAGGCACAAGCGTCGACAGTAATTGTAAATGTAATTGGCGATTTCTGGATACAACAAACCCTTGGAGTCTATGTTAATTTATTCTTTTTTCTTTTGGGTTTGGGAGGTGGTTTTATTTTATCTAACTTAGATATTCCGCCCGTAGGTTCAAGAGTTGATTGCGAAAGCCCTGACATACATTTTGCTTGGAAAGGTATATGCATCTCATGTTCATTTAGCTTAATATTTTTCCATGCATCAGTAAAGCTTTTCAATGTTTTAATCTTTTATGAAATATCTTGTATGAACTAACCTTATATTAGTGGCATCGTTTTGTTTGAAGAAATTTTTTGTCTAAGGCATTTTAAGTGCTTGCGCCTAAGTAGCGCCTTAACAGTGCCTTAATAGACTAAGGCCCTTGCATGCATGTTAAGAGAGCCTCAGTAGTGCCTTAGCAGACTAAGGCCCTTGCATGCGTGTTAAGAGTGCCTTAGTAGGGCAGTCCAGCATTTTTTCCTGCTTGGTTATATATAAGCTTAGTTTTCATTATTCTAGGGCAAAAGAGAGATATAGCCCACTTTAGAGAGAGAAAAACAATACCGCTCTTGCTCTTGTGCTTTCAATTGCTTTTGGATGATTTGAATCTAGCATTCAATCATCCTTGTTCAATCTAGAGAAATACTTTTATGATCCATGTATTCTCTTTAGGTTGATTCTTTTGCATAAAACCTTCACTTTATAAAATCCATATTTTCATGCCTATGAATCTACATGGCCAGATGATACCGGAGCCATTTTAGAGCGGAGAATGAGATGGTGTTGCTCAAGGAGTCCATGGAATTAAGAAGGGGCACGGGGTGTTGGGCAAGAAGCGGATCAGTTAGGTGTAACTTGGGGTAAAGTTGGTAATTCCTAACTTCTCGTCTTTTTCCTAACCTTTTGATTTATGGAAATTTGAGTAGATTTGTCCATGGTTTTATGCTTAAGGTGTGTTTGACCTTAAGTAGTTTCCACGTATCTCGGTGTTTGCATTCTTTAGTTTTATCGCTCTTTACTTATATTGTTAAATTGAATAGTGTGGCATGGAGATTGGATAGATGTTTGAGTTGTTAGTTGCTATATATTTAAATGGGTAGTCCCATTCACCCTCCTCTGGGAAATTGTAGCGCTTTAGATAATTTCAATTGGTATCAGAGCGGGTTGCTCCTTGCTGGTATAATTGCTTGAGTATATCCTTTTTTGCGCTATGGATAGAGATAACCTTATGAAGGGTGCTTCTAATTTTCGACCTCCTTATTTCGATGGAAGTCACTACGCCCTCTGGAAAATGAAAAATCATTTAATATCTCAAGGTATTAGGGTTTGGAGGTCTATTCTGTACGGTTACGAAGAACCTGCAATTGAGGATGCCACCACTAAGGTGATTAAAGCGAAAAAGGAGTCTGAGTGGAATTCCGGTGATAATACAAGTTGTGAGGCTAATGGACGTGCTTTGGGTGCCATCTTTGGTGCTATGTCTAGAAACGAAGTCACATGTATTTCCTCTTGTGTCACGGCCAAAGAGGCTTAAGAAATACTTCGTATATCTCATGAGGGAATAGAGATAGTTAGAGTGTCTAAGCTTCAAATGTACGCCATGAAATTCGAGCAACTTAAAATATATGAGGAGGAAAACTTTGATAGTTTCAATTCTAGGCTAACAT
Source organism: Rhododendron mucronatum var. ripense (assembly GCA_019656295.1). NCBI lineage: Eukaryota > Viridiplantae > Streptophyta > Magnoliopsida > Ericales > Ericaceae > Rhododendron > Rhododendron mucronatum. Next base: position 507,297 of record BPLT01000109.1, read on the forward strand.
AATATGTGTATTTACGCTAAACGTCTTACCGTGGCCAAATGGGTGGTGGAAACTCCAGCAAATGAAGGTTTGTGGTTGTGCAAAAGAGAAGGATCGAACAAAGGTCAAGTTGTTTACGTACGTGCTTCTATAAAAGAGGTGGAACATGAAAACATGGGAATGTCAGTTAAATTTTGGTGGTTCTAGAGAAGAGAGCGCGTAAGCCATTAAACACCATTCCACAACCTATAAAATCAAGAACTGAATGAAAGAGGGTTCCCTCACTATACAAATAATCTGGTTTTGTCCGGATTGGTCCGGTTCTCTAGAAAATCAGTAACCGGACCATTTCAAACGGTTCTAGAAAATTAAGAACCAGAACCTAACCAATGTATGCATGGAACCTAACCAGAACTAAACCGCAAGACCGGTCCGGTTTTGGTTCGGTTCCGGTTCTATCCAATAAGCATCCAAGCGCTTATTTACAAAATATAAACTCATAAAATTTAAAAAATAGGAAGATAATTTGCTGGAATAGGAAATGAAGGAAGAAAATAAAAGCTTTCCTATTAAATGAAATTTCATCTCTAAATAAATTAAGTTTAGCAAGGAAAAGATTAACCTACCAAATTCAAATATATATTTAATTACACACACATATGTATATCTATATTTATCTTAGTTTTAAACGGTCCGGTTCGGTTCTAACTACGGTTTATTAATTGAGAACCAGTAACCGAACCAAAATTAATGGTTCTTATTTTTTTGGAACCATAACCTGACCGTAGAACCGTAGAACCGAACCAAATAGGACGGTCCAGTCCGGATCGGACCAGTTTTACGGTTCGGACGGTTTTCTTGAACACCCCTAATCCAAATTGTTTAATGCCTTGTTTGGTTTAGTTCTTTCCTTTCCGTTAATGAGTTGAGAGCCTTTGTTTCCAATTTTACTTGGACCAAACTATCTCATTTAAAGCTCTCTGCTTTTCCATTTACATCACTTTGAGAAGGTTTACTTTGTCGAGAGGGAAATGGAATTGGCGATGGTTCTTTTATCGAACACATAATTCATTCTTTTAAAAGTAACAACTTTCTACTTAGACCTGCATGATCCTAGCATGTCTACGAGTCTGATTCTATCACTAACCCAACAGGTGGGCGGAGATTTTCCTCTCTGATCATGATCGGGTAAGTCAGTTGGACCATGTTCGCTAGCTGGTCCCAATTTTGAAGCCCGGCATTCTTCGGCGAGCCATTGTTCCTGATGCCCTTTCTGCTGGCCAACTATAGCCAGCCATGGAAGGTGGCTCAATTATATTGGATGCACTACTGGGCGCGTTTTACCTCCATTTGGAGAACTAGGTTTGCAATTGCTACTAACCGATCGACAGAGTTTAGGAATACGACTTTAGAACAAATTAGGACAATCATGTTCGGAGATGAGTAGGTGTGCATCGAATGGCTTTAGACACAATTATGTCCGTAGTTGTGCGCCACAAAATGTGGCGGAAGACACATTTATGGTTGAGTACGCAACCTTTAGCAAAACACAGAATCTTCTAAGGCTGTTCCTTGACTGCTGTGGCTGCTTGACTTGTCTTTTCACAGCTTTCTGCGCTGGAGCAGTGTCAAAATCCGGATCAAAAGGCTTACTCCATTTTGTTCTTGTAACCTATATATTCTTCTTTCTGAGGCCACGTTGACTCCAGGGGACTTTGCCGGGGTTATGGGCGTCCGGGTAGGGGAGCCCGCCCATCCTGTTAGAGAACATGATTTACATGAGGGAGGACGTCCTGATTCGTCTTCTAGGTCACCTTCCTCCACTTGAGCAGAGGGGATGGTTCGATACATCTTGTTTTACCACCTATTAGCTATTAGTGGTTCCTTGCCAAGCGCATGGTTCGGTAACCTCTTTAAAGGCCAGACTTTGCGGTGCTTCAACCTCTTCCCAAGCTCATGGTAAAGGCTGACTAGCAGTTGCCTTGGCTTGTAGCGACACACATTGCGGGGGAGCAGAGCTTAATTTCTTGAGGAGGGGGCCGACCCAGGGCCTTTGTTTGGGAGTCCTTAGCTCCTCCTACTACAGGGTGTTTGACAGTTTATTTTCGCTCCCTTTACTCTAGTTTTTCATATTTTCTAGCATACATACAACGGTTTTCGCTCTTGAACATGCAGTAAATTAGCTTCTTATTCGCCGACCTCTTCAAGAATTGGTGGCCAGCGAAATTGGTGGATGTTGTATTTTTCAGGTGCTCCCTTACCCTCTCAAATACATTTTTAAAAAGATAGGTGTGGAAGACTAACAAAAAATTATTTCTCAGGACATGGCATGAGAAATCCATTGGGCCCTCAAGAATCATATCAAGTAGGAAATTTTTTTACTCCCTCCGTCCCAATTTAAGTGTCTTTTACGGAAATCGAGCGTGCTTTTAAAAATCAAAAATTTTGCTCTAAACTTCCAAAATTAACCTTAAAAACTATGAAGTTGATTATATGTATTGAAATTGCGTATATATTTTATTTTTGTACCCTCAACCCAAGGCCATATGTTTAAGGGCGTGTTTGAAAGCGGGATTGAGACATGAGATAGGATTACTAAGGTGGTCTAATCTCCAAAAAAAACTTGTTTGGTTTGCTTTTTAAGGCTTGGATTAGGACTACCATGGGATTCTCAATCCCCCAAAGTGATGTGATTACCCAACCCAAGTGGGGGGTGTTATTGCTAATCCTATCCTATGAGATTGGAGATGGCCAGACATCTATACCCTCCCTATTTTCATAAAATCCTATCTCAATTCCAATCCCAATCCTAATCCTAGCCAAAACAAACATATTATTTACAATCTCACCTCATTTTCAATCCCAATCCCAATTTTAATCCTGTGCAAAACAAACATGAATAAATGATTCATCCCCTCATTAATAATCCCACCTCATTCTTAATCTCAATCATATCCCATTTCATTACGAATCCCCCCGAAACAAAATTTGCAATCAAACACGCCCTAAGTGCATGTACAAGGCAAAGTCATGGCTTTAATATAGTCAAATTGTAAAATTTCGGGTTCGTATTCCCGGAAAAGTCTTATTTATTTATTTATTTTTGTCAAGAGAGAAGAGTATTTTATTGCTGCATAAAAGAAGGGGCTAACGCCTTAACATCATCAAGAGCTAAGGACGATAACCATTGGGGAAAGTCACCCCTCCAGTTCATCGTTTTCGTACCTGATAGGAATTTCTAAGCCAACATATGAACTACCCTATTATAATAAAGCTTAACGTGAGAGAAAAGACAAGAGGAAAAATTAGATGCCAATTGAAGACAATCTAGAAATATAGCATCACAATCGGTGTAAGAATGGGTCTGATGCAGTGCTTGAATAATTTGGAGAGCATCGCCCTCCACAATAATCCGAGACCAATTCCTGCCCAAAGCTGTAGTGATTGCAAAACGGAAACCCATGGCTTCAATAATCCGCGGGGAAAAAGAACCTGTAAGCTTGATTGTAGTTGCATCCACAATGATACCTGACATATTCCGAGCAACAAAACCCACACCACCAAAACCGTTACGGGAATCCAGTGCACCATCAACATTGATTTTTATATAGTCCGCAGGGGGGGGGGGGGGGGGGGGGCGCGGCGCCACGCCCGAGGTAAAGACAGAGGGGAAGAATGACCCTTCGGTTTTGTGAAATCAACTACTACCTTGTATTCTTTATACGACATTCTTGATTTCTTGGTTTCTTTTTTTTGAACCGCAAACACTTCAAAAACACTTACAAAGCTTGATCTTTACAGAGAATAGAAAAAAGAGATAAAGGGGGATAGACAACCCAGTTACAAGGTAAAGCTTTTTTCCTAGCAAGAGCTGCTATCTCATGCGCAGCCTTGTTAGCTGCTCTTCTGACCCAGTTGAAACGGATATCTCCCTCTTTAGCAAGATCACGAATGTCCAGAACTACGGCACTCACTTCCCAAGGGGGCACCAATTCAGACACGCTGAGAAGGATGGCTTGCCTGTTATCCGCTTCCACTGTCGCCCCTTTGATTTTTAATTTGATCAACATGCTGCAGGCTGCTCTAATAGCACGAAGCTCTCCATTCAAGCTGGAGTTAGCACACACAGACCTGGCCAAGCCATCCATAATTTCACCCTTCCAATTTCTAATGACCACTGCCAGCTTGCCATCGCCTCCACCCTTAGGGATGGTAACATCACAGTTAGCTTTGAAACAATCTATGTCTGGAGCCCTCCAAGTGGACGGATCCTCTTGGGTTGATGGGGTATCCATATGGACATTTGAAATCTCTAAGATACTTGAGCTTTCAAACCAGGCCTTATTGATCGCAGCAATGGTCGCCACTGGATCAATCTTAGACTGGCGGAAAATGTAGTTCGATCTTGATTTCCAGATATGCCAAGCAATAAGTGCCACCTTTCCCATGAAATCTATGGCTTCAGACCTTGGCATCATGTCCACCATTTCTGCGGTCCATTTGAGAACAGAGGCATTACCTCCCAAGTCTCCCAAAGCATGAATGTTAAAGCTAAACCAAACAGCCTTGGCCCAATTGCATCTAAAAAGCATATGTTCTACTGATTCTGGCTCAAATTCACAAATTGGGCATGTATTAGAGTGAGTACACCTCCTTCTAAACAGATTTTCCTTCGACGCTAGACTGTTCTTGCAAGCCCTCCACCAAAAACTCTTGATCTTGTTCTGAACTTTCATTTTCCACAGCACTTTCCACACAATCTCCTTGGCTTTGAAGGAGGATTCAGGACTATCACCCCTTTGAGTGAGATTATTTTGATAAGCCACCTGATAGCCCGACTTCACCGAATACACTCCATTTTGATTAAAGTGCCAAACCAACTGATCCCTTCTGTCCACAAGAGGTAAGGGAATCTTGATAATAGCTTCGACCACTTCAGGAGATACCTCGCGAGCTAGCTTCTGTCTATTCCAAGTCCCTGTCTCCTTGTCTATAACATCTGCCACCTGCTCGATCTCACTCGCTTGAGGTTTCTGGCATGGAACTTTAAAGTTATTTGTCGTAGGAATCCATGGGTCATTCCAAAAATCTATTTCCTTGCCGTTTTGAACTTGCCATCTTAGTCCTTTCGCCAAAAGGTTTCTCCCGTGTAATAGACTGGACCAGGCCCACGAGGCATGACTTCCCTTGGCTGCTTGAAGAAAGGAAGAATTTGGGAAATAGATGCCCTTAAGAAATCTTCCCCAATAGGAATGTGGATTCATCAATAGTCACCAACCTTGTCTTGCTAACATAGCCTCGTTGAAGCTCCTGTAATCTCTAAAACCCATACCTCCTTGTGATTTAGGAGCTGTTAAGCTTTCCCACGAATTCCAACAAATGCCTCTATCTTCCGGATTCCCTTTCCACCAGAAGTTGCGAGTGATAGCATCCAGTTTATGACACAGATTTTTGGGCAGAAGGAAACAAGCCATTGCATAAGTTGGTATTCCTTGCACTTCCGATTTAATGAGAGTTTCTTTCCCAGCCAACGAGATGAGCTTAGTTTTCCAACCTTGCATCTTCCTAAAGGCCTTCTCGACCAAGAAGGTATAAGCTTCTGATTTTGATCTCCCCCTAAAAGAAGGGAGGCCCAGGTATTTGGAGTCACCTTTCATTGGAGAGATGTTGAGATAATCGCAAAAGAGCTGTTTATCTGTGGCACACATGTTAGAAGAGAAGCAAATACCAGATTTCTCAAAGTTAATAAGCTGGCCAGAAGCATCACCATATTGTTTCAAAATATTCTTGACAATACGACATTCGTTTAACTCAGCCTTTATAAATAAAAGAGCATCGTCTGCAAAGAGAATGTGGGACAAAGTGGGACAATATCGATTAATTTTCATACCTGTTAGTCGATGATTGTTGATTTCCTTCTGAATGAGTCGAGATAGCACATCTTTGACTAAGAGGAAAAGGTAAGGGGACAGAGGGTCTCCTTGTCTAAGCCCCCGTTGAGGAAGAACATTAGCCCGGGCCTCTCCATTCGCTTGCACCACAAAATCAACAGTAGAAATACATTCCATAGCCCATTTAATCCACTTACCCTCAAAGCCCAATTTCACCATCAAAGCTCCCAAGAAATCCCATTCCACTCTGTCATAGGCCTTGTTGAAGTCCAACTTTATTGCCATAAAGCCTTCATTCCCCTTCCTTTTCCGTTGGAGGAAATGGAAAGCTTCATGAGCAATAACAATACTATCTTGTATTAACCTGCCAGGAACAAAGGCCGACTGGTTCGGAGAAATCAAGTGTTTCAGAATACCCTTAAGCCTATTTGCCATAACTTTGGTGATGATTTTGAGGCAGAAATTGCACAAACTAATTGGTCTTAACTGCGAGAGGGATTCTGGAGAGAAAACCTTGGGGATTAGGACCAAATTAGTTGTATTGAGCTCCCTCAGCAGATGGCCCTCGTTAAAAAAATTCTTAACTGCATTACAAACGTCCTGTCCAACAATATCCCAAAATCTTTGAAAGAACAATCCTGGAAAGCCATCTGGGCCAGGTGTTTTCAAAGATCCAAGCTGGAAAGTGGCCTCCTTAATTTCATCATCAGTCACCATACGCAATAATTCCGCATTCATATCATCAGTGACACATTTTTCCACATGTTGAAGTAACCCATCAAAATCCCTTGTTCCTGATGATTTGAAAAGGCTGGAAAAATAGTCAAAGAGATGTTCATTGATATCGGTATCCTCTACTAGCCAGACCCCCTCACTGTTCTTAATCTTGGATAATTGATTTCTTTGGCGCCGTTGGGTAACAGTAGCATGGAAGAAAGCGGTGTTTTTATCACCATACATAATACAATTCAATCTTGACCTCTGATGTTGATACATCTCTTCTCGCAAAAGGGTCAATTCCAACTCCTCAATTGTATCTTTTTCCTGCTTAAAGTTCTCCACCGAGAAAGGTTTCTGTTGACTTTCAGCAAGCTGGGCTTTAAGAGTCCTGATCCTATCCAAATTGTTACCAAAGGTCCTTTTGCTCCAGGGTTTAAGTGAATCTCTGCATTTCTTAAGCTTCTGTGCTAAAATCAATAAAGCTGAACCTCTCGGGTTAGAATTCCAGGAACTTGCTATAACCTCACCACAGTCATCACTAGTGCACCACATAGACTCAAATTTAAAACTGTAAGGGACTTTTTTAAGCGGAATACAACAGTTGATAATTAGAGGGCAATGATCCGAGCCCACTAAGAGATCATGGAATACCTGAGCAAAAGGAAACAGATTCCTCCATTCCACATTAGCAAGAGCCTTATCCAATCTTTCCCTAACATTGCGCTCTCCTCCTTGGTTATTAGTCCAAGTGTAAGCAGGGCCTTTGAACTCAAGGTCCATTAAATCACAATCTGAGAGAAGCTGTTGGAATTTCTCAATTCTAGAGCTGTGACAAGGCTGTCCCCCGTGCTTTTCCCAAATAGAACCCACTTCATTGAAATCACCAAAACAGAGCCAAGGATATTGATTACCCTTGTGAATCTCCTTAAAGAATTCCCAGAATTCTGCCCTTTGCTGCCAGTTGGGTGGGGCATAAACAAAAGAGCATAACCACTTGGAGGAAATTGAAGGCCAGGAGATAACACAACGAATTACATTCTTTGTACTCAATCTAACATCTATATCAACCCCATCCTTCCACCACAAAGCCAGGTTTCTTGAAAATAGTTGTTTTATCCCATTGATGGCCCTCAAACTGACCTTGCAAATTGGTTCCTATTCTTCCAGATAAACCAGCAAATAAAGGCTGCCAATGCTTTGTCCTCAGGTGTGTGTTCTTGAGCTAAGGGCATCCACCATTGGTCAAATGACATTCGTTTCCAGACAACTGGGAAATTAAGAGGAGCTGGGCATAGCTCCCAAACCTCCCTCCCTCCCGCGCTTGCAACGAAACAAGATGTGTTCGACGGTCTCGAGACCTTTACGGCAGTGGGAACAATAAGGATCATTGCCGATTTGTCGCCGATTAAGATTAGCCGCCACAGCCACTGCATTATGAGACCATCGCCAAATAAAATTCCTAAGATGAGAAAGATTGTGTGTGAAAATATATGCAATAGGTGTAACATTATTGTCCTATGAAAATTGATGAGCATATCTATGGGCCCACTACAGGTCGTCCCATGATGTCCCACTAGTCAACAAACTCTGGATTCGATTCACCCAAGACCTGTAGAATCGGAAAGGGATGTATGCCCACTAGATTCTCTTCCATTTTCCTGGTAAGAAAACGAGAAATTTTTGGTACAGGGTGGGTGTCCGAATAGTCCATCCGAGCTATCTAAAAGTATGCTGAAATCCTCTCTTTCCTCTTATTCCACTACTCTCTCTCTTATTTCTCTCTTCAAATTCGAACCGTTCAAAATCGAAATGAACGACTTCGGATGCGTCGAACGAGCATCACGTGGTACCCATCTGGAATTGAAAAATTTCCCAAAGAAAACAGACAATCCATTGTCCCGAAGCCGTCATTGTTCATTTTTATAAGCAACTGAGATAGAATCTTCAATAATCTTCAATACTAAGGTAACAAACGAGCAAAAAAAATACAAATATTTTTACGCACTTCACCAGCTTGGCCGCTTGGGTCTGTTTGGAAAATGTGGAGATATGAGCACTTTTTAATTTTTATCAAACAGCATACATCAGCGGGATTAAAGAAAGTTAGTTAGAGAAACAACAAATTGATCGCTATCGATCGGCAAGTGGATAAAAGCAAACCCGAACAAATTGACAGTGCCGGGCCGGGCAAAAACCAAACCCAATTATTAATCAGCCCCCTAACTATTTTCTTAATTACGCCAAAACAGTGCTTTATTAAGTAGTGACAGATCAAAACCCCAATAATTACTCATCTTCTTGAACTACAATATTGTACTCTATAAAAGGAGAAGTAAGTTCACTCATAGCCGTACTCTCTCTCTCTCTCTCTCTCCACCAAACCGCCATGGATCAACCAATATACTTTCTTCCTAATAAACTAACGGATATACTCCCACCCTTATCAAAACATAAAAAAAACAAAAATCCCTCGAATATATAGAAGTTAATTACAACATGTACTTCACAGAATCACACAACCTTGGCAGAGTAACCATTGCTCTCTCTCTCTCTCTCCACCAAACCACCATGGATCAAGCACAAGAACAGCTCCAACCAGCAAAAACCTTCTACTTCAAAAACCTCCTAGTCTTACCTTGCTTCTTTGCGATGCTCGTCCATGATCTCTTCACCAGTCCTCTCCACTCCAAAACCGACACCTCCCCATCTGCTTCTTTTCCTTTTGTTGTTTTGATAAGTCTTTCTCCTTTTAATATTAAATCCAGCAGCAACTTCAACAACTTCGAATTCTGCTACCAAGTCTGCCTCTTTGCTCTCCCTCTCCTCTCCGCCATCGACTTCACCACCAACGCTGCCTCTCTCAAGGGCCTCTTTGTCACCCACCTCTGGCCGGGTGTCTTTCTTTATGTTCGTTTACAATGCTGTATTCCTCTGGTCTATGGTCCTCGTCCTGGTCGCGATCGACACCCATAACACGGCTCTCCTGGTTTGCGCCTCGGTTGTGTTTATCTTTCTTAATTTGCAGGCCGATGACGAGTCTCTGTGGCGCTTTTTTGAAGTGCTTGAACCTGATCACGCAAACTCTGTGATGAAGAAGGGCTCTGTATTGAGGCTGCGTTCTAGAAACCAAATAAGAACTTATTTTTTGTTGAATAAGAAGGTTTGTTCTCAAAAAATAAGAAAGAGGTGCTTATTTTTCAGAATTTATATAGGTACCAATGGGCGCCGGAGAGGGAAATCATACCGGCGGCCGTGCCGAGCCGTCTCCGGCCACCGGACCGCCGATCCGTGCTGTCCAAAAATTCTATAAAAAAAAAACCGAGGGGGCTGGCGCGGGAATCAACGGCATCGGAGGTGTGTAGGGTGCTTGATCCGAGCACCCCTTTCCCTCTGCCGACGCCCATTATCATAGCAACAGTTTTATTTTTTGTATAAGGCAACTTTAAACTCAAAAATCATGTGTTTACGCAAATAATTTTTCTATCACTATGGATCTTGTTTGATAGATCTCATTAAGATCTTTAATACGGTGCAAAAAAAATTGAATTTTTTTTCATTTACATTATTTTTGAGTTTGAAAATGTGAAAGGAACTTTTTGTTTTGATTTTGTGGAATGGCCCTTCTTATTTTTGAATGAGAAGTGGCAAAATAAATACTTATTTTTTAAGAAGATTTCCGGAACGGACCTGATTTGTGTCATCAATTGGGTTATTGCGTATCTCATCTTGGGGAGCAATTTTGTTGTCCTGGTAAAGAACTGAGGAAGTCGGAAGCCCTTTTTTTTTTTACTCCTATTACCTAAGCGGCATAGTTTTTAAGTGTTATGGTCAAGTGACTCAAGTGGAAATATGGTGTTCACTGTTCAATGATTGTGGTGTGTTCAGCTGAAAGTGATTTTCTTGGTAATTTGTGTGAAGCGGTAATACATATTGGCTAATGATAAGTATTTGGAAGGTACTGCATATGATACGCGTTTTGTTTGTTTGCAAAAAGGTTAGGTTTCGCTTACTAAGCTATTTAGATTATGTTTTGTCCTTTTTATTCAATTTTTTTTTTGGATTTGTTAACTATGATCAATTTTTATGAGATATTAGTTTGTCTCGAATCTCGATGAGAGAAATCTAAAAACTTAAAAACTAAGATTCAATTTTTTTAAAATAAAGACAAAAATAAAATAAAAAAATATTGTCTATGTTGGATTATTTTTTGTCTTGATTTAAAAAAAGTAATTTTGAACATAATTCGTACTCTTTTAAAATTTTCTTGTCGAGAAGAACCTACTGTACAACCCAAAAAAGATTAACATAAAACTAACAAGTGCGAAAAAATTTCAAATAAAGACAAAATAATTCAACTCTCCAGCCATGTATGCAATACTACTAAAAATAACTTCTACAAAATACTTTTTACAATATTTAAAAGTCGTTATTTTAACAGGTAAATGTTACATCACCAACCTTTATCCATTGTCTTTTTCTTCTGTTTTTCTTTGCAGGAGAGTGTAGGTTGATTTTTTGATAAAGAGCATGAAGGAGTTGACGGGGCCACGAAAAAATGTACGTTCACAATGTCACATTCTTCTGGTCTGCGGTCCTCGTCCTAGTCGCAGTCGATGTTTAGATCAAGCACCATACACACATCGGATGCCGTTGATTCCCGCGTGGGCCCCTCAGTTTTTTTTTTAGAATTTTTAGACGGCTCGGATCGGCCGTCCGGTGGCTGGAGACGGCCCGGCGCGGCTGATCGGTACAATTTCCCTATACACGGTCGGTACGTATATCATTTTCGAAATGGTAATTACCAGTCAGTGACTTGCTTGCATGGGTTAGCAACTTGGCCATGAGAATTACGCGATTCCATTTCACAGCTAAACGCGAAAAAGACGTAGGCAAATTAGATTTCCTTATTGTTCTTCAATCAAAACTGCAATTGGTTAGCCCAATTGAGCTTAATACGTCAAATGTGCATGAATGCGTCATATGTGCATGAATGGATTGGCATTTCGCCATTTCAAATTGGCGCCTTAACAGAGAAAAATAAAGAATCAACTCATGGTGGGGGGACAAGAAAAATTCATAGAAATGAGTTATAGAATGATACGTTTTGTACACATACCGAAACCCATTTATTTAATCTTCACGTGCGATCAATTTCGTTGTGTGTTCATCTCCTCAACAAGATAAGATTCAAAAATTTCAGTAATATATTCACAAGTACCGAATAATCGGCAGTGTGAATACCCATATTTTTATTGACGGACTTATGGACAAAAATCTATTGCTACATTTTGTAGGAGTAGTTGTCTCTTGGTCCTTTTGTAACTACTAAAACTACGAGTGCAACAAGCTAATTGGACAATAAAGTTAGCCTAAATATGCCCACATTCAACACACCACCCGTTTCAACTTGCGCAAACCCGTCATTTGCCACTTATAAAACTAGGTAATCATTCTTATTTTTTTGATCGGCAAAAATAAATATACTATATATATATATATATATATATATAGAAAACTCGATAAGGGTACATTCTGAGAAACAAAGAGAAAAGAATAGCATCCGCCCCATGATAATGTTGATTTATGAAGCAAAGTGATAAACCAAAAAACAAAGAAAAACCATCCGACTAAGGCTCGAATGATGATACAACCAAACACCAAACAACACCCGAAACCGAAACCAAACGCATAGAATAAAGACTATATAGAAGATAAAGATATAGGATTATACATATGGAAATGATATCGGGCAGTGATAATGCCATAACTATTTGTGTTGGTGCCAAAGTTTCAAAGTATAAAAGTTTTGTACACTACACATGGTACAAGCCATTTGTGCACTAGAATTTTGGCACTGAAAATTCATTTTTCACTATCTAAATACTTAACATGTAAGATAAAAGGAATTGAAGAACAATAAATGATGAACACAACGATATACGTGAAAAACCTCTTAAAAAAGGTAAAAACCACGGGAGGGAAATCAAAACACTATATGAACCATTGTGCAGTTACAAGTAATCTTACCCTATGATTCTGATCACTATCAAATCACCCTAAGATGTACTTGCCGAATCCACGTACACCGCATCCAGTGTTTAATTGCCGAACGCCTTGAATCCTCAAGCCCTCCGAGATACTTCCAGAAATCCACCGGAAGAGCAAACCTAGTTGTTGAATCTGAGATAGAAAAACTTCTTGGAGTTGCATTCGTATCTCAAAGATCAGTCGATCTTATTCATCATCCAAGACCCAAATTAAAAGCAACCCTTAAGTGTTTTCTTAGCCTTCAAACCAATATAGGGCTGTTGTATATTTCTTGTATTGAAAAACGATTCTCACAGTATTGAAAAACGATTCTCACAGGCTTATAGCTATATAGGCTACTTGCATTGTTCTATTGCCAACTTGCATATTCCACGAAGTTGCCATATGCGTACCGAAGACGGAATGTTCTTGATTTTCTTTCCTTTCGTTGTCTTGATCTCCATCAATCTCCTAATTACTCAAGGGAGGAGATAATGCCACGACACATTACTTTAATGCCACGACAATTGTGGGCTCTTGACCTTTATACCCTTGCAAAAAAAACCGTTCCTGACACACCTGTCTCTCTCCTGAATCTTGCCATTTTTTCTCAATTCTCACGTCTCTCTTCGCTCTGTGATTTGATCCGTGCAAAGGCTCAGACTAACAACAAGAAACCTTCAGGCTTCAACATGGCCGGAATTTTCAACTGACACCGATTAGAGGTACATCTGAAACGGCAGATGCCGAGATCTCTCTCCTTCGAGGGCTATGATAATGTCGGCGTATTTGCACTTCAAAGGTTAGAAGATTTTGGTCGGATAAGACATTGAGATATGCATCCAAAGAAAGCAATTAGCGATTTAGGAGATGGAAGGACCGAAGTAACCGAATTGATGTGACAAGGGTCGAGAGAGCAGGACATATGGAGGGGAAGGAGGTGATGGAGAAGACGGAGAAAAGTTGTACGGAGTTGGAGTCGAACTCGGTGGGATCGTTGGTCAGATTTTGAGTGTTATTGGTGCTCTGTTTCTTGAACACAAAAACATGGAGCTTTCTTTCTTATAAACCCAGATTTGTGGTGGGATACTGCTTGTGAAGGTTCTTCGAGCCATTTATGTTTCGCCTCCCGGAAAGGTTGGTCGGAGTTTGGGATTCGGATGGGATGGCAATGAATCATGGGAGGCAGTTGGGATGACGGAGAGAGAAACACCTATGCGAGTTAAGGGTAAAAACGTACTATGAATACAATGTCCGTGGAACTAAAAAATTCTGTCGTGGCATTATATTTTCCCTTTCTGAATCTTGATTTTCTTCCACTTTTTAAACAGACACTCTAAAAATAAAAAAATTATTACAACTCGATAATCAAGAATACAATTAAATGTATGTTTTGTCTTTAAATTTGTCAACATAGCGAGACCATGGCCTGTGGTCCTTACAGGCACCAACAAAATCAATTTTTGCATTATCATTTCTCATGATATTTTCACCCTACTTTGTTAGGAATGCACTTTATACTTTGAGTTTCCGTATATAAAAATAACAAATCTCCAATTTTACTTTAGTGGTGAGCAAGTTAGCAATGTTAGAAATATTTGAGGGTAATTATTCAATACTTCCAGAGTATATGAATATTATATTTTCTCCTCTCACATAACATATTGGTCCCACATATGTTCTTGATGTGCGCCCCACATATTATGAGAAAAGGAAATATAGTGTTCATGTACTCTGAAAGAATTGAATAATTTTTGTGGGGATGGTTAGTTGATAACCAATTTGACTAAGTCTCCTATTTTCCCTCCTATTAATAAGTTCTCTAACATTACTTAATTTTACTGCCTAACATATCTAAAGGCCTTTTTTTAGTTGGCATACAACCTAGTCACACTTAACTTCCTAATTATTCTCCTAGTTATTAGCCAATAACGTTGTGTTCATAACAAACACAGATAGATAGATAGCTAATCTCTATAAATAAGTTATTTATTTCCTTCCTAAGACATACAACACTCCTCCAGTATACTACTTCTCTCTCTCTCTCCACCAAACCACCATGATCAACGTAGAGATCTCCAACTCGTGCAAACCTTGTAAAACATCAGTACCCAAGGTCAGATACGTGAAAACCCCATTAATTAATTTCACAAATCAACACAATCGCTGTGATGAAGAAGTGTTCTATGTTGATTTGTCTATTAATGGGGTTTTCGCATATCTGATCTTGGATACTGATTTTGTTGTCCAATTAAAGAATTGAAGAAGTCGAAACTCGAAAGTCCTTTCTTTTTTACCTCTCCTCTCCGCCATCGTCTTCACCCGCGTCGCCTCTCGCAAGCGTCTCTTCATCACCCACCTCTGGGTTTCTCTCGCCATTGTCCTTTATAATGCTAAGCATTTCTCGGGTCTATGGCCCTTGTCTCGGTCGCAGACACTACCCTGAGATGGTCCAGAAGGATGTGATGGTTAACCTTCAAGCCATGGTTGTGAGTTTGATTCTGCTTCATACTGCGATGGGGAAAGCTATCTGGTGATTTGTGGCATTAATGGGGTTTTCATGCATGTATCTGTTCATGTGTACTAAGTTGGTTACTTTAATAAAATCAGTGGAGCAGTAATACCTGCTAATATTACTCTTCCTAATATATGGGGAAAAACTATCTGGTGATTTGCGGTGTTAATGGGGTTTTCATGTATCTATTCATGTGTACTAAGTTGGTTTCTATAATATTACTCTTTCTAATATATGGACATTAGCAGGCATATGATTCGCGTTTTGTTTGTTCTGTTCCTTAATCTGAACTTCAAAATCTAGAATATATAATCGTCCTTGTTTTCATTGTGATTAATACGATAGTTTTTCATGTTTATTAGTTCACTTGTGTATTTTTCTTATTCTTTGTGGGATGTCTTCTGAAGCGAATGACTTCGGTATCCCCTCAAAAAGAAGATACCGTAACTTTTTTCCTAAAACCGGTGTTTTCACAAGGCTCAAGACAACTTCTTTTTTCAAAGCAAAAAGTTTTTATTACGGTAACAAGAGCATCCAAATACCCTGCCAATTAAATTCTGCCACCAAGTTTTCCAATTTTTTTTTATTTTTTATTTTTGTTTAAGATTAGAACTTTCATCTAAATGTCTCATGGCTACTAAAATGTTGTAAGTTTCATTTACACAATTAAAATTTTCTAGCGCCATTAAATTAGGAACTGACCTTCTCAATTCGTTAGATTACTCCCAGAATCAAGAGAGAGTCTCAAGAGATGTAACGATTTTTACGTAATCCAAAAGCTGGATGCACCGCTGGATGTACCGGAACGCCAATACATGCTTTTTTCCGGTAGGATTTGAACTCCAATATGTGGGGTGGGGGAGAATGGGATTGACGATATAGAAGAGCCACCACAACACAACCACGAAAATAAGAATTACAGAGTGAAATGACGAGAGAAATGATAGCAGGGTCTTGGTAAATGATCGCAGGGTCTTGGTATAAAACCTCAATTCTAATGCCACACATTCTATATTTTGCATACAAAAATCATGGTTAAACACACGCACATTTGGATAACAGGGTTCTGGCTCCAATGAGGGCGCCGACGTCTTCGTTGCTTAGCAATTCATTATTGCCAACATCCGTCATTTGTGATTTGTGCGTATCACGGATCCTTTTTTTCCATAACTAATCAGTGCACAACCATTCATCGTTCATTCAACATCTTGATTTAACAGATGAAGTGAATCTAAGTATACTATTTTATCAAAGCTACAAAGCTGAGTTTGGCGACGGCTGAATAATGGGAACCATTTTCAGTAACAAGAAAAAAACCAATGTCTACTCCAACAGAAAGTATATGACGTTGGCTACGAAGAAGCTGAAAAGAACAATGTTGCGCAAGTTCGCGGCAACAGGTGTGATAGAACATCTGGACACACGTCCCCCTTCCCAGTGAACATCCCAGACCTCCCGGCTCCAATGAGGTCGCCGGCGTCTTCGTTGCTTAGCAATTCATTGTTGGCGATATCCGTCAGTTGTGCACATCACGGGTTATCACAGGCTATAATACCGGCCATACCGTTACTCAAATTTGCCTTTTTTCGGAAATTAATCTCCACATTTCGTTCATGAATGTTGATTATTGGTTTACCTCCCTCACCCGTATTCACAAAAATGGTGAATGCTTTCCCCATATAATGCAAGGATGACAACATTTTCCTGTACTGGTTAGACATAGTGACCACATAGTGCAAACAATGATTAGTACTGCCGTTATAAATACCAAAGTTGAAAGTACTCCCTGGTCACCAACTCATCTTCCTAATCTTTACCATATTGTGGAATCAATGAGAGAGGAATAGTCCAGAGGAGTGACACTTAGAACACAGGGTGGATTTAAGGAAAAAAATGCACTGTGTGTTCTCAGGTCACCCCTTTGGAACACCTCTGTTTCCATGGCATCTCTTTTCAAGCTCTCTAACTGAAACTAGTCTCCTTTAAGTTTCGTTCTTCTCATCTCCCTTCCTTTTTTGTTCTTTCAGGGCCAACCACCGCAGAAATGCATACTCACAGATGTTGAAGGGCAACGGTATCATAGAAGACAATGCACAAAAAGACATTCAAATGCAAACTCAATTACAAGCTCTGTCGCTCTAATTCCTGATTTCCTCCATAGTTTCTTGATAACTATCTGTCCTTTTACTTATATAAGCACAACTTTGAATGCACATTTTATTTTTTCTGATCAGAAGTTCAATGTGGTGATAAGAACATTGAATATTCCTTAGGTTCCGGATCCTCTCCGGTCCAAGTTTTGGACTGAACGAGATAGTTCAGATCTGGACCATACATTAGTGTAATAAGGATTGGATTTAGTAATATAGAGCCAAAGATCAATTGCATTTGTACTCCAATTCAATCCCAAACAAAATTGCTTCTCATAGTATTTCAGCATATTCACTAAGAAATTAAGAATCTTTTTGTTACTTAGTGACCCATGTAAAATAAGCATTCAAAAAAACCATTTCTGACAAAAGATTAGTAATTGAACATCTCTACCACAACACAACCACAATAAATACACCACTACAGTGTGAAATAACAAGGTTTTAGCACACAGCCTCAATTCTACTGCCACATATTCTACAATTTAAATACCAGATATACATGGGGGTTTTCATGTGTGAATAGATCCAATTATTCACGTTTAAACACTCACACACAAATAGAAATTAGAAACATACATAAACACCCACAAACAGTTTTAACACAATATCCAAACCTAATAAACTGGGCAATTATCACTACTTCTTCAAGAACCCTTCAGCCATCTTAAAGTACTCACCATATCCCCCACCTCCAGATTCACCGTGACCACCGCCGCTGCTGTGCTTCATTAACCCTTCAGCCATCTTAATGTACTCTCCGTACCCACCTTCCGACTGCCCGTGACTGCCGCCCGAATGCGACGACGAATGCGTGCCACCACTGTTCTTTAAGAACCCTTCAGCCATCTTAAAATACTCCCCATACCCACCTTCCGATTGCCCATAACCGCCACCCGAATGCTCCGATGAATGCCCGGTGGTTCCTCCGCCGTGCACGGCGGCAGAGGAATTTTCTGATGACTGGTACTGGTGCTCGCTATACCCACCTTCAGATCTCCCGTAACCACCGCCCGAATGCGACGATGAATGTGTGGTTTTACCGCCGCCGTAGGAGGCGGAGTGCTCGGATGACTGGTACTCGCCGTACCCACCTTCAGATTGCCCGTACCCACCGGCCGAATGCGACGATGAATGCGTGGTTTTACCGCCGCCGTAGGCAGCAGAGTGATCCGAAGACTGGTACCCGCCGTACTCACCTTCAGATTGCCCGTAACCACCGCCCGATTGCGACGATGAATGCGTGGTTTTACCGCGGCCGTAAGCAGCAGAGTGATCCGAAGACTGGTACCCGCCGTGCTCACCTTCAGATTGCCCGTAACCACCGCCCGATTGCGACGATGAATGCGTGGTTTTACCGTCGCCGTAGGCAGCAGAGTGATCCGACGACTGGTACCCGCCATACCCACCATCAGATTCTCCGTAACCGCTTCCGGCGTTGGTTTTTGCGCCGCCGTGTGCGGCGGTGGAGTGATCGGAGGACTGGTACTCGTCATACCCACCATCGGATTTTCCGAAACCGCTTCCACCGCCGTGTGCGGCGGCGTTGGTTTTCCCGCCGCCGTGGGCGGCGACGGCGGAGTGATTGGGGGACTCGTACTGGTGGAGATAAGTCTCGGCTTTCTCGAAGTATTGGCCGAATTTCCCGTCCTCCAGCTTACCGTACTGGCAAGCGGCTTCGAGGAGATCTGAGGCGGCGCCGGCTGCCTTGGCCTTGTCGACGGATCCGTGGCGGAAGGTGGCTTGCGCCGCCTCCGCCACGATCTTGGCGCTGGAAAAGAGCTCGGATGAGGACTTCGGCTGGTGGTGGTGGCCGGATTTGCTGTGGGGAGGTGAGTCCATGGCCCTGTTTTGGGTAGTGATACAAATCGAGATCCAAGATTGGGAAAGTCGTACTCCACTCGTAATCGTGGGTACTCTAGCGGTTGAGGGAAGAGTTAAAATAGGCGGTTGGGTTTCCGGTTTTACCCTCCTGGATCGGAGGTTTGTACCGTGGGCAACGCGCGTGTGGGTCCTGTGATAAGGGCTAGAAAGGGGAATTCGTCGTTAAAGATTGTCGGCCACTCAACGCGTTCCGTGTGACTAGTCAACTATCCACACGTATATGGGAGTCAGCTCCTGTCCAGTTACTATCTGTCTAGTTTGATCCTTTTTTTCGCTCCACATTCTAATTTGATCCCGTGTTGGAACGTTTTGAGCTCGTGAAGATCCACGATAAAGATTGAAATCGTTTATTTTGAAAATCCTCTCAAAAAGATAGTAACATATCAGTTGGTATAGGATTAAAGTACTTTCATGAAAAAATAAGTCTGTGTTTAGACGAAATTATTCATTGTTAGCATTGTTATTGTCTATCAGATCGTTTTTTTTTTTCCTTAATGTTTGTTATTTGCATCAAATTTTACAAGAACGGAATCCGGAAATAAAAACTATGAATAGAAAGACTCCAAAAATCTGTTAAAGCAAAAAAAAAAAAAAAATGTTTTGAAAAATATTTTTTAAATTCTTCCAATTGCGATCTATGTATTCGTATTTCTTTGATTTGATAAGCATCTCTGTCCATGTGAGGCCGAAATATGGATAATGATCTAAGCTAAAAACAATTGAGCAAAAACTAAACAAAAATCACTGAGCATCAATAATAGTCTCTGTCTTTGAGGAAAATTAAGTTGGTCAAATCATGATATGGTCAACTATATTTAAATATATAGATGGTCAATCAAATTAATTTTCTAAATGGATGACTTCCTTGGCAAGGGTAACTAGAAGAATGAGTTCAGTTACTATTATCTTAATCCTAAACAAACCAGCAATAACTCAGCAGAGCTAAAGGCCTTGAGTTTGAATCTTTGACAATGAATAAAGCTCGTCCTTTGCCTTTTCAAAGATATGCCTATGTCCATGCCTACATCTTATTGCCCAAGGCATTTGGATTTTGGAATCTCACTTCTTTTTTTGGGTCAATTGTCACCTTTTTTCCCATATCTAAATTACGAGTTTTAAATTTGAGTGAATATATCTCAAAAATGTACTAGTCTCCACTTTATAAAGATTTCTTCAAGAAATGTCGATCCAATTCCGAATCCATTTTAGCAAATTCGAAATTCAAATTGCATAATTCTTAACCAAGCTTGTATAGAATCCGATACAAGTTGCAACACACAAAACCAGGCCCTAATCTTTCGATCGAGGGCCTGAAGTGAAATTGAAATTGCGCTCTTTTCTTGGACTACAATAAAAGATAAAAACATATGAGGAAGCTCTTAAAATTTATAAAAATTTCAAGGGTCTAAAGCGGCCACAACTTGAATTTTATTTCAGGGTCGATTCTAATAATACAAACACAAATTATACAACAAGGAGATAGATAGGATAGATGCTAGAGGCGTCTCACAAGTGTAGATTTCACAAGGATACTCCTATCGTATCCTATTATTCGTGGTTAAAAAAACACTCATAAACACAATTACACAGAGAAATTAGATGCATGCATAAATCAAACACCCACAAACGTAAATACCCACAAACTGTTTATAACACAGATGCTTCAAAACCCCAAAATTTGGCAATCATTACTTCTTGAAAAACCCTTGAGCCATCTTCAAGTAATCGCCGGACCCACCTTCAGATTTTCCCTGACCGCCGCTGTCGTCGCCGCCCTCACTGCCGCTTTTCTTCAAGAACCCTTCGGCCACCTTAAAGTACTCCCCATACCCACCTTCAGATTGTCCGTGGTCACCACCCGACTCCGACGACGAATGCGTCTTCCCTTCAGATTGTTCGTGACCACCGCCCGAATGCGACAACGGATCCGTGGTGGTTCCGCCACCGTGTACGGTAGCAGCGGTGGTTTTTCCGCCGTGGCCGGCGGCGGAGGACTGATCGGGAGACTCGTACTTGTCGAGATAAGTCTCAGCTTTCTCGATGTACTGACCAAATTGCCCTTCCTCAAGGTTACCGTACTGGCAGGCGCCGCCGAGGAGGTCGGAAGCGGCGCCAGCGACTTTCTCCTTGTCGACGGATCCGTGGCTGTAGGTGGCCTGGCCCGCCTCGGCCAGGACCTTGGCGCTGGAAAAGAGCTCGGAGGAGGATTTTGGCTGGTGGTGGTGGCCGGAGGTGGTTTTGTGGGGGGGAGTTGAGTCCATGGCTTGCTTTGGGTAGTGAGACAAATCGAGATCGAAGATTGGGAAAGTTGTAATTGTGGGTTAGGAAACAGTTGAGGGAAGAGTTAAATAGGCGGTTGGGTTCCGGTTTTGCCCCGGATGATCGGAGCTTTGGTCCCGTGGGAGGAGGCTCCTCTCCAGTTTTTGTGTGTCCCAGTTCCGGGTTCAGTTTGGGCCTTTGTGATAGCTCATAATAATAATTAGAATCGTTCATTTTATAGAACTCGTTTCTTTTGTCATCTCAGTTAAAAATTAGTTTGATCAAATATTGATAGATACATGATTGAAACGGATTTGTACAACAAAAAATTTAAGTTATGAATTATTTTTATCCTCTTTTCGGTACAAATCTATTTCAATCACCTATCTAACGTTGTTTGATCAAGCTAATTTTTCAAAATGAATAACAATGTCAATAAATTCTACAAAATGAACGATTTCCACCATGGTTGTGATTTCCACCATGGTTGTAAACCCAATATTAGACCCACAAAGTTCCAAAGTTGGACACACAAAAACTGGACAGGGCCTTTCCCCCGTGCCGTGTGTAACGCGCGTGTGGGTTTGGGAGTAGGGGTAGAAGCGGCAATTGGCTTATGAGTGGGACATTTCTATGTCGGCCACATAACGGGATTTGTGAGTCAGCACCCATCCAGTTCCTATCCGTATGCTATATCAAAAATTCTAACTCCACATCCAAATACACACCCAATTACACATCCTCATACACAATAGAGGTGGGGTCCACACACACTGAGTGTCTAGTGTGTGCGGACTCCACCCCTATTGTGAGTGAGGGTGTATAAATGGGTGTGTGTTTGGGTGTGGAGGTAGAATGATTGATACTATTTTGATCCTGTTTTGGAAAGAGTAAAAGTGTAATGAATAAATAGGAAAAATGGTGGAAAAAGTTGATGTGAAAGGTGTGATGATGATGTCTTTTTAATAAGTTGGAGTTACGAAGCAGGACACTTAAAAAAAGAGACGGAGGGAGTATTAGATAAATCAAAGGGTAAACGTTAGTAAGGATACTTTTAAAGGTCAATTTTTTAAGCCAATTTACTTGTACCTCAATTAATTTTAGAAGATCAATTCCGTTATTCATTAGTGGAGACATAATTAAAGCTAGAGAAACACGTCGCAGGAATTGAACGCAAAGTAATTGATATCATTTGTGAGGTTTCGAACTGAGCTAAAGACCTGGTGCTTGAATCTTTGACAATGAAGCTCGCCCTTTACATTCCAAAGATTTGGAGTATTATTTTGATTCTCGATAATCAATATGCCTATATCTTTTTTAAAAAAGCACATGTATTTAAAGTTCCTTTCATTATTACTCGACTAAACAGTCTATTCCCAAAATCATTGGCAAAGCACATGTTTTCAAAGTTTCTTCCGTTGTTAGTATTGTATCGATTTTTTGTGAAAAAAATAATCCATTTAGATTATTTGGCCAAAATAGGATCACTAGGATCATTTCTCCTCGAGTGACACACTTGGTCACATAATCCTTCAAAATGGCTTACGCTCGCAGCTCGCGTTCTCAATTCTCGCACGTACGAATTTAGTTGTTTTGGAGGTTTTTGAGAGACGATTTCACGCTCACGCTCGCTCTCCCGCACCCGCACCCGCTCACGCTTTATGTAATTATGTGACACATCCCCTTCCACTAGCGTCCCTCTAACAGAGAAGCTTGACTGCTTGATATCTATTGGACAATTTCCTGATGTTTTTTTTGCTATATTTTTTGGGGCAGCGGAAGCAAATAATAAAAATAAAATAAACAATGATGTTTTTGGAGATGTAGGGCGGAGCCCTACAAAGCTCCTACAGAATTATAATTTTGCCAGAGAAAGACTTGATAGTAGAGAATATGATTGCAACGGATTCATTCAAACAATAACATAGAGCATTCTAGAGAATGAATCACTAAATCCCCAGATGACTTTACATCTCCCAATGTCGCAAAACTAAACATTATCATGTATCTTACTAGAGATATACACATGCGTCCCCAAATTAATAAGAAAATTATGGATTACGAGTTCCAACAAGTACAACTTAGTCTGCAGACATCCAAAATCAAAGGGTTGAAGCCGTGAAGGCTCTCAATTGGGTGCAATGCAAATAGGTCGAATAGCCCAAATCCAGTAGTAGTACTTATGGCTTTCAATCTAATCTTCTATAAACCAAACTACCATTATATATAGGTTCACAATAAAACTCGTGCTAGGTTGTTTTTGGATCATATATTTGTGGACGGATTTACGTACCGAAGGAAAACTAATGATATTGCACAGCGAAGAAACATTCCCGTCTTTGTCATTATTTTCCCTCTGCAAATCCCCCGCAGCGCGACAAATAAAACCAACCTACAATGTTAGGGCAATGCTGAATTTTTTTTATTTTTTTTCCTTCAATTGGTAACTCTCTGATTCTCCATATTTTCTTCCAAATGTTAAAACTGATATTTTGTTCTCATATTTAGGTTCCATAACTTGTGAAACAAACTAACAAAGCATTTCATTTAGTTTCGCCTCCTAAGACCCTCTCCAGTCCCTACCTTTAATTGACTCAGAACCAAATTCTAGATAAAAGTCCTCTAGACTCGCTCCACCCTTTGACTCAATGTCTTACCAGATTGAGTTCTACTCAAATTTTTAACCCAAATCACGGGAAAACGAAACTTTTATCTACAACTATGTCATCAACAAAATTTTTACTCAAATTTATTCCTATACTTTAGATTTGAGTAAAAACAATAATGTTACGGACATAACAATGAGCCACAACACTAACCACATCTGCCTGCGTGGCACTGCATGGTTGGTGAATACAAAGCAGTTTCAAAATGGTTATTCTCCATTGGAAAGTAGTTTCAAAGTGGTTACTCTCCCTTGAAAAGTAGTTTCAAAGTGGTTGTTCTCCATTTACCGATATAAAGTAGTTTCAAAGCGATTGTTCTCCGTTGAAAAATAATTTCAAAGTGATTGCTCTCCCTTTACAAACATGCAGTCCAATGTAGGCAAGTGTGGTTGGTATTGTGGCCTGTTGTTGTGTGTACTTAGCAATTAGCATTATTGATTCTCTTATGCTTCTTGGATTAGCCGTCACATAGGATACTTCCCAATAATCCCTTTTTCAGAAATCTTTAACGAATCGTGATTACATGGAAGATCTTGACCCTAAAATTGAGATTCAATTTCAAAAATCAATGTTTCACCAAATCAAAAATTTTCAATCAGAGAATTTAACTTAAATTTTAAGTCAATAATAAGAACTTATTGGACTCTTAACTTAAACCCTAGTCTCAATTCGCTTCATCGATTTGTAAGAGAGGAAACTTACCTTGTATTCAATCGACTCACAAACTCGCTCACTCCCACTCCGGGGCCCATCGCGTGTGTGGTTATTATCAAACCCTAGTCTCAATTTGCGTCTGCCTCTCACTCTCTCCATTGAAGCTCGCTTTTTTCTCGGATTTGAGGGAGAGAGATTTCAAAAATGCTACATACACTACACACTTTCACTACACCATCCTCTACATCCCCAAAACGACGTAATAAAATTGAGCAAAATTAGGCTGTGGCATGTCGGTTAAGGTGCTAACTTCAAGTCTTTTTTCTTTTTTTTGAAAATTTGCCAACTTTAAGCTTATGTCAATTGATTTCAAGACCACAAGACTCTAAACCAAGGTTTTAAATAACAGTACAGGGACATGTGTAATGGCAAAGGTCGCAATGAAACAAAGTTGGTATTTTGTTACTTTTTGTTATATGTTCTTCGTTTTTTGGTTAATTATTCGTCAAAACAAGAGAAATCAGAAAAGTAAAGAAATAGAGTTGAGTTGAAAAAAAATTCATATAGGATGACAATAAAAACTTCTCTTTTTCTTGAACTTTTTCTTCTCTAGTTAACCTTTTAAGACTTTTGTCATAATTTTTTACTTTTTAGATTATAGTATTCGTCAAGACAACCACCCAATCTAGTAAAATTAATAAAAAAATAACCTAATATCTTTCGATTAGGTATTCATCAATATATATTGAATTCAGCCTAATTTTGTACTAGGTTGTCTACTCAATGAGCTCTACAAAAATTAATCCAATCATTGAAGTGAACCTATATGGGATCGTAAAAGACCCGACTACCCGAGTCCTGCCAAACTTCAGAGAAGCTTCTTCCATGAATAACAAGTCATACACTTTTTTCATACATAATTAATCATACACTTATTCCACTGGCCTAAACAACCATAAATAAATATTGTTGTACTCCATTTAACAAAAATATTGAGTGTAGGCACATACCTAACCTGTCATAGCTCAGATCAGAGATTGAGGACCAAATACTATCTCAAAAGGCTCAATGCTTTGTGCATAATCATCAGATATGGAGAACGAAGGAGGGATCCCAACATCTCGGAAGGCTCAGCTGGACCAGACATCTCGGCAGCCTCAATACTTTGTTCCTAGTGCCACAATACAAGACAACAGAAGTATGGAGAGAGCAAGACTGATGTTAGGCCCCAAACCTAAGATGGAACTGATGAGCCCTACACAAGCAGCTATCCCACACACACTGACAAACCACCGCCTAGAGAGGCGTCTGTATTCCGGCATTAGTCCATTGTGTACATCCTCCTCTACCTGGTTTGTGAGAACCTTAATGCAACTGAGGGAAAAATAAAGTAGAGAAAACCATACTGGCTTGATAAACTAAATTACCTTTTATAGTTGAATGCGACGTAAACTAAACTTGCGGAAATCGATCAGACTTTGAAATAATACAAGGCAACCGTAAGTGCGTTGAAGTATACCCTTGAGTAATCTTTGTAAGCTTTCTCGTCGAATGTAATTCCATGGCACTCATGACTCTACTAACATTATACTTGTGTCCAAGAGAACCGTGCATCTCTGTGGAGGACAGGGGAATGCTCTTTGTTTCATAAGCATTTGTCCAGTTTATAATCGGTGTCACCACGATTTTTTATATGAAAAAAAAGACTTGCAAAAGATAGGCACGGGCACGACACGACACATGCATGAGATAGGCACAAGATAAGCGCTACACAGGCCGTGGCATGCCCATGGGCCAGGTCGGGCCTGGAGTATCTTAACATGGCACGGTTAATAAATGGGTCGGGCTAGGCCAACTTGAAGTTGAAATCTTAAATTCACTCGTCAGCACTTGATATTCTCGCCATTAATTCCCAAAAAACAAAAAGAAAAAAAAAGGTTTTAGACCAGAAAAGTGATTTTTGCACTCCTCAACAAACACATGATAAGGTAATGATTCAAAAGTTAATTTATTGATCAAGTGGCATCTTTGACAGAAAAAAGAAATGCTCAAAAGAAAATTTCACAGAAATATCTTTAAGAGCAATTGCACCGTAGGTGAAATGGCTTTAGCTATTGCCAGAAAAGACTAACTTTTTTGGCAACCATTGGCAAAATGGGTGCCACCACCGGGCAACGTTTTTTCCTCCCAAATTTGGCGAATGCCAAAACTTATGCCTTGTATGGCAGAGGATTTCGGAAAATTGTCATTCAGTGACCATGGCTAAACAGTGGTGCAACACTTTTGTCATATTTTGACAAAATGACATTATTCATCGGCAAAAAATGACAATGCAACAACAAATTTGGCTTGATAGGTGATTCGAGTACCATTCTGATCACCTCTTCATGACCTTTTCTGCTAGCAGTCACCTTAAGGGATCACCCTTAGTGTCATCCAAAAACGAGATCTAAGGGGAAGACTCTTGGGCCAAACCTATCCTCACTTGGGCAAGGAATCCAGAGCGAAGGACAAGCATTAAGACAATTACATACTCTTTCTGTCTTCAAGTGCAAAATAAATAGCTTTCGTAACATCTACAATTGTTTTAGCAGGAGCAGTGGTATTGGAAACGTCCTTAGGTCTTTGATTCATTCCTTGGCAGCTACCTTAACCCAAGGATCAAGCTTACCAGTGATGCTCTAACAAACTGCAGATATATGTCTAATAGTTGTTCGCTTCTCTGGAAGGGATTTGTTCAAGCAAAAAAATATAACAATAGCATTTGCAGTTCGCAAGATCAACCACGGAAGACACTCAATTTTAGCAACCATATCCAAAATGGTCTAACAGAACAAGCTTATTTTCGACAATGTAACGCTTATTTGGATCACTCGGTACAGTAAAAACTAAACGAGTCATGCAACACTCGTACCCAAAACAGGGAAAGGCAGATTACATAATTAGCAAATAAGCAATCTGAACTATAAACAGGCCCTGCGTGTATGTAAAGAACATAAAACAGAATGTGAAAGACATGATTGTCCCAAGACTCCGAAATCTATTAGCTACCATTCACAACACAATCCGAAAACCTTGCTAGATAAACAACTAAACAACTCCTACTCGTAACTAGATACCTCCTATTCACAACCAGAGAGTGGTAATATAGGAAAAACCAGGCAAAAGTCACAGGCTTGTAAGCTGGAGGAGCTTCAAGATTCAACGCGTTCCTTGACAATGAAATTTTGACGGCTAATGGGATTCATGACCACCGGAGCACCTGCAGTCCGAGGCCATCCTCTATCAAACTTTCTGTCAGTCTCTTGCCACCATTCCTTGGTTGCGACTGTTCTTGGGGTCGTGCCTGGTTCAAAGCCCAGTGAAAGAGTGAAAGATTAAACTGATGCAACTTGAGCCCAGATGTGGCCCGTATTTAGGCTATTGTATGCCGCCGCCAACAACCCCCAATTTAACAGGGTCCCAAATTGTGCTGCCCTCCGAAGTTTCATTTCATTCCACCTTTTGAAATGAGGGAATTGTACTCCAATTGAATTGGCCATTCTTTATGTTAGTAATTGTTGACACTTCTAGAAGACATATATACATTTGGGCTTTATTTAATTTCACAGACAGAAAGGCCAATATTGGATGCGGAAAAAGCCCAACTTGCGGACTCGACTAAGGTACCAAAGTTCTACAAAATTTACTCGAGGGAAGAAGAAAAATCAAGAATAAACAAAATTTACCTCCAAATATCTTCTTGTCAGCAACATAATGGTCAAACACGTACGCGATAGCAAAGGATCCCAAAAGAGAACCTATTATGTAGTACTTGCTTCCCATGTTTAGCCTGCCGTTAATAGAATAACCAGGCATCACAAATCTGAACAAAATCAAAGGAATCTCCTGGGCTCCCAGCTAAATCAGCTGGCATAACTCCTTAAAGCATTACATCGCATACGTAAAATTAACCATCCACCAGTGGCCAACCATCAATCCAAATGAACAGAACTGAACTGAACCATCTCATTAGACTGAAAACCGCACAATGCAAGCCATGAACACCCCTAGAAAATTTACCGCGACAACAACAATTACCAGCTTAGAGACTAGAAAATGAACTAATAAGAGAACAGAAAACACTAAAATCAACTTTCCATATTAAGCCATTGATACCGCAATGCTTGTCCTCCGAGAAAAAAGTGAACAAGCTGTGTCCTTCTACCTCCGCAAAAACATGGACCAACCAAACACAAAATCAAAGCGGAATGGGAACGCGTGGTACCAAAACCCATGAATCTTAGACTTTGATCCGACATATCAGATTCAAGGGGAGATATCAATCTGCTTCTTCAACCTCCCATTCAAACAAGATATCACTTTACCTCATGAACAACAAAATACGACCATGAATTTGAGCAACCAAACACTAGGTCAAAGTAGAATAGGCAATTGGGGCGGTAGCCCAGTTGGAAGGCACCATATACCCCCATGCACAAGACGAAGGGTCAAGTCCCACTAACAACTAAAATTCTTTCATGTTCTTAAAAAAAAAGTAGAATAGAGTAGAAAAGAAATGTCTGGCATCAATATTATAAATAAAAAAAACACCCATCCAACAAATGAAATTTAAACAGAAATATCATTTTACTTCATCAAGTCCAGATTCAAACAAGACATCAAATTACATTATCAAGAAAATTACAAGCTAGGAAAATTGAGAGACAAACCGCATAAAGAACAGAAAACCATTGAATTAAGTTTCCATGCAAACGCCTGAATTCGAGTGACCAAACACAAGATAAGGGCCGGTTTGGCTGCTTGATCTTTGGCTTTTGGATTGTGCAGTTTTTTCGTTCTAACCCCATTATTGAGACCGAGAGAGAGAGCTTACAGCGATGGAACCGAGCGACCGAACGTTGCAGAGAGCCGTGGAGTTGGCGAAGATTCCAAATTGTTGGCTTGAAATGATAGCACATACTCCAGAGCTTCTTCTTTTGTCTTTCTTTTTTTTTTTCCTTTTTCTATATCACTTATTGCAAATTTATTTAAGAGGTCGTGGTTGGTTGTTAGCACAGGAGTAAGCCACGTAGTTTTTTCTTTTGTGTCCTGGGCACGAACGCATACCGCAACTAATTCAAAGGATGCGCAATTCTGTACTGAATTAAGCGTCTTTTGAATTTCGTTGCTCCAAATTAAAGATAACTAGTGCTTTTAAAGTGGTGCCAAACAATTAATAATTACGCACAAAAATATTATTTTTGATCAAAATATTACACGATTATTTTTATAGTGGACTAAATTTCGGGAGGGAGGGAGTTGTTCAAATTAAAGATGGTTTGATTTGGAAAACAGTTGAAACTCTGGGTTTAATTATGTAACTTTCCAAAGAAAAAGACTACTACTTTCGAGATTTTTGATACGGATAAAAATAAAAATAAAAACAGTTTTGATAATTCTTTCATACCGTCTGCATTATCTGTTAGATTAGTGAATACTTTTTAAGATGGCGCCTAGCCGCCTACCTTAAAATAGGCCATGCTAATAAAAGCCGGATGAACTGCGCATGTTGGAAATTACGTACTATATGATTTGCCAAATTATTTTGAAAAACACTGAGTGTGGCTAAAATGAAAATTTTGAGATAAATGTGTGATAAAACTCTACGAAATACTAGTATTTAAAACAAAACCTTCATGAAATGGTAAAGGCGGCATCAATAGAAGACAAGATAGTCAATATTGAACTTAGAGACAATAGTTTGAAATCAACTAAGTAATATGCGGAACACGTCCTTCGTTAATGGGGAATAACGGTTTCATAGGGCAACGTCAATTGATCGAAACTTAAGGCACGATTTGATTTGGTTTGGTGATGAACAGAGGATAGGAAATCATAGTGAACAGCCAAATAGCGATTCTGAACCTAAGGTTGAAGAAGAATCAATAATATAGATGTTAAGAAATGGATCACACAAATATTGCAATTAAACCATGAAATATTTACATACACCTCCATCACAATACAAAACAATACAGGGGAACAAACAAAACCTACTATTCACCATTCACCATTCATACAACATATGGGTTTTAAAGCAAGGAAGGAAAACTCTCATGAATTGCCTAAAGTTAGCCATACATTGAATGTTAGGAAGGGGGAAGAAAAATAAACAAATGAAATAACCAACTGAATCAAATCTTGATAAAAAAAAATGAAGTTGTTCGCCTGATTGCCAATTAGCCAATCTCCAACTCGCGCTTGTCGTACCACAAGAATCTATGTGCGTGAGGAATTCGGGTTTCCAACCAAAGAAGCAAATATATCTTCCTTGTTCGGCTCGTGAAGGTGAGTGAAATTCCGTATCTTGGCAGGCAATGTTGATTCACGGGAATGGAAATGCCATTCCACTAGAATGCTCTTTCCGACCTTTGATTCACTAAACCAAAAACCATAATATAAGCTACAGATGGAATCACTATTCACAAATTTGGGTGAATCGCCATTTCATTGAGAGGCTGAGGAATGAGTTCCATCTCTTCCCATATCATGTCGAACCAAACACTCCCTAAGATCAACACCCAGCAGCTTTCAAGAAGTTGTCGTATGGACTTGATGCAGGTAGCCTGAAGGAGTGAGGACGATTTTGGTACTCTGCAGCACACATCATAGGAATACTGCCCCCAGATGGTTTGTTTGTATCTGTAGTTGAGGTCTGCTCCATAAAAGGATTGCCAATCTGCTTTTTCAATTAAATGAAGATGTCAGATTAATACAGAGAGCAGGCATTGTAGCAGTGAAAGTGGGAGTGTAGTGTAAACCATGTGCAAGCTATAAACTTGTGCAAATCTATATTTGCCTAAATATTATCAGCATGTACCGGAGAAGTGCTAAACACAAAAAATGACCCCTTTTATGTGCCTTCCATTTCTATTTAGGTATTCTGGACATGGTTAGGCTGAGAGATGGCAAACTGGCAAAAGCATGTGTCAGGCACTGAAGAACTCTAAAAAGGAGGGTGGAAGATGAAGTAACCCAAGAGTACATGTACACATCTATGTAAAAGGTTATGGAAGTTCCCAATCACAAGCAATTACAACCTCGACTGCCATGAGAACACTTTGCTTGTTTTGTCATACACAACATGTGGTATTGATTCCAAGGTTGCTCAAGGTGTAATGTAATATTGTATTGTATTGTTTGACCAAAACAAGTAACAATAACATGTTGATGGACAAAGAATGGCAAGCCAAGTGCATACGTGTAAATTTTCTTCAAGCTTGTCAAGTTGTGTTTGTTTGATGCCATAGTAACTGATAAGAGACATTCAGGACAAGCTGCTAAATACTCAAGATATTCTGCTACATGTTGGTGCCAACATGACAAGCTCTTGATGACATAATGCTCTCCATTTTGGGGGGAATTTTGATAGGTATAATGTGTTTGTAAAGCCTCACTTTACAAGAAGCTATTCACATCAATGTGCGAAGAAAAAAAATGCGAGAATTTTAAAAGGAATATAAATTATTCAGCGCGATAAAAACAGTAACCTATATAGAAAGAAAACATCGGTTATCTAGGTGCATACGAGATGGTTGAAGTGTATGAAATGAAGAAAGTACCCCTTGGATGTCCTCATCAACAAAAGCCTTCTCTTCATCATGATTCTGTGGAACTATACTTAGAAAATTCCCCTGCCTCTGCTGGGCGCTCATTAAATAGGACATCTTTTGCTGTTTTCCCATCAGAAGTGCCTCACAGTGACCAGCCATTTCCTTGTAAGACACTTCAGGTGCGGTGCACACAGAGAGTCTCCCAACTTGATGTGCCGTCTCCAAAACCTAGTACATAAAAATAGTCTGAACAATTGAGTAATAAGCAATAGAGAACCAACATGGAGAAGTTCACTGTGGACCTCTTTCTTTCTATTTCAATATGCACTTTGTTTAGCATATTTTAGCAAAGACAAACTTTACCGAACTAATTTCACCTTTGGTAAAAAGATTTGACTTTTCAGGTTGTCTCGATGAGAGACTGGGAAATCCAAAAGATTGGGTTTGGGAAAAAGACCACCAAAGACAAAATAAGCCACAAGTTTTAGTTTATTTTGTATTCAGTGGACTTTTTAAAAGCACGCAGCGAAAAAGCTCAAGCAGATTCATTATCAGGGTGACTGTCACATAAAATCACTTGACATACCATCACCAAAACTGAGAACATCAGCTAAAGGGCCTGCTATGAAAAGTACTACTCCCTACGTCCCTTTTTGTCAGACCTATACTCCATCTTAGGGCATCCCACACTTTTTTTTTTGGCTAAGCAGGCATCCCATACTTTATGTCCACTTTATAAAGTGAATGGAGAAAATACCAATTATCAATCCCATTATCCCCTTTGCTTTTTGATTTGACGTAACAACTCCAAAGAACCAAATTGACAGTGATGGTGAATGGCACTACTTGGAAAGGGAAAATTTTAGAGTATGATTGTTATGTCTCCCCATAACTTGGATTCACCAAAATAGAACAACAAAAAGAGACGAGGCAACAATTTACAAGCATTCAAACTTGTAGAGGACCAGTTTTGGTATGATATTTTCGTTCAGGTATCATTTGTTTTCATTTCCTTGTATGCACTGAAGCACCTCATTTGAAAAATGAAACATGCAATCGAAACGTACCGATTCTAGAAGTTGATTGACACTCAAGAGATCAAAGGTTTCGAGGGCATGCTCCGAGTTATGCTTAGGTTGACTTCCAAATGTATCTGCAGCATCATCATCTATTGAAAAAAGTGGACTGGCCTGCATTTAAAAAAATTGAAAGTAACCAAACTGAATCCTCATTGTCAAATGGTTAAGTTAGGAGGTGATGTTTAGCCGTTACCTCCTCTGTAGAGCTATTGTCACTTGGATCAAACTGATATACCATTCGTGGAGGATCCATGAACTGGGCTCCCAGAGGGCACACATCATCAGGTACAAAATCGTTCAACAATTGCTCCCTTATAATAGACATCTGAAACAGCAAAAAGAACTTTTGTGTCATTAGTAGCATTTAAAGCACTTTTGTTTTTGGTGCTTTTAAGCTTTAAGAAACAGAAGTTCTTGAGGCTTAATTGGTAGTCACTGAGACTTACGTTTGATGAATTTTCCAAACTCTTCACTATCACAGATGCCAGGGATTCCCTACTCTGGTCCTCAGTAATTTCTATTTCTGAAACGAATTTTGAAGCAGAAACATCGTCTTCTTTAGATCCAAAAGTAATGCTGGAATGCTGAGATCCATTATCATTAGCCTCTAACTTGCAATCGTCAACTAAATTCAGAAATGGATCCACCTGACAAGATACATATACAGAGTCATATACGACGTCACTTTCATTGATATAGAAAACAAGAAATATGGGCTTCCTGCATTATGGATTGCTTTAAGAAGCAGCCTCGCACGAAAAACATGCGAAGACAGGAAAATCCTTCCAAGAAAGTTGCGTGTCAAAACCCAACTCAGTAAACAGACAACACACATAACAAAGACCCACCTACCATTTTGTTCCTAAGGGAAGCCTTGACACATGGAATGAGCGGAAGGATATTGTATGCTTTTGATGAAAAGATGACCAAAAAAGTCGCCAACGTAAAGAGCGATCTTCGACGCGATGGCGGTAGAGATCCTGCGGGAGGAACAGTAGCACATACTCAGATAACATAGTTGATGTCCTGTTAAGTCACCCTTGCCATTCGTAAACAACTACTATGAACAAGAAAACATAAAATAAAGAAGTTAAATCTAGGAAAGGGGAGCCCAAGCTTAATTGAATCACTTGGAAGCATCATTACAGCATGTCCTTAAAAAAGCTTGTTACACAGTTATGTAGAGTTATTTTCTAGTAATGCGAACCACCATACAAAGCAAAAATTCATTTTAAGATAAGGTAATTATACACTAACATACAAATGCCAATGGTTTCTTTTCTAGTTACCAACGGCAGTCTCATCGGGCTTAACCAAGAATCAAAATCCCCTAATAACAAAAGGACAAAAAGAAGTTTTTCCGCTCATGCAGGAATACACTAGAATAATAATTCAAAATGTTGGGCCAATGGCAAAATGCTGAATTTGTACGTAGTGGGGGCCCAAACAAGTGTATTTCAACATTGATAACAAAAAATATATTTATGTTTACGTATTGCTACTTGGTAGATCTAAATTTTTGTATATATGCGTAGCCATCATTTTATTTTACACCCACGACCAAAATAGTGTAGACAACTTAGAATTTAGGGAGTTTTTCAACGCGCGCGCGCGCGCGCACACACACACACACACACACACACACATATATATATATATATATATATATATCAATTTTTAAGATTTTCTTTTCCCATCCAAGGAACTTGCAAGGGCCATCTTGTAGAACTTTTCTAAATTAACCTGAAAAACTACCCACCAACCAGCCCCAAAAATAAAAGATCATATGCTAGTAAATAGTGAATAAATAAAAAGGAAAAAATAAGAGGCACTACAAGGGCAATTTAAATTCAATTCTACCTGACATACAAAATGATGTAAATTCATATGTATAGAAGCTAACCTCCTTCCTTGAGAGAAATGCTTCGCAGGGAAAAGGCTAGCTGAAAACTTCGGACCAGAGCCTCTTGACTGGAGCGCTAAAAAAAAAAGAAGATGAATTGTAATAAGAAGAAACGGCCAAAAAGAAAAAAACAGAGAAACCAAAAATGGAATAACATTATGACACCAAAATGATGATACTGCTTATCACATGTGGAGAATCGGTCTGCATAGAAGAACCAAAAACAAAATATCGCGGACTACTAGAAGTACTAAAATTCCTAAAAAATGTCATTTTTCATGACCGATGCTATGAAAGGATTGTAAAATCACAGTTCATCATCCCAAATATCCTAGGAGACAGCAGTTACATCTTTGTAAGCCACCAAACAACCATGGAGGGAAGTAGGAAACTAAAAACAGTAACGGTAAGCTAGACCACATCCACATAGTAACCGAGGCTGAATAGTTTAACAGAAGAGCGTCTGAAGCGGATAAGGGGTCATGAAACTGGAGAACGTCGATGGGCTAGATAAAAGATCATGGATGTCATTTGGCTAAAAAGAAGGATGCCTCAGACTCTCAATGGGTATACTAGCTTCATGGTGTACATTTTGAGTAAGTGCATATAATATTTTTAGCTTTTTTTATTTTCTCTTTAGTTTTTCTTGCCTAGTGTTTAGACTACCGGTTAAGGAACACAATCCAGTATAGCACCTAATATGATGTTGGACCTCCCCACCTAATAATTTAACCTTTTGTGTTAGATATAAAGTTTCTACATGGTATTAAAGCCGGGCCCATTCCACCCAAATTGTGAAAAGAGGTTGCACGTGATGGGGGATGTTAAGGAACACAATCTATAGAATGGGTGACCAATTCATATAATATTGGGACCTCTCCACCTAATAGTTTAAGCTTTGGGGTTGGAAATGAAGTTTCTTTTTAAGTCACTGGATGAAGATACTATGGTTTAAGTCACTGGATGAAGATACAATGGTAGAGGCAAATGGTTGGAAACACTCTCTAACAAACCTAAAACATACAGATGGGCAGAACTACAACGCAGCATGGAGCCCAAAAAACTATATTAGCCATATGGTGCAAGTGTTATGCTCTAGTTGAAGGAACCAAAATTCTCCAAGTTACGGATGGGTAGTACTAGAAGGCTGCATTAACTCAAAAAGTCTTATGCTCTGGTTGAAGAAACCTAGGTTCTCCAAGTGTGATACAGATGTTCTAGAACTGTGGTACTTGGACTCGGGTACGGGTGTCAAGTGCGGTGTATGTATCCTATTGTTGGGTTCCTCAAATTCACATGCCCAAGGACCTTTCATGCACATAATGGGAGTTCTTGAGTAGTTTTATTGCAATCTCCACTTCTTAAACATTCTTTTTTGGTTGCATGTCCAACTAGATATGTGAGGTAAATATCCCACACAATGCACGTCCAACTATACATGTCGGGTACATAGCCAAGACCCAAATTCGGAGAGCTCACAGAACATGGGCTATGAATTTAGTTGAAGCTTTCATAGCCAAATATTACATCATGGAAATGAATCAGTCAGCTGAAAGAACACGTTCATGAATAAAAGAACAAAGATATCAAGCCAAACACAAATCGATAAATACCTTGCCTCGAGAGAACAGCAACACTAGGCTGTATGTATGAGCTATTGCTTCGTAGTTTTCAGGCATATTTGCTGGTGAGATGGATTGTGCCCAAATTGATGAAAGCAGGAGGCTAATCTGGCGGCTACTCAGCCTAAGAGAAACTGCTTCCTGGCGTTTAAAAAACAAAAAACAAGTCATCCAACTTGACGATCCAAAATATAAGTGACTTTGATGCAACTAAGGAGTCATAATCAGGCTACAGTTGGTCTTAAACCCCTAACATACATGGATCAAGCCAAGCCCCTGGCCTGGCCTGGCCTGGCCTAAGAATTGTATTATATGCTGAAACCTAGCCTAATGATGGATAAACAAAGTAGACCACAGTGTGTCCCAACCCTGTTGACATACAAGGGTAATGCCTATACAACTGGAAAAAAGTAAATTGTATGCAAATGAGCGCCTGAGTTATGACCAACCCCTGAAGATGACTTTTAATAACCAAAAGAATACCACGGCCTTATCATTTTGGTGAAAGAGTTTGGTTAGATCTTCTATTTTGTTTACATACTCGGTGCATAAATGATCTGAAACTTTTAATGATTCCAAAATTTTCATGTGTGCGATCAGGCTTTGGCATATAAATTGATTATATTACATAAGCTTACAGCTAGCGATGTGGAAAAAGAGGTAGATTAAATGGCTTAGTCCATTCTGAAAAATGAACAAAGGATATTTGATTTAACTGCCATGTCCAGTTCAAAGTGAAGTTGGAGGAATGGGCGTCACAATGCGATATATATAAATGCACCCCTTCATAGTATAAAGTTTCCAGATCAATGAGAAAATTCTGAACCTACCAATTCCTTATTTGAATTGTTCGTAGAGCCTTCATCTGCTGTTGGAAGTACTGGCGAACTTTTCACGCTATAGCCTCGACTGTAAGCAGATTTGATTCTGTTCAGCATCCCATCATTGCCGTTTTGCTGTTGCCCCTCCGTGACAAGGCTTTGTTTATTTTCCTGAGTTACATTTTCCCTTGAGGAAGACTTTTCATTTCTCAACTTCTCAAAGAGGGCAGCTGATGAGGAAAAAACGGAAACAGTTCTAGACAGAGTTCTTGCAAAATCAGCCACATTCTTTGACTCAGTAACAGATGAGCTTGTATGAGGGCGAACAGAAGATGGTACAAGGACAACAGAAAAGATGCGGTGAGCCCCAATACGTGTTTCATGGTCTGGATGGACCATAGCAGGGAGTAACTGGTGAAATAAAGCCTCAGGAAATGCCTGAGAAAAAAACAAAGCGGGAAAAAAAGAGATAATGTCAGCTGTAAGGTTGACTAAGGATATAACATCTCTTTCCCCTTTTGTTGGTCCATTTTAATAATCCAACTTTTCAAGGAGACCCAATGATAGAAGTTTAGAAGTCAATACTTTCCAAAAGTGTCCTTCACTATTGCTCTTATTTTGCTTCCTTGGAGTAGTTACTTCTTTTTCCACAGTGAAAATTTGAATTGATGATGGGCATCCCAAAATGGAATATGGACCAAGAAAAAGAGATGAAGTAAACAACAGGAGAAAGTGGGAAATTCATTGAAAGAGTTTACTTCCTTGCCTTGTCTTTGTATGACAAATTTGGTATGGAGGCAACAATTTGAGCAGTACGGAAAACAGCAGCAATGGTAGTCCTGGCTACAACTGTAACACTTGAGATGTTCTCTAACATCACGGCCATGGTGTCAAGAATTTGGCCGGCATCTCCAACCTGTTTCTCAATGATTGGCAATTCAGTATTAACTTCTTTTTAGTTTTGTCTCAAACATTCTAGACACATTAACATCATTCACTCAAGGGTGTGTTTGGACTTGAGTAAGGGAAAGGGACAGTAAGTTAGAAAGTTAGAGAGCAAATTCTAGGGAAAATAATTGCATTCTTTTGTTGGGTTTGCAAAGCAAGAGAAAACAAACTGTGAAGAAAAACAATTTCCCTTGTTTGGGTTTTAAGGCGAAAGAGAAAGAAATGATATGCAATGCTAGTAACAAATAAATAAAAAGATGAAAGAGCAAGGAAACAAAAGGGGAAAAATAATTTTGCATTTTTTCTTTGATGTTTGTCCAGTTTCCTTTCGTAGAAAGGACCCAACAATGAAGGACAGAAAAGAAGTTCTCCCCCTTCTTTTCCTCCTTTCCTCAAGTTCCAAACACGCCCTACATGCTATGAACCACGAAGAACCAGTGAATCACTAGCAAATGAAATAAAACTTGTACATAGCATCAAAAGTAGTTCAAGTTAGTTACTAATAAATATACACTGCAGGTGTATTTGGCAGTGTAGGAGATAAATGTCACCTTATGTGATAACTCCACAAGACACTCATCGACAGCTTCCTGAAATTTGCTGTTCCATTTGATTACGTCAGCACCTGAATTTGCATCATCAAGTGAATAATGAATGCTTTTCCTTAGGTGCCTCATAACATCGGTTATTGCACCAATAATAGCTACAGAAGGCTGAACATTTGCTTGTCGAGTCAGAGAGGTGGTAACCTCAACAATTTCAAGCTGCATTTCTGGTTGTTTAAGGACATTTTTGTGATCAAGATGCTTGATTAAACTTGAAATCAAAAAGTGTGCATTTTCCCCTGAAAAATCAAATCAAAGAAGAGCCACAGTCATCAATATG
Source organism: Rhododendron mucronatum var. ripense (assembly GCA_019656295.1). NCBI lineage: Eukaryota > Viridiplantae > Streptophyta > Magnoliopsida > Ericales > Ericaceae > Rhododendron > Rhododendron mucronatum. The sequence goes on from BPLT01000109.1 coordinate 546,895, forward strand.
TCAAAGTACAATACATATTAAGGGATTGCAAAGAAATAGCATTAATGGTGAGAACTGCAGCATTGCACCATCAAAATTGCTGGTGGAGGGAATGTTCTAGTACATTGTCCATTATGCTAGTTCTTTATTCTATGTTTTGGAGTTCAAAAAATCAACCCCTCCTGAAAAATAAAAAAGATCTCTACATTCCCAAAGCTAACCTTCATAAACAATATAATTAGGATGGAAACACTCAAACTTTTTAAGGGGACAAGCATGTCCCAGTAAAAAGTTGAAACTCTCGAGATAGATTGACCAAAAGAGAGTGAGGTAGTAATCAAGGTAAATACCAGAATCATCCATTAAAAACTGCATGTCCTTCAGGACAGGAAAAGCAAGCCCATGATGAGCAGGCCACAGTTTTCCATTGTCAAAACAGCGGAACAATGATTCCAAAACACGCCGCGTGGTTGTAGCCTCCTTGGCCAGCTTGGCCATATTATGCAGGCATACTCTGGACCAAAAGCTGGGGTTATTTGCATCATCCCTGTTAAAAAAAATTAAGAAAGAAAAAGTTGTGTTTCCACTTTATATAGAAAAAAAAAAAAAAGGAGCAATGTATTTGCATGTAGATTTGTGCCAAGAAATTACGCTGCCAAATTTACTTCGCCTTTCTCGTTCACGATCGTCCTCCAAGAAGGAACCCTCATTTTGAGCTCTGGTGAAGGAGACACATGTCCCGAATCTTTAAGTACTTCTTGCACCCACCGGTTCGGATTATTATTTCCAGAGTCCATAGACTCTTTACTAGGACATCCGTAATTTTCCAAAACTACTGAAACAATCTATTTAATGAAAGTAAGGTCAGAAGCATCGCGGTGGAACTTGTTCTTCGCATGGCAACAATGTCGAGCTATTTCAATAATTTCAACTCTACAAACTAGAATGCAAACATGCATCTATACAACTTGTGATGGAAACAAAATCAGTTCAATTCAAAAGCGTAAATATTGAATGAAGGTGTTTAGTCATGATAGTTAATGGTTAACATATTCTTTCTGGTTAAGAACTTTAGATGCGAGATAGCTACTGGCAAATGACTAACTCTTAGAAGTCGAAAACCATTTTAGGAAACGACCATAGGACGTGGAGAAAATGATCCTTCTAGCTAGAACAATAATATGATATATATCTTCAGTCCAGAAAAGAGCTACACAAAACTATTTACAGATTCTATTGAGTTGATAGCCAGCAGCCCACCAAGTAAATAAATTTTATAATCCATGAGAGCAATGACCAACTTGGACACATTTTTTCACCATGTTTTCAGCTCGGATGTGCATCCAACTCGTGAAATTTTTGTGCTAAATAAGTCTATTTAATGTCTTTCTAATGCCTCTCTAGAGTTGGTTCAATAATAGTCATCATAAGGGATGCACATTTTCCTTTGCTAACTTCTCAAATTCAAATTCCTTCTCTATACTCAGGAAAGTAAAACATATAAGCAAATGTGCAAGACCCATGAACTGACAGTCTAATGCTGTCTAGAAGATTATTAACCACCAAGGATTTTCCAAATTGCAAGCCAAAAGAATATGAGCTTTGGTGGTATTCTCAAATCATAACAAGCATAACAACAAATGACAGGATGATTTCAACTACTGTTACGCCAATAAAAAATATGTAATTGAACCTTCAGCTTTATTCCCCAACCAAAACTAGCTACATCCAATAACTCTATGTAGAAAATTTCCCAATTCTGAAATCATAAGAAAGCTTTCAGTTTCCGAGCACAAATTAAAACAATGACATATTCAGAGAGAGAGAGCGAGGGAGACCAGAAAACAACAGCAGTATTGATCAGACAAACTAACAAACCAAAAGTAGAACTGAGGTTATGAGACCATGTATGCAAACTAGTACTCTATGAAAGGGAGATTGAACAAGTTCAAACTACTTACATTGTCAAACTCAGCTGAAATATGCGAGTTTTGACCCATAAACCAAACCTACACAGCACACAAAACAACAAATGACGTGGAAATGGTGATCAAGTAATTAAATATACACATGTACAAATTTTCCGAAGTAATAGCAAGCATTTCTTATGTAACTATATATAGTGGTATTGCACAACTTGTCACCAATGACTCAGATGAGACCACAAAATTGCCTTAATCCCTTTTATAACCTAATCTGTAATACCATTATCATTTTCAAGGCAAGAAAGATGATTAACATACTCAAAATAAACCTCCATACACAGCAATGGATGTCGCAGGAGGGCAGGGAGAGGGCAGAGTCAATAGTGAAGAGTTAATGAAGGATAGATGGTAGCTTCTCACAACAATAAAAGGAATTTTGCTCGACACTGCTTAGATTCCTTCCTTTATTTTTTAAGCCAAATGCCATGGCAATATTAGGTTGAAAATTATTCATTAAGATGAATTTTTCTTTTCCATGTTTATGGTTTCCAAAAGATACCAGCGAAGAGAGGGCTTGCAGCCCAGCTGAACGAAGATTATTAGCTTTCTCCTCTTCCCCTGCTTCTTGAGCCAGTTGACAGAGTTTTGGAATGAATCCGTCTAAGTTAAACATGTAAGCTCCATCTGTCTGCAAAAGTACAAAAGACAGCTAAGCCCAAAGTTTTTGTAGGCAGCATAACTTACAAGCTTGACAAACATTTCATTAATTTCTGCAATTGATCGCTAAATAAAAACAGCCCACCAACCTGATTATTTACAAAGTCAAAAAGTGTCTCGCATCCTATAATTTGTATATCATCCTGTCGTGCTTGATCCAGCAGAGTGTGAATGATGCTCAGTAAACTACTTGCGAAGAGAGGCCTGTCACATAATCACGTGTAAAAGTGCAGATATTTAGATATCTCTGACCCAAAAAAGATAACAGAAGGTATACATCAGAACATGATATTCATTAATGATAGAACAGTTTTGCCTCCACTTCGTATATTGTACTCTAGCTCATGAGTCATGACTAATAATGGCATTAAGTTACACTGGAGGAAAAGAAAAGAAGAATGCATGCCAATTAAACTACCATAGATAACATCATAGCATTAGGGTAACATCTATCTGTGTTTGCTGAAAAACATAACAGATGCTATGAGAATGAAATAGGAGGATCTCCATCATGAATTTGTTTATAGCTGGTCAACGGGGAATCCACATTGAGGAGGGCAGTTAGGACATAAATTAGACTTCCATATGGATTTGGCCCCCGTCTAGTGGACTGTGGGATTGGTACCCCAGAGATTAGTTGAGGCCCAGACACTCTGAGTTATCAACAAAATACAGGGTATGTAAAGGGAAAGTGGCAATCTGGAGATAAGACACCATACAGAGGATACACAATGAGCAGGCATCAACACCAATTATGCTTGGAACATGCTCGAGCTCTACTTTTAAGTCCGTATCATCAATCAGGTAACTGCAGTAAGATTTCCAATTACTTATAACATAAATGGTAACTTGAAGCTTGCTTGGGACACAAATCAATCTGAATCTGAAATCTCTAAATGCTATCACTGGATAACTGTTAAAGTAGTGACCAATAATTGGCCATTATCAGTTCTCTTCCATACTAGATTGTAGTCTACAATAAGATAGTATTAAATAAGAGCAATTTCCCCCTGCCTGGACCTTCCCCCAACCCTTCTATAAAAAAGACACAAGTGATGGTTTCATTGCCAACAAATTTTAAACAAGAACAGGTTCAGAGAATATGAAACCATTTCCAAAACCCAAATGGAAACCCACAGAGAACACGGACAGGGTTGAAGGAAAAATACTCTCAACAAATAATCCCAACTCTTTGTAGATATTATGATCTATGACGCTATTATAAATCTTTCAATAACTCCCAGCAAAGTGCTACGTATTTTAAATGCAAATTCTACAACAAATCCAACTAATTCATAATGCATTAAATGTCGAAGCTTCCCACAAAATCAACTTTTCAACTTTTAACTCTCCGGATCCCAGAAAAGACCTAAAATAAAAATTATGGCATACAATCTTAGTGGAACCCCGTAGTAAAAATAGGCATAGTTTCCATAAAGCCTATAACAACCCACTAATAACTTAAATACACTATAATCCAGAAGAAAGTCGAAAAGAAATTGTAATGAAAGCATAAAAATTCGGTAAGAACCAAGAAGGAATTAACTCACATTTGCTCCTTACAAGAAACTAACAACTTCTTGTAGACACACAGGACAACTTTTGCTGATTGAAAATTCTCAGTTCTCAATTCCTTGTAGCACCTCTGCTCAAGTGAATTTGTGATCTGGTAATTATGATAAAAATTCAGTAAAAGAAGCAACAATGAGAGATTGCAGGAAAACTTCTCCTAGATTGACTTTTGCAATATGGGCAGGAAGTTGGATTAATAACCGTTAAGTAAAAGGATTCCATTTAGCAAACGAAACGAGGCAAGGAAATGCCTCAGGTCAATAAATCTGCAAACCAAAGGATTCTCCATTTTCCAACACACATACACACAGAGAGCGCAATCATGTAAGTCTGCCAGACTAACAGAAACATAGACCAAGAGGTTACAACAACCAAGCGGTGATAGAACAAAATGTAGAATTACTCTCAAACAGTTTCTTGCTCCTTCATTGCCTAATTTCTTTCACACTCGATAAATTGTCCTTCGCAAGTGTTATTAGCATCGATCCGGGGCTTTCACATCATTGTCACGAAATGGGGATCTTTCATGATGAGCTAGTGGCTTCAAAATAGATGTTCATAATCATAAAAATGTGAAGCATGAAATTCTCAAAGAAGCAAATGCACAATTTGTGAGTTCACTTCTTCTTGGCTGTTAGATCACCGATTGTCCCAAAAGCTCCAACTGTTACGAAATGGGCTCAGCAGTAAATTAATCAAGCTATCCAACATCCCCTTCACATGCAACCCCGTCTTGCATGAGGGGATCAAAAAACATAAGCATAACACAAACAAAGAAAAAGAATGCACATGGGAGCAGACACATATGGAGAGACTTAAACACGACTTCTCGAAAACCCAAGGTCTGATACTATTGTAGATCAATACTTTAAGCTTAAGCTGTCAGCATGTCAGGAAATATGCAGCAATGTAATTGAGCGATCCAACATTGGAAAACAGAGAATCTTGTCTTTCAAGTTCCTCCATCACATAGTTTCTCAACCTTACTCAGCTTCTCAATGCCTTTTGTTAGAGCCTCCCAATAGGAATATTTGATTTGACATTCTTTCATGTGTTTAGGAACATTCGTAACAGTTTGCACCAGATTCAGAGATTTAAAATCTCCCTTTGTTGGCTAGCCACTTTTATTTTCTGAGTTTTGGATCATGCAGAGAATTTTCTTTGAAATCAAAAAGCGGGAAACTATCTAACCAAGTAGCTCCGAGTCTCCAACCAAAAAACAAAAAACAAAAAACCTAACCAAGAAGCAGTTCTGATATTAATTTTGCTCCCATCATGAACCTCCACTTGATTTGCAATTTCATAGCAACCTTTCCTTTCACAGCTTTGTGAACGGGAGGTGATGGGGGTGGTTTTATCTTATCTATATCAAATCAATGTCTTTGCACAAACTCTAGTAAGCACACTTCGAAATTCCATAACTGAGAGTCCGCAGCTGATCTACTATCATCAAATGCTATAGGAATCTCTCCAACTGATTTTTTGACAAAATAACTCTATTTATCTGGAAACATCTGTAACTTTATTTTCCACACACTATTCATGCTGACAAATTCTGGCCTCACAAGTTCCTCCCATGTTCGCTCAAGATCTTTGCAAGAAAGAGAAGAAAACTTTGATCCTTTATCCCACTCATCTCTTTAATTTCGTATTTGTTTACCTTGTGGCAGTGTCCAATCATCACTATTCGCAGCTGTTTCATTTTATTTCGTAATTTTGGATCTAAACAAGTTCAACCTTGTCTCTTTCAAAGTTGTGGCACTTTCACGGCAGTACAAAGAGTTGGGGAGGTAATTGAAGGAGATGCAAGAGAATATGAAATGTGAACAGAGACAGATTGAAGTAGAGTACATACTTGAAGGAAGTACGAAAAATAGACAAATAGGAAGCGAAAGGAAACAATATTACCTAGTCACTCCAATTAAACATCATCATTTTTAGGGCAATCAAATATGAAGGAGCATATGTGTTCTTCATACATAGGAAGATAAGTTACATATTAAGGAGATTACGCAGAAGTGAAGCACTCAAAGGCTAATTTACTGAGTAACCCACCCCTGAGAAAGTACCTTAACAAGTTTAACTCAAGACTAAGTAACCTACTCAACGAGTACTTCAAGTTCATGACACACCTAAGCATAGAGACATGAATCGTAACATTATCCCCATGACCTGCAGAATTGCAAGATCAACCCAAAGGACTCATAACTTAGGAGATAAATTCCAGATTTAAAAACAGTACGTGGAAGTTTTCTATTTCTCCATAAGTGAATAATGAATGGGCCACACAGGTAGAAATGAAGCTTAAGAGTCCATTCACCGTGTAACTCAGGGGCAGGGGATTAAGGAACAGATGGAGCAAGAACAACCATTACAAACAGCATTTGATCAAACAGACTGTAAAAAGCTCAATGATTTTGGTCCAAGTTCATGATGTTTCAACGGACGGTTACACTAAGATTAACAATGAAAACTGACTTGAGCAAATCAATTTATAAAGTTGTATCAAGAATATCATTTGCAAACAAATAGTTGCCCATCACTGATGTTGCATAAGAGTTTCCCCTACAATTGTGACAGCGTTGCAAATATTGAGGGAACCCCATTGTTTTGAGGACTGTCCAAATAAATTTGTTGGTACCTTGGGTATCCGCAAAGGATTTTTGGCTGCATATTCACATAGTTTTCCAATCTTTCGATCATTTGGTTCCTCTTCCTATAAAATGATAAATCACAATATGTTATAAAAAAGGAATATGTTCATGTTGCAAGACATAATGGCCTGAAATTTGCGAATATGTTTAGATATGATACTGCTGATCCCCGATCACATAACAAAAAGGATGGTGAGTGAAATATAACATGCATGGCAACAAGATGCAGCAAGATTAACAATACGAGTAAGATAGACAATAAAACCGAGGATGCAAGTTGAGCAAAATCATTCGACAAATGAACTGTTGGAAGTCGATGTTTGTAATTGTGCCACAGTAGTGAATGGTAGAAGTCTGCTTTTAAACTTATCTGCAAAAAGTAGGAACTGGGGCCCCTTTCTAGGGAAAACTAAGAGAGACTACCCTAACAAAGGACAAGAACAAACAAACAAATTAATGATTATGGACGCAAGCAGATCCTCAGCTTTTTCATACTCTCTTGCCTGGTCATTTCCACATATGCTTCTTGGCACATTTTTCACCTTGGAAAAATACTATGTATGGGATATGATCGAGAGATCACAAATCTTGCAAAGATGAAGTCTGGAACATTCTCTGTGACTGGACCAACAAAAGCAGAATCCAATACATGAACTGCAACAGAAGTGGTCAAAACCCTTCTTTTATCGTTTGGAAGTTCAGTTTTTTGTGGTCCAATAAGTCTCCCCCACAACAAATAGAAAATGGAAATCACAGAAATGAAGATCACTATAAACGTTTTCAATTTGTACTATAAATTAAAGGAAATGGTTAAAAAAGATTCTCATAGAAGATTCCAATTACTTTGAAGTGAATTTTGTTCAGTTGATTTCTGTACAAGAAGAACCTAGGAAATACAGCATTTTACGAAACAAAACTAGGGTTGCATCAGAGTTGAGGGCAGTTTTTCAGCTACTGATTTAGCAGAAACTAGAATGCTTTATTTCTCTTTCAGGAAATCTGCAAATATGTAAGGAATTAAGTTCTTCATGAAGTTTATCACTAGCGGCTATGAAGATATCTTGAAAAAGCACTGGTCAAATTTAATAGTGAGTACATTTTGAAATGAAGAGAACGTGTAACAAATGTGTGTTGAAGTCATCTATACACACTTTTCAGTTGTTCATAAAATCAGAGAAATTAAGGGGCTATTTGATGGCCCTAGTAAATGCTAAAGTGTGGCTTCTCAGTCAACTGAATTGGAGAGCACACGACTTGGCACTTTTTCTAAGATAAGTTAAGGAGACTCGAGACTCTATATTGAGTGGAACAAATCCAATTTAAAAAGATCTGACCTATTTAAGTGTGTGTAAATTCATTGAATAAAAGGGAAAAAAAGGTCCCTTGTGTGCTCAAAACTCACATTGGAAGGTAATTTGAATTTAGTCTCAACACAACCCTTTTGTCATTTCTGAATTAATATCAACCAAGTTATCTGCTTAATGTTTCCAAAACCTAGAAAGTTCTGCAACCTCCATCATCACAATGGGCTTCCAGTAATATAGGCCACGAAACAATTACTAGGAAGACTAGTTAAAAGTTCCACAAAAGTCAAAACTATGCTGGAAAAGACTTTGAACATTGTTATATTTCTTAAGGGCGCTAGTGATCAGATTACAAGACCGTAGAAATAATGAGAAAGAGAATTATATATCATGTTTGGGATTATAAATTAGGTGAGAAACGGAGAGGTAGAGAACTCTCTTATCTAATCTGTTTTCTTTCTCACCAAAGATGGCATGATTTGCTGAGAATTAATGAGAGACAAATTTGATTCCTTGTTTATTCTAAAATAAACAAAATGAAGTCGAATACAAATCACACCCATATCCCATCTCTCTTGCTTTGCTTTTTCACTCAACCAAACATAAGGCACAAATCATTTCGTTGCAAATGGAGAGCAAAGTCTCTAATCAATTCAACATAGGGCATAACTCTACGTAATATAAAATTAAATCTCTTGAAGTTGATCTTGAATACAACAAACCAATAGGCTAACCATAAATCCCATATCAAATGAACAATAAAGATTAATGGGCCTTTCAACAGCAATGTGAAGTAAACGAAGTAATTCACAACATATAAAACTGACCTGAGATCGAGGAAAAATTTCTGCAATCAACTTTTTGTACCTCTTCACGGGCTGCCTAGACCTCGCCCGCATAGCAGGGCAGAAAACGCAAAGAGTGCCGCACGCTGGCAAAACTTGCCTCGAAATTACACCGGAAACAACGCTCATTCTGAATTCTAATTATGTTCAAACTCGCTAAAATTCCCTATACCCTTTTTCCAAATCCTTTTCGTTTTCTTTCCCTTCTTTACCCTACAATCCTCGGAATCTTCTGAAACCGAAAAGAAGGGAAAGAAAACCTCTGGAGATCAAATGGCAACTTTCGGATTCCGGGACCAGCCTACAAATCAACAATTTGAGGTCATCAAACCCTAGAATTTCAATGCCCCCAAATCAAAAAATCATAAATCTGAAAAGCAGAACAAAATTTTGGATACAATGACTATTTAGGTCCCATGTTATCGTGCCATGTGAGAGCAGCGTTTCAAACCAACTGTTGCATCTAAATTTCTCGAAAAGCATGGATAGAGATGGAGAAATTTCTTGTACACATTGGGGTGAATTTGGGGTCAAAACAATTTGAGATCAGCACACCTTGAATTATTTCAATAACCCATCTCAGAAATTGTAAATCCTAAACGCAGGGACATTTATCCCACGAACAATGATACCTTCGGATCGATGCTCTTAGCAGCACACCGGAGGCTGGTAATCCGTCAAAGCTGTTCAACCATGTACATAAATTACCATCTCCCTCTCTCTCCTAAAATAACTACCTTGCTTTTCTCTCTCTAAAAACCCCCTCCCCTCTCTCTCTACAACTGTATCTATAATCACAAATTGAAGGGCCTGCAATAATTAATTGCTACTACCAATTAGAGAATCCAACCCTGAATGACTGAAAAGATTTGAGTTTAGTCGTTTCGGTGGTCAAATTATTGATGTCGATACGAATGTCATGCGGATATTTAGGATGGTAAATCTTAGCCGTTGCTTCTGTTACCGTTGAAATTTGACGCCCCTCAAAAATCCATTGGCGGTTTATTTTTCTTGTATATTAAGGGTGAGTATGGCCAAACTTTTCAAGCCTGTTTTTTGACAAGGTCGTTTTGGTTGCATGATCTGACTTTTGTACATGGAATACGAATTTTATTTGGAGCTCTAAACTTGTATGTGAGCAATAATGCTCTCTTTAGCACGATAAGATTCGTAAATAAACTCAAAACCATCATTGGCTTGAGGTTGAGCTCAAGTTCACTAAAAAAAAATTAATAAATGAGTTTGAACATTCTATAGCTTAGCTCCTCGGTTCGGCTCCTTTCCTTTGGGATGTCATCATTGCAATCTAACATATTCACGAAAATTATTCAATACTTTCGAAGTATATGAATAATATACTTCATTCTCTCACTTAATATATGAGGCCATATAGAGGACACATGTGAGACCCATATATTATATGAGAGAAGAAAGTATACTATTCCTATAATACAGGAGTATTGAATAATTACTCATAGATGATTCACCAAAGGTTGCCACACGAATTGAGCTTGTCTTCGGCGACGGCAACACAGCAGCTTTGAAGAGAGAGAGAGAGAGAGAGCTACAGCCACCATAGCAAAGGGGAAAATGGCGAGGACGACGGTGAGACAGCTGGGTTCCACTTCGAGCCTTTCCGCCTGGGAAAATACCCAAATCTGAGGAGCATCAAAGCTATTGGAGATGCTCTTATAAATGCATCGAAGGCATTTTGTAGCAAATGATTTCATCGTTACTTTAAATTATGAGGAGTTTATTATTTGATATTTGATGTCACTTAACATTTTTTGGAGGATAAAGGATTCCAACATATACAGATATAGCATCACATACAAATTACTCATTACTCATATAACCAACAATATCAGAATCTACACAAGATGATGACACACGATAAAGAGACTGCGGTTGAAGTTCATTATGGTTGTCGAAAGTTCCCCGGAGAAGACCAGACAGATCAAGACCACCCACAACAGAATTTAGAAAGAAACCATTGCCGAATAGTTCAAATAAGTGAAATAACCACGAAGGATACGACAAGGATCGCGAGATCTCAAATCTCCAGTGCTACGCACAAATCAACTCAGATTTTGATCTAAGGATTCAAGGTAGCAACCAAAAATAACCATGTCCACAAGAAATTCCAACATCCCTGCACATCTTGCAACTAAATCTGTGCTGGAAATCCCCCATCCAAGAAACATAAAAATAAATAAATAAATAAATAAAATAAATGCAGCTTTAAAAGGTTCATGGATTGTAGAAAACCTTGAAACAGTGGAAGCCAAAGCAAATAGGTGGAAGGAACATCATTGCCTAGCCTTTGAAAATCATTCACACGGGATACAGGTGGAGGGTGTAAACTGTCAACTATCTTGCAAAAACTACAGAAACTCAGAACAATGCATTGTGCAAATCCAACAAAACTGATATAGCTAGCTATCCAACAACACATCCAAAACGAAAACAAATTAACTTCTCTTGAAAAATAAAAGTACAATAAGTATCTTAAATAGAAATCTTTAAAAGCAGTCCAAAGAAGAACTTCCTCCCTGCTTGTGCTAAACCATTAATGAACTTAAACATCAACCCTCTCCGAAGCTTCTTCAATAAGTGTCACCTTGGCCGTGGGCTTTGCGAACAACAGATCAGTATATTCTTGGTATGGAGATTTCGTAAACCGTGTCTCTGTCCACAAGTCGGGGGTAAGGAAGCCGTACGTCTTCATCAGACAATCAAAAGTAGCCTGCAAATAACACAGTGATATGCCAGCATAAATACCACAACAAAAGAACACTTAGAAACAAGGGAATTACGAGAAGTTGTCAGCATAGTTTCCTTTGAACCAATATGCTTTCGTACTACGTTTTTTTACTATACACGTGCTATTAGAGGAATTCAGCACATAGAGCTTAATCAAAGGGAGCTACTAAAAACTTACCTGACAAGATACATAACATACTTAGATACCATAGCTATCTAAAAATGAAAATAGACAGAGCTAGATTAATTAACTGAAAAAGGTATGTTGGCTCCTTACAGTCGGTCAAAAAATAAGCTATGGGAGGTAAGCTTGCAGCATACCAATTGGCGTACTTATCTAGAACTGTGAAATTGATAAAGAAGCTAGGTGGCCTAAACTACTTCGGAAACGCTGCAAACCCTATAACAAGCATATGCAGAAGAAAACATGAAATTGTTATTCACACTTCCCATAATTTACAAGGATAGTACTTTTTTTTTTTTTTTGTTTTGCAAAAGCCAAAAAGAAATGTACCAGAAGACAGGTAACACGATGCAACAAAACACATTCGTGCGATGCACCGAGCTGTTTAATGCTGGCGAACAATACATCTATGCTTCAGAAACATGAACATCCCCCACTAATTGTTTTGTCAAAAAAACTGAGAGAGTTCACAAGTAAGAAGCAACAACCAATTCAATCATCTCTAATCTAAACCTATGTATTTGTATATATTTTGCTTTGAATGGATCGGAAAACAATTGAGAGGGTGATTTATCAAGCCGATTGTGAAACAACCAACGACACTGAAGCAAGTTGTAATTGTGATGCAGGACAATAAGATAACATAATCCTCCTCAGCCTTGATCTTTCATTTACGCTTTCATTGACACGTCCAACAGCAGCGGCCAACGGACGCAACGCCTCACGGAAGTGATTGATTGGTGCAGAGTGAGTTCATCGTACGATCCTGACAACTATGATTCACACTTCCCATAATTTGTAATTTATAAGGATAGTATTTTTATTTTTATTTTTGCTAAAGCAAAAAAGAAATTTACCAGAAGACAGGTAGCACAGTGCAACAAAACACATTTGTGCGATGCACCGAGCTGTTTAATGCTGGCGAACAATACATCTATGCTTCAGAAACATGAACATCCCCCACTTCTTGTTTTGTCAAATAAACAGAGAGAGTTCACAAGTAAGAAGCAACAACCAATCTAATCATCAATAATCTAAACCTATATATGTGTATATACTTTGCTTTGAACGGATCGGAAAACAATTGAGAGGGTGATTTATCAAGCCGATGGTGAAACAACCACCGACACTGAAGCAAGTCGTAATTGTGATGCGGGACTATAAGTTAATATAATCCTCCTCAGCCTTGATCTTTCATTTACGCTTCTGTTGACACGTCCAACGGCAGCTGCCGACGGACGCAACGCCTCACGGAAGCTATTGATTGGAGGGTTTGAAATATGAAACTCCTAAACCACAAGATGGTTACCACTAAATACTAGTAAATAGAACAACTCTTCTACCGAAGTCAATTTATTACCTCCTCCATCCCCAATTGTTGGTGCATATTGTCCTTACGTGTAAAAATATATCAAAATATGGTACTAATGTGAACAATTTTATAACTTCTCAAATGGTGCAGGCTAAAAGAATAAAACCAAAAGAAACTGATAAACCTCAGATCACTCCAACTCACTAATATCCATGAGATATCTATTGAAATGGCGTTTTTTGCTTATTATTCCTAGTAGGCGGAGGTTAGGAAGACCGTAATAAATTCATGTCGAAAACACAAGCATAGCTAAACCACCACAGATGTACTCCTAGCAAAAAAAACAAACCTTGACGAAATTTCCAAGAGTCTTGGTGGACCCACGAGAGGAAGTAAAAACGTCCTCAATCCCAGCAAACTGCAGCACCTTCTTGGGCACCCTAGCCGCCACAATCCCGGCGCCCCGCGGCGCCGGCACCATCCTCACCGTCACCGACCCGCACTTCCCCGTCACCTTACACGGCACCGTGTGAGGCTTCCCAATCTTGTTCCCCCAGTAGCCTCTCCTCACCGGCACCACCGACAGCTTCGCCAGTATAATCGCGCCACGTATCGCCGTCGCCACCTCCTTAGAGCACTTGACCCCTAAACCCACGTGGCCGTTTCCGTCGCCCACCACCACGAAGGCCTTGAACCGGGTTCTCTGGCCAGCCCGGGTCTGTTTCTGGACCGGCATGATCTTCATGACCTCGTCTTTTAAGGTGGGACCCACGAGGGTGTCGATGATCTGGTGCTCTTTTATGGGAAGGGAGTGGAGGTAGATTTGTTCCAAGGAGCGGATCTTCCCGTCCTTGACGAGGCGGCCGAGCTTTGTGACGGGGACCCATTTCTCTTCCTCGTCGCGGCGGGGGGCGCGGCGGCGTCCGCCCCGTCCTCCGCGGTCTCCGCCTCGGCCGCCCCTGCCGCCGCGGTCGCCGAAGCCTCGGCCGAAACCCCCGCGGTCTCCTCCTCCTCCTCTCTCAGCCATGGCTTGAACTTTGAAGCGAGAGAGAGAAATGTACAGATAGAGATGAGAGAGAGAGAGAGAGATTCGGATGCAGAGTATATATGTGGTTGAGAAGGAGAGAGAGTAGGGTTTGTGAGAGTGTGTTTGAGGGTTTTAGTGGGCTTTTCGGAGGATGGGAGGTGGGGGCAGAATTGGGCCTTCAGTTTTTTCTCAAAAATCGTGGCGCGATTGGGCCGTTGTTCAAAGATGAGAGGGGAATAGAAAAAAGTAGAGGTGGCAAACGGGCGGGTCCGGGCGGGTTTGGGCGGGTTGAAACGGGTCATGGGTCAAATATAGGCGGGTCAAATATGGGTCAAAAAGTAAACGGGTTGAAACGGGTTAGATCAAATATGGGTCAAGCCAAACCCAAACCCGTCCGCCCCGACCCGTTTTCCTCTCCTCTGTTTTTTTTTTTTCCTACCCTTTTTTTTTCCCTCCTCTCTTGCCCCCCCCCCCCCCGGATTTGTCTCATTAAGAGAATTCAGAAAAGTAAAATTTTACAATTAAAACTCATTTTTGTTGAATAAAATGAAGCTAATAGAGACTAAAAAAACTTTTAAAAAAATCAGGTTTTTACTTCTTTTTTTTCATTACCAAACAATAACGTAACTTCGACAAGAAGTCAAAGGCAGCATCAGAGAATTGTCTGGAAGGCGATGATTGCACCGATTGTACAGTTTTGATCATCGTTGCATTCGCTGAAGCGACCGCTTAGGTTCGGATTAAAAAGTCAAGTGACTTTTTATTTTTGTAATGACTTTAGTTTAGGTTTACGTCAATTTTTCGTGAATTATTGGTTCGACTCAACGAGATGAATCAATAAAGTAAAAAGTTATGGTCCAAACCTTTTTTTAATAAATACGAAAAAATTACTTATTGGCTTATATTTGTCTTTATTCAAAAAAATTCAAATTTTGATCTTAATTTAATTAGGACCTTTTTTGATTTCGTCATTATTCAAATTTTTTTCTCGTTTGTTAGTTTTGCGCTTCACTTTTTAATTTTTTGATTCGTATTGTCAAGACAAATTGGAAAAGTAAAATTTTTGACTTTTACCTATATATTTTTGAAAATAACCACTTTTAAAAAAAAAAGTCAAAAATTGGTGTACTTATCTCACTGGAATGGAGAGAGAGAGAGAGAGAATTTGGTGTACTTACATCACTGGAACATTTTTCTAGCAAAAAAATGGTAGTTCATTGTCTGGTACAACGTCATAGAGCGAGAGATCAGTACAGCGTCATAGAGCGAGAGTCGAGAGATCAGTACGTAGTTCACGTTTAGCAGGGGTGGGACTTTTAATTGCAACCCATATTGAACCCATTTTTAACCCATTTAAACCCATGTAAATGTGGGTTTTTATGGGTTCAACCCATATCAACCCATTATAAAATATGGGCGGGTTTAGTTGGGTTATAAGTGGGCGGATTTGGACGGGTTAAAAAATATGGGTTGAGATTGCCACCTCTAGAAAAAAGTAGCCCAAGGATTGAACGGTTGATTGGTGGGTCTGTTATCCACTCAATTGACCAGGGTTAAATTTTTAGGGTCGGGCCGCGAAAAGTAAATTTTTGAGTGTTCTCTAGCCCTAGTGTGGACGGTTTGCGTTTGAGCGGACTTAGGAAGGGATTGGTTTAGATGTGCGTAAGATGACTCGAACATCTCTAACCCTCGAAACAAGAAAATAGAAAGAAGTAAGAGGTGTTTCGTGAAATAACAAATGAAAAACATTATGGTCAATGCTCTATAGGTTGACCTATCTCCAATACTCTGTGTGTGTGTTTTTTTTTTTTTGGGTACAATAAGAAAATCAACAAATTGAAAAATAGAATGAGAAATCTGGCTCGAACACCCCTAACCCTCGAAACAAAAAAGTAGATGTTTCATGCAATATCAAAGGAGAAACATTATAGTCAATGCTCTATAGCTTGAGCTTGACCTATCTCCAATTGCATGCAAAAAAAGTCATTAATCAAAATTCTTTAATTGAGCTATAACTGTGGTGTACATATATTTTCATCATAGAAAAATGGAAGACGTGTCCTGAATTTAAAATACTTTCAAAAGCAATGTGTAACAACTATATCTTATTGATCATGACGAAGAATGAGAAATTAGCCTACTATTATTATACAACAATTCTTATTCAATCTTTCATCATGTAACATTTACAGTATTCGCTTATATATAGACAAATAAAGAATCCTACAACAATTCCAAGCCATATATGCATCACGGTGAACAATCGGTAAAGCCCGTTTTTCCTCCATGTGGTTGCACCGAACCCCTCAAATAGCATTTCACCTAAAACAAAAAGTTAGTAAAAAAAAATTTTAGTTCAAATGAGGGACAAATAAAATATGAGCGAAAGACCAATTTTTCTTACCTCATAGGGTTTCTCCTATCAAACCATAGAGGCAAAAAGACCAAATTGTCATCTTTATTGTAGCACTACTAATATGTAACACTTCATAATTCTCCTCATTCTCAAGGGCAATGTGGTGAAACAACTCCAACTGCACTGGTTTTGACATTGTTGCATAAGGCTTTTGCTGCTCCGCCTCCTCGTTTCTCTATGTCGACATTTTGCAACACAATTCCTTGACATGGAAATCTCTTGCTGCAATCAAATGCTGTGGCAACATTCGTAGCACTTGTTCCTTTGATGTTTTGGTACAACACATTTTTAACTTGAACTGCTGAGCTCTGTACGTAACAAACCCGAGCAATTAGGTCAAATCTTTTAAAGAAAAAAACTGCATTAGTAGTGAGTAATGTTATGGGAATTCGAAGTGATCGAGTGAACATATAACCAAGCCTAACAATCATGGCGTTATATCGTCCAATGTGGAATAAATCTCATGAAGAGGTGAAAGCAATACACTTTTACAAGCGCCGGTCAATATGTACGGTTTCATATATAGTTGAGACCATCTGAACTAGGGGTAGCAATCAATTTGCGCGAGAGTAACCTTGAAAGTTTAAACCTTAACTAAAAGCTTATACTGAAGGGATTGATTTCAATGTCACCGGTCATTTTGGCATACAGTATTGTAAAATATGAATAAAGTTTTACATGAGACTCACATATAGCATTGTAAAATATGGTTACCATAGCATTATAATTTCAAATTCCTTTTATATATTTTCAACGAATGAATAAAAGCATGCCGGCCGAAATTCCTACCAAATTTTATTTTTGAAATATTTTCCCCCTATTTTTCGTGTGTGGAGTTATTTACCTGTAGTGGGCATGGCGTCTTTCGGTCACAGTAACGTTGGTCAATGATTATGGGGTTGCTCACATTATACATTTCCACATTCTGGAACTTTATGTTGCTTGCACTTCCAGATCCTCCCTGCACATTTGACTATTGACATTAAAAAATCATTTGAAATTCTATCGTGCTCGCTAAACATATTCTCTCATGCAATCTTGCAGCTATGGATTTATCTAACTACTTGTCTCGGAATCATATCATCTCCAGTCCTTAATCTTGGCTTGTGGTGTTGGCTTTCGTTGCAATTTAAACCGAAGAAGTTAAAACCGTCAAAATGGAACTTGATTATCAATTTTTAATCAACTTTCTTTTGTCGAGAAAAAAAAAATTTTAATCAAAACTTATGTTGTTTTCTTCCCATAACTAGAAGAAAAAATGCACCTAATAAGCTGACACGAATTTCAAAAAGGAAAGAGAAACATTAAAAAGCTGAAATTTATGGAGTATTATTAATTAATTGCCTGCCATGTTTTGATCCTGACTCCATTTGTAGTTCCAGAAAGCTTAGCTCCATTCACCACCACATCTGAAACATAAGCCTCTGAATTCCCTGATCCTAAGCTTCCAATACTGAGGTAAAATTACCAAAAAATCATTAGAACACAGAGAGAGAGAGAGAGAGAGAGAGAGAGAGAGAGAGAGAGAGAGAGAGAGAAGCAGAAGAAGAAGAAGAAGAAGAAGTTGATTATTGCTATGAATATTATAGCAAAACATGATCAACTCCATTGAAATTAATATGAATTGGAGGTGTAAATAGCTAGGGGATTGGGTTTCAGACCTGATTCCATGACCTGGTCCGCAGGTTATGTCTGTGGCTTGCACTTTCTGAGAGCCACTCACTATTGAAATACAGTCATCACCTTCAATATTTCAAGAAAAAAATGCATGTGAGCTAGATGTTCATTAATTTTATATATTTTTAGAAGTGCTACAATGTATGGTATATTGGTATGCACTTTTGAAATCAGTCTTAAATTTAATTTGGTGTCGAGTTCAACTGCAAAAGTTACGAATCAATGTACGTACAACTGTGATGGATGGATGGTTGGATTTAAGAGGTGCATATAGGCTTCGTTTGTTATATATTTAGAATAACAAAATATGGTCCTAAATCAGGTTTTTTTTTAAATAATAATAATTAATTTTTATAAAGGATTACAAAGATTAAAAGAATGAAGAGCACACTGGCAATAAGTCACCTAAGACCTAATCGAAGGCAAGACATCAACTAAACACCAAAAAAAAATCCCACAAAAACCCGACATAAAACAACCAAAAACCAAAGCGAGCCTCAAACCCTGTTACAGAAACCCCCTGCACCAAACAACCGAAAAGCCAAGCTAAAAGAAAAGTTACAAAGCATGTCGAAAACGATCACCGAAATTCTTTTTCCAATACCAATTTATCAAGCAAGTTTATGGGTTCTTAAAGCAGAAACAAAAAAGATTGCCTTTTGTGATTATGAGAAATACCTGTGCCTATAACGCAACTTGAAATCTGAATGTTTTGGGTATTAGTGACATGAATTCCGTCGGTGTTAGGGCTGTTCTCCGGTGCAGTCACTTTGAGATTGGAGGCTTGAACGTTCACACATTTCTCAAAAGAAACATGAATTTGCTGCCCATTTTGGATCTTCAAATTATTTGCTTTCACATTCTTGCAGTTATAGAAGGTCAAAGCCTGTCAATAAAAAGGAGCCTGTCTTTCAAGAAGAGAAAGAGAGAAAGAGATTTGGTCAAAAGTATATGCTATGTGGAAGTTTTATAAAGAACTTGCTTGTATAGGTGGGGATCTGTATTTTCTGAATCCGTAGTTAAGGAATTAGAAAAAAAAAAGAAGAGGAAATCGAAGATGGGGTTGTGTGGATGATGCACAGCACTGTGCCCGAGTCATCGGTTCGGCTATCTAACGGTCCAAATCTCATACCCATCGTGTAGCATCCGAGCCATTCATTATCGAAATGAGATTTGAATTGTTGATTATCGAACAGACGGCTCGGATGGTGCACAACACGGTGTTGTGCTATGTGCACCACCCGTACAGCACCATCCCCGCAATTACAAGACTACTTGACTTCGTAAAACTAAAGTACTAAAGAGACAATGAGAACTTTGACATTTCTGAAAGACAAGGAGAAAAAAAAAAAAAGAGATGGATCAAAAGGAAATTGTTGCTTGTGGGGATGGAATTAGCAAAATGAATTCTTTCAAAGGTGGTGTGATCACCGTGTGAACCAGGAAGGCTTGGTCGATGAAATATGAATTAGCAAAATACCTTGCGAGGATTTGGTCATGTTCGAGAGATGAAAGAAATGTGCGTTTAAAAAAGACGACACTTTAAACATTTAAGATGTTGTAAAGCCTGTAATGAACAAAAAATTTATAGGGAGATTAATTAACATACCGTTGGCGCATGCTTGCAAGGCTGCAAATCAACAAGAGAAATAGGTCAACTTAATGAATATTTTTTTGTTAAACAAATTAGGACAAATAAAAGGATTTTAAAAAAAGATAATTTAACAGGATGACAAATTACATTGAAGAATTTTGAAATTGAATTAATGCTTACAAGAGCTTTATTAATCTTGCAAGAATTTTGCCACCATATCTTCCCATTTCCATTGATGGTCCCACCTCCTTGAACCACCAAATTTTGAACACTATCAAATAGAAGCCAATGTTTCCCATCTTTGCTATAGTCAGCTCGATCAGCAGATGCTTCTATCGTTCCATAAATCTAATATATCCATAAAAAGATACTCTCAAATATTATCCAAAAAAATTGATCCTATTGCGGTTCAGATTGGTTCGGAAGGTGGTCTTACTACGCCATTTTGATCTAAAAATCATTAAGTTTTCCAAATTTTATTTCTTTTGAACTTTTACGTACTTTTATCTTTTTAAGTAAGTTTCACATATATTTGAGCGTCAATACAACAAATTACACCTACAAATATTAAGAAAATTGCCGAAAAAATTATCATTAATCTCGTTCATGATCATTTGAAGGTGATCTAATTAACCATACCATTTTGAATCTAAAAAATTCTTTAAGCTCTCTGAACAAATTTTCTTTCAAAATAATATACATATATATATATATATATATATATTTCCAACAAAATTTCCTTTAACACCTCTCTCTCTCTCTCTCTCTCTCTCTCTCTCTCTCTCTCTCTCTCTCTCTCTCACCTGCACTGTAAGACCAGAATTGCAAGGGCCTAGGAATGTGATTGGCTTGACAAGATAGGTCTTTTGGGGAACCAAGAACACAGCCGCACTTTTTGATGAACAAGCATTGCTCCAAGCCTTTTTAAATGCCTGCAGAAGATCACTCCAAATTACCAATTTATTATTTTAGAACCACAATAGAAAATTATGAAAAACAGAAAGAAATTCCAACAAATTAAACTGTAGGGAAGATTGCATGCACGAGAGAGTCATGTGCCAATAGTGCATGCAAGTATGCATGTGTCCTGTCTAGGGCTGTAAATGAATCGAGTAGCTTGCGAGCTCAGCTCGTTAAATTCGGCTCGTTTAGTAAACGAGCCACGCTTGAGCTTGAGTATTCACCTCGTTTACTAAACGAGCCGAGTGAAACTCGGCTTGTTCGACAAAAACTCGACTCGTTAAGGGATTGACTTGTTAAGGCTCAAGCTGAGCTCGAACTCGAGTTTTTGGCTCGTTAAGTAAACGAGTCGAGCTCGAGCTTGCCGAAGCTTGATTCGGCTCGGCTCGTTACACCCCTAGTCTTGTCCCTGTATATATTATTTTTATGGCCACATACAAAGACTAGGAGTTCTCAAGTGCATGATCCACCATATATCTTACTCCGTATTATAGTATAATATTTATTCGAAAGTATTCGCCATAGAGAAATATAAATCATATACTATAATAAGATATCATATACTCCCTCCGTCCCATAATATTTGTCCAGTCCGTAAAATGAGGACGTAAAAATAATACAATTTTTGCAAGAAAAATTTAAAAAAATTTCAACAATTCAGTACTAGATATCGATGAGTTCTTTTAATTAAAGTTTGAATTTTTTCTTGAAAGACATGCATTATTTTTTAATCCTCGTTTTACGAATCAGACAAACATTTTAGGATGGAGGTAGAATTAATTTTTATTGTCTAAGGGGCTTTTCCATCAACCATATTGGTAATTCTCCACACATTCTCTCAATAGAATTTTGATACAGAATGATACTCCTATATGAGACCTTTTATGGTCTTCTAGTTTACATTGATGCTATGACTGGAAAAAAAAAACTCAAATGTCAATGTTATTATGATGTCATAACTTTCGTTTTGTCGGTAAAATTCTTTTTTTTTTTTTTTTTTGAGTTCGTAATAGTATTGATATATGTACCCAACCAGAAAACCAGGTATTGTGTATGATCGAGTATAAAGAATGCCACAATTCACCATAGCGTACAAGTTTTCTTTATAAAAAGCAATCATTAATTGTGCTTGTTAATCTCGTAATAATAACAACCACGTACATAATATAATTACCCAAAAAAAAAACCACGTACATAATAAGCTATTAGTGAAGCTATTAGTGTGAGGGCGATGATAGATTAAGTCTTTGCGAGAACCAGCACCTTATCTATACGATAGTTATTGCGCTCTTCAAAGCTCTCTCAATGCTGTCTTTTTGTCTTAATTTTTTGCTGTTCCTTAATTTTGTCCACACACACAAAAAAAAAAAAAAAAAAAGATGTAAAATGGTACCTGAGTATCATCACTGCTTCCATCACCTTTTGCTCCATAATGATCAACGCTAACCGTTGTGGCTGAAGCCAAAACCCTGCCCACTCCTTGATCATTGTCTTCTTCAATAATATCAGAGCTGATATACGAAGAAGGGTACGCTTCGAAGTCGTAACCATATTCTTCAAGGCGATCATAATCATGAGGTGAGTCCCCATGAAGGCTACTGGTGGAGCCTGAAATGATGCTAATAATGATCATGGTGAGAAGATATGGGAAGAGTACTTGTCTTTGTAATGCCATTGCTTTTCTCTGTCTAAATTAATCAAGGATAGGGTTTATTCTGAAAGTGTGGAAAGATTGGTTTAAAGGATGATATAATGGTACATTAGCTGGATTGTGTATTTATAGAAATGAGAGAGAGAGAGAGAGAGAGAGAGAGAGAGAGAGAGAGAGAGAGATGGTTGAGTCCTAATTGTAAATGATTCCAGAGGTATGGGACGAGATTTGAGACTCAGACGAAAAGATTTCCTTCGGCCTGGGTAGGCGGTTGCTGACTTTTGCTCCATGCATACATACATGGACATTACATATATGTATGTGTATAAAAAGATGCATATGTGATTCTATAAATCTGCTTGTGAATCTAGACAATAAAGAAGACATGCACAAGCAAGCAATAATATAACTCATGTAATCCCCGATCAATGGAGGTTTGAGCGGAAAAGGGATTGGAGGTTAACTTAATCTTTGACAATATATGTTCAAGTGATTAATACCGATCGTAAATTTAATATTATCCCAAACCTACTTGTGGTATAAGAGCATTTTCAAGAGAGAGAAGCACAGCTTCATCCATAATTTTTACACTTATACATTGCATGCAAGTACTATATTACTGTGTGTGTGTGTATATATATATATATATGACAAATGGTTTGTCGTTTTCGTACCAAAAATATAATTTATAAAACCAAGGAATTAACTAATATTCCGAAGAATAGCGGTTAAGTCCAGGATCGTCCGCAGGGAGTAAAAAGCTGAGTTGCAGTAGTTTCAATTAATTTCTAATTTAATTCAGAAAGTAAAGAGAAGTTGGATTTTGATTTGAATTTAATTAAACTAAAATTAAACTAGAAAGCGATTAAAGGATTTTGGAACAAATGAGGGAAAGGACTAGGGTTTCCGATTCAGTCTCCCCTTATAACGCAATTGTTTCGAAACCTAGGGTTTACATTCAACCTGCAACCAGATCACCGTAGGGTAGCAATTCCTATCGATAATCCCCAAAAATATAATCAAGATTCGTACTTCGTATAGGCTATCTCAACACGGCACGGATCGTCTCATTGGATTTAACCACGGCACGACCCGTCTCACGTCGTATAGTCTATCTCAAAGCCTATCTCGAAACATTCAAAATCATTGTATGATAGTGTTTGAAATCATGAATACAAACACATTCGAATATCAGAAAAAACATAAACTCTCATAAAAAGTTATGAATCGACCAAGTCATACAATCAAATCGAATATAAAACCCTAAGAGTCAAACAACTACGCTACTTGGAGAGACCTCCTCATCACCCTAGCCGAATAGTTTAGCCACTCATGGAGTTAGAACAAATAATCATGCAAGTATAAGACTCCATTAAAATAACAGTAAAAGATTAAACCCCAAAGACTTTCGTCCTTTACTATTTCACCCGTGAGCACTGTGGCGTCGTCGAACTGCCGTGATCTCCTTTGTGTGTGGAAAATAAAATTGACGGCAGCCACCGTTCTTCCGTTTCTGCGTGGGAGAAAGGAAGATGATGACGGCAGGCCCCGCTTTGTCTCTCGTGGGAAAATAAGATCTCTCCAGGCAGCCACCCTTTTTCCTCTGTTTTGTGGGAATAATATATTATGGCAGCCCCGTTCTCGGTTTATGTCGTCAGAAGCTCCCCCCGAAACCCTTTTTCTCTTTCTTTTATAATATATCCCCGTAGTCGGTTCCCCAATCTCCTCCTATCAATTGTCCCGTGGGCCCACTTTTAATGTAAACGCTGAAGACAAATCTTGCTAGTTGCTACAATTATGGGTCAGTCCACAGGTTGCCAAATTACAATTCCCTGTTGCCGTTCTAGTGGGATTTGATCCAATAAATTTCCTTCGTACGTGCAACACATGGCTGGAATTTGATGCACCTTTCTCCCGAAATAAAGTCCAACTTTGCGTTTAAACTCCAAATGTAATCCTTTGGCTCCGAGAATCCTGAAACATAATTAACAAGTATCAAACCCCAAGTAACGCGCTAAATGGACATAACAAGCCTGAGTTAGGGGGCGTAAATAGGCATATTTACGCACCTATCAACAAAATTAAGAGAACATTGCCAAGGTATGTATGCATGCACATGATGTTTATGTATGTGTTAAGGTCCATGCATGCATCATTTGGGGTGTGTTTGAATTTCCCCACGTGCGTGGGATGTAATACTTTATGATCACTTCTGATCTTTCATTACATTAATCGAATTTGATAATAATCACGATGGCGAATCAATCACGGAAGATTGGTATCTATCCACAAAATTTGCTGATGTATTGAAACAATCCTCATACATTAACATGATGAAGTTTGAATATATGTAAACAACTTAGACTTCAAGTGTCTTAAGTTAAAAACATTTTTGGTACCCAAAACCATTGCCCTAAAAGTCACAATGTGTGACCTAAAGAGGAAATAGAATTTTTTAGTTTGTAATAAATCGAGTTGGGGATTGTGTTGTTCAAGATTGACTTGCAAACTTCAAGAGTTTCAAAACATGGTGAAGCAGTCTAATATTTATTGTTGTAGGTTTCTAATTTATTTAGTATGTTGAGTTAGAACGCACTCATGAGCTAGTGAGATTAAAAATGTGTTTAAGCAGTCTAATATTTAACAATCATATATCATTAATGATCTTGACGAGCGCAAATGTGGTGGAATGTAGTTGGTGCCTCCTTTATATTCTCATGCATGTGGGCGAAGTTCGATTTTCATAACCACCCATCTCCCTTCCCAAGTCTCTCGAATAGAATAGATTAAAATTAACGAATGACAAAAATATATATATCTCCCAGCTAATGAGTTACAACCCAATGTTGTTCAATATAATTGTATATGCTTTTCTTATAGAAAAAGATTTATTATACTTTTAGGGTGTTAAATTCTAGTTTGTACGAATTATGAGTGAATTACTCTTCCACCTTTTTAAAAACCATGCTTTCTCACTTGTTGGGTGTCGGGTTACCTCGCACATCGGAAGTTTAGGTTGTTGTGTACTTGTGTATAAGGGTCCTTCACTAGCTACTTACCTAATCAGCAATTGCCTAGGTAAATTGATATGTGGAATTACTCTTCTACCCTTCCTTAAAAATCATGAGTGACATGGCCAGCTAGTATTCTAGGGTTGGCTAGCTAGAATGAGCCACTTGGCGCGTTGTTATTGACTCAATCGCGATTTATTCAAAAGCAAGCTATAGCTAATGTCTTTGGCTAACTTTGAAGGCATCACCAAGAACTGCCGTATAATCGATCTTTTGATTATTGGTTTTGTGATCAAAAGGGGGATGGGTTTGGGTGGAGAGATGGGTGGTTTAAATCTTCAAGGGTTATCATTATCCATTATTAGGAAGACTTTACTGCACCGAAAAATTATTCGTGGGCCTCTCTCTCTCTCTTTCTCCAGTCATGAAGAGAGGCGGAGCCAATAGAGGGCCAACCATGACACATTTAAAATTAAATCTAATGAATCCCTATTTTACAAACACCGCAAGAACATGGAATTTCCAAGTAAAAAGAGATCCAACTGGATTGCTGCAATGACAAGGACACCTCTTCTTGTCCGCCGGCCAAGGCAGCTGGCCTACCGGTCCGCCAATAGGATGAACATCGTCAGCGATGCTCTTGCTAAGCCGACGACCCTCCACCCCTCCCAATAGTATTAGTATCTCAATTATGGATATCGAGCCTTGCGTTGTATTGAACTGAGTGGTCAGCATTGGCAGTGGGACTGCATGGTTATTAAAATCTTACGATACGGAATACTTATTTTGCATATCGTCTTCTTCCGAGACCCAAGCATCTGATTAGCAAGGTATCAACCGCATAAACACCTCAAGAAATAGAACCCAGCACCTAGAGGCCTTAAATTCCGAATAAAATAGTAAAACGCAAATGGGACGCAGCCCAACACTAAATAAGGCCTAAATGCCCAAGTACAAGAGCCAAAGCCCAAAAGAGAACCCTAAGCCCAAACACGCTATAAACCCGTCGTACGTCGCCAAGAAACAAATATATTTACTATGGAATTTGTTTAGTGAACTTCGGGTTTCATTTCAATTTCCAGTGGAGAAAATAACAGGCCCAATGGTAGCCTTTCCATATATTGTGTGTTGTTTTTCATTCCAATGGTAGATTCCTTACTTGAAGCCCGTTAGGTTCGAAAATTTATTCGATTGCCCTGAGGCACGTTCATACATATCGTCGTGGGCATTGAATATGGGTCAAGAAAATAAATTTCAATCGAATTTCGATGATCCGAACTATTCAGTGTGTTTAAAACATATTTTTAATGGTGCACGCGAGAAATCAATAAAAAAATATAACCGAAAATGGCTTGATCTGAGAAGTTTTTCATAAAATGCGTTTTTATGAAACACCCACTTGCACAGTGCACTCTTGTCACCAGTATTACTCTTATTTCTCTATCTATCACTCTCCACTCAATACCTCAAAACATGATCAAGTAAGATTGTTCGAAAATCAATTAAATTCAACATCTATAAAATGCATGATCAAGTTAGATTTTTCTTACAGTTCATTCTTTGAATCTTCTTTTTTTCAAAAGAGCGCACCTTGTCTAACAATGTGGCTATCAATCTCCAATCAACTTAATTTTTTACAAAAATAATGTTCTTAACAAACTCTATTTAAAAAAAAAAAAAAAAAAGCTTCCAACTATTCACTCCACCCCATTGTGCGATTAAACGAAATTCCACAGAGAATATCAGATGCAACACCGACGAATTACTGGATGCTAAAACAGAAGCAAAAAAACAAGTTATATACAGCTCAAAAAATAGATGATGGCGCGCGCATCATGCCCTGTGACTAGTTTGAGAAAAAATTTCTGAACCGAAAGCTGAAGTGTTACTAGGCTGGAGGTATATGATCTGGGGGACCAAGACACCATGATGAACTTCTGAGTGTTCAAAACTCAGTTTGAACCAATAAAAGGATCCAAGAAAGTACTCTATAACAAAACCAAATCTAGCAATTTCTGCAACCAAAACAAACAAGTCAAATGGGATTTGCTGATAGCTAGTAGAAATTTCGGTTCATCATCTCATTTTCCGAGTCTTCTCCGCAACAGAATTCATCAAGACTATCATAGACATGGTCAATCTACTATGGTTGTTCCATTGTCTATCTAAATTGCTGCAAAAGGCGAAATATTCACCTCTTTTGGAGCTGAAGATAAGTGCAGGGAACAGGTGCAGAACTGCACAAAAACAATTACAGGCAAAAAAATTCAATAGGAGTACGTACAACAACAAAATTGTCAGCTGCTATTGCATATCTAACTATATTTCCGAGTGGCACGTCCCAAAAAGAGTGAACAAAAATTCACAGGAGCCCTATGCACATTTCAGTTGTTTCTCCAGCGTACAAAAAACACCTGCAGACAAAACCAGGAACACCATCAAAAACTGAATAGTAGTTGTCGTCTCTTTTGTTCGATATGTCGTGAAACGTGATAGTCAAGCATCACAATGTGAGCACTGAATATCCAACTATATAACTCACTGCCTCTGTTGATTGTTTTCTACAATCCACAAGTAATTCTTCTAGACGTGAGAAGTTCAAAAAGAAACAAGAAGGAACAGGTTGGATGCAGGAGTAGTTTAAGATAATTGGTTATGAAACAAACAATTAGCTCAACTTAGCAACGCCTTATTCCACATAATTGATGTAGATCAAAAACTTGAACAGCTGATGCCTGATAGGGTTCCTTGTTACTAAGTCATAGATTACCAAGTTTGTGCCTTTGTGGTTTTCCAAATGGCATCTAAAAAAATTCTGTTCAAGACAAAAATGAAGTAATTACCGGCATCTAGTACTCTTCATTAAAGAGATTACTCAAGCCACATTATCTTTGGATTACTCTCATTCACAGAGAACAATCCACTCAAGACACCTTACCTGCTTTTGAAGCCAAAATGAAGCCTTTCTGAACTTGCTTCATCAGCTGCTATGTCTAATGATACTGCGATTTTTTCCTTACAACCACAACACAAGTAACTACACATCTCGAATATGTTGACTTTCAAGAACAAACAAGTATACTAACAGTTAAGACGATCAGTAAATTCTGCAACCCCGTGTATGTTCTTCGAATCACTAAGATGGGCATCATGTGGTGTCCTGTTCATTACATTACAATTATGAACTCACAAGCAAATGGTCATCACGTCCTAGATAATTAAGTGATTTTGAAATCACTTAATCGACTGCTAGAGTTCTCGAAAGTCCCCAAATTGACTGCTATAGTACTTGAAAACTCTAAAAATCTCTTACCTAGTGCTCATATTGTATGCACCTAATCGACTACCCCCAAATCTACTGTTTTCTGCATTTATCTTCTGCTCCAAAGGCAAATGGTCATCACTCTTTGATAATTAAGCGATTTTGAAATCTTTTCTCATATGCATTTATGTAAGTGTTAGACCATTCAACTCAAGATCAATTGGCAATGAGTAGAGAGGTCGCCTAGGCGCATATACTAGTTTTCAAGGTGATAATTAACCGATGTGGGACAATTTCCAATTTTCTAACACTCTCCTGCACATGCAACCCCCAACTAGCACATGGAGAGGTCAACAAAGGTTCCGGAACACATGGATCACAACGAAACAAAGTGCAACTATGACATAAACAAGGGGGAACAAATTCTCATTAATCCTAACACAAAGACTTATTATTTATATTAAGAGATAACTCGACACAAGACTTGTTTAACCAATGTGGGACAAGACTCATAACAATTACTCAAATATTCCAACAGGACTTACCTATTTGTAAACAGCTCAACGAAGATACAAATGCACTTCACGTCCTGCACATTTACCAAGTTCAGTTAGTAACACATTTTTCCCTCCACAAGCATTCTGTTGTTTGTAAGAAAAAGCAAACTCACTTAGTGTTGGAATTTGACCGCCCCCTCCTTGGAGGATTCTTTGTCTTCTCCACATTAACCTGTTCTTCATCCTTCTTCATTTTCTGTGCAGGTTTAGATTTTGAAGCTGAGGCTCCATCTCCTGCGTTCTTTTTGCCAGCATTTGTCACCAGTTTCTGCCGTGGTTTTGCAGCAATTTTCTTCTGAGAAACCTTTGCGACCTCTGAAATGACCATATTTTGATCATAAGATTCTTCATAGCTTTTTTCCATTTCCACGTTTCTGTCATCTGATCTGACATCAGAATCTGTCTTCATGGTTTTCCGGCTTTTGGGGTTCACATTAGGCTTCTCTTTGGTACATAATGTGGAGGCTTCCCCAGGCATAACTTCAACCTCAAAACGTTGAGACTTGAGGTCCAATTCCTCTGATTCACCATCAACATACAAAACATTGTGCAGCTTCTTCTTGTCGTTATAGGAGTTGATTGTCCCAGTAACCCATTTCCTAGAGCCAGACTTGTATACCTTCACTCTCCTTCCCACAACAAGGGCAAAACCAGTCTCACTCAACCCAAGTCTCTGAAAGGAAGGAATTGCCTTTCTAGCCCTCATATTGTATGCACCTCTTTCAGCAGCAGAAGTGTTTGGATCTGCTACTCCCTCATCGGGTTTTCTCCTTTTTGCTGGACTTACTGGTTCCTCATCATTTTCCTCCTCAACCAAAAGCTTCCTCTTCCCCTTGGCCTTTTCACTGATCTTTCTATCTCCTCGTCTTGGATTATGCGGTTTAAGAATCCAATCCCTGTCACCCGAAACCCTCTTTCCCTTCTCATTTCCACCACCCTTTTGAGCCACCTCGTCATTAATCGTCAAGTTTCCCCCAACCATTGGTTTCTTCCCTTCGGCCTTTTCAGCAGCATTTGCCCCTCCTCTGTTTAAGTTTCCCTCCACCATTGGTTTCTTCCCTTTGGCCTTTTCATCAGCATTTGCCACTCCTCCATCAGAGTTTCCATCTACCACTGGTTTCCTCCCGGTGGCCTTTTCATCGGCATTTGCCCCCACTTTAGTTGTTGCCTTTCGTGATCTTAGAACCCTCTCACTGCCACCAGAGTTTACGCTATCCTTAACCTTCTCAGCAATGTTGCCTTTCTTGCGGTTGCCACGACTGTCCATTTTG
Source organism: Rhododendron mucronatum var. ripense (assembly GCA_019656295.1). Taxonomy (NCBI): domain Eukaryota; kingdom Viridiplantae; phylum Streptophyta; class Magnoliopsida; order Ericales; family Ericaceae; genus Rhododendron; species Rhododendron mucronatum. Next base: position 577,576 of record BPLT01000109.1, read on the forward strand.
GAGGCCACATCGTCAGACTTGCCCTTTCCACCAACTTTCTTCCTAGCCATAGGTTCCACCTTCTTAGAAAACAATCAATGTAAGCCTCAATGCTGCAAGATCAAAGAAATGATCAAAAAAATGGACAGAAATTGGGCAACTTTACAATATGCCCAAAAAAAAAATTTCTTTCCCGATCATGTTTAGTAATGAGCATGCCAAGATAATATTTTATGGGTAACTTTCACAAGAGAATTTTGGAGACGTGTTTAGTTATGAGCATGCCAAAAAAAAAAAACCATTAGCTTCTACTTGCTTTTCTTTTCTTTTCCTATCGTTTTCTTTTCTTCTTTTCCCTTTACGAATCCAGGATTCAAACACAACCTTAATGCATTGATATTTTGTAACTTAACCCTCGAAACCCAAACTAAGTCACACAACGTGCATTCATGTGTACGAGTGCGAGCACGGAAGTGTCTTTAACAAAAACATCCAAACTACCACAATTCGCGTGAGCGAGGATTAAAAGCGCAAGCTCAAAGCAATAATTGAGAGCAGTAATGATGGTACTATGAGACTAAGAACCCAACAACAGAATAAACACCTAAATCCAAATTACAATATTTCCATGATTGATAAACCCATTTTATCAAATGGTATAGAAACCCAAGTTTAACCAAAAACAGAGAACCCATCAAAGGTATGCGAAAAAAAGAAAAAAAAAAAAAACTAGAGATAGCGAAATAAATAGAGGACACGAGTCACTTATGCGCTAAGAAAATTCAAGAACTCAACTGTTTCAACAACGGGGAAAAGAAAACCAAGGGGGGAAAGAGGAAAATTTAGCTTCACCAAACCCTAGTCTTTCCTCTTCAAAAATCCAAATGCCCAAACACAAACAATTAACAAACTCAATAAATCCCCTTGGTTGTGATTGTGAAAGACCATAAGACCAAAACCCTAACTTTCCAACCTTCGTGAAGCAAAAAGTGTCTCCGAAAAAACCCATCAAAAACCTAAAAGATTTCCAGATTTCACAAAACAAAACCCTAACCACATTGGACATGAATGATTCGAGGATATAACGAGTTCAAGAAACAGAGCATTCTCAAGCACCATGGGCACAGGCAGAAGCATAACAATATGCAAGAAACACATATTTCATTCAACACAACTGCGGAAAATGAAGGAAAATCTGAGTAAACCAGATTATGTTTATTGAAACGTGAACAAATACACCTTTATAGACAGAGAGACAGAGAAGAAGAAGAAGAAGAAGAAGAAGAAGAAGAAGAAGACAAAACCTTCTCACAATTGGGTAAAAGAACAGAGGGTATGTTCAAGAATCACGTATTCATCAAACCCACTAGCGGAATCGAAGAAAACAGAGCATGTATGTACATCTGTATGCATGGAGAGAGAGAGAGAGAGAGAGAGAGAGAGAGAGAGATGTACCAGTAGTTGTAAGAATCTGTTGCGTACTCTGTAGGATTTGGGGGAATTTCTCTCTCTTTTTAATGAGCAGAGAGTATTCAAAGCACAGGTCTGGTTAAAAGCTTCAAAAGAATCAAAACAGAGGAGGGGAGCGGGAAGGTTTTCCGGGTGGACACGTGTCGTTTCTTTATTGGCTTCTCCTCTCTAGGGAAGTGGCAAACGACGGTCTAAACCGAGCTGGTTGCCATTAGGCTTCGTTTGGATGTTCATAAAAGGAACTTTTGGGGCCTGGTGGTTTAATGTGCCTCTAAACTAGGTTTATTTTGAGCTCGAAGAAAATAAGTTGATCAGATATCTGATAACTATATTATCAAAATGAAATTTAGTTGGAATCCAGTACTATCGATATATCTCAATAAAGATACTAGGCTAATGTAACCAATCTTAATTAACTGCAACTTATGTTCAGTTTGGATCTCTGTAATCTCCCGTATAAATAGGAATTTGATTTTCAATAATTTAATATCCAAAGTAATTCAATTCTGACGATTGGATTAATCCAGTAATATTCTTCAGGAATCAATTATTTTGTACTTCACTAAAGTCAAACATTTCCTATTTGCATGGATTAAGCCAAAAGTCTCGGATTCCCATGGAGTTGGAGGGATCTGATTGGTATTTAGTTTGGTACCATATTGTGATTCCTGATTGTATATTTGTATGTCGTCAGCAATTACATTTCTATTCCAACCAATTCCAAATGAAAGCATGAAAATATGGCATTACATTCACATGTCCTCTCAAGATTACTATCACCTAAATTGAGCCCGATTGTTTTGGTTATTTCTCGTCAAAACCTTTCTATCCCTCCCCCCTTTTTCTAATAAAATAAAAGAAAAAGTAGAAGAGAAAATAAGGAAGAGAAAATACTAAAAAAAGAACAAAGAGAAGCTATATATACTTCAATTGAAAATAGTATATATAGCAAACAAGAATTGATTGAACAGGGGAAGTGAATTTTCGCTCCCATTTCTAATCTCAGATAGCAAACGCAATTTGGGTGAAGCATCTAAACTACTGGAGAGGAGAGTTTTGACTCCGAAAAAGGCAAGAGTGTGTCTGGTGCTATCGTAAATAAGATCACAGCTGCATTTAGGAGGGGCTTTCCCTCTTCAACAAGCCGGTGGTGATCCATGATTGCACTTCCAAAAGAGAGTCTCGACGCGGCGCGGGGAAGGAGATCCCTCCAGAAAACATACAAACGAAAACCAAGAACATAGACGAAAGAAATTCAAGAAACAAAAGCCCTTCTTTGACTACTTTGTGAAGGTATATCCAACAAACTCCATTTACAATAACGTAACACCACCAGCTCCAGCTCCATCTTCATCACAAATTCACACTTCTACTGCAACTCTTCGTACATGCCCAATTATAACTAACATATTGCACACAGGAAATACGATAAACGCTCGAGGCCTGGATCCTAATTATCCTGTAACCAGGGTCTTGAAAAGATTTCAAGGAAAATGAACAAGGAAAGAAATCGAAAAAGATAAGCAAAATGGCAGCACAAGAAATCAAGAGTTTTGTCGTTGAGTAATCGTCTTTGGGCAAGAAAATTTAGTTTTCCACTAGTTATCTACCACCATTGCTCAACTTCAATGATCCGTCTCTCATCAAATGTAAGCTGAGACTGTTGTACCGCTCTCTTGAATACTGCCTTGATGCTTTTCTCCAATCTGTGCCGGCTTTCATCATTGACGCAAACTCCTTATAACTTATACGTCCATCCTGCAAAACAAATAAACCAAAATTAAGAATAGGACCAATCACATGCAAAATAACACATTTCTCTGTACATCAAAAACGGTTCACAATAGGATGAGAATGTGGCATGAAAAATCTAAGGCGGTGTTTGATTCACCGTATGAAGGCTGGAATGGAATGGTCATTCCCTTGAAATCCTAATACAGTTGGTGGAAAATTTCTCAATTTACGTCATAAATGGAATCATCATTCACCAACCTACATGAATGACCATTCAACTAGGAGGCTAGCAATGAACATTCCATTCCTTCCCAAAATAACTTTTAGCGAAACAAAGACTACCTAGCTGTCCAAAAAAAAAAAGGAACTCAAAGAAGACCTATGATAATACGGACCTTGTCAGTATCGACATCCTGCATGATGGCATTAATAACTTCTTCATTTTTGGTGTCATGACTCTCATCTCCATCAGCTAAGGCATCCCTTAGTTCTTCAATCTCTATATACCCGCTTTGGTTTTGATCAAAGAATTCAAACGCTTTGTGAAGGTGATCTTCATTACCCATCTTTCTGAGGTGAACAGAAATAGCTACGTACTCTCCATAGTTCAAATGTCCATCCTTGTCCACATCGCCCTGTAAACGGCCTCAGATTACTTAAAAGAATGAATCGAATAACAAGAAGTGCATTAGTGATAAGTTACTTGAAAGATTGACGTATGCCTGTTAAAAAATATACGAACACTACTTATACGCTCTGTTGCATTAACATCATTATACCATCTATTATGGTGTGTGCTAAAAGACCTTCCAAAGCCAAATTTTGGCCACCCTGCTGTCTCCGAATTCCAATGGTTTGCCAAAGCTATTGCCAAATTATCGCATTACAAAATCTTGTGCCAAATTATCATAAGATTTGGTAAGTGCCAAATTCTTTCAAACATCATCTCCCTAGCTCTCTAATAATGGAACCAAAATAGCATTTCTGTTCCACATTCGTGGACAAAAACTCAAGAGATGGCATTAGCTCCGGTGTAGCAAGATTGCTGCATGGGAGCATCTTCATTGGTTCACCAAACCTCTTTCCACTAGTAAATTTAACCAAGAGAAGACCAAAAGTGATGTTCCATTTGGTTGGGCAGAAGTGTTTTCCTGTGCCGAATTTGGCATGACGTTTGACTAAGCCAAATTTTCCAAGTGATCATCAATGTTACTATTGATCTGAACACAGAAAATTGGTATTAGAGTCAAAATAGCTTTGCATCAATGCATCGACAATGCCTTTTTTGGCATTTTGCCTTTGTCAAAATGTCTTGAACCACTGGAGATTGCTCTTATAGGATTGCGGCATTTTAGCACACAAAAATTTGCTACCACGCCACAATTAAGGCAGTAACCAAAGGAGATGCTCTAAGCACATAAAGAATTATGCAAGGACAAATCTAAGACAAACTTCATAAGAGTGCATTAGTCAGAATAATCTGTGTCTTAGTGACACTTGTCCTCTTATCCCAAGGTCAAAAGGCTGAAAAAGCCAGTTCCAACTAAGATATAGTACTTACAGCTTCCATGAGAGTCTGGAGATCTGAATCGAGAATCTGTTGCCCCAGCTTTATCAACCCAACTCTAAGCTCATCAATGTTGATCTTCCCTTTGTTGTTGATATCCATCATTTGGAACCCCTGCTTTAATCCAGCTGCATCCTCTGCTGACAAATGCTCAGCAATTACCTGTTCATTTGGCAAATTGTTAGGACTACCCAGTTTACATCAATCAACCTTGAATATTCCAGAATGCGAAGCCAAAAAATATTCATTATCTGCATATCCTGGTCATCCTTCAAAGCGTTACCTTTAGAGCTCTTTTCTTGAGCTTGTTCATCACAGAAAATTGCTTGAGCCTTGCTCTCACGGTTTTACCCAAGGAAACATTTGGAGCCTTCTTGGCATTTTGTAACCATGGATGTTCTTGAATTAAGGCACAAAAGACGAACTCAGGTTAGGTTTCTAACATTTTGTACCTAAGAAATCAGATAGTAATAATTACTTTTTGCGAATTATAAATTCATAAACATAGTACTTTGCCATTTCAAGAGGATCATACCTAGCACTTGCTGAGCAGTAAGCCTCCGCCGAGGATCACGGTCAAGCATCTTCTTTACAAGGTCTTTTGCATTGTCCGAAACTTTGGGCCAAGGGTCCTGCTTAAAATCTACAACAGACCGGATAATTGCTTGTGCAATGCCTTGTTCAGTCTCTGCACAGCAAGAACATATATTCAGATAAGACAGGAATTGCAGAAAGCAAACACAACAACAATTAACTTGACAAGAATCATGCCTATTCCAAACAACAGAAAATGTGAAAGTACAGTTGGAGAACGCATATAATGGTGTGCCCATGTCGACCTAATAAATTCGGTCCATAAAGAAACTGACTACAGTGAATACTCTTATTTATGTGACTAATAAGCTAAATAGGATTCTACAAGCAAAATTCTACTTGTCCTCGTGACAAAGTGGAGTACTTCTAATTCTGAAAACTTATCTCATACTTGGTCACAGCATCTGTCTTATTTGGTCTAATGTAAAGATGGAAAAGGAAAAGGAGAAGTTGGTAGTAATCATATTCTCTTTCCCTCACAAGATCCTCAAAAGTATACCTTTGGGTGCCCATCCCAATTTTCCAACTGAAAAGAAACGCATAGCCTTGTTATTTTCGCAACTCATGTTTAACAGGCTGTGCTAAAAATGAAGAACAACCAGAATCTCCTCAAGTGCACTGAATAACAAGGACATTTGCACAATTCTCACATGTAAATGCAACACAGCCTGAAAAGCTGTTATTTGCAAGTAATGCCTGCTCGCGAAAATCGTACCTGTACACTTATATGTTTCACTTAGGTAAAAAACGATTACAAAATGTCTTTGGATCGGCCACTGACCTGCCCAAAAAGGTGGGACACCACAAAGTAAGATGTACAGGATTACTCCAGCACTCCAGACATCTATTTCTGGACCATAGTTTTGTTTTAGAACCTCAGGAGCCACGTAGTAAGGACTTCCCACAATCTCAGTAAATCTCTCGCCTGTAAAATTAAACTAACTTTAGCCAATACAATGGAGGGTTTATCAACTGATGAAGCAACTTGTTCAAGGCTACGACTATCCGAAGGCATTACCAGGTTTGAAGAACACTGAGAGCCCGAAATCAATTGCCTTTAAGGCCGCTTTTTCTTCCTTGTTAGCGAACAAAAAGTTCTCAGGTTTGAGATCCCGATGCATAACCCCATGCTTGTGGCACATCTGCAACAAATCAAAGGATCATATAAGAAATAATGAATATCGAAAAGCATTCCAAGCAATAACAGAAGTCAAATGAAAACAACATTGTAATTCAATCTTGATTTCAGAAGAATAAAATGATAAGGGGAGAAAGGCATAAAGAAATGAATGAGACAAGCGACAAATATGGAATACACAGTAGATAATAGAACAGTAGACATCTTTATAACCACTCAGGGAATTCTGCAACACGTGATGAATGCAGTTAAAATGAAAATGGCACAAATCACACAGATGAGGATACCTAGATATGAACATTTCAAGTTTTACAACAAGGGCACGTGAAACTGATCTCTCAAACTCTTACCTCTCAAACTCTTACCAAGGGAAACAAGAATGGAGACTAAGTAATGAAACTACGATATTCTAAATTTGAGAGGTCACTCACAATAATTGCCAACGAGTAAAATCCAAAGAAACACGGAAATATGTGTTTACTTGGACTTCAGTTACCCCGACAAACTAAGACACGAAAGCCAGCTAATATAGGATCCCATACGGTGAAATCATTTTTGGGAAATAACTGCAACTAGATTTAGAAGACAAAAACTAATGGGAAAATGACGGCCCAGGACATGTTTTGATAATTAATACCTTTTAAAGACATGCTAAGAACATTTGTTACTAAACAAAATATCCTTGACGGATATTAATTATCAAAACACGTACTTGGCCGTCATTTTCCCAAAACTAATTGACCAGTTCCTGCAAAAGTAAACTCATGTGGTCCTCATTCTAGATTTCTACAAAATTCTCCTTCTGCGAAGAAATATATATTGAACCAAAGGTGAACTACTAATGTTCTGTACTCACAAAGTTGAAAATCAAAACGATTATTCAAAGTTGCAAAAAATTGGGAGATTGAAGAAAGACAGATCTTTACCACAATGACTTCAACAATTGTCTTAGTGACAGCTGCAGCTGCCCTTTCATTGTAATGCCCCCTCGCGACAATCCGATCGAGCAATTCACCTCCTTCACACAACTCCATCACCAAGTGGACTGCAGTGTCATCCTCATAAGTATCTTTCAAGCTAACAATATTGGGATGCGGCGGCAACCGCTTCATGATCTCAACCTCTCTCCTAACATCCTCGATATCAACTCTAGTCCTCAGCTTGTTCTTAGATATGGACTTACAAGCAAACACTTCTCCTGAAATCTTATCAGTACACAAGTACGTAACCCCAAACTCACCGCGGCCGAGCTCGCGACCCAACTCATATCTCTCCTCAATTTTATGGCCTGTTGGGTTTTCCAACACATAGCTCTTGTTTCCACCACCATTTATATAGTCAATAGCAAATGGGTTTTGTTTTTGTTTCCCCCTTTTTGGTGGTTGAACAGATGGTGCAACACAACAGTTTCCCATTAAAGATTCAAAATTCCCAACTTTCCAAATACTTCAAATGTAATCCAAAAGTAGAGCAATCCCAAGCTTCAATTCCTCACAAGTCAAAGCCTCAATGAAGAAAGTTTCGATCTTTAAGCGATATGGGTAACCCACATATGATCGAAATTCTGTATTTTTTAAGCACAACAAGAAGAAATCAAGAAAACAGAACCTGGGTTTTTTTTGAAATTCAACGCTTGAAGAGCTTCAATACCAAACTTGACCTCTGAGATGTTGTAACCCAAATTCGATAGCAACCCGTGTGGAGTTTTCCCGAGAATATTTATACTTGTAGAAAAGCGAATTCAGAGGAAATCGGCTACACAAAGAATAGTTGAAATTCGATGATGATATTTATAGGAGAAGAGGAAAGGTTTGTGGGAAGGAAGAGGTGAGAAGAGGAATTTATCTCATCAGATATAAGAGACAGAGACAGAGACAGAGACAGAGACAGAGACAGAGAGGGAGAGAGAACAGGTCTGGGAGAGTGACTCAAATCCATTTCGCAGAGACTTCCCTCCAACCGAACCATCTCTCCAGTTTTCAGAGAGAAGAATTTTTTTTTTTTTTTTTTTTTGTGTGCTCTGTACTATTTCGACCAAAATATTGAAATTGAATTTCAAAGCTTACATTTATTTTGATAAAAAAAAGAACTCACATAAGTTAAATAATAAGCAATAAACGAGTTTACTATTTCATCTTCGTCATCCGCAAGCTTAATAGGCGTGACTCTTTTTTTTGTCGATTAAGAAAAAAAACAGGCATCACTTGAAAACAGTTTATTGTTTTAAAAAATCAATTAGAAAAAATGAAAATTTCTAACCCTCACTACAAGAAAGAAACATGAAAATTTGTGGATTTTATTATATATTTCCGAAATAGAATTCGCAAAACACTTTCTAAACAGAAAAAATCCCAAACACTTTATTAAACAAGCTGTTGGTCCTATTTTCAATTTTTTGTTAAAGTGTTTGAAGTTTTATAAAATAGGTACTCCATAAATTAAACTAATTCTTTAAAAAAAAAAAAAGAAGAAGAAGAAGAAGAAGATATGATTTACACTGTTTTTTTTTTAACTTCAGTCTATCTTTTTTACACATAAACATCTTCAATTTATTTCATGAAGACAAACGATTAAATTTTTTTATTTATGAAAATCAAGTAAAAAAATTACAAAATATTTTTCACTAATTTTGTCTAAAGTACGGTCATGTCTTCCCTCCCACGGACACGTATATAATACCGTTGAGAAACGTTGCCCCGTTTCCCACCAGAAATCCGAATAACACGTGGCGTATTTTTATTGGTCTACATCCATCTTGCCGACATTCTAGAAGCTGACGAAAACTCCATTGACGACTAGTCCAAAAGCCCCTTCGTTATCACATTTATTTACGCAAGCAATCCTACAAACCACACCAATTAAAGGCATCCCGCCAAAAAATCAGGAAGTCTATTTCGTCATTAAGAAAAGTTGAGGTCACGTTTGCTGACCCGGGAAACTGTTGCCAACTGGCTACTTAGTAGAGTATAAGATACTCACCAAATTTTGGACCAAATTTACATCTAAAAAGTCACTTTTCTATTTTAACTACTGATTTTTTAAGAGCACACTGAATCGGACTCTTTATTCTAACTTTATTTTTATTAAACTATTCTTTCTTTATACTTTACTTTTCAATTTAAATGTTAGTGTGTGTGTGTGTGTGTATATATATATATATATATATATATATTATCGTTATTTAATGATAAACAATTGTTCATGGGAAGAAATCTTAAAAAATTTAATGTTCTATTTTTTAATTCGATTAAACCGATGCAAACATCTTATTTTTCTGATCATATTATTCTAAAGGGACATAACTATTTTTTGTCCATAGAGCTCTCATAATTAAGTATCGGTTCTTTATTTGGGATCTTGTAAAGCAGAAACTTAATTATGAGAGACCTAGAGACAAATATTAATTATGACTCTTTAAAGTAAAATGATTAGAAAAATAAGATCTTCACACTGCTTTAAGCAGATTGAAAATTAGACCACTTAATTTTTTAGGCTCTTTATATGTTAAAAAATATGGTTAAAAATTATATACTCCAATTTTTATTTCGTTTAAACCGGTGCGAGATCTTATTTTTCTGATCGTATTATTCTAAATAATTATAATTAATTTTTATCTATATGGCTCTCATAATTAAGTATATTTTTTTTTTAGAACCTTGAAGAACAGAAACTTGATTATGAGAGCCTTAGAGACCAAAAAAAAATTATGACCTTTTAGAATAATATGATCAAAAAAATAAGATATTCGCACCAATTCAAACAAATTGAAAATTGGGCACTTAATTTTTTAACCACATTTTGTATTATATAAAAATTCTTTAAAAAATTAATTACTCCAATTTTTAATCCGATTGAACCAGTGTAAAGTTCTTATTTTTTTAATTATTTTATCTTAAAGGGTCATAATTAATATTTGTTCCTAGGGTTCTCATAATCAAGTTTCTGTTCCATAGGATTCCATAATCATTTTAAATTAAGACTCTCGTAATCATTTTAATCGTAAAATATTGAAGAGAAGATGAATAGTACCTCGTTTGATCAAACGAGGCGCTGTTGCAAAACTTAATATTTGGGAAGTAGCGAGAAATCAATTGAGGCAGATGGAGGGGATTTTTTGAAGTTTTGCTCTTTATTATAGCTTTAAAAGAGAAATAGAGAGAGATGTGGATGGCCTTATGGAGTACAACTGGCTACTTAGTGGAGTATAAGATTCTGAGTACAACTGGCTACTTAGTGGAGTATAAGATTCTTGTCCACTGTTATGGAGTACAACTGGCTACTTAGTGGAGTATAAGATTCTGAGTACAACTGGCTACTTAGTAGAGTATAAGATTCTTGTCCACTCCACTGTTATGGAGTACAACTGGCTACTTAGGTTTCGTTTCGGAAATTTTCTTAAAAAATAAATACTCCCTCCGTTCCAAAAAGAGTGTCCTTTTTGGGAAAGCGTGTCATTTTCATTTGCTTATATCTTTCAATGTGAATATCAAAAAAATGCAATATGGATCTTGTTTGATAGATTATAATTAGTTCTATTAAACAAAGTTTTCAAAATCACATAAAACTTAATAAATCGAAAGATATAAGCTTTTGAAAATGGCACGGAGTCCCAAAAAGGACACTCATTTTGGAAAGGAGGGAGTACTTATTTTGCCACTTCTCATTCAAAAATAAGAAGGACCATTCCACAAATTCAAACAAAAAGTTCCTTTCACATTTTCAAACTCAAAAATAATATAAATGAAAAAAAAATTCAATTTTTTTGCACCGTATTAAAGATCTCAATGAGATCTATCAAACAAGATCCATAGTGATAGGAAAATTATTTGCGTAAACACATGATTTTTTGAACTTGAAATTGCCTTATACAAAAAATAAGACTGTTGCTATGATAATGGTCGCCGACGGAGGGAAATCATACAAGCTGCCTCGCCGAGCCGTCTCCGGCCACCGGATTCATATATACATGGAAAAGGAGTGCTCGGATCAAGTATCCTACACACCTCGGATGCCGTTGATTCTCTCGTAGGCCCCTTGGTTATTTTTTTAGAATTTTTGGACGGCTCGGATCTGCCGTCCGGTGGCCGGAGACGGCCAGGCGAGGCCGCCGGTACGATTTCCCTCTCTGGCGCCCATTGGTACCTATATAAATTCTGAAAAATAAGCACCTCCTTCTTTTTTTGGGGGAACAAGCCTTCTTATTCAACAAAAAATAAGTTCTTATTTGATTTCTAGAACGCACCCTTAGTATAAGATTCTTGTCCACTGTTATGGAGTACAACTGGCTACTTAGCATAATATTCTTGTACACTGTTACGTAGTACTTCAGAGGCCTTTTCTACTGTGAGAGTCATGAATCCAGGGGTGTTTTAATGCATCTTGTACCACGTCGTGTAGAGTGTCTAATTTGGCCGTCTATTTCGACAATGGACGACTTAGATTTTAATCCAAACAATGTGCGATTTAGATTTGTGGGAGCTCGGATTAAATCCAAACCATCTTTGCCAAAATGGATGGCCGGATGTGGCGAGTGTACTAGGGCTCCGTTTCGGAACCAAAAATAAGTTCTTATTTTTTAAGAAAAATCGATTTCAAGCTCAAAAATTATAGATTTATTGAAATCTAAAAATATGCAATATGGATCTTGTTTGGAAGATCTCGATGAGATCTTTTATACGATGCAAAAAAAATTGAAAAATGCCGAGCAACAAAAAAATTTTGAAAAATTATTTTTCATTTACTTTATTTTTAAGTTTGAAAATTTGAAATAAGCTGTTTATTTTTTAAAAAGGTTGCTGGAATGGTGCCTAAAACACCCTCCATTTTAGGAGTTAGGTATTTAGTGATGGTGTCCACATCAATCTGTGATGACAAGATTTTTAAAGCACCATCACGTAATTATGCCGCGGCCCCAAATATACTTCTTTTTTGTTGCAAATTTACCCTTGATATCTCCCCCCTAGCTTTTTCTCTCGTTTTCTTTTCTTGAATTTTGATTTCTTTTTAGTTATAACTGGATTCCATTTGGTAGGGCTGATAAGTGAGCAAAACAACAAATAGTTCAAATGTGTTCAAGCTTGATTTATTTACTAGGTAAGTTCATTTCAAACGAGCATTAGGAGCCGATCACAAGCTGATTTCCTGTGGTTGGGATTTATTAAATGTTGAAAAGTTTATTGAGCTTCAAAAAATATTTCAATCAATTTGATTCGTTTATCTAATAACAAACCAATTCCACACAAACTTTTAACGAGCGAACATGAGTTCGATTCAAACAATTCGGTTCCTTTATCAGCCTGAGTTGGGCACCACGTGTCCTTACACTAGGGCAGTAATTAATACAATATTTCCTACTTTAGGGTAATCACTAAAAGAAGGGGGGAAATGGTGATATTGCTTCCAAGTTTTGACCCAATTTTCAGTTTTGACTTGCTACAGCCAGTAATAGGACCAAATTGAATTTGTCAATTTAATAAGCCTAAGTCAAAATACTATGATGATAATCCTCATCACTTGATCAACTTATATCTAACCATACCTATTGGTTTCAATCGGAATTAGGCGCATCATATTTTTAAGTATAATAATAGAGTTGCTTCTTCTAAATCAATCTTTTATAGTAGTATATATATTTTTACGAGTATGTTACGTATTTCAACGATGCAATAAAAGTGGTACATAATAATTAATTTCTTTACCCACTAAAATCACAATTTAGTTAGGTCCACACCCCTTTTTTTTTTTTTGACCAATATTGTACACATGTAAAGACCAGTGGCCGTATTTTTTTTAATTTTATTTTAGAAATGTTATAATTATCGAGTAAGGACGTAAAATTTTGGAAATTCGAATAATGGAGTAGTTACTTGATTTTGGGGGTTAATGTGATAGGATGTAGAAGTTTGGGTGTGAGGGTAATATGTGTGTGTGCATGAAAATATTTGCGTGGCTAGTGGCAGGACAAAATAATTCCCTCTTTCTTTCTTTTTTATCTGCCGACACCCACCCACACACACCACAATCAATCTCTCTCTCTCTCTCTCTCTCTCTCTCTCTCTCTCTCTCTCGCCTCTCACTCTCTCGGTTCTCCCTCCGAACACTCCCCCTCGCATTCTCTCCTTAATTTCATCTTCTTAGAGCAAGATTGCATACAAAGTCCAAGAATTAAAGTTGTTCTACGTTGCGCGAACTTTTCGAATATTCAAGAAAAATCATGATCGGACCACGAGTATCAGTTGACTTGGTCAAAGGGTTGGGTTTTTGATTATGTTGATAGATCATGTTTAAAATCGTTGTTTGAGGTTGTTTCCTTCATTTCCAAAATTCTGCAGAACAGGATCTTAGTTTTTGGGGTTTTTCGTCTTCTTAAACTTGAAATTGAATTTTGGTTCCTTCGTATGAAATATAGTAGATTTAAAGCCCGTTCTAATGCCTCTGGAATCATCCGAAACCGTTGAAAATTGAATTTATGGTGATTTTTAGAATACTGGTCTGCAATCTCTCTCGTTTTCTGGGTTTCAGCCCACTTCGAATGGCCATAACTTTCTCGTCCGATGTCCGTTTTTTGCAAATTTTATATTAGTTCGAAGGTCTTGAAGTTAGCTTTCATTTGTCACCAAAATCGTCTTAAAACTCTTGGTGCACAGAAAGTTATGATCGTTTGAGTGGAGATGTGTCAATCTGTCATGCTGCGTGACAGATTCGTGTAGCCTCAGTATAGCCCTGTTTAACCGCCCTTGGAGTGCAGATTTGACAAGGGTTCCTTCGTGACTTTTAAGCTTCGTTCAATCGCGCAACTATTGAGACTGGAATCACTCAAAAATATTAAGAACTCGATTTATAGTGATTTTTAGAAGATTGAACTGAAATCTGGAAATTTAGGCAGCGTACGGAGCTGTATTTTTCATCGTTTGTTATGGTTAAGCGACCCTATTGGTTATGGGTCCTTATAGGTTTTAAAGATGGGTAAGTTGGTGATGTTTTGGTGTTGGAATCATTGAAAAATATTAAGTATGCAATTTTTAATGATATATAATCATTTTAACTCGATAATGGGTGTGAGATTGATTATTGATGGATTGTGCATAATGAAGGATGTTTATGGACCTATGATTCGAGTGTCATGGCTACGTGTGATATCAAACTTTGTATGTATCGTGGTGTGGCATGTCATAGCATAAGGACAACAGATGGAGTCGTATCCAATCTAGGATGTTGACGAAGGTTACGGGGCCTAACACTGCTTGGAAATGTGGAGTACTCGCATTCACTTCGTGGGATGTCGATGAGGGTTATGGGACCCACACCGCCCGGAATTCACGTCAATATGGACGGAGCCCGGTTCACCTTCTTGGTGGGACCTTGGCGAGTGTTACGGGGCCCAATATTGCCCGGTGCATTGCCTTGCATCATATATCACACATTGTTGATTGGTTGAGCTAGACTTATGCCCTGTGTTGCTTGGAAAATGAAAAGAGAGATAAAGTTGTTAATCAAAGGTTTGGCTTGTCATTCGACTTGAATTGTATATTGGATTACTATCCTTCCCCATTGAGCCTCTTGTTCGGTAATTGAATATAACATGTTTTCATGTATTTCATTTCAAGATATCTCTACAAGCTAGTAAGCTCACCCTTCCTTAACATTTTTTAGGTACAAATCAAGGTAACTAGTTCATGTTGCATGGAATGTGTGCCTGCAAAGAAAAGACATCTTTTGTGAGTTTATTGGACGGTTATTTATATATCTACACTTATAGCCTTTTGAGAATTGGGTAGATGGCTCTGTAACCATATTTTGGCGTTTACTTTTCACATTGGAAGAATGTAACTAACTTTGATATTTCCGCCCGTTAACTTTGATACTTGAACTTTCTCCGATTTATGCTAAACTCAAATGATCTTTTTGGTCATATTATTATTTTGCAAATATGTTTAAAAAGCGGGGCGTGACAACACATCAGCTTGGTGTTAGTAAATTAGTCTACAGAGGGTTTCAGAGACTATCTATAATTCTAAATTCCAAACGCTCACGAACCCAAATTACCAACTGGGAGAAGAACCCATTGGTAGGTCCGCACCGAATTTGACCAATATTCCTTAGTTTGCAAAATCTAGAACTTCATAGCTAGCCTTTCCTTCTAGAATTTGAGATTTTCCAAGTTCTCTAGAAATGAACACCTTTCCCTCCCTACTTGCCAGGGTTTGACTTTTCAGCGTGTTTCTCTCTATCAATGATCAATAATTGAAGGGAAAAATGTGCATGGGTCACAAGATATCAGTTCCTCGCGCACATATGCTTTCTATCTAGAACATAATTAACAATCCAAATAAGGACTCAAACTTAATTAATGAGGTGCATGTGTGACATGGGAAAACAAGTTCCTCTCAAGTGTTAATTGAATACTCTTTTAGTGCCATTATTGAGTGAAGCCATATTAACAAGAGGAGCCTTCCCTCATTGGGTGAATCGTCAAGATATGGAAGTCTGGAGAACAGACTTGATACCCTCAAGACTCCATGGTAGAGAACAAACTAGTCAATCTATAATTACCGTGAATCTTCTTAGTCAGGCGTAAAAGAAAAGAGGACTTATACATTACGGTTTGTGAGCGAGGGACCCATTAAGCAGAAATGATTTTCAGAGAGGATAGAATGCACATACAAGAGATTTTATACTTTCAAATAAAACTCGGGTTGCAGTCGCTTATAGAAATGGAGCTTCCGAAATCTCATATGTAGTTCATTGGTCAGGGAACGCTACTCACCCGTACCTACACACATTGCTGGGTCTAGGAAGAGAGAAAAATGACCATCGGGTCTATCAACTGATCCTAGCAGGAAATCTTAGTAGCTCATCATCTAGCAGGAAGTAGTACAATTTTCATTTCAGATTTTGATGTATAGATGAATAAAATACTGCTTCTCAAAAAAATAATAATAATTTGTTTGTTTGCAAAAATTGAAGATTTTCTCTCCATTAATAACAACTATGAACGAGCCACATTACCAAATCCAATTCATGATGGCATGACAGTTTCAAACCATCAATTTTGAATTTGGAATATTAGGATACAACCTAAATGCATTAAATAAACGGAAGTCTATACTCTTGATGAAAAGTCAAGAAATGTATGTTGATAAGTATTTTATTTCTTTTTTTTTGGGTCAAGCGGAAAATCATAAGTATTTTATTTCACCCCACAAATTGTAAGCTTGTTTGGATAATGCAGAAATGTTTTTACATGCTCCTACTTGAATATGTACGGTATACAACATCTTGAATCGCTTTGAATTTATAACATCATCAATAGTAAATTCATATCATCTTGAATATGTCCGGTACATGAGAATATTCATATCATCAATAGTAAATTGGTAACTTACGTATAGAAACTCATCGTAATGTTTGACCATAAATTCATAACATCAACTTTTAACTCATAAATATTACTTCACCGGAGTAATTGGCAAACTAATGAAAGATACCAAGAGAAATCATATTATTCGGATGACTCGAATGATTTGTGTTAGTATTTGAAGAAGATAATCGAATGCCGTTATCAAAGATAAACCGAGAATCTCTACATCAATCATTATGATTTTATCGTCTAGACATTGGAGAGAATTGAGAATTCAAAATTGTATCTCTATTTAAAAACTGGGCTGAGTATATAATGGATAGAGCAAGGGAGAATATTGTGGTCACCGGCCAATATAGAGATCAATTTGTAAAATGACTTTTTGTCTTGATATTGCAAATCTTTCAAGAAATTTTAATTTTCTTGAAAAAGTTATATCCAAAGAGGAGTGCATGTTTACTTATGAGCATGCCCAAAAAAAAAGATTTGTTTCTACTTGCTTTTCTTTTCCTATCGTTTTCTCTTCTTCTTTTTCCCTTTACGAATTCAGGATTCAAACACAACCTTTAATGCATTGATATTTTGTAACTTAACCCTCGAAACCCAACCTAAGTCATACAATGTGCATTCATGTATACGAGTGCAAGCATGGAAGTGTCTTTAAAAAACATCCAAACTACCATAATTCGCCGTGAGCGAGGATTAAAAGCGCGACCGCAAAGCGATGATTGAGAGTAGTAATGAGGGTACTATCTGACTAAGAACCCAACAACAGAATAAACACCGAAATCCAAATTACAATAATTCCATGACTGATAAACCCATTTTATCAAATGGTATAGAAACCCTAGTTTAACCAAAAACGGAGAACCCATCAAAGGTGTGCAAAAAAATGGAAAAAACTAGAGATAGCGAAATAAACAGAGGACAAGACTCACTTATCCACTAAGAAAATTCAAGAACTCAACTATTTCAACGACGGGGAAAAGAAAACCAATGGAGGAAAGAGGAAAATTTAGCTTCACCAAACCCTAGTCTTCTTCCCTCTTCAAAAATCCAAATGCCCAAACACAAACAATTAACAAACTCAATAAATCCCCATGGTTGTGAAAGACCATAAGCACAAAACCCTAACTTTCCAACCTTCGTGAAGCAAAAAGTGTCCCAGACAAAACCCATCAAAACCCTAAAAGATTTCCAGGTTTCACAAAACAAAACCCTAACCACATTGGACATGAATGATTCGAGGATATAACGGGTTCAAGAAACAGAGCATTCTCAAGTACCATGGGCACGGGCAGAAGCATAACAATATGCAAGAAACACATATTTCATTCAACACAGCTGCGGAAAATGAAGGAAAATCTGAGTAAACCAGATTATGTTTATTGAAACGTGAACAAATACACCTTTATAGAGAGAGAGAGAGAGAGAGAGAGAGAGAGACAGAGAGACAGAGAGAGAGAGAGAGAGAGAGAGAGAGAGAGACAAAGAAGAAGAAGAAGAAGAAGAAGACAAAACCTTCTCACAATTGGGTAAAAGAACAGAGGGTATGTTCAAGAATCACGTATTCATCACACCCACTAGCGGAATCGAAGAAAACAGAGCATGTATGTACATCTGTATGCATGGAGAGAGAGAGAGAGAGATGTACCAGTAGTTGTAAGAATCTGTTGCGTACTCTGTAGGATTTGGGGGAATTTCTCTCTCTTTTTAATGAGCAGAGAGTATTCAAAGCACAGGTCTGGTTAAAAGCTTCAAAAGAATCAAAACAGAGGAGGGAAGCGGGAAGGTTTTCCGGGTGGACACGTGTCGTTTCTTTATTGGCTTCCCTTCTCTAGGGAAGTGGCAAACGACGGTCTAAACTGAGCTGGTTGTCATTAGGCTTCGTTTGGAAGTTCATAAAAGGAACTTTTGGGGCCTGGTGGTTTACCGTGCCTCTAAACTAGCTTTATTTTGAGCTCGAAGAAAAATAAGTTAATCGGATATCTGATAACGATATTATCAAAATGAAATTTAGTTGGAATTCCAAGATTATATCACAATACCGTCGACGTATCTCAATAAAGATACTAGGCTAATATAATCAATCCTAATTAACTGCAAGTTATGCTCAGTTTGAATCTCTATAATCTCCCGTGTAAATAGGAATTTGATTTCCAATAATTTAATATTCAAAGTAATTCTATTCTGACAATTGGATTAATCTAGTACTATTCTTCGGGAATCAATTATTTTGTACTTCAATAAAGTCAAATATTTCCTATTTGCATGGATTAAGCCAAAAGTCTCGGATTCCGATGGAGTTGGAGGGATCTTATTGGTATTTAGTTTGGTACTATATTGTGATTCCTGATTGTATATTTGTATGTCGGCAGCAAACACATTTCTATTCCAGCTAATTCCAAATGAAAGCATGAAAATATGGCATTACATTCACATTTCCTCTCAAGATTACTATCACCCAAATTGAGCCCAATTGTTTTGGCTATTTCTCGTCAAAACCTTTCTATCTCTCCTCCCCTTTTTCCAAAAAAATAGAAGAGAAAATACTAAAAAAATAATTGATTGAACCGGGGAAGTGAATTTTCTCTCTCATTTCTAATCTCACATAGCAAACGCAATTTGGGTGAAGCATTTAAACTACTAAAGAGGAGAGTTTTGACTCCGAAAAAAGCAAGAGTGCGTCTGGTGCTATCGTATATAAGGTCATGGCTGCATTTAGGAGGTGCTTTCCCACTTCAACAAGCCGGTGGCGAGCACACTCCCAAAAGAGAGTCTTGACGCGGCGGGAAGGAGATTCCTCCAGAAAACATAGAAACGAAAACCAAGAACGCAGATGAAATTCAAGAAACAAAAGCCTTTCTTTGACTACTTTGTGAAGGTATATGCAACATACTCCATTTACAATAACGTAACACCACCAACTCCAGCTCCATCTTCATCATAAATTCACACTTCTACTGCAACTCTTCATACATGCCCGATTATAACTAACATATTGGACACAGGAAATACGATAAACACTCGAGGCCTGGATCCTAATTATCCTGTAAACAAGGTCTTGAAAAGATTTCAAGGAAAATGAACCAGGAAAAAAACCGAAAAAACGAAAAAGATAAGCAAAATGGCAGCACAAGAAATCAAGAGTTTTGTTGTTAAGTAATCGTCTTTGGGCAAGAAATTTAGTTTTCCACGAGTTATCTACCACCATTGCTCGACTTCAACGATCCGTCTCTCATCAAATGTAAGCTGAGACTGTTGTACTGCTCTCTTGAATACAGCCTTGACGCTTTTCTCCAATTCGTGCCGGCTTTCATCATTGACGCAAACTCCTCATAACTTATACGTCCATCCTGCAAAACAAATAAAGCAAAATTAAGAAAAGAACCAATCACATGCAAAATAACACATTTTTCCGTACA
Source organism: Rhododendron mucronatum var. ripense (assembly GCA_019656295.1). NCBI lineage: Eukaryota > Viridiplantae > Streptophyta > Magnoliopsida > Ericales > Ericaceae > Rhododendron > Rhododendron mucronatum. Next base: position 597,843 of record BPLT01000109.1, read on the forward strand.
TCAAAAACGGTTCACAGTAGGATGAGAATGTGGCTTGAAAAATCTAAGTCGGTGTTTGATTCACCGTATGAAGGCTGGAATGGAATGGTCATTCCCTTGAAATCCTAATACAGTTGGTGGAAAATTTCTCAATTTACGTCATAAATGGAATCATCATTCACCAACCTACATGAAGGACCATTCAACTAGGAGGCTAGCAATGAACATTCCATTCCTTCCCAAAATAACTTTTAGCGAAACAAAAACTACCTAGCTGTCCAAAAAAAAAAAAAGAAACTCAAAGAAGACCTATGATAATTCGGACCTTGTCAGTATCGACATCCTGCATGATGGCATTAATAACTTCTTCATTGTTGGTGTCATGACTCTCATCTCCATCAGCTAAGGCATCCCTTAGTTCTTCAATCTCTATATACCAACTTTGGTTTTGATCAAAGAATTCAAACGCTTTGTGAAGGTGATCTTCATTACCCATCTTTCTGAGGTGAACAGAAATAGCTATGAACTCTCCGTAGTTCAAATGTCCATCCTTGTCCACATCGCCCTGTAAATGGGCTCAGGTTACTTAAAAGAATGAATCGAATAACAAGAATTGCATTAGTGATAAGTTACTTGAAAGATTGACGTATGCTTGTTAAAAAATATACGAACACTACTTATGCGCTCTGTTGCATCAACAGCATTATACGGTTTATACCATCTATTATGGTGCGTGCTAAAAGACCTTCCAAAGCCAAATTTTGGCCACCCTGCTGTCTCCGAATTCCAATGGTTTGCCAAAGCTATTGCCAAATTATTGCATTACGAAATCTTGAGCCAAATTATCATAAGATTTGGTAAGTGCCAAATTCTTTCAAACATCATCTCTCTAGCTCTCTAATAATGGAACCAAAATAGCATTTCCGTTCCACATTCGTGGACAAAAACTCAAGAGATAGCATTAGCACCGGTGTAGCAAGATTGCTGCATGGGAGCATCTTCATTGGTTCACCAAACCTCTTTCCACTAGTAAATTTAACCAAGAGAAGACCAAAAGTGATGTTCCATTCGGTTGGGCAAAAGTGTTTTCCTGTGCCGAATTTGGCATGACGTTTGACTTGTAAAATAATCTATAATGCCGTTAAATAATTAACAAGCCCAATATATCCAAGATCTAGAACTATCATGTTCTCACAATCATAACATAAGGCGGAAATTAAACATACGAGAAAGCGTACCCGAATCCATGTGAACTTTAGTGATCCGAGACCTTTAGCAATAATACCTGCAAACTTAACAGAAAAGGTTTCTCTCTCTTGACTCTCTTTCTAGCAATATAGTAACGTAAATATGATGGTGGACTGCATGCCTTTTTATAAGCAGAGAGAGGACATGTTTCCTAATAAAGCATTTATTCTACTTTCCATCAAAGTAAGATTCTAGAAAACAACTCCATCAGTTTGACCAATCACATAATTTCTTAGGGGAAAAGATATGGCTTATAATCTCGTCAATATATAATTACCATATGTGTTGATTGCGTAATGTGGGCCAGTAACGGAAATATTCTTACATGACTGAGCCAAATTTGCCAAGTGATCATCAATGTTACTATTGATGTGAACACAGAAAATTGGTATTAGAGTCAAAATAGCTTTGCAACAATGCATTGACAATGCCTCTTTTGGCATTTTGCCTTTGTCAAAATGTCTTGAACCACCGGAGATTGCTCTTATAGAATTGCGGCATTTTAGCGCACAAAAATTTGCTACCGCGCTGCAATTAAGGCAGTAACCAAAGGAGATGCTCTAAGCACATAAAGAATTATGCAAGGACAAATCTAAGACAAACTTCATAAGAGTGCATTAGCCAGAATAATCTCTGTCTAAGTGACACTTGTCCTCTTATCCCAAGGTCAAAAGGTTGAAAAAGCAAGTTCCAACTAAGATATAGTACTTAAAGCTTCCATGAGAGTCTGGAGATCTGAATCGGGAATCTGATGCCCCTGCTTTATCAACCTAACTCTAAGCTCATCAATGTTGATCTTCCCTTCGTTGTTGATATCCATCACTTGGAACCCCTGCTTTAATCCAGCTGCAACCTCTGCTGACAAATGCTCAGCAATTACCTGTTCATTTGGCAAATTGTTAGAACTACCCAGTTTACATCAATCAACCTTGAATATTCCAGAATGCGAAGCCAAAAAATATTCGTTATCTGCATATGCTGGTCATCCTTCAAAGCATTACCTTTACTTTAGATCTCTTTTCTCGAGCTTGCTCTGCACGGAAAATTGCTCGAGCCTTGCTCTCACGGTTTCACCCAATGGAAAATTTGGAGCCTTCTTGGCATTTTGTAACCATGGATGTTCTAGAATTAAGGCACAAAAGACGAACTCAGACCTTCCACATTGGTATAATCAAAAGTCAATTATTTTTAAAGTTAACAATGTTTGTGTAAAAGATGACTCACAATGGTATAATCAAACTTAGCAACATTTTTAGAAATAATCAAATTTTGGATTTTGAATAACCAAAACTAACAACCTTTTGACAATAACCAGAATTTTGTATACATCCGTTTTCAACTACTCCAGTATTTTCTTCTTCGCCTGCTCTATATCTTCTTTACTTCACCTACAAATTGTTTCTCTTTCTCTTCCTCCAAAAGTGAAGCTCATATCTCTCGATCATCTACAATTCAACCCATCGTTCGGTTGATTAAGCCCAAAAAAAAATTAATTGGAGGGAAGGAAGTCACCGATTTTTTTTCCCAAAATTAAGGGTGAGAATCAATATATTTTTGCAAAAAAAAAAAAACATAAATGGAAGGAAGTAAATGGAGGGAAATAGAGGGGGAGATAGAGTGTGAAATTGTAGTGGATCCATTATTTTGGTTATGAACTAGAAGTGATCATTGTGGACCTCAATATTGTTAAGCTTAACAATCTCTAAAATGAATAATCAAAAGCTGATGTATCAACTTTTGATTATCTATTTTTGATTATGCCATTGTGGATAGCCTCAAGTTAGGTTTCTAACATTTTGTACCTAAGAAATCAGATAGTAATAATTACTTTTTGCGAATTATAAATTCATAAACATAGTACTTTGCCATTTCAAGAGGATCATACCTAGCACTTGCTGAGCAGTAAGCCTCCGCTGAGGATCAGGGTCAAGCATCTTCTTTACAAGGTCTTTTGCATTGTCCGAAACTTTGGGCCAAGGGTCCTGCTTAAAATCTACAACAGACAAGATAATTGCTTGTTCAACGCCTTGTTCGGTCTCTGCACAGCAAGAACATATATTCAGATAAGACAGGAATTGCAGAAAGCAAACACAACAACAATTAACTTGACAAGAATCATGCCTATTCCAAACAACAGAAAATGTGAAAGTACAGTTGGAGAACGCATATAATGGTGTGCCCATGTCGACCTAATAAATTCAGTCCATAAAGAAACTGACTACAGTGAATACTCTTATTTACGTGACTAATAAGCTAAATAGGATTCTACAAGCAAAATTCTACTTGTCCTCGTGACAAAGTGGAGTACTTCTAGTTCTGGAAACTTATCTCATACTTGGTCACAGCATCTGTCTTATTTGGTCTAATGTAAAGATGGAAAAGGAAAAGGAGAATTTGGTAGTAATCATATTCTCTTTCCCTCACAAGATCCTCAAAAGTATACCTTTGGGTGCCCATCCCAATTTTCCAACAGAAAAGAAACGCACAGCCTTGTTATTTTCGCAACTCATGTTTAACAGGCCGTGCTAAACATGAAGAATAACCAGAATCCCCTCAAGTGCACTGAATAACAAGGACATTTGAACAATTCTCACATGTAAATGCAACACAGCCTCAAAAGCTGTTATTTGCAAGTAATGCCTGCTCGCGAAAATCGTACCTGTACGCATATATGTTTCACTTAGGTAAAAAACGATTACAAAATGTCTTCGGATCGGCCACTGACCTGCCCAAAAAGGTGGGACACCACATAGTAAGATGTACAGGATTACTCCAGCACTCCAGACATCTATCTCTGGACCATAGTTCCGTTTTAGAACCTCAGGAGCCATGTAGTAAGGACTTCCCACAATCTCATTAAATATCTCACCTGCTGAATTAAACCAACTTTAGCCAATACAATGGAGGGTTCATCAACTGATGATGAAACGAAACTTGTTCAAGGCAACGACTATCCAAGGGCATTACCAGGTTTAAAGAACACTGAGAACCCAAAATCAATTGCCTTCAAGGCCGCTGTTTCTTTCTTGTTTGCGAACAAAAAGTTTTCCGGTTTGAGATCCCGATGCATAACCCCATGCTTGTGGCACATCTGCAACAAATCAAAGGATCATATAAGAAATAATGAATATTGAAAAGCATTCCAAGCAATAACAGAAGTCAAATGAAAACAACATTGTAATTCAATCTTGATTTCAGAAGAATGAAATGATAAGGGAAGAAAGGCATAAAGAAATGAATGAGACAAGCGACAAATATGGAATACACAGTAGATAATAGAACAGTCGACATCTTTAATATAAACAGAAAATAACATTATTAAAAAGGGAGCAAAATACCACTCAGGGAATTCTGCAACACGTGATGAATGCAGTTAAAATGAAAATGGCACAAATCACACAGATGAGGATACCTAGATATGAACATTTCAAGTTTTACAACAAGGGCACGTGAAACTGATCTCTCAAACTCTTACCAAGGGAAACAAGAATGGAGATTAAGCAATGAAACTACGATATTCTAAATTTGAGAAGTCACTCACAATAATTGCCAACGAGTAAAATCCAAAGAAACACGGAAATATGTGTTTACTTGGACTTCAGTTACCCCAACAAACTAACACACGAAAGCCAGCTAATATAGGATCCCATACGGTGAAATCATTTTTGGGAAATAACTGCAACTAGATTTAGAAGACAAAAACTAATTGACCATTTCCTGCAAAAGTAAACTCATGTGGTCCTCATGCTAGATTTCTACTAAATTCTCCTTCTGTGAAGGAATATATATTGAACCAAAGATTAACTACTAATGTTCTGTACTCACAAAGTTGAAAATCAAAATGAGTATTCAAAGTGCAAAAAATTGGGAGACTGAAGAAAGACAGATCTTTACCACAATGACTTCAACAATTGTCTTAGTGACAACTGCAGCTGCCCTTTCAGTGTAATGCCCCCTCGCGACAATCCGATCGAGCAATTCACCTCCTTCGCACAACTCCATCACCAAGTGGACTGCAGTGTCATCCTCATAAGTATCTTTCAAGCTAACAATATTGGGATGCGGCGGCAACCGCTTCATGATCTCAACCTCTACCCTAACATTCTCAATATCAACTCTAGTTGTCAGCTTATTCTTTGATATGGACTTACAAGCAAACACTTCTCCTGAAATCTTATCAGTACACAAGTACGTAACCCCAAACCCACCACGGCCGAGCTCGCGACCCAACTCATATCTCTCCTCAATTTTATGGCCTGTTGGGTTTTCCAACACATAGCTCTTGTTTCCACCACCATTTATATATTTACGGTTTGAAGCAAAATCAATAACAAATGGGTTTTGAACAGTTGGTGCAACATAACAGTTTCCCATAAATTAAAGATTCAAAATTCCCAACTTTCCAAATACTTCAAATGAAATCCAAAATTAGAGCAATCCCAAGCTTCAATTCCTCACAAGTCAAAGCCTCAATGAAGAAAGTTTCGATCTTTAAGCGATATGGGTAACCCACATATGATCGAAATTCTATATTTTTGAACCAAAACAAGAAGAAATCAAGAAAACAGAACCTGGGTTTTTCTTGAAATTCAACGCTTGAAGAGCTTCAATACCAAACTTGACCTCTGAGATGTTGCAACCCAAATTCGATAGTAACCCGTGGGGAGTTTTCCCGAGAAAATTTATATTTGTAGAAAAGGGAATTCAGAGGAAATCGGCTACGCAAAGAATAGTTGAAATTTGATGATGATATTTATGGGAGAAGAGGAAAGGTTTGTGGGAAGGAAGAGGTGAGAAGAGAAATTTATCTCATCAGATAAGAGAGAGAGAGAGAGAGAGAGAGAGAGAGAGAGAGAACAGGTCAGGGAGAGTGACTCAAATCCATTTAGCAGAGACTTCCCTCCTACCGAACCATCTCTCCAGTTTTCAGAGAGAAGAATTTTTTTTCTTTTTTTTGTGTGCTCTGTACTATTTCGACCAAAATATTGACATTGAATTTCAAAGCTTACATTTATTTTGATAAAAAAAAGAACTCACATAAGTTAAATTGACGAATTCAAAGTAACAGGCGTGACTCTCTTTTTTGTAGAGTAAGAAAAAAAAAAAAACAGGCGTCACTTGAAAACAGTTTATTGTTTTAAAAAATCAATTAGAAAAAATTAAAATTTCTAACCCTCACTACAAGAAAGAAACATGAAAATTTGTGGATTTTATTATATATTTCCGAAATAGAATTCGCAAAACACTATCTAAATAAAAAAAATCCCAAACACTTTATTAAACAAGCTGTTGGTCCTATTTTCAATTTTCTGTTAAAGTGTTTGAAGTTTTATAAAATAGATACTCCATAAATTAAACTAATTCTTTAAAAAAAAAAAAGATGATATGAATTACACTGTTTTTTTTTTAACTTCAGTCTATCTTTTTTACACATAAACATCTTCAATTTATTTCATGAAGACAAACGATTAATTTTATTTTTTTTATGAAAATCAAGTAAAAAATTACAAAATATTTTTCACTAATTTTGTCTAAAGCACGGTCAAGTCTTCCCTCCCACCGACACGTATATAATACCGTTGAGAAACGTTGCCCGTTTCCCACCAGAAATCCGAATAACACGTGGCGTGTTTTTATTGGTCTACATCTATCTTGCCGACATTCTAGAAGCTGACCAAAACTCCATTGACAGACTAGTCCAAAAGCCCCTTCGTTCTCACATTTATTAACGCAAGCAACCCTACAAACCACACCAATTAAAGGCATCCCGCCAAAAAATCAGGAGGTCTATTTCGTCATTAAGTAAAGTTGGGGTTACGTTTGCTGACCCGGGAACTGTTGCCAACTGGCTACTTAGTAGAGTATAAGATTCTTGTCCAGAGCATCCCCATCAAACTCTTCAAATTTTGAACCAAATTTACATCTAAAAAGTCACTTATCTATTTTAACTACTCATTTTTTAAGAGCACACTGCATCAGACTTCCTATTCTAACTTTATTTTTATTAAACTATTCTTTCTTTATACTTTACTCTTCAATTTAAATGTTAGTATATATATATATATATATATATATATTTTATCTTTATTTAATGATGAACAACTGTTCATGAGAAGAAATCTCAAAAAAATTAAATGTTCTATTTTTTAATTCGATTAAACCGATGTGAACATCTTATTTTTCTTATCATATTATTCTAAACGGACATAACTAATTTTTGTCTATAGAGCTCTCATAATTAAGTATCTGTTCTTTATTTGGGATCCTGTAGAGCAAAAACTTAATTATGAGAACCCTAGAAACAAATATTAATTATGACTCTTTAGAGTAAAATGATTAGAAAAATAAGATTTTTACACTGGTTTAAGCGGATTGAAAATTGGACCATGTAATTTTTTTAGGCTCTTTATATATTAAAAAATATGGTTAAAAATTAAATGCTCCAATTTTTATTTCGTTTAAACCGGTGCTGAGATCTTATTATTCTGATCATATTATTCTAAATAATTATAATTATTTTTTGTCTATATGGCTCTCATAATTAAGTATATATTTTTTATTTAGAACCTTGAAGAACGGAAACTTGATTATGAGAGCCTCAGAGACAAAAAAAAAATTATGACCTTTTAGAATAATATGATAAAAAAATAAGACATTCGCACCGGTTCAAACAAATTGAAAATTGGGCACTTAATTTTTTAACCACATTTTGTATTATATAAAAATTCTTAAAAAAATTAAGTACTCCAATTTTTAATCCGATTGAACCGGTGCGAAGTTCTTACTTTTTTAATTATTTTATCCTAAAAGGTAATAATTAATATTTGTTTCTAGGGCTCTCATAATCAAGTTTCTATTCCATAGGATTCCATAATCATTTTAAATGAAGACTCTCATAATCATTTTAATAGTAAAATATTGAATAGAAGATGAATAGTACCTCGTTTGATCAAACCAGGCACTGTAGCAAAACTTAGTATTTGGGAAGTAGCGAGAAATCAATTGAGGCAGATGGAGGGGATTTTTTGGAGTTTTGTTCTTTATTATAGCTTTAAAGGAGAAATAGAGAGAGATGTGGATGACCTTATGGAGTACAACTGGCTACTTAGTGGAGTATCAGATTCTTGTCAACTGTAATGGAGTACAACTGGCTATAGTGGAGTATAAGATTCTTGTCCTCTCCACTGTTATGGAGTACAACTGGCTACTTAGTATAAGATTCTTGTCCACTGTTACGTAGTACTCCAGAGGCTTTTTCTACCGTGAGAGTCATGAATCCGGGGGTGCTTTAATGCATCTTGTACCACGTCGTGTAGAATGTCCGATTTGGCCGTCTATTTCGACAATAGACGATTTGAATTTTAATCCAAACAATGTGCGGTTTAGATTTGTGGGAGCTCGGATTAAATCCGAACCGTCTTTTCCAAAATGGATGGCCGGATGTACTAAGCTCCGTTCCGGAACCAAAAATAAATTTTTTTTTAAGAAAGCAATTTCAAGCTCAAAAATTATAAATTTATTGAAATCTAAAAATATGCAATAAGGATCTTGTTTGGAAGATCTCGATGAAATCTTTTATACAATGCAAAAAAATTTGAAAAATTATTTTTCATTTACTTTATTTTTAAGTTTGAAAGTCTGAAATAAACTGCTTATTTTTTAAGAAGGTTTCTGGAATGAGGCCTAAAACACCCTCCATTCCAAGAGTTAGGTGAGTTAGGTATTTACTGATGGTGTCCACATCAATCTGTGATGACAAGATTTTTGAAGCATCGTCACGGAATTATGCCGCGGCCCCAAATATACTTCTTTTTTGTTGCAAATTTACCCTTGATATCTCCCCCCTAGCTTTTTCTCTCTTTTTCTTTTCTTGAATTTTGATTTCTTTTTAGTTATAACTAGTTTCCATTTGGTAGGGCTGATAAGTGAGCAAAACAACAAATGGTTCAAATGTGTTCAAGCTTCATTTATTTACGAGGTAAGTTCATTTCAAACGGGCATTAGGAGCCGATCACAAGCTGATTTCGCGTGGTTGGGCTTTATTAAATGTTGAAAAGTTTATTGAGCTTCAAAAAATATTTCAATCAATTTGATTTGTTTATCTAATAACAAACCAATTCCACACAAACTTTTAACGAGCAAACATGAGTTCGATTCAAGCAATTTGGTTCTTTTATCGGCCTGGGTTGGGCACCACGTGTCCTTACACTAGGGCAGTAATTAATACTGTATTTCCTACTTTAGGGTAATCACTAAAAGAAGGGGGGAAATTAAAAGTTATAGTTGGGGCATCCAAATGGTGATATTGCTTCCAAGTTTTGACCCAATTTTCAGTTTTGACTTGCTACAACCAGTAATAGGGCCAAATTGAATTTGTCAATTTAATAAGTCTAAGTCAAAATACTATGATGATAATCCTCATCACTTGATCAACTTATATCTAACCATACATATTGATTTCAATCGGAATTAGGCGCATCATATTTTTAAGTATAATAATAGAGTTGCTTCTTCTAAATCAATCTTTTATAGTAGTGTATATATATATATATATATATATATTTTAACGAGTATGTTACGTATTTCAATGATGCAATAAAAGTGAAATATAATAATTAATTTCTTTACCCGCTAAAATCACAATTTAGTTAGGTCCACACCGATTTTTTTTTTTTTTTTGCCAATATTTGTACACATGTAAAGACCCGTATTTTAGGGCCGTATTTTTTTTAATTTTATTTAAGAAATGTTATAATTATCGAGTAAGGACGTAAAATTTTGGAAATTCGAATAATGGCGTAGTTACTTGATTTTGGGGGTTAATGTGATAGGATGTAGAAGTTTGGGTGTGAGGGTAATATGTGTGTGTGCATGAAGATATTTGTGTGGCTAGTGGCAGGAGAAAATAATTCCCTCTTTCTTTCTTTTTTATCTGCCGACACCCACCCACACAAACCACAATCTCTCTCTCTCGCGCCTCTCACTCTCTCGGTTCTCCCTCCGAACACTCCCCCTCACATTCTCTCATCAATTTCATCTTCTTGGAGCAAGATTGCGTACAAAGTCCAAGAATTAAAGTTGTTCTACGGAGCGCGGACTTTCCGAATATCCAAGAAAAATCATGATCGGACCACGTGGAGTTTCGGTTGACTTGGTCAAAGGATCGGGTTTTGCTCAAAATCCATGAGTTAGGGATTTCTTACGCTTGTTATGCGTTTATATGTTGATAGATTGTGCTTAAAATTGTTGTTTGAGGTTGTTTCCTTCATTTCCGAAATTCTGCAGAACAGGGTCTTAGTTTTTGGGATTTTTCGTCTTCTTAAACTTGAAATTGAATTTTGGTTCCTTCGTGTGAAATAGAGTAGACTTAAAGTCCGTTCCAATGCCGCTGGAATCACCCGAAACCGTTGAGAATTGAATTTATGGTGATTTTTAGAATACTGGTCTGCAATCTGTCTCGTTTTCTGGGTTTCAGCCCACTTCGAATGGTCATGACTTCCTCGTCCGATGTCCGTTTTATGCAAACTTTATATTGGTTCGAAGGTCTTGAAGTTAGCTTTCATTTGCCACTGGAATCGTCTTAAAACTCTTGGTGCACAGAAAGTTATGATCGTTTGAGTGGAGGTGTGTCAATCTGTCATGCTGCGTGTCAGAGTCGTGTAGCCTCGGTAAAACCCCTGTTTAACCGCCCTTGGAGTGCAGATTTGACAAGGGTTCCTTCGTGACTTTTAAGCTTCGTTCAATCGCGCAACTATTGAGACTGGAATCACTCAAAAATATTAAGAACTCGATTTATAGTGATTTTTAGAAGATTGAACTGAAATCTGGAAATTTAGGCAGAAGATTGAACTGAAATCTGGAAATTTAGGCAGCGTACAGAGCTGCATTTTTTATCGTTTGTTATGGTTAAGCGACCCTATTGGTTATGGGTCCTTATAGGTTTTAAAGATGGGTAAGTTGGTGATGTTTTGGTGGTGGAATCGTTGAAAAATATTGAGTATGCAATTTTTAATGATGTTGTATAATCGTTTTAACTCGATAATGGGTGTGAGATTGATTATTGATGGATTGTGCATAATGAAGGATGTTTATGGACCTATGATTCGAGTGTCATGGCTACGTGTGATATCGAACTCTGTATGTATCGTGGTGTGGCATGTCATAGCATATAGACAACAGATGGAGTCATATCCAATCTAGAATGTCGACGAAGGTTACGGTGCCTAACACTGCCCGGAAATGTGGAATCGCATTCACTTCGTGGGATGTCGATGAGGGTCACGGGACCCAACACCGCCCGAAATTCAAGTCAATATGGACGAAGCCCGGTTCACCTTCTTGGTGGGACCTTGGCGAGGGTTACGGGACCCAACACCGCCCGGAATTCACATCAATATGGACGAAGCCCGGTTCACCTTCTTGGTGGGACCTTGGTGAGGGTTACGGGGCCCAACATTGCCCGGTGCATTGCCTTGCATCACATATCACACATTGTTGATTGGTTGAGCTAGACTTATGACCTGTGTTGCTCGGAAAATGAAAAGAGAGATAAAGTTGTTAATCAAAGGTTTGGCTTGTCATTCGACTTGAATTGTATCTTGGATTACTATCCTTCCCCATTGAGCCTCCTGTTCGGTAATTGAATATAACATGTTTTCATGTATTTCATTTCAAGATTTCTCTACGAGCTAGTAAGCTCACCCTTCCTTAACATTTTTCAGGTACAAATCAAGGTAACTAGTTAATGTTGCATGGAGTGTGTGCCTGCAAAGAAAAGGCATCTTTTGTGAGCTTATTGGACGGTTATTTATATATCTATACTTACAGTCTTTTGGGAATTGGGTAGATGGCTCTGTAACCATATTTTGACGTTTACTTTTGACATTGGAAGAATGTAACTAACTTTGTTATTTCTGCCCGTTAACTTTGATACTTGAACTTTCTCCGATTTATGCTAAACTCAAAGGACCTTTTTAGTAATATTATTATTTTGAAAATATGTTTAAAAAGCGGGGCGTGACAACACATCAGCTATGTGTTAGTAAATTAGTCTACAGGGGATTTCAGAGACTATCTATAATTCTAAATCTCAAACGCTCACAAACCCGAATTACCAACTAGGACAAGAACCCATTGGTAGGTCTGCACCGAATTTGACCAATATTCCTTAGTTTGCAAAATCTAGAACTTCATAGCTAGCCTTTCCTTCTAGAATTTGAGATTTCCCGAGTTCTCTAGAAATGAACACCTTTCCCTCCCTACTTGCCAGGGTTTGACTTTTCAGCTTGGCTCTCTCTATCAATGATCAATACTGGGGGGGGGGGGGGGGGGGGTTGTGATGGGATGTGCATGGGTCACAAGATATCAGTTCCTCGCATATGCTTTCTATCTAGAACATAATTAACAATCCAAATAAGGACTCAAACTTAATTAAAGAGGTGCATGTGTGACATGGCCACATGGGAAAACAAGTTCCTCTCAAGCGTAAATTGAATACTCTTTTAGTCCCATTATTGAGTGAAGCCATATTAACAAGAGGAACCTTCGCTCATTGGGTGAATCGTGAAGATATGGAAGTCTGGAGAACAGACTTGATACCCTCGAGACTCCATGGTAGAGAACAAACTAGTCAATCTATAATTACCGTGGATCTTCTTAGTCAGGCGTAAAAGAAAAGAGGACTTGTACATTACGGTTTGTGAGCGAGGGACCAATTAAGCACAAATGATTTTCGGAGAGGATAGAATGCACATACAAGAGATTTTATACTTTCAAATAAAACCCAGGTTGCAGGCGCTTATAGAAATGGAGCTTCCGAAATCTCATATGTAGTTCATTGGTCGGGGAACGCTACTCACCCGTACCTATACGCATTGCTGGGTCTAGGAAGAGAGAAAAATGACCATCGGGTCTATCAGCTGATCCTTGCAGGAAATCTTGGTAGCTCATCATCTAGCAGGAAGTAGTACAATTTTCATTTCAGATTTTGATATATAGATGAATAAAATACTGCTTCTCAAAAAAATAATAATAATTTGTTTGTTTGCAAAAATTGAATATTTTCTCTCCATTAATAACAACTATGAACGAGCCACATCACCAAATCCAATTCATGACGGCATGACAGTTTGAACCATCAATTTTGAATTTGGAATATTAGGATACAACCTAAATGCATTAAATAAACGCAAGTCTATACTCTTGATGAAAAGTCAAGAAATGTATGTTGATAAGTATTTTATTTCACCACACAAATTGTAAGCTTGTTTGGATAATGAAGAAATGTTTTTACACGCTCCTACTTGAATATGTACGGTATACAACATCTTGAATCGCTTTGAATTTATAACATTCTGTGTGAAAATTCATATCATCAATAGTAAATTGGAAACTTAGGTATAGAAACTCATCATAATGATTGACCATAAATTCATAACATCAACTTTTAACTCATAAATATTACTTCATGGGAGTAAGCGGCAAACTAATGAAAGATACCAAGAGAAACCATATTATTCGGATGACTCGAATGATTTGTGTTAGTATTTGAAGAAGATAATCGAATGCCGTTATCAAAGACAAACCGAGAATCTCTACATCAATCATTATGATTTTATCGTCTAGACGTCGTAGAGAATTGAGAATTCAAAATTGTTTCTCTATTTAAAAACTGGGCTGGGTATATAATGGATAGAGCAAGGGAGAATATTGTGGTCACCGGCCAATATAGAGATCAATTTGTAAAATGACTTTTTGTATTGATATTGCGAATCTTTCAAGAAATTTTAATTTTTCTTGAAAAAGTTATATCCAAATAGGAGTGCATGTTTACTTATGAGCATGCCAAAAAAAAGGATTTGCTTCTACTTGCTTTTCTTTTCCTATCGTTTTCTCTTCTACTTTTTCCCTTTACGAATTCAGGATTCAAACACAACCTTTAATGCATTGATATTTTGTAACTTAACCCTCGAAACCCAACCTAAGTCACACAATGTGCATTCATGTGTACGAGCGTGAGCACGGAAGTGTCTTTAAAAAACATCCAAACTACCAAAATTCGCGTGAGCGAGGATTAAAAGCACGAGTTCAAAGCAATGATTGAGAGAGTAATGAGGGTACTATGCGACTAAGAACCCAACAACAGATTAAACAACGAAATCCAAATTACAATAATTCCATGACTGATAAACCCATTTTATCAAATGGTATAGAAACCCTAGTTTAACCAAAAACAGAGAAACCATCAAAGGTATGCAAAAAAAAAAAAGAAAAAAACTAGAGATAGCGAAATAAACAGAGGACCGAGTCACTTATCCGCTAAGAAAATTCAAGAACTCAACTATTTCGACAACGGGGAAAAGCAAACCAAGGGAGGAAAGAGGAAAATTTGGCTTCACCAAACCCTAGTCTTCCCTCTTCAAAAATCCAAATGCCCAAACACAAACAATTAACAAACTCAATAAATCCCCATGGCTGTGAAAGACCATAAGCACAAAACCCTAACTTTCCAACCTTCGTGAAGCAAAAAGTGTCTCAGACAAAACCCATCAAAACCCTAAAAGATTTCCAGGTTTCACAAAACAAAACCCTAACCACATTGGACGTGAATGATTCGAGGATATAACGGGTTCAAGAAACAGAGCATTCTCAAGTACCATGGGCACGGGCAGAAGCATAACAATGTGCAAGAAACACATATTTCAATCAACACAGCTGCGGAAAATGAAGGAAAATCTGAGTAAACCAGATTATGTTTATTGAAACGTGAACAAATACACCTTTATAGAGAGAGATAGAGAAAGAGAGAGAGACAGAGACAGAGAGAGACAAAGAAGAAGAAGAAGAAGAAGACAAAACCTTCTCACAATTGGGTAAAAGAACAGAGCATATGTTCAAGAATCACGTATTCATCACACCCACTAGCGGAATCGAAGAAAACAGAGCATGTATGTACATCTGTATGCATGGGGAGAGAGAGAGAGAGAGATGTACCAGTAGTTGAAAGAATCTGTTGCGCACTCTGTAGGATTTGGGGGAATTTTCTCTCTTTTTAATGGGCAGACAGTATTCAAAGCACAGGTCTGGTTAAAAGCTTCAAAAGAATCAAAACAGAGGAGGGGAGCGGGAAGGTTTCCCGGGTGGACACGTGTCGTTTCTTTATTGGCTTCTCTTCTCTAGGGAAGTGGCAAACGACGGTCTAAACTGAGCTGGTTGTCATTAGCCTTCGTTTGGATGTTCATAAGAGGAACTTTTGGGGCCTGGTGGTTTACTGTGCCTCTAAACTAGGTTTATTTTGAGCTCGAAGAAAAATAAGTTGATCGGATATCTGATAACTATATTATCAAAATGAAATTTGCTCAGTTTGAATCTCTATAATCGCCCGTATAAATAGAAATTTGATTTCCAATAATTTAATATTCGAAGTAATTATATTCTGACAATTGGATTAATCTAGTACTATTCTTCAGGAATCAATTATTTTGTACTTCACTACAGTCAAATATTTCCAATTTGCATGGATTAAGCCAAAAGTCTCGGATTCCCATGGAGTTGGAGGGATCTTATTGGTATTTAGTTTGGTACTATATTGTGATTCCTGATTGTATATTTGTATGTCGGCAGCAATCACGTTTCTATTTCAACTAATTCCAAATGAAAGCATGAAAATATGACATTACATTCACATTTCCTCTCAAGATTACTCTCACCCAAATTGAGCCCAATTGTTTTGGCTATTTCTCGTCAAAACCTTTCCATCTCTCCTCCTCTTTTTCCAAAAAAATAGAAGAGAAAATACTAAAAAAATAATTGATTGAACCGGGGAAGTGAATTTTCTCTCTCATTTCTAATCTCACATAGCAAACGCAATTTGGGTGAAGCATTTAAACTACTAAAGAGGAGAGTTTTGACTCCGAAAAAAGCAAGAGTGCGTCTGGTGCTATCGTATATAAGGTCACGGCTGCATTTAGGAGGGGCTTTCCCACTTCAACAAGCCGGTGGCGAGCACACTCCCAAAAGAGAGTCTTGACGCAGCGGGGAAGGAGATTCCTCCAGAAAACATAGAAACGAAAACCAAGAACGCAGATGAAATTCAAGAAACAAAAGCCTTTCTTTGACTACTTTGCGAAGGTATATGCAACATACTCCATTTACAATAACGTAACACCACCAGCTCCAGCTCCATCTTCATCATAAATTCACACTTCTACTGCAACTCTTCATACATGCCCGATTATAACTAACATATTGCACACAGGAAATACGATAAACACTCGAGGCCTGGATCCTAATTATCCTGTAAACAAGGTCTTGAAAAGATTTCAAGGAAAATGAACCAGGAAAGAGACCGAAAAATCGAAAAGATAAGCAAAATGGCAGCACAAGAAATCAAGAGTTTTGTCGTTAAGTAATCGTCTTTGGGCAAGAAAATTTAGTTTTCCACTAGTTATCTACCACCATTGCTCGACTTCAACGATCCGTCTCTCATCAAATGTAAGCTGAGACTGTTGTACCGCTCTCTTGAATACTGCCTTGATGCTTTTCTCCAATCCGTGCCGGCTTTCATCATTGACGCAAACTCCTCATAACTTATACGTCCATCCTGCAAAACAAATAAAGCAAAATTAAGAATTGAACCAATCACATGCAAAATAACACATTTCTCCATACATAAAAAACGGTTCACAATAGGATGAGAATGTGGCATGAAAAATCTAAGGCGGTGTTTGATTCACTGTATGAAGGCTGGAATGGAATGGTCATTCCCTTGAAATCCTAATACAGTTAGGTGGCCGAAAATTTCTCAATTTACGTCATAAATGGAATCATCATTCACCAACCTACATGAATGACCATTCAACTAGGAGGCTAGCAATGAACATTCCATTCCTTCCCAAAATAACTTTTAGCGAACCAAACACTACCTAGCCATCCAAAAAAAAAAAAGAACTCAAAGAAGACCTATGATAATACGGACCTTGTCAGTATCGACATCCTGCATGATGGCATTAATGACTTCTTCACTGTTGGTCTCATGACTCTCATCTCCATCAGCTAAGGCATCCCTTAGTTCTTCAATCTCTATATACCCGCTTTGGTTTTGATCAAAGAATTCAAATGCTTTGTGAAGGTGATCTTCATTACCCATCTTTCTGAGGTGAACAGAAATAGCTATGAACTCCCCGTAGTTCAAATGTCCATCCTTGTCCACATCGCCCTGTAAACAGCCTCAGATTACTTCCAGAAATCTAAGTGTACTTAAAAGAATAAATTGGATAACAAGAAGCGCATTGGTGATAAGTTACTTGAAAGATTCACGTATGCCTGTTAAAAAAGATACGAACACTACTTATATGCTCTGTTGCATTAACATCATTATACCCTTTATTATGGTGTGTGCTAAAAGACCTTCCCAAAGCCAAATTTTGGCCACAGCTCTTGTCAAATTATTGCGTTACGAAATCTTGTGCCAAATTATCACAAGATTTGGTAAGTGCCAAATTCTTGCAAACATCTTGTCTCTAGCTCTATAATAATGGGACCAAAATAGCATTTCGTGGACAAAAACTCAAGAGATGGCATTAGCACCAGTGTAGCAAGATTACTGCATGAGAAGCATCTTCATTGGTTCACCAAACCTCTTTCCACTAGCAAATTTAGGCAAGAGAAGACCGAAAGTGATGTTCCATTGGTTGGCCAAAAGTGTTGCCAAAATTTGCCAAAGCCATTGCTTTGTGCTGAATTTGGCATGACGTTTGACTAAGCCAAATTTGCCCAAGTGATCATCAATGTTAGCTTTGCATCAATAATGCTTTTATTGGCATTTTGCCTCAATCAAAATGTCTTGACACTGGAGATTGCTCTTACAGGATTGTGGCATTTTAGCACGCAAAAAATTTGCTGCCGCGTGTCGCAATTAAGGCAGTAACCACAGGAGATGCTCTAAGCACATAAAGAATTATGTAAGGACAAATCTAGGACGAACTTCATAAGAGTGCATTAGCCAGAATAATCTCTGTCTCAGTGACACTTGTCCTCTTATCCCAAGGTCAAAAGGTTGAAAAAGCCAGTTCCAACTAAGATATAGTACTTACAGCTTCCATGAGAGTCTGGAGATCTGAATCGGGAATCTGATGCCCCAGCTTTAGCAACCCAATTCTAAGTTCATCAATGTTGATCTTCCCTTTGTTGTTGACATCCATCACTTGGAACCCCTGCTTTAATCCAGCCGCATCCTCCGCTGACAAATGCTCAGCAATTACCTGTTCATTTGGCAAATTATTAGAACTGCCCAGTTTACATCAATCAACCTTGAAAATTGCAAAGCCAAAAAATATCTCGTTTTCTGTATATGCTGTTCATCCTTCAAAGCATTACCTTTAGAGCTCTTTTCTTGAGCTTGTTCATCACGGCAAATTGCTTGAGCCTTGCTCTCACAGTTTCACCCAACGGAACATTTGGAGCCTTCTTGGCATTTTGTAGCCAAGTATGTTCTAGAAAAGGCAGAAAATACGAACTCAGGCTAAGGTTTCTGACATTCTTTACCTAAGAAATTAGATGGTGACAAGTACTTTTTGTGCATCAAAATTCATAAACATAGTACTTTGTCCTTTCACGAGGATCATACCTAGCACTTGCTGAGCAGTAAGCCTACGCTTAGGATCAGGGTCAAGCATCTTCTTTACAAGATCTTTTGCATTGTCCGAAACTTTGGGCCAAGGGTCCCGCTTAAAATCTACAACAGATCGAATAATTGCTTGGGCAACGCCTTGTTCAGTCTCTGCACAGCAAGAATGTATATTTAGATAAGATGGGAATTCCAGAATCAATAACAAGAATAATTAACTCGACAACAATCATGCAAATTCCAAACAACAGAAAATGTGGTGTGCCCATATGTCGACCTAATGCATTTGGTCCGTAAAAAATCGTACCTTGTACGCTTATATGTTTCAACTAGGTGAAAAACGATTATAAAATATCTTCGGATGGGCCACTGACCTGCCCAAAAAGGTGGGACACCACATAGTAAGATGTACAGGATTACTCCAGCACTCCAGACATCTATCTCTGGACCATAGTTCCGTTTTAGAACCTCAGGAGCCATGTAGTAAGGACTTCCCACAATCTCATTAAATTCCTCACCTGTTGAATTAAACCAACTTTAGCCAATACAATGGAGGGTTCATCAACTGATGAAGCAATGCAACTTGTTCAAGGCAACGACTATCCAAGGGCATTACCAGGTTTAAAGAACACTGAGAGCCCAAAATCAATTGCCTTCAAGGGCGCTGTTTCTTTCTTGTTTGCGAACAAAAAGTTCTCCGGTTTGAGATCCCGATGCATAACCCCATGCTTGTGGCACATCTGTAACAAATCAAAGGATCATATATGAAATTATGAATGTCAAGAAGCATGTCAAAAAATCTTTTCTTCCAAGCAATAACAGAAGTCAAATGAAGACAACATCATAATCCAATCTTGATTTCGATATGGGAAGCAATAGCATGAAGAAATGAATAAGACAAGCGACAAATATGGAATACACAGTAGATATTAGAACAGTCAACATCATAAATTTTAACAGAAAATAACAACTAAAAAGAGAGCAAACTACCACTGAGTGAACTCCGCACCACATGGTGAATGCTGTTAAAAAGACAATGGCACATATTACACAGGTAAGGATACCTAACTAATCTCTCAAACTCTTACCAAGGGAAACAAAAATGGAGATTAACGAATGAAACTACGGTATTGTAAATTTGATAAGTCACTCAAAAAAATGGAATTTTTTGTTTACTAGGACTTAAAGCTCTGGTTACTCCAACAAACTAACCCAAAAAAGCCAGCTAATATAAGATCCCATTCGAAGAAATCATTTTTGGGAAATAACTGCAACTAGATTTAGAAGACAAAAACAAATGAATGACCATTTCCTGCAAAAAGTAAATTCATGTGGTCCTCATGCTAGATTTCTACTAAATTCTCCTCCTGCGAAGGAATATATATTGAACCAAAGGTGAACTACTAATGTTCTGTACTCACAAAGTTGAAAATCAAAACGATTATTCAGAATGCAAAAAATTGGGAGATTGAAGAAAGATAGAGATCTTTACCACAATGACTTCAACAATTGTCTTAGTGACAACTGCAGCTGCCCTTTCAGTGTAATGCCCCCTCGCGACAATTCGATCGAACAATTCACCACCTTCACACAACTCCATCACCAAGTGGACTGCAGTGTCATCCTCATAGGTATCTTTCAAGCTAACAATATTGGGATGCGGCGGCAACCGCTTCATGATCTCAACCTCTCTCCTAACATCCTCAATATCAACTCTAGTCCTCAGCTTATTCTTTGATATGGACTTACAAGCAAATACTTCTCCTGAAATCTTATCAGTACACAAGTACGTAACCCCAAACTCACCGCGGCCGAGCTCGCGACCCAACTCATATCTCTCCTCAATTTTATGGCCTGTTGGGTTTTCCAACACATAGCTTTTGTTTCCACCACCATTTATATATACAGGGTTTGAAGCAAAATCAATAGCAAATGGGTTTTGTTTTTGTTTCCCCCTTTTTGGTGATTGAACAGATGGTGCAACACAACAGTTTCCCATTAAAGATTCAAAATTCCCAACTTTCCAAATACTTCAAATGTAATCCAAAAGTAAAGCAATCCCAAGCTTCAATTCCTCACGAGTCAAAGCCTCAATCAAGAAAGTTTCGATCTTTAAGCGATATGGGTAACCCACATATGATCGGAATTCTGTATTTTTTAACCAAAACAAGAAGAAATCACGAAAACAGAACCTGGGTTTTTCTTGAAATTCAACTCTTGAAGAGCTTCAATACCAAACTTGACCTCTGAGATGTTGTAACCCAAATTCGATAGCAACCCGTGTGGAGTTTTCCCGAGAAAATTTATTTTTGTAGAAAAGGGAATTCAGAGGAAATCGGCTACACAAAGAATAGTTGAAATTTGATGATGATATTTATGGGAGAAGAGGAAAAGGTTTGTGGGAAGGAAGAGGTGAGAAGAGGAATTTATCTCATCAGATGAGAGAGAGAGAGACAGAGACAGAGAGAGAACAGGTCAGGGAGAGTGACTCAAATCCATTTCGCAGAGACTTCCCTCCTACCGAGCCATCTCTCCAGTTTCAGAGAGAAGAATTTTTTTATTTTTTTTTGTGTTCTGTACCATTTCGACCAAAATATTGATAAAAAAAGGAAAATGATATTGGTACTCCAAAAATTGATACAGGCACTCCAAAAAACAAAGAAAAATGACTTTGGAATTACACTAATTTTACAGTGCCTGCATCAATTTTTGGAGTGCCAATATCATTTCCCTAAAAACAAAGAACTCACATAAGTTATAATAATAATAAGCAACAAACTAGTTTACTATTTCATCTTCGTCATCCGCAAGTTTAATTGACGAATTCAAAGTGACAGG
This sequence comes from Rhododendron mucronatum var. ripense, assembly GCA_019656295.1. Classification (NCBI taxonomy): domain Eukaryota; kingdom Viridiplantae; phylum Streptophyta; class Magnoliopsida; order Ericales; family Ericaceae; genus Rhododendron; species Rhododendron mucronatum. The sequence goes on from BPLT01000109.1 coordinate 619,534, forward strand.
CGTGACCTTTTTTTTTTGTCGATTAAAAAAAAAAACAGGCGTCACTTGAAAACAGTTTATTGTTTTAAAAAATCAATTAGAAAAAATGAAAATATCGAACCCTCACTACAAGTTGATGAAATAATTAATTTTCTTCATTGACAAAACAAAACAAACCACCCCAACCACATTTTTTGTGCTTTTAGTTTTTTATTCAAAGAACATGAAAATTTGTGGATTTTATTATGTATTTTTCTGAAATAGAATTCGCAAAACACTATCTAAACAAAAAAAATCCCAAACACTTTATTAAACAAACTGTTTGTCCTATTTTCAATTTTATGTTAAAGTGTTTGAAGTTGTATAAAATAGATACTCCATAAATTAAACTAATTCTTAAAAAAAAAACAAGATATGAATTACACTGTTTTTTTCAGAGTCGTCTAGCGAGAATTTTTTTTTAACTTCAGCCTATATTTTTTACACATAAACATCTTCAATTTATTTCACGAAGACAAACGATTAAATTTTTTTTTTTATGAAAATCAAGTAAAAAAATTACTACAAAATATTTTTCACTAATTTTGTCTAAAGCACGGTCAAGTCTTCCCTCCCGCCGACACGTATATAATACCGTTGAGAAACGTTGCCCCGTTTCCCACCAGAAATCCGACTAACACGTGGCGTATTTTTATTGGTCTACATCTATCTTGCCGACATTCTAGAAGCTGACCAAAACTCCATTGACTGACTAGTCCAAAAGCCCCTTCGTTCTCACATTTATTTACGCAAGCAACCCTACAAACCACACGAATTAAAGGCGCCCCGCCAAAAAATCAGGAGGTCTATTTCGTCATTAACAAAAGTTGGGGTGACGTTTGCTGACCAGGGAAACTGTTGCCAACTGGCTGCTTATAAGATTCTTGTCCACCGTTACGTGCTACTTCATAGGCCTTTTCTACCGTGTGAAGTCATGAATTCGGGGGTGCTTTAATGCATCTTGTACTGCGCCATGTAGAGTGCCCGATTTGGTCGTTCATTTCGACAATAGACGATTTGAATTTTAATCCAAACAATGGGCAATTTAGATTTATGGTAGTTCGGATTAAATCCGAACCGCTTTTGCCAAAATGGACGGCCGGATACAGCGGGTGTACTAAAGCACCCTCCATTCCAGGAGTTAGGTATTTAGTGATGGTGTCCACATCAACTTGTGATGACAAGATTTTTGAAGCACCATCACGTAATTATGCCGTGGCACCAAATGTACTTCTTTTTTGTTGCAAATTTACCCCTGATATCTCCCCCTCTAGCTTTTTCTATCTTCTTCTTGTCTTGAATTTTGATTTCTTTTTAGTTATAACTGGGTTCCTTTTGGTACGGCTGATAAGTGAGCACAACAACAAATGGTTCAAATGTGTTCAAGCTTGATTTATTTACGAGGTAAGTTCATTTCAAACGAGCATTAGGAGTCGATCACAAGCTGATTTCGCGTGGTTGGGATTTATTAAATGTTGAAAAGTTTATCGAGCTTCAAAAAATAATTCAATCAATTTGATTCGTTTATCTAATAACAAACCAATTTCACACAAACTTTTAACGAGCGAACATGAGTTCGATTCAAGCAGTTCGGTTCTTTTATTGGCCTGGGTTGGGCTCCACATGTCCTTACACCTGGGCAATAATTAATACAGTATTTCCTACTTTAGGATAATCACTAAAAGAAGGGGGGAAATTAAAAGTTATAGTTGGGGCATCCAAATGGTGATATTGCTTCCAAGTTTTGACCCAATTTTCAGTTTTGACTTGCTACAACCAGTAATAGGACCAAATTGAATTTGTCAATTTAATAAGTCTAAGTCAAAATACTATGATGATAATCCCCATCACTTGATCAACTTATATCTAACCATACCTATTGATTTCAATCGGAAATTAGGCAGCATCATATTTTTAAGTATAATAATAGTGTTGCTTCTTCTAAATCAATCTTTTATAGTAGTATATACTCCCTCCGTCCCGGTTTGTTTGTCCATTTTCACTATTTGGGACCTCTTACAAAATTGTCTATACGTTTCAATTTATTATGTTTTTTATATGCAATATGGATCTTGTTTAATAGATCTCAATTAGATCTAAAATATGATGTTTTCGAAATTATGTAAAACATTATAGATTGTGAGATATAGACAATTTTTTAAAAGGCACGTATGTCGAAATTGGACAAACAAACTGGGACGGAGGGAGTATATTTTTACGAGTATGTTACGTATCTCAATGATTCAATAAAAGTGGTACATAATAATTAATTTCTTTACCCATTAAAATCACAATTTAGTTAGGACCACACCGAAATTTTTTTTTTTTATCAATATTGTACAAATCAGCTGAGTGTTAGTAAGTTAGTCTACAGGGGATTTCAGAGACTATCTATAGTCTTGAATCCCAAACGCTCATGAACCCGAATTACCGGACAAGAACCCATTGGTAGGTCCACACCGAATTTGACCAATCCTTAGTTTGCTAAATCTAGAACTTCATAGCTAGCCTTTCCTTCTAGAATTTGAGATTTTCCTAGTTCTCTAGAAATGAAAACCTTTCCCTCCCTACTTGCCAGGGTTTGACTTTTCAGCATGGCTCTCTCTATCAATGATGAATGATTGAAGGGGAAAATGTGCATGGGTCACAACAGTTCCTCGCATATGCTTTCTATCTAGAACATAATTAACAATCCAAATAAGGACTCAAACTTAATTGATGAGGTGCATGCGTGACATGGGAAAACAAGTTTCTCTCAAGCATATTAATTGAATACTCTTTTAGTGCCATTATTGAGTGTAACCATATTTACAAGAGGAACCTTCCCTGCTAAGGTCAATCTTGAAGATCTGGAAGTCTGGAGAACAGACTTGATACCCTCATGACTCCATGGTAGAGGCTAGGGCTATTACGAACCCGACCAGATCGAAAACGATAGAAAAAATTGACCTATCGGTTCGGTCTTCGGTCGATCCAGGGGCCTTTTTTTGTGGTTTGGGGTGGACCAAACCGAATGTGGACCGAACCAACCGAACCATATATATTATAAAAATGGCCCAAAACGGTTGGAAAATGCCCAAATAAGGGTGGAAAAATGGCCAAACAGTCGTTAGTAACTTAGGTTTTCGAAATAGGACCAAAAGGCCCATTTCGAGGTGGACCGAAATCCCCAAACACACCCCGAACTGAACCGAAATTAATACCAGTCGGGATCGGTCCGGGACTTATATACCCCAAACCCAATCGGTTTCTGGCAAATCCACCCCAAACCGAACCGAACCGACCGAATAACACCCCTAGTAGAGACCGAACTAGTCAATCTTAATCACCGTGGATCTTCTTAGGCAAGCGTAAAAGAAAAGAGGACTTATACATTCCGGGTTGTGAGCAAGGGACCAATTAAACACAAATGATTTTCGGAGATGATGGAATGCACGTACAAGAGATTTTATACTTTCAAATAAAACCCGGGTTGCAGTCGCTTATAAAAATGGAGCTTCCGAAATCTCATATGTAGTCCCTTGGCCAGGGAACGCTACTCACCCGCCGTACCTATATGCATGGCTGGGTCTAGGAAGAGAAAAAAATGAACATCGGGTCTATCAGCTGATTCTAGCAGGAAATCTTGGCAGCTCATCATCTAGTAGGAAGTAGTACAATTTTCATTTCAGATTTTGATGTACAGATGGATAAAATACTGCTTCTCAAAAAAATAATAATAATTTGTTTGTTGGCAAAAATTGAAGATTTTCTCTCCATTAATAACAACTATGAACGAGCCACATCACCAAATCCAATTCATGACGGCATGATAGTTTCAAACAATCAATTTTGAATTTGGAATATTAGGAAACAACCTAAATGCATTAAATAAACGCAAGTCTATACTCTTGATGAAATGTCAAGAAAGGTTTGTTGATAAGTATTTTATTTCACAACACAAATTGTAAGCTTGTTTGGATAATGAAGAAATGCTATTACACGCTCCTACTTGAATATATACGGTATACAACATCTTGAATCGCTTTGAATTTATAACATTCTGTGTGAAAAATTCATATCATCAATAGTAAATTGGAAACTTAGGTATAGAAACTCATCGTAATGTTTGACCATAAATTCATAACATCAACTTTTAATTCATAAATATTACTTCATAGGAGTAAGCGGCAAACTAATGAAAGATATCAAGAGAAACCATATTATTCGGATGACTCGAATGATTTGTGTTATTTGAAGAAGATAATCGAATGCTATTATCGAAGACAAACTGGAAATCTCTACATCAATCATTTTGATTTTATTGTCTAGACATCGTAAAGAATTGAGAATTCGAAATTGTTTCTATTTAAAAACTATCCTGGGTATAGTGTGGATAGAGCAAGGGAGAATATTGTGGTCAATATAGAGATCAATTTGTAAAATGACTTTTTGTCTTGATATTGAGAATCTTTCAAGAATTTTTAATTTTTCTTGAAAAAGTTATATCCAAATAGGAGTGCATATTAGAATGTTATATCCAAATACAAGTGCGTATTATAACACTTCTGTGGATAATACCATAGAATCCACTTGACGTCTTCTACGAACAAGTCAATCCAGTTATTGTGTGTGTGATTTTGTGTTTTTCTAACTAATATTTTGTTTTTTAAATATTGAAAAAAAAAAAAAAAAAAAAAACCTTAGATGTTGTTTTCGTGTTCGACGGTCGAGAAGGTCAAGGCTCAAGAACGAAATAAAAAAGGATACTTGATTCATCGTACCCATCAAAGCACGTATAAAAAAAAAAAAAGCGATGCAAGAAACACAATTTAAAAAATACGACCCCGAACACAATAGCGATCGGAATTGTGTTCTTAGACTTTCTGTAACCTATCAGGACACGTATAAAATAAATAAATAAATAAATAAAGGTAATGTGAAACACTAATGCAAAATATGATTCACAAACACAATAGTGGTCGGAATTGTGTTCCTAGACTTTCTATATCTGGCCGCCTTCATTTTTCATTTGTCTTTGTCAAAAATCTTCGAGGATCAAGCCTCAAAATGTGATGCAACCAATTCAACCAAATTGAAACTTCCAATTAATTGTGATCCCCAAGATATTCATATCAAGGATATAAATAAAAATCTAGTATGATATCAAAATAGACAATATCTTACTTTTGAATCACCACCTAATGATTAAAATATTTGTTCAGTACACTTATTGAAAAAAGTCTAGCTACACATGAGGAGGCGTTTTGAGGGGCCTGTTGACGATATAGATAACCAAACTATATTCACCCTTTAACAACTTTATATTGTAGCTTTTAAATGAATAAAGCTGGTTAACAATCAAATACGGAGTAATTCAGACTCGACATTCTGGAAAACTGAGAAGCTGACAACTAGTAATGAACAGCAGAAGCAATTTTCTAAAGACAGTAAACACGTCAACACACATGCGTAAGTCGCCAAGATTTTACTTGCTTTTTCTCTTTGTATAAATAGATAGTTCTGTAAAAAAGAAATGTATTATCCCAGTCCCATTCATGAAGAATGCAGATGAAATTAGGGACACTTTTGCTCTCATTATACAACTGTTCTCAATCTTTTGAGCTATGTTATACAACTTCGCAGGATCAATGCTATACAAATTAACTAGACCAGGAAGCAAAACTTGCTGCAAAATTTGAATATCAAACAAAATCAATTATACGGATTGCTGATGCATGAGGGAAGATTCATAAAGTATGATAGACGTGCCCCTCGGGCATTCTTCAAGGATTAGCAGCCAACCTGGTATACAGCCGGTAACAGAATTCTACCTTGTCTTCTTAAATTTCGGATTTTTGCACATTCGAACACTCTTGGGTGTAACCTCCACTAGCTCATCTTCTTGAATGTACTCTATGCAATCATCCAGACTGTACTCCAACGGAGAATCAAGAACCACTGCATACATGAAGGTAAGGAGTTTTTTGTTGTTGATTGTAAGAAAGCTAGGCTTACTGCGAAAAAGTAACCTTCAAAACACATTTGGACTCGCTTTTCTTTTCAAAGTAAAGTTCCACATTTACTTTATTTGTTTACCAAGCGCGAAACAAAAAGCTTGTGCTTTGTAAGATAATAAGTAGTCCACATTGAAAACCTAAATGGGGATTCTAAGACTGGATTCACAATCACACCCTAACTAGTTTAGGTGGTGTTCCACTTTTTCAAAAAGTACTCTTTTTTTTCAAACGAAGGCAATTTCAAACTCAAATATAATGAAAATGAAAAATAATTTTTCAATTTTTTTTTGCACCGTTTAAAAGATCTTAATGAGATATCAAACAAGATCCATATTGGTAGGAAAATTATTTGCGTAAACACATGATTTTTGAGCTTGAAATTGCCTTATTTTTCAAAAAGTTCTTTTTCCACAAAAGTGGAACGGCCTAGTTTATATATAACGAACTATAGGAGCAAACACGCCTTACATATCCATGTATGGCACATCAAGAAACGAATAAGACACCACAACCTCAGGACACGTGTCAAAAATATGAGCTTATGCTGAATATATAGATTAAAGAAGCAACAAAGTGAGTTGAAAGTAAGTTTGAGCAACATATCAGAGCAATTTCCTCACCTGCTACATCTTTGTTGGAACGTACATTTGTTGCAGCCTTTCTCTTGCACACATTCAAGGCCAAGTCACCAGACCGTTGATGGATGCCTACTACTTGACCTTTATAAACATCAACTCCAGGGCTAACAAACAGCTGCCCTCTTTCTTGTGAACTAGACAGAGCATACGACGATGTGGTTCCATCTTCAAATGCAACCTAAGTCAAGTCCCATTGTTATTTTCATTATACCCAAAACTGGTGCAAGGACCTTAATGGGAGTCCTACTTTATTACCATGCCAGTATAAATTCATTCCATGTAAAATCTACTCCCTCCTCCCTATTTCTTTGACCATTTTAGAGAATCCAACTTATTAAGCGAACATTATCAATACACTTTACAAACATGAACTTTCCAAAAATGCCCTTCATACAAGTTGGACTTGTCACTTCAACTAAAGAGAGTAGGGTAAAAGGGGATTACCATAGAATTTGGTTCTTTGGGCTTTGAAAATGAACAAACAATTTGTGACATCAAAAAGTAAAACAATGGACAAACCCAATAGGACACAGCGAGTTTTAAAAAAAAGTAGGCAATTACAATAACCGACCATCCATCGATAACATTTCCTATACATCTACTATGAAACTTAAGCATAGGCTAAACATAATTTCAGGTACCCAGCCGGTAGGGGCATTCATTGTGGCGGGTATCTCTTTGCATAAAATACTGTTATCTTTGGTTAATAGATATGATTATACTGTAATATATGTCTATAGATTTAAAAGATATTTACCAACATAATAAACTATTAAGCTGAACCAAAACAGGGGTAATAGGAAGGCCATGCAACTACCATTTAAATGGTTAAACAACAACTGCTGGCCTAAGGGTTTGCACAACCATTGCACTTGGTGCTTAGACCTTTAGAAAGTGAATTCAATTGAAGGAGAAAGTTACCAGTGAACCCTGATCACGAGTGTTGATATCACCAGCCCAGGGCCCATAGCTATCAAATATTGTGTTGAGAACTGCTGTTCCCCGAGAAGCGGTTAAAATTGCATTCCGCACGCCAAGGAGTCCACGAGTTGGTATCTTATACTTAAGTAGAGTTCTTCCTTCCGACCTTGTGGACACATGAAAGTAAAGATTATCAGACGGATGACATAGAGGAATGACAGACCTTCAAAAGAAACAGAAACCTACCTAGAATAAGGGATTCCAACAAGAATAACACATAGGATAACTACGTGGTGTACATAATGGGGCTTTTCGGCTCCACATCGTCCTTTCTGTTGACAAAGACCTCTATCTACTGAGGATGATCAAACATATTGCAACCATGCAAGGATCCTATAGTTTTTGCAAAGTTCAACCTCTTTCTTTTTAATCATTTTGTATAAGCAATCTTCACTCGGGGCACATATAAATTTGCTATATCATCTCCGCATCTCCAAAGACCATAACATCATTTGCTTCATGGTCCAAAAAAACCCACCAATGTGTTCTGTGGGATCAAGGGTTAGTTACAGGATGTTCGGTGATCACTCCAGTAGTTTACAGAGGAAGAATATAGGCAACCTGAAAAGGCCGAAAAGAACACACTAGATCCATGCAGTGGCAACTCCAGGAATTCCAGTCAGCAGAGTCATAAATCAATTTCATGAAAATTTACTTTTATTGTATCTGTCTCGTCCTCTAAAAGCATTGACAAAGGAACCTAAATTTCTCAGAATACCAACATAAGGTACATCAATACTATATTTCGAACAAAGAACAATTAAAAAAAAAGACATACTACATGTTTACAATAGGCTTGATTTTCTTTTCAGCTGGTAAAGAATAAGAAGTATGGAAAAAGGGTTGAAGATACTCCACATATACACACAAAGAACGTACAGAGAATAAAGACAACTTGCAGCTTGTTTTAGTAGGCTTTCTTCCCTGTGCTAGGCTTTAGTCTGCACATTTTAGTAGGCTTCCTACTTGCACAGTCCGCACTACGTGGGTTCATTTGATTTTTGAAACGGTGTCATGAGTCTATTGGCTTTCCAGAAAAAGATAATCCATACTCAGTATTTCCCGCACATTTGCAGTTCACTGGGTTCAGTTGACACCAGTAAATATACACTGGCGTCCCCTGGATCCACGTGGTTCTCTAGTTTGCATGCTAGCTGACATCCACCCAGTCAGGTGCAATCCTTATCATTCCAGTAGCTGACATTTTTCGACTGCACCAGACATAATTCTTCTATTATATTATCGGGACAGGAGTCCATAATTTTGCATATGGTTGGATTGCTGCTAGTGCATACAATTACAATTAGGTGTCAAAGATTCTATAACCAGGCAGTAAAACGACAAAACTAGTTGTAAGAATGACAAAGAATATTCTGATTGAATTCTAAGAAGGAAGCAGCACCTTGATTGAACAACTATAAAGTTAGTAATAAATTTAGTTTCAATTACAAAAACTCCATTATTGTGTACTGCTTCTTCAAAGTTGCGTTATACCTCATAAATTCATGAAATCTAATTTGAAGTCGAACAAAGACGAATTACGGAAAGGAAATCCTGGCAAAAAGTGCATTTCACATACCCAAGCCCTTGCATGTCAAACATAAGCCCACGTCTTTTACCAAGAAGTTCCACAACAGGTCCCGTGTGGGCTTCTGGAACCTCCACGGTGGCTATCTGTACAAATAACTACACGTTAATCCAATGTGCTTCTCAAGAGCAAAGTTAATGCAAGACAAACACAAGACTACATGATTCTGGCAAAATGCATACCAATATCATGTTCCATTCAGCTAGTATTTTCTTTTCTTTTTTAATAAGTAACTTCAGCTAGTAAGTCATAAAAATTGTTGCTTCAACTAGGCCATACATAAGACTAATCAGATATGAGGAAAAGAATGAATATGGTAAACAATAAAGGGGCAACAGGGCAGCTAGATGGGACTTCAGTAACATTTAGACAATGTTGATGAATTATATGCCTTGGAAGCTTAGGCTCCGTTTGTTTCGACATAAAATACTTTCCATGTAAGTAACAAATAATCTTCTTGTTTTTATTTTCTTGTGTTTGGTTAGCAGTTGGAAAATATTTTACACAACAAAAAAAAGCCTAGAACACAATCTAAGACAAACACCGATAACCGAACACAGTATATGAAAAATATTATACCAATACAGTAGGCTGTATGCAAACATAAATATATCCCTCACTAGAGAGAGAGAGAGAGAGAGAGAGAGAGAGAGAGAGAGAAGTTTGAACTTGTGTAAACAACTTACTGGCAATTCGGGAGGAAATCATTTGTGCCCATATGATGGAAAATGTTTTACTTTCTTTTGCCCAACCAAATAACGGCAATATTTTACGGAAAAACAGTTTATCTCGAAACAAACCGAGCCTTAATGTGCCCACTTGGTTAGCCTGTCGGCAAATATGTTACTCAAGATCTAGCAGGGCTCTGCCTAGGTTCCGAAGAATTAGATAGAGGAAATGGGTAGGAGATAACTGATAAGTATTATATTAGAGGTCTGTCGCATCCTATACCTTTCAACCGGAGAGAAAACTCCTGACCTGTGGGTATAGTGAAGGCAACAATTTCAAGTCTTCCATAAAGGAGAGGAAAGAAAAGCAACAAAAACAAGTACGCGCAAGAAATAAGCTAAAACTAAAAGCGAAGAATGTAGATCTTAATCTTGGGAGTATACATATCTACTTCCTCCTACGTACTGCAAGAGAAGTGAGAAAAAAAAATCACCTCGTAAGGTTCCTGCAACTTGTCATCCACCTTTTTATTGATCACTTTGGGGGGTCCCACCATGAATTCATAACCTTCTCTTCGCCTGATACACAACTTTATTATATATGTATGCAAAACGAGATAAGACCCACTAGTCACTACGTAGCTTATACTTTAAACTTACATGTTCTCTATTAAAATGGTGATGTGCAAAGTACCCCTTCCACTAACAATGAAAGTATCTGAAGTTTCACCATCTTCGACTTTCATAGCCAAATTTCGCTCAAGCTCACGATAAAGACGATCTCTCAAATTTCTGCTGGTAACATATTTTCCCTGAGAGCAAACATAGGAAATGCAATACTGTAAAATCCAGAGTACCATCAGGAATGCTTATAAACTGCAAATGCCTGAGATATAACCCAAGTATGACAAAGCAGTGTCATCTGCTTTTGTCAGGCAGGGAAATATAAATGCTCATATCAAGGAACTGTTGTGATAAATTGAAGTGTAACCTCAGTGACAAAACTTGTATTCAAAGTTAACATTAGCTTTCCGACAAGGCATCAAAAGCAAAAAAAAATTACAGAAATATGTTTCCTCTAGTATCTCCCTGTCTTTTCTAAGTGTTCTATCATTCCAAAAGTCCCAAAAACTTTTCGAAAGAACAACCTAATGATTCCCAGTGATTCCAAATTTTCAAGAGTTCCATTCTTACAAAAATGACACATTAAGGAACTTTTGCTTACACTGCTACATAAAATCACGTTATATGACATTTTGCTAGGCCTTGGTGCATGCCAACCAAAACATTTCAGAGTAATTAAGACCCATGTATCTCATGACTGCCCTAATATTGTGCGCCCAATATGAGTGCATCATCGAAAGAGTTCCGTTTCACCACTTCAAATCATAAGCACTTTTGGATTAGAACAAAATTACTACAAAAGGATGGATAACACGCGCCTTCATATTATTATTTTCTTGCATGCAAAGGAGTAGATTAAAAAGCATCAGAAGGGGCTTTTACACAGTGTACAAAGGGATTGACAAAATGAAAAACAAAGCTCCATATATATCTACTTGATGGACAGAAAGCAAACAGCAAATGCAAGTAAAAAGGAAAATCTTCACCAAGTCAATAAAAGAAAAAACTAACATAGTTCCCCCTAAAACTCTCCTCGCAATTCCTTTCCCTCCATAGAAACCTCATGATGCATAAAGGAGCGACCTCTCATCAGTCATCTACAAAGAAGCGGTATGGGTGCCAGTACCATATGGGTACATCGATCCAGCAAATTCTGAAAAAAGCATGCTATGGATACAGCTGGGATACATCTTGATCGAATGTATTTGTATAGTTTAGAGAATTCATGATACGCAATGCTAGAAAAAAAAATAAGTGGAAGAATTGTCAAAAGCCTTAGTTTTTTTTTCCCCCGATTTGAGAAAGCCTTAGTAGATATACAACCCAACAGACAAACAACAATTTTGTGTACAAGCCTGAGTTTCTAGTCCTATAACGTCAAGAACCTAAAATCCAAAGTTCAATTCTAAAAGCATGGTAAGAACAGAAAGTCCCATGAAGCCAACTTCATCTTTATAAGCTTGACCACATATTGGGAACTTCTACGACATAAACTTAAGAAAATGACTTGGGCATTCCGTGTACCCTATACACATGCAGATGTACCATGCCACGTACCAGCGCCCGATACGTGAACGCAGATGGCATGCTTTGAAGCACCCAAGCCTTTATCCCGCCTTGGACACCACTATGCCAAGAAGGCAAGAAGCAAAGAGTCCTTAGCAAAACGTGACATTCACCCAAACAATACCATAACCACCGGTTTTAAAGATTTTGCTTTGTACTAATAATTTCATTAGTTTATTTGTGCATTTTCAGCCTCATTGGACATGAATCACCCAACACAGAGATAAGACACCATGACCAATCATCTCTGCCTGTAGATATTGACCAAGACAGAGACTGTGAACCATGAAGCCTGTTGCATGTTTCAGCTCTAACCTTGGCAGGCATAACAAGTAAAAGTACAACTACAGTCATCTTTAAAATCCTCTAGGCATGTTATAGACTTGCAGGTAATGCTACAAATAGCTCCATCCACGTACAGATGAACCTGCACGCAAAGAAAACTTCAGCTTTTCTAACTCATTTTGGCAAAGGGACATGAGGCTCATGGCTCCAGAAAAAGCCAATAATTCCTAGATCTTAAAGCATCGGGAAAAAATCACATTAACACAAGAACCATCCAGTGCAGCCTAACATAATCCCACAACACCAGAACCATGCAATGTAGCCTTATGAAATCAACCCCAACAAGATGATAAAGTAAACTATTTTGTTGGTCCAGTTGTTTATTCCAAATCGTTGGAAGTACAATAAGGAATCACTGATTGCCAACATACCTCACGGCCAACAAAAGGTGAAGTGTTGATTGAAAACGCCATTTTTACGGTAGGTTCTTCCACCTTAATGGCAGGTAGCGGCGTCCCAGAAATTTTGTCAGCAATTGTCTCCCCTATCTAAGTAAACAGAAGATTAGGCACCACAAATAGACAGGATGATGGTGACTATAAATATAGATCTAACGAGTAATGTCATGTAGAAAACAAATAATATGTGCAAAAATCACATTTAATTCTACCTGAATATCATTAATACCACAAACAGCACAGATATCACCAGCCTCCACAGCTTCTGCACCAACCCTACTAAACTTCTCATACACAAAAAGCTCACTAACTTTAGCATATCTGCATGTGTCCTCTGTGGTGCATACCTGAATAGATACAAAAAACCAAAACGTTTTATTTTCATCAGTTGCATAGAAAATCCTGCGAAGCGGCATTTGCCGACATGTAATTTCAAGTAAAGAACACAATAAGAACTTCACCCTGATGCCGTAAGACAATTAGGAATGTAAGAGAGAATCTTCAAGTCAGTATTAAATTAATCCAGACAGGACACTGTTGTCCCTATCTCCAAAACGAGGAACTTATATTGACATGGATCTTTCAAGTTTCAACACTCACATTAGCCACATTATCTAGAATAGCAACTACAAATTCAGCATACAGCGTGTATGTGTGTACATTTAGTAATGAATGTCAAATCATCCATTCAAAAAGTAAAGGCCCATAAGAAACACAAGTACTTGATGGGGAGGTTCTATTACACCCTTGTGACAAAAGCTACAGTTCCCTGCGCATGCAACCCCAACTCCCATATGTAGAGGCAGATAGGCAAATTGGAGGACTTACAGTCTACACCGAGGATGCGAAGAAAGGGGAAGAATACGAAACAACAGACTCTTGCCTGAAGTCCTAAGCGAGCACTAATACCAGGTTAAACATCCCAACTTGAAACCTATTTTCAATGAGTGGAGAGGCCCACAAGGCTCAATGTAACAACTTAGGAGGATCTACTACACAGATAAGGGACAATTTCCAACAATGCAAAATGATACGTCAAACATAACATGCACGAGAATATTTACATAAAGCCTCCAAGAGAATATACAGTCAAGCAATATCCCCAACATAGTTTCCTATATTACGTGGAAGTAAGACCAAATACTTAAGGGGGGATAAGTAAGCAAGTTTCATAATGTGAACTGGACCTCCTGCTTCCATGAAGATCACTGGTCATCGCCATCTTTTTATCTCGACAATTATAACTACCCATCATCAACTTACACAAACTGCCCAAAAAATTCGAAGTATTCACTGCCCACAAAATCTATCTAACATATACCACTTGTTAAATTTCTTGTAGGGTTCCAACCTAAAACCAATTGACAATAGGTGGAGTAGCCTCTAGAATATATTAACCACGCTTGAGTGGCTTAAATGAGCGACGTGGGACAAGTCTAACACACTCCCTCACGTGCAACCTGGATGCACATGGAGGTGACAGACCAGGAGACCAAGAGCTGACTGATTGACTTGGGCAACAGAGATGACAAACACTTTCCCACGAGAGGTAAGGCCACCCAAGACCTAGCTCTGATATCATGTTAAAGCATCCAAGTCCAAACCAATTGGCAAAGAGTAGAGAGGCCACCCAAGCTCATATACTAGTTTTGAAGGAGATAATTAACTGATGTGGGACAAATTCCAACATCCCCCGCACGTGCGGCCCCCGACTTGCACATGGAGAGGTAAACAAAGGATCAGGAACACATGGATCACAACGAAAGAAAGTGAAACTATGGCACAATCAAATGGGAAAAACCTCCGAAACCTAGCTCTGATACCATGTTAAATTTCTTAGAGGGTTCCAACCTAAAACCAATTGGCAATAGGTGTAGTAGCCTCTAGAATATATTAACCAAGCTTGGGTGGCTTAAATGAGCGATGTGAGACAAGTCTAACACTACTCTTCCATGAAATTTATACAAGTCCTATGGATGGTAAGGTCCTATTCACACACGGTGCTTATTACCACATCAGATCAATTAGAGCGCCATAGCACCGAAAGCTGAGGCATTTGAGATAATTAGCAAGGTATCAAAACCTAGATACTGTATGGAGGCCTTTGACTTTCTGTCAGCTTAAATTTGCTACTTTCGATATGTTGGTTTGTTTGAATTTGTTGCTTTGTCTCATTGCCTCTTGAGGTTGTAGGGAGAGAATTAGTTTGTGGTAGATAATCAATAACTTAACATGGTATCATATACGTAATAGGCTAATAGATCACCACCAATCCAAAAAGCTAAAGCTTTTGGGATGACCAATGGATTAAGATGAGTCGTTTAAGCCTTTGTAAATCTAAAGCAAGAGCCCTATTTAGAGAATATTGTTCATCCCACTAGCTCTGCCATAAAACATGAGTTAAAAAGTCTAGAATGCCACTTCAAGAAATATCCATACAAGTCATACTCAAACATCAGTAGTGACAGCCACTGATTGCCATGTTAAAAGGTAATTGAAAAACATAAGCACCAGCCCCATGATGGTTCCAAAATAAGTAATAGATTTTAGCTACAAAGCAGACTCACCTTAACATCCATGCCTCTCCGCAAAACACCAGCATGTAAGCGCCCAATGGCTATCCGTCCTTTATGCCCATCAAACTCAATATTTGTAGCCTATAAGTATGTTTAACAGAAATCAATAGCAACATACTTAGTATGCCATTTCTTAAAACTTGATAATGAATAACACAAAAGGAGAAGTCCGTATTCAGAGTATGTACTTATCAAAGGTTTACAGTTCAAATTACATAACCACAAAGACAGGTATAAGAGATCATGCTTTCAAATAAGAACTTGGATTACATCCAGCATTTCTCTTGTTGCAGGCTTACCCCTCTATTTTGATCAATCAAACGTCATCGAATCTCATGATAACTTTATGTAAATTGGATCAAACTAAATTAAGAGTATCATTCCACTCAGGGCCATAGGTAGGCTGCTATTTCAGTGGTAAACTATCCGAGAGCAGCCAAGTTTGTGCAAAGACTGCCAAAGATTAGGTTTGTTTCCGGTCCATACCCACCCAGACCCCCATCAATTGGAGATTAAATGGGTACTGTAATTGTTGTATTCCACTCAGCTATTACTTAAACCCATATAGATGGACAAATTACACCATAAAGGTCTAATGCCCTATCAATGTCACAAAGAATAGTTCGCTCCTTCCAGCAAATAGTTGTCAGAACATTTGCGGCATCTAGTCAAAATGGGTCAGACCAAGATTAATGATATAAAAAGCATGGGAGAGGATAAAAGAAAAGCACACCAAACGATAGTCACTCACAAGCATTTGGAGGGGCCCGTCTTTGTCAATATGTGGGCCTGGTATGCATCTAACAATGGTCTCGAAGAGAGGACCAAGATCTTCTGCCAAATTATCAGGAGCAAGTCCAGCCTTTCCCTTAATACCACTTGCGTATATCACTTGAAAATCACACTGCAATGGAGTTTAAAATCACTTGGATGGTAAACTATATAATAAAATCTGTAACGACTGATGATATCAAAATACCCTTAAAGGAACGTAGAGTGATCTGTTGACAAATAATCTGCCATCTTGCGGATAAGCCTAAAGTTTTCTGGTCTAAGGGAGATTTAATTTAGACTTCAGTAAAGATAACTTTGTTCATACATCAGATACTACTTAAAATCAGAAGCTACCCAAGTCTGTTAGATAATTGGAACCTCGGGTACTTGTTGATCAAACACTCTAGTTCTCCCTGAAAAATGATAGACCTGCTGATATGTATATCGCTAGAGAATAAGTTATTCCCATTGTGGGCCCCACCGTGCGTTCATTGCGGTAACCTTTCATCTTGTAGGGCCCGAAGGGTAGTGTATTCACACAAAAAATCAGCTTGATAGGACATCTATAGGTATATCAAAAATTGAATTTTGGTTCATAAAATAACAGTCGTGGACATTTTAACTTAAAACTATTGACAGAATCCAGGCCGTCTGTTTTATAAACCAAAAATTAACTTTTGATAGACCTATATAGATATCCAATTAAGCTGATTTTTGGTGTGAATACAATACTCTATGGGCCCTACGAGATGAACTGTTCAGATTACTACAATGTGTGCACAGTAGGGCCCACAAATGATGGTGGCAGAAACCATGGCGTTTCCGCCTCATCCGGACATAGTTTATTCTCATATCACAAACACACACACGCACGCAGATCCTGTGATATGTATATCTTGATAATTTTACACAAACAACCTCGCATAAATACCTGTTCATCTGAAGCATTCAGTTCAATAAAGAGTTCAAATGTGGAATTGACAACAAATTCTGAACGAGCAGAAGGTCTATCAATCTTATTAACAACAACCACAACAGCATGACCAAATTCTAAAGCCTTCTTCAGAACAAATCTTGTTTGTGGCATTGGACCCTCAACAGAATCCACCTACAAAGTAGTGACATATCTGTTCGTCAGAAACATAATGCCATTAAATGAAAGGACCACTGAGAGCATAATATTTAGACATGATATAAGAAGGATGAAGCCAAACAAAGAAAAGTAGCACCAAAGATCCAAGTTCATGAGCAAACAAACCAGAATGTCAAGGTAGTAACAGAAAAGAACAAAAGAATCAAATTCTTTTAAGACATTTTAACACATAAAAAGTAAGCATTCAACAAACAAAATCGATCTCACAAAAAGCATTGGAGCTGTTATCAGGTACAACCCAACAAATCTCGACGTCGCCCTAGCTCTTATCATACTTGCAAGAACCCCCCTCCCATGCTCCCAAGTCAGAACCTCCGTGGAACCTTGTTCCCATTGAGAAAGCAGCTCGCTCCTAATTAGGATAGAACCTCTCAAGCATGTAAATCCCCAAACAAACAAAAGAAAAATGCCAAGCAACAGAAATTATGGACTAGTGATAATATACGACAAAAATATTAATCCAATTAGCCCAAGATCCTAGTATAACAATAAAATTTACTTATTTTGTAAAAAAAACACTTCTATTTATATTTCTATAATAAAAAAAGCTTATATGTATGATTCAGTTCAATTAATTTTATTTAATTGTGGAGTAAATATTACAAACATTTTAATGTAAGTTATGCAGTATTTTTTGAATATATTTATAGGTTAATAAAATACAATTCTCTGAACTTATAAAGCATCCCTAACCGCTCCCACAGACGGTCTCAAATGAGAAGGTTCTGTGATCAGCCCCATTTTTAAATGGGAAGCTTTTGTGCCACTAAGGCCTCATTTTTAAATGCCAGATAAAATAGTAGTAAAAACTTCTCAGTAATTTCACCTTCTATCACTGGCTGGGGAATGCTGAGGTACTACCGTACTAGTGTACTTTTAGAATCAAAAGCTTTGTGGTTATTAGTTTGTATAGTTGGGACAAGGGAGATTGTAATCCCTCTATTGTTCAATTCTTAGATTGGTTTGAGCTTTTTATGTCAAATAGGGGTGGTGTATAGGGCCTTTTGTGTTGGTGGCCTTTTTGAATACGGGCGGCATTCCCCTAATGCCTTCTTTCTATTATAATTACTTATCAAAAAAAAATATCATGCAATTACACACACTCAGAGACTCCTTTTATCATAGTCACTGATTGAATTCTAGATTCTATGAACATGTAAATTTTAACGATATTGATTTGCTCTATAGAATATCAGTGAGTAAGCCCAAATATAAAAAGTTGGCCTGTAGCCTTGTACAGTAAAACTTATAAGATGATCGAAGACGTTTGATGTCCGAGTTCACTACATTGAGCTTGCGATTTAGGTTGCCTGAGTTCTTGCATATCAGGTTTGTATGTTTGTCTACAAGGAAATCCACTGTCTAGATATTGGACTAAAATTTACCGCACCAAACCTTGGTTGGAAATGATGCAGGAAGGCCATCCACTCACCCAAAAGTTGCTGGTAGTCGGAGACTCGGAGGAGGCAAATCAATCCTTTTATCCCCTTGCCAAGGGCAGCAGCCTCGGTTACCATTGTCGCACCAGTTACAAGAAAAAATCTTATGAACTAGTATGTATCTAAATGTCTGATTCATCAAATTTCCATCTCAATACAGGTAATAGATAGTTTTAACTTTTAAGCTTCGTTCACTACTTTCACCAAATCTGAACCCCAACCTTTCATGATTTGCAGAGCATAGGCTCTGGTGAATACATTTTAAAATCTCAAACTCTGTTTAGATCGCGGGATTAAGTGGAGAAGAGAAGGATTTGGTTAATTAATAACATGTTTTGATTACCTTTTAGGATGGGTATGAAGGGATATTTAGGGATTCTGAGAAAAAACATGTAGTCTTCTCGAGGCATGGCTCAACTACTCGCAAATGTGAATGAGACCCACCACAAAGTACATTGGTTCCAGACAAATTTGCAAATGGGGCTGCCCGGAGTATTGCCTAATCACATGAAATCCCAGGGGGAAAGAGTACAAGGATTTAGTAGCATTAAAAATTAGTCAGTTATGCAACAATTTGAAAATATTAAAACTACTTTTTTAGTTGTAATATTTAGTCTACATGAATTTTTTTCCGTTGAAGCAGTAATACCAAAGTATGTCGGATTTCCCACAGAATTGGTAGATTAAGTTTCTAAAATGACTGACCAAATAAAACTTTCTTGAGCAGCCACTGCAGACACGTTTGTGTATCAATGTTTCTTTTCATGTTAGTCGTACTTTCAAGGGTGAATGATGTTTACAAGGAGTTTTAGGCCTTTGCATGCATCATATTAAAGTCGTATGCATAGTTCATGGTAAATTCAATCTCCAAACATCCTTGGTAGGTAAACATACAACTGGTTATATTGGAACAGATTCCCTACCCTTAACCAAGTGCCAAATGCACTCCACGGGTACTAAACACATTTGACAAGAGTCCATGTTACAAAGGTTGTAGCAAATTGGGGCAAGATGCTGCATACCTAGGCTGCTCCTACACCCCCAAAGAGTTTCAAACTCGATACATCTAGCTTTGATACCATCTGATGCATTGAGACCAATCAATGTGGTCCCAGGAGCCGCAGCTAGTGGGAGTTCTCTGAGCAAAGATTGGAGAATATCTGAGGGCTACAATTGAGATTAGCAATTTCATTGAAAATGATATCTACTGTGAGAGTTCTTCATAGTAATCTGATTTGGGGCACCCTTTATGTGACAATACCGGAGCGACATAAAATGCAACTCATGAGAGCTGTGAGCCCACAAATTGCAAGGCTACAATACACGGAAAAGGACTGAAGTAAAAGAGATTGTAAGGGAGTACCACTAGAAGAACTCCCTCCACCATATTGAGGACACGTTCCACTTCCCCACCAAAATCAGAGTGGCCTGGAGTATCAATAATATTAATTTTGGTATCTTTATAGGTGATCGAGGTGTTTTTGCTTAGTATTGTAATTCCCCTTTCACGCTCTAAATCATTCGAGTCCATTATCCTTTCCTGTACAAATTGATTGTCACGAAATACCTGCACAGAGGATTATTAATAATGATTACTTTCAGCATTCTACACTGACACTTGCAAAACATAAAAGAGCTCAAAGTACTTCATGAAACAATTTAATATCCATGAATGAGTACATTTTTCCTCAGTGCTTTTAGATAAGGGCATGCTCAACAATTTATAACTACCAAACACAATTACTTCATAGAAATCAATGAGACATGGAATTTTTCAAATTCTACCTTTGCTTGTTTCAACATAGAATCCACCAACGTTGTCTTTCCATGATCTACATGAGCAACAATCGCTATATTCCTTATGTCACTTCTCCTCATCAATTGGCTCCTTCTCTCTGAGGCAATAAAACAAATCTGTATAACATGAAGTTTAACAACATGCTAGAGTTAATGCAAACATATTGTCTACTGGTACATGAACAGATGATTCCAGGCCAAAATCACGGCTCCTTTTGGATATATGCTAGAGCGATACGAAATCCGCAGATAGAATACATACTTTGATCTCTGATTTATCTTCTACTCAAGTTTCACTAGCCACCTATGGCTAAACCGTTTCTATGTTCATATTAAATCCCTTGGTTTAAAATATACATCTATCCAAATGAAGCCTAGAACCCTAAACCAATCACATGTTCATAAAACTTTTCCTCATAAGTATTTTGTGAGTTTTGGGGGTATATATTGGGCAGACTATTGGCAGGGCCCACTCATTCCATGTACAAAGTAGTTCCATATATTATATTCCATGAACAACATCCACCGTGCATGTTTCCAGATAAGCTTCCATAGTATCCAGTAATGGAACACGAATTCAATCAACGTAGGATATCAAAAAGAGAAAGAGACAGGGATAATGAAGAAAATACTCTGCATAGGTAACTACATATATGTAGGAATATACATGTATATCAAAGCATGTGTGAAATAAATTCAGAAAGTACAATCTGTACAATCAGGGTTTGAATCCACCATTCTGGCCGATACTGGCAGGTACGTACCATTTTCTATCAAATTCAGCATCCTAGAGCTGTAATTCTATTCCGGCTCAAATACCAGTCGGTAACGGTTGATCAAAAATGCTAGAACCACACACACTTGCACAAGCAATTGCACAAACTCACTCACAATGTGTGGGTGCCACCCACACTGCACACCCCAGTTTCAGTTTGCATGGACCCCACACACCCCTTGTGAGTGTGTTTGAGCACTTGCGTGTGCAAGTGTGTGTGGTTCTAGCACTATTAACGGTCAATACCGATATTGACCGTCCAGTACCGAACTATTTTAAACTTCATTTCCTTCTTCAATAAATATGTGTTTTAAGCTAACTTTCACAAGCTCAAAAAATAACACTAATAGCCATAAATCCGAAACAGTACCGTTGGTTGGTACGTACAGTACAGTACAATACCATTAAAAAACCGGTACACTAGCCCGTACAACATTCAGAACCTTGAGTACAATACCTTTAAGGCTTTAACACAAAAATTCAAAGTATCGATGAAACGGATAAATTTGGAGAGTACCTGTGGCGGCTTCTCTTGCGGCTTCTGTGGCTTCTCTTGCGGCTTCTGTGGCTCCGGAGACGGAGCATTTAACTGAATTGCGATTCGAATTTCTCGACCGGAAATTGAATGGTGTCTTTTTCGCGATTGAAGTGGAAGAAGATAAGGTAGGGCCAAAGAATGGGGTTCTGAGGAGAGGAGAGGAGAAGCTGAAGCTGCTGGTGGGGTTAGGGTTTGTGAAGGAGATGGGAGTGGCCATGGTCATCTCTATTGCTCGCTCTCTCGCTCTCACAGTCGCTAGAGAGAGAGAGAGAGAGAGAGAGAGAGAGAGAGATGGAAGATGGGGAAGTGAAAGGCTAGCGTTGGCAACTCAGAAGCAGAGGGTGGAGAGCGGGTAGTATTTGTTTGGCTGTGTTTGTTTCGCCTGTTGATTTTTTTTTTGATTTTTTTTTTCCTGTTGCCTACGGTCACAAGGGGACCACCTAGGTGAATCTATGTAGTTCAGGCTTGGGGCTGCAATTGAGCCGAAATTTTGAAATGTTTAAATTCGTTAATTAAGTTTTTACTAGCAAATTCAAACTCGAGAGTCAAAAATATTAAAAAAAAATTATGTTATCGTAAAGGTCCAGAGTTGCAATTAAAATTTTGAATTTGTACACGTGAATAAGTCCATTCTTATGAACATAAAAGTATAAAAGATTTTAGTGCATTTATGAGTACATATACATATTCAAGGCTATTATTATTACATATATAAAAAATTCTTGTGAGGTTATATGTGTAGTCTACGTCCACAAGCTTAATCAAGCATAATATTGTTAGGTTCATGTTCCACTTTTTTATTAAACAAACCTATAAAATTGAGACTCAAATTAGGCATGTTCAGTAGACGAATCAAATTCGAATGAGTTTTTAGTCAAACAGTTCACAAACGGCTCTGTTCATTCGTAGTCTTATAGACCAGGCCTAATGTAAAGTTCAAACTTCATCATAAAACTCAGGGAAAATGATGGCTAAGAACATATTTTCATAATTAATATCCACAAATGACATTTTCAGTTTTAACAAATGTTCTCAGCATATTCTTGATGGATATTAATTATCAAAACACGTCCTAGGTCGTAATTTTATGTAAAACTAAAGCTCGGCCCGGCTTGAAGCCTACAAGGCCCATGATGTGCAGAAAACCAAAGTCTAATAGGTGCAGTTGAGAGGCCCAATATTGGTAGAGTTGCTGTCTAAAATTAGGCCTTCTTAGTTCAAAAGCCCGGTTAATTTCAAAACAATCCCCCTTCCCCAATCAACGACCAAAATTTGCCGGCCCATAATGTGCACAAAACCAAGTCTAATAGGTTGCGGAATTTAATCTCACACCAAAATGCACTGCCCCCTCTCATTCAATGTCGGACTCAGGATTGAAAGAAGATGGTGCTATTATTCGTTACGATGCGAAAAGAAAGGATAGTCTTAAAATCGGGCTTCATCTTGGGCTTTGTTCTTCGTTAAAAAATAATTAATGTTTGGTTGAACAATCTTGTGGTTTTAAATGAAAGTCATTAAGATATTATTTTCATGATTCATACATTTTGCTTAGGATAGTTAGTTTTTCATAATTTATGTACAAGAACACGTAATCTCGATACCGATGGATACTTAATCGACTTTTCTTAATGTAGAATAAATTTTTGAGAGAATCGGAGTGGCATGTGTCACTCTCCTGGGCATCTGTACACCTCCAGACTCCAACCCTGATTTTCCTCACCTCATATCAATTATTATTGATCTCTTATTTATTCCTAATGCATACCGCGGCTTGAGATTAGGCAATGGTTGCTTCCTAGCTCAGAGTATACTATAGACCATAGAGATTAGATAGGCACCCACATTTATTGTTTGGTTACAAAATATCTCATAATTTCAAGACGGTTGATTTTGTCATTTCTTTTTTTGTTAACGTCACTCTCCTACAAATGTATTTTTGGTGCAAAATACACTTGCAGGAGAGTGGCAATAACAAAAAAAGGAGAGGCAAAATCATTTTTCAATTTCAATTCTAGAAAATGACAATATCATCCATTAAAATAAGGTATTATCGTCTGCTTTTCACGACAAAATAAATACTCCTAAAACAAAAAGCACCAATTCAAACAAAAGAATAAAAGTAAGGAATAGAGAAGGGGAGTGATCTTCGCACTCTCAATTTGTTAACTGCACTCCATGAAAATCAGTGTGGGGTAGATTTTTTCCAAATTGTTGACCGCACTCCATGAAAGTCGGGGTGGAGTTTATTTACGCACTTTCCAAATTGTTGACTTTGGGGATGCGATTTATGCCTTGTTCTCTTTACACTTCAAAAAGAATTTTTTCAAAAGATTCCTCCTATATTCCCCCTACTTCCAACATTTCTTTCTCTATCTCTCTCCACTTATTATCCCTACTATTTTCCAAAAAAAATTTCAAACATCACTCCAAACATAACATTAATTGTTAACTTTAAGGGGTACGAAAATTGCAACTCTAAAGTTAATAATTTGGGGAGTGCAAAGAAATTCACTCCCCAATATAGAATCCAATAATCCATCATTTTCTCATACCAAAGATCCAATGAAATAGCCAACACTTGTACCTAAATTTGTTAGCACATAGTGCCCAAATGTCACAGTCCACATTCAAATTTCTACACTTCCATTACATCATTTGAATTTTCTAAAACAAAATGGTACACCAAATGTTTAATTTTTATTGGATACCTTTTTTTGTTGGAAACCGAATTGGATACCTCATAACCTGAAAAAATATGTTTTGCAACAGCGCTGCTATAGGTACAGAAATCTATACCCGCGCTTGCAGATCACTTTGGGGTCTGTCTCGGGTCTTGTAAAGATGATCAAGTCGCTCATTTTGTTCAAAATGTTTTGTTTAAGGTACTTGAAAAAATTCAATTTAATCGAATATCATTGAAGGCGTTTACGAATATCCAACTTCGTTCTAGAACTCTGGCCTAAATTATGAACCAAAATTGGATGTTTTATAAATGTCCTTACCAATATCCAACTGAGCTAATGTTTTAGAGACTGACAGTTGTAATTAATATATTTTAAATAAAATGAATAGCTCCAATTTTCTTTGGGGACTCAAGACGGACGTGAAAGGAATCTGTATGCAACGGCAACGGCAAAGCCAGAATTTTGACCCATTGAGGGCCGGCTTATACTTATTGACCATTAGAGAAATGAAATTTTGAAACCTGATGACTGTTGATCATTAGAGAAATGATCTCAGCCCTTCCCTGTTTCCAAAACTGATCGCAGCCCTCAAACTTTATAAACTTAATCGCCTTAAATCAGCTTCATATTTATTGAATTGCCATCCTAAAGTTAGTTTGTGAGAGGAACATTTTGAACCATTAGATTGCGTAGAATGAAGGGTTGAGATTGAAAGGAAAAAAAATTCTTTTAGATTCCTCCCTTGTATTGTTATTGTTATATGGATATGGATTATAATCATAAATTTTTTGTTTTTCAATACTTTACATTTGTGCATTGAAATGATTATAGCCTATATGCAGTTAAAGTATGTTATCAATTCTGTATTTTCTTTAAGTTACTTTAACACTCGCATGTTTATTTTTTATTTATGAAAAAATTGAGAAATAAGAAGATAAAATAACTATTTTTTTATCAAATCAAATCAAAATTATTAAGATTACTAAGTAGTTATACACGAATAATTATCAATAATATTCAAAATGAAATATATATTAAACAAAATTTTCAAACTTAGGGGGTTCGGAGGGGCCGGTGGTCCCAACCCCAACATAACTCCGCCCCTATACGCTTGAGCTACCCATGTTTTGGACCCATATATTTTCTAATTTTCCAAAGGATTTCCGACCCCAACTTAACTCCGCCCTATCTGTACGCTTGGATTAGCCATGTCTGGACCCCATATACTTTATCTAATTTTCCAAAGGATTTCCAACCCCAACTTAACTCCGCCCTGTCTGTACGCTTGGATTAGCCATGTCTGGACCCCATTTACGTTATAATTTTCCAAAGGTTCTTTGATCTTTCCTACTACATAAAAACAAAATAAGACAATAAAAAAGCAATAGCCGTACACAATTAGTGACAAAGATAATGCTTGATTAACACGTGAGACGTGGTCAATTGGGATACCTAAGATCGTTGTTAGGACTGTGACCGTACACGTGCCCCCAATCAGCGGGAAATCGGGCGTCAGCGTTGCATCGAATGCGATGTGACGGGCCCCCACCCAATGCGAATGTGCCGCGTGTTAATGTCAAGAAGAGTCTAAATGTTCCTGTGCGACGCGTGTTTTGAGTGTGACTGGTCTAAAAGTACCCCATCTAATTTCTGTGGGCTCCGCCCCTAATATTATCAATATTATTGCCGACAATATTAAAGGCCTATGCTTTCGATGGAGATTTTATTTTTATTTTTTCCAAAAAAACCCACTTCGAGTTAAGGTATTTGTAGTATGGTCCCTAATCTTTTGGATTTATTATTGGTAGATCGATGTTTCTAATTTTTTTGGCCTCTTCTTTAGTTCGAGTGATACAAAGGAAAGAAAATCACAGCTAGGGAGAACCAAATGCAAGTCTCTTAGAGCATCCACAGTGGAATAACCAAAAGTGAATAATCAAAAGTTGCCACATCATCTTTTGGTTATGCATTTAAGGGGTTGCTAAAGTTAGCAATGTAGATGTCCACAATGATACAATCAAATTTGAATAACCAAAACTTGCCACATCACATATTCAATTTATAAAAATCTAAAAATTGTGAACATAGAAAACAATTTTTTTAAAAATAGGTTTCAAACCAATAAAAACAGGTTATTAGAAAAAGAGAAAATTGTTTTTTGAAAACTTTGATTTAAAAAAAAAATTGGGGAAAAAGTTAAAAAAACGGTTTTTGAATAAAAAAATAGTTTTTGAAAAAAAGAACAGGTTTTGAAAAAAAAAATTAATAAAACAACTGTTTTTGCAAAAAAAACAATACTTGATTGAAGAAATAGTTTTCACAAAAGAAAATTAGTTTTGAAAAAAAAAACAATTTTTGCAAAAAAAAATAAAACTTTTTTTAAAAGTATTTTTCTTCGAAATATGTTGAAAATGGAAGAGAAATAATATTTTTGTGTAATGATGGTATACTTGATTGAAGAAATATGGAAACAACTAAATTTGATTATTGGCAAAAAGTTGCTAGTTTTGATTATACAATAGCCAAAATTTGATGAGTTGCTAAGAGGTTGCTAAATTTGATTATTCCACTGTGAGCTCTTTTTGGAGCTTATGTTGCTAATCTTAGCAACATTTTAGTTTTGATTATACCACTGTGGATGCTCTTAATACCATTAACGTACGAACTCTTAACAAACACAAGAAACACGAAGTATAAAATGTTATTTAATGTAATTGTCTACACCATCATTTTGATATTATGAAGTACCTTTATAGTGAATGATTCTGCTAAAATCCTCAAGTTCGTCCATGTTGTATCTTTGTTAATTTTTTGGCTTGATCATGAGTTTTTATGGTATTAACAACCTTATAATTTTTCATTCATGGTGTGCTTTTTAGTCACTATAAAAGCTATAAGCCTCTGTATGCTAATTACGTAGAAAGTTCATACAAATAATTAATGGGACCTATTTACAATAGTTTGTGAAATAAGAAAGCCTAAATTGTGGCTCAAAATCTCAATCACATCATTTTAAAAGTTCAAAATGAATAACTTTTAGGAAAAGAAAATAGCACCAAATGATTTTTTTACAAAAATCAAATCCAAGTTTTTTGTCAGGACATGAGATTTTTCTCAACCAACCACATTAATCAAAAAACATGATGCGAAAAAAAAGGGGAAAAGAAAGTTGGTAGGGGCTCAGGTGGGGACTAAGCAAAAGAAAAATCTACCTATACAATGGGGTCCGGGTGCAAAATATAGCAAAATGAAGGGGTCCATTAGGTTTTGTTTAAAGTCCACATAAAATTCAAAAAACATCAAGGACCTCTAAATAAATGTAAACATAATGATATAACACATCATCTTTAAGTTAACTCGATGGGTTGCCTATGGATCAAGACATGAGACTTAGGAATTCGCTCTCTTAATTTTAAGGTTTTATGTTCGAAATATTTTTTGTGCTATCAATTTCTTTCTGTCCTTATAGAATCTGACTTTAATAGGGATCCCGTACGTGATCGATAAAATCGGTCCTCTAGAATTAGTAGAGACACACATAAGTTGGCCCGGACAGCTGATCAATTATAAGGAAAAAAAACATCATCTTAAGTTATACTCCATCTAGTACCAAATAAGCTCTCACATCAAAACTTTAATGTTTTTTTTTTTTTTGGGTACATACATCAAAACTTAATTGATTTCTTACTCTTGTTTCCTACGTGCATGTGTGGCCTTATATTTTCATCTCTCAAATTATAAACCACTCATTTGAAGACTATGCTTAAACCCTTTCCTCTTTCTCTCTCCACCCTCTTCTCCATTTTTTCACCTCTATTCTTTATATCACCCACAACCCTGAAAACCGCTTGATATGTCGAATGATCAAAGGGAAGAGAGTACCACTGGTACAGTAGATCAAGATGATCAGGAATACATTAGAGACATCCATGCCTTGACACCGCCTCACCCACCACCGTCGGCCGCCCGAAACCGCCTGAGAGAAGCTTGGGAAAGAAGTAGATCATCGTCCATGGCTAGTGAAGGAGCATCAAGTGAGAACTTCACAACCATGAGTAGGGAGTTCAGTGCCTTAGTCATGGCAGGTCTGTACGTACGTAGAAATTTTAATACACTTAGACTTATATATTTTTTGTCTATTAGGAATGTAAGCCCTTGTTTGGTTGCAGTTTTTGATTTCCATTTGTCCTTATTCATTGTTGGAAGATGCATAAAATTTGAATAAGATAGAGAAATGAAAAGTATTTTAATTCGAAACACATTTATTTCAAAAGTCCTCTGCGAATTGATTCTGATAACTAGAATCACCCGAAGAGAATCTTGTTTCTTAAGCTCAATTTCTCAATAAAAGTAATTAAGCTCCCCTTTGGCCTAGCTTTTTTTTTTATTTTTTTATTTTGGATTACTATTGTCTCTTCTAAATTTTTATTACGTTTGTGTCAATTTTTTTTTAATTAAACATCATCTTGACAAGAAGAGTGTATAGCAAAAAATTATGACCCAAAGCTAAACAACTCACTAATGACAAGAATCATCTAGAATAGACTGATTAAATTTCTAAATTATTTTTACTTTTGATGAAATTTTTGCAAGTCTATTTATTTATTTTTTTTACTTTTCAAATTCTTCTCATTGAGACAAATCCAAAAAATAGTATTTTGATAAAGTTCACTAACAAAGAAAATAAAGTGAGATTAAAAATTAAAAAAAGGGTAAGTTCGTACAAACCCTGCCAATGTTTTACTATCAGCTGTTGAGTCAAGACATTTCTGTAACAGGGTCATCCATGGGGAACACTATCATTGGAAGTGACAGTGACGGTGGGAATAACCACAGCCTAGCAAGAATTGGGGAAGAAGCTGAGATGTATGAGGAGACAAACCCATTAGCAATAGTGCCAGACAACCACCCTCTAGGCCCACTACCGTCACCTCCACGCGCCCCCACCACCACTGGTTATAATGATTTGGCGAGTGGTGGTGGTAACCACGCGGAGGTGTCGGTGCATAGGGTGAAGAGAGAGGAGGTGGAGGCGAAGATATACGCGTGGCAGAACGCGAAGATCGCCAAGGTTAATAACCGGTTTAAGAGGGAGGATGCAGTGATCAGTGGCTGGGAGGGTGCTCAAGTTCAAAAGGCTACTTCTTGGATGAAGAAAGTTGAGGTACGTACGTATGGCAAATTTTTACGTAGTAGTACTCGTGCATGGTAATTTTGTCAAGTCGCGTATATTTTTTATTAACCCAATGATTTCACCGTCGAGGCCGCACGTGGGATCAATGGGTTTCCTCCCTCCTAAAGTCTTGGGTCGAAACCTCCCAACTTTTTCAGGGTTAGTCCATACAGAGGTATTTGCTTTGGCTTTCATTGGCCCCGTGCAAGTGAACAGTGAGATTAGTCTTCCAAAATTAGTCGAGGTGAGCGTAAGTTAGCTCAAACGTCTGAATTATCAAAAAAGTTAAATATTTTTCTCCCTCCTAAAGTCTCAAGTCAAAAACTCCCAACTCTTTTAGGGTTAGTCCGTACGGGACATTTCATCCGATTCTAATTGAGGTCCCGCTAGTGGACGGTGAGATTATTTTTTTTTTGGTAAGAGATTTCAAGGACCTCTAATGATTAAAGTTAGTAATTGTGGAAGGATTTATGGCATGTGCCAACTTCGCACTGAGTTTACGTGTACGCCTCATTTAATCAAACTCAAATCATGCAAGTATTTTAATTATTAAAAACTTAATTATTACTTGGCTTGGAACACGTGTCATTTGCAAATTTCTCAGTCAATTAGATTTATATTTTGACTAGAGGCTAACCTTTTTTTATGGGCAGAAGAAAATTTTTATTAATCATTAGAACAAGTTACAATCATTAAACGGAGTCAAAGAAGAAGCCCATGGAGGGTAGAATTGGTAATTCAATCCAGAGTATTAAGAGATAAAATGAATAAATTGGTTCATTATAGCATCAATTAACTTAATTCTCAACCAAAATAAAGATGGTTATGATATTTCCTACCTCTAAAACAAAGTATATTAAATATCGGGCCAAACTACCTACTTCATTTCTAATCCCTCGTCACTCTTAATCCCAATCTCAATCCCCTCTTCACTACCAATCTCCTTCAACATATAATACATACCGAACGAGGCCTAAAGTTTCTTTGGTAACTCAAAGTTTTCGATATCAATAGGGCTCCTAATGTAGGACTAACTGCATTTGAGAACGTCGTGCACATACGAGGTGTCTCTAACTGTTTGTTGTTTCGAGAGATAAAGAGAGAGGGATACCATAGCTCGAAACCGTAACCGTCTTTTGTTTTGGTATCATAGTCAACAAGCCAAACATAGTAACTAATGTTCAGGTTTATTTCTTTGAACAGAGGAAGCTGGAGGAGAAAAGAGCAAGAGCCCTAGAAAAGATGCAAAATGAAGTAGCAAAAGCACACAGGAAAGCAGAGGAAAGGAGGGCATCAGCAGAGGCCAAAAGGGGAACAAAAGTGGCTAGGGTCCTGGAAATAGCCAATCTTATGAAAGCGGTTGGAAGAGCCCCTACAAAGAGGTCCTTCTTCAAATTATAAACAGACCCTACAAATCTTCAAAGAAAGACTTTTCAAGGACACACTTTAAGTATTACTGGTATTTAATTAGTGACCCCCCACAGTTATGGGACCCTCCTACTTTTGAAATGTAGGGTACCCTATATGAAGTGGGGCATATTCAAGAGTTGCTGCAACCAATGTGTTGGAAGTCTTTTAGTTTGAATGTTGAGTGCTTGTTTAGGGCTTCTCTCTGGTTGTGGAAGTGTTGTTATGTTGTTTGTGCTCAAACTGGGATTGATGAGAGGAAGTGTAGGGTACCCTATAGAAAGTGTGCTAGAGTCTTGAGAAGCTGTGTGGTTGATGGTTTGGAACCATTTTTTCTAGTCCTGTACAGTATGTATCATCACATATACATTACCTTTTAAGATCTTTGGTTTTGTTAAGGTCGTGTTTGGGTCTCGGCTTCGCAGAAGAAAAAGAAAATGAACGGCAAGGGTACATGAACACGTCGAAAGTTACCTATATATCCTTTCCCTCGGCGAGAACGACATGCAAACACAGCCTAATGACATTTCAATAGCAATATCTATGCTCCAGACCTTTTCTATGAATGGGATATTGTTTCTATCACCTGCAACAAGTATTTAAAAAAAAATGCTCAATAATAGCTAAAAGTAGTAGAAGAACAGTTCTTTTCCCTTTCACAAGTAAAGCATTTTCACATTGGAATAAAAGAATCCCATTTCCTCAAATTATACCATTTATCCTCCTGAACATGGGAACCATAGCTTCATGGTCAAGAAACCAGATGCTTGGTTCCTTCTCATCTTCCTCAAAAGGTACTGCATATGTCAACTGTTTGCTATCGAAACGAAGAAATTGAAGGCCCGGAAACTATTCTCAATTATGTATCTAATCAAAATTCCTGCTTGATGCTATATCTCGGCAATACGCCAATACGAATACAAACTTTACACGAACAACACAACTAAAAGCACCCAATAAAAGCAAAATTACTCAGTTTCAAATGTAGATAGGAGAAAATTCAGGTTGTACGACATTCTAAACTTCACAAAGACAAAAAGATTGGAACAGTTGATTCTAACACAAGTCAAAGCCGGGCGACAAAGCTGGCGGCATGGAGGTGGCGGTAGGAGGACGGTGAAGAGGAACGTGGCCAGTCGTCAAAATCCCTCTTTTTAGCTTTTCCTCTATAGATTCCAAGTATGTCAGGGCCAAGTATAGGAAGGTATTCTCAGAATTTTCAGTCATATCAGAAAACCAACAGCTAAAATTGTTTTCCCTACAAACAATTGGGTCCGTTTTTTATGAGAGATGAGTATTTGATTGGACTATATATCCAAGAGGGCTACGTATCTGGTCTTTGGTTCAATTTCTTACGGTCCGCGTTAAACATACATCAGATATGTAATCCTACAAAGTTTAATCCGTCAACCAAAAAAGAAAAATTCAGAAAATAAAAGGGACCCTTGTGGTGTAGTTGTTAGAAGCTGCAACTATACTTATTTTACAACAAAGCACAAGAACAGGGCGTCCTTTCGTGTTATGTATTTACTGACTAAGACTATTATTTTCCTACATAATTGACAAAACTACAAGAAAGTATGCCTTTTTGGCTTTTCATATGAGTGGATCCTATAAGATAATGGTGCCTGGAATATAAAGAATCTTACTTTTAAGTGGCAAGAGAACCACCGTAAAATAAAAAGGTGAAAAAGTTATCCACATCTAAATAGCTAAGGGATGAGTCACTGTTTTAGGTTGCAAAGACATATTATTATTCTCCCAAGGAAAAGAAAGAAGGCAAGATTGACTCAATTGTGTAATGGTCACTACGCGTTTTGCTTGAGGCTATGTTGTTGGGGCAGGTAGCTTACTGGATCCCTTTCCTAATACAAATATGCATATTTGCCTCACTTACCCTGAACAAAACAAAACAAACATAATAAAGGAAACAATGAGGGCCTGCCTTCATCATCATCATCATCATCAAGATATAGTTACTTACTTCTTAATGCTAATATAATTCCGTGGGGAAGAAATATCAAAAGATTCAAGGATGCAATCTAGGGCTAACAAGCCAAGCAGTTGATTGTTCAAGCTTGATTTAAGAACTCAACAAACTTCAAGAAAAAGAAAAAAAAACATGTTCAAGCTTATCTTGTTTGTGAGACTAGCTGATCTCAAAAGACATTTAATCGAGTCGATCATGAGCCGATCGCGAGTAGCTTAAATTTCCCATACATAAGTCGAACGAGCCGAGTAGTAGCTTTCACATGGTGGTCCCATCTAGAAGTGGAAACAATCGAGCTTGGTTTGAAAACTTAACGAGCCTTAGTGAAATGTTCAAGCCTGGTTTGTTTGTATGACACACCAATCTTGAATGAGCTTTTAACTTAGCATGAGCTCAAACTTGAGTAGCCTTTTTCGTTTATTAGCGCTAGATGCAGGAGAGTGAAGGGAGTTCAACCATTTCTCTCTGCCTGCCACAACTAATGGCTTCATTTGCCCATCCACTTGAATCGGTCCTGTGTACAAGCAATATATATCTTCGGATAACTTTCAATTGATCAATTTGTTTTCAACGTTATATTCAGGCAGGCTACAGACCAAGGGCAGTGTGTAACAGAGGTGTTGGTGAGACACTGAATCAAATTACTGTTATGCTGTGTGTTCTAATTGTATTTTACTGTCCTTGCGCGTTTTGCAATTCGTTAAATGGATGCAGGTAAGGGTGTCAAGTCCGAGATGTGCCTAAGTGCTGGATCCATATAATTTCTATCTCGAGGATACATAGATACGCCAAAGTATTTGAATTTCTTCATGCATTTCTTTTATCTTACTTGATAAATATTTACAAAATGCCTTGCAGAATTTCATGCACAATATAGGAGTTTCATGCATAGTTCATAGTAAATACTATGAACTACAAGATATGCCTGCTAGGTGAACGCCAACTAAATATGTCAGAATGGATCCCAAATCCTTATACAAATGTAGAGTTTCCAACACGGATATCTTGAACACTAGCGTTTGTGCCCGTTCGATGCACGGGATAAAAAAAAATACATTGATTTTTTTCGGCCTCGTAAATCGAACGGGCATTACGCTAGTTGATAAAAACATAGTTTAATGTTTTTCCTGATCCCGTGTTCGATGCACGCTAGCAATTATCTCATTCTATGAACCGAAAATGAATTTAGAGTACCACACGACAGTTCCCTAGAAGCATGGAATAATTTTTCCTCAATATTCAACCCCCACATGCATCTCTCTCCCTCCCTATCCCACTTTCCCTCCCTCAACTACTCTCTCTCTCTCTCTCTCTCTCTCTCTCTCTCTTAATAAAAAAATTTAGAAAATTAGAAAGGAGGGTTTGGAAGGTTTTGAAAGCAAAACACATTTGCTTAGTATATCGTATAGATAGATAGATGTGAAAGGATTAGTAGCAGAGGTTTTCTGTATGAAACTGGGCAGTTTAGCGTTGTTGGTGAGACATTGGCCAAATTACTGCAGCAGATAGACAATGCTAAACACTTTTTCCAATCATAAATATAGAAAAATTAACCCCCGTGTAAAGGTCTCATAGCATATTTGTGTTCTAGATCAACAGAAAGCCCACTTGCAGGAGTTCTAGATATGAAATACTTGCTACACACGTTTCGTAAGGGCAATGGGATAGCAAACATCCGGCAAACCTGAACATAAATACTATCTGAAGATAAGAAACTTAATGGAAACCAGGGGAAAGAAGAAGATAGGGTAAGGGAGTAACATATTGGAGAAGGCACTGATTTTCAAACGGCTTTGACGGACACAAGACTGGGTGATGGATAATAATAATCTAATCCCCAAAAAGTTAGAATTTTGATACGTGTTTCACACAGCGCAACACAGTCAACACACATTCACATATGGTTAGCAGTTTCCATTTGCAAAAGCAGAAAAGGCCGGCCATGCTTAATAGGACAATATCAACAAGGGGAGTGCCACTCCAGTTGTCCTGCCTTTAGATACGCAAAATGCTGCACACAAAAGACAACTAAAAATCACAGTAGAATAGCCAGTTGTCTTCTATGACACAAAACGAATGGTTTATAAATCACCAAAGACCACTACAATCACAGTAGAAAAGTTTAGAGCCAGTCATCTATAATGCAGTACTGTTTTTATTTTATCTTTTAAGTCCTCCAGGAACAATTAGATTAAAAAAAAAATCGACCGAATGAATTTTTCCAAATTAAACAAGAAAATTATATTCGATATCATCTAGCCCTTGTCCCTATTACTTGAGGTCGGCTACAAAGATTTACTTCCCCCCACTCAAGTATATTTAATATTTGAATTCCAAGGTCATATTCATCAGTTCAATTTGAAGTAATCAAGCTCTCTCCAATTGCCTCAACATTAAACAAAAAGGATTAATATTTGACCTCAACAAGCCCTTGTCCCTTTTACTTGAGGTCGGCTACAAAGATTTACTTCCCCCCACTCAAGTATATTTAATATTTGAATTCCAAGGTCATATTCATCTGTTCAATTTGAAGTAATCAAGTTCTCTCCAATTGCCTCAACATTAAACAAAAAGGATTAATATTCGACCTCAACAAGCCCTTGTCCCTTTTACTTGAGGTCGGCTACAAAGATTTACTTCCTCCCACTCAATTATATGCGAATTCCAAGGTCATATTCATCTGTTCCATTTTTAGTAATCAAGTTCTTTCCTATTGCCTCAACCTATCTTCACCTCAAACTTCTCCAATTCCAATTACCTCCCTCCACGTGGATCAAATCACTCGTTGCTAATAAATTATTCACCTCAATACTTTAAGCTGATATGATTTGAAAAGTCAGTGCTTATCTTTGCAATCAACATCAGATCATTCCACTAGTTTCTCAAGATTTTAAAGACAAAAAGCGAACTTCCTGAGCATTTAAGCTACCTTAAAATACTTGCATAAAAATCGTCCAGGAATCATCCTCCCACTAATCAGTGTCTAATGCAAACCAGCTTCCTTGACAATCGCCTGTATGTGTAGTAGTTAGTACATGCATATGGTCCATTAGAAAGTCAAGCAAACTTAATGAACATTAGACGACCATTCTCAAATTGATGGATATAACTTATAAGCTAATCACTTTAACGATTGGCTTGTAAGCAAAATTAACAATGGAGTAACACATGGGGAATGGGCCCAAGTTTGTGGTCAAAGTTCGAATCAAATCGGGTGGGCCTATATCGAAGATTGATCAAACGGGTGAGACTATCTTGTAACATGGCATGGTTTCACTTGATCTGCCCTCCCTTTCGTCGGGCAACGGACTCCTAGATTTCAGGGCTGTTAAGATTTCAGGGACAAGTGGCGTTCACAGATGGCTTTTCAGGGCATCTTTCATTTCCAATTTTTTTTGCTCAAAAAACAATTTTGGTCCCTAGTTTGTCATCATAAGGTAACAAATCTTATTGCCTCAAACTGTGCTCTCCTCAAGCTTCTTCAAATATACACACACCAAATCTTCCACAAATCATCCTCCCATTAATGCCAGTCAAATGGAACCCAGCTTTTGTGATGATAGGATATGTGTGTAATCCATGCATATGGTACAACTAATTTGAACTCGAAAGGCAACCAAACTAAATAACCATCAGTTTACCATCCTCAGATTCATTGATATAACTTATACGCTAACGACAAGAAGTATATTAGAGAGACATTTGCAGCTTGCCTTCTCTGAGCATAAACTAGATTTTTCAAAGCACATTCCAAGTAAGACTAAGATGGCATTCAGAAAAGCAACAATTATTGTGTGAATTTAGTGGCTGGTAATTAATAACCATACTTACAGTGAGAAAGTTCTTGCACCCATATGACCCCACTTTTCCTGCAGTCTTAGCCCAGCAAAAATGTTACACGCCTCTCGTATCATCTCAAATCTGTCATTACCCCAGTTCTAAGCATGTTGAACCATATCTGTTGCCTCATCGGCATGAGAAAAGCAACCACGTTTCATTCTAAAACATAGTTAAGCTGGTTCCCAAATCAGGTTAGTTCTATCACCATCCATGTTTTCCATCTCGAGCCTCAGTTGATCTAATTTTGCATAAATATCTCTATTTTCAGGGTGGTTTTTGTTGCTTGCTACAAACTTATGGGTCTTATTATCAATCTCAATCCAACTGCAACCTGCTTCTTTATACATATTGAAGTCGTTCATTATAGTCCTTACCTTGGAAGCCTCATCAAACAGTCCCTCCCCGGCATATATGTTTGAAACAAGCATGTAAGATCCGGCTTCTTTTGGTTCTAGATCAAGCAAACGCTTAGAAGCCATTTTCCCAAAATTGAGATCCCCACGAACTTTGCAAGCATGGACCAAAGTTCTCCAAAGAAGTGGTGAGTCTGAAAATGGGCTTTTGTTCATCAAATCCATGGCTTCGGAGAGACGCCCAGCTTTCCCTAAAAGATCAACCATGCAAGAAAAATGCTCAAGTATCGGCGTAATCCCATATTTCAGCTCCATTTCCCTGAATAAGGAAAACCCATAATTCCATAAACCCGAGTAACTGCAAGCTTGAAGAACAGAAAGTATTGTAATTTTGTCCGGAAGAAATCCTTCACTTGCCATTTCTTCAAACAGCGAAACTGCTTCTGTTCCTTGCCCATGGATACTACGGGCTGAAATAATGGCATTCCAAGATACTGAATCATGCTCTTTCATATCGAAAAACATTCGTTCAGCATCTCTAATACTTCCACATTTAGCATACATTGTAATTACTGAATTACTTACGGTTAAATCACCTTCAAATCCTGCTTTTATCGCATAAGCATGAAGACTTGCCCCTCTAAGTAGGCAAGCTTGATCAGCAGATAAACTAAGGAGATGGGAAAAAGTTACTGAATCTGGCCTCAATCTATCCAATCTAAGTCGATTAAACAAATGCAACGCGTCTTCATCACCTTCCCCCTCTATCTTAGTATATCCAGTTAAAATCGCATTGAATGATGCAGTGTTGGTGACTGGTAGACTATTGAGAAACGAATTTGCAGATTGAAGTTCCTCACATTTGGCATATAAATCAATTAAAGCAGTCCCCACATTAACACAAGAGACCATGTGAAGTTTTATTGCTAACCCATGGATTTGAAGTCCCAAGTCCAAATTCTTGCACTCTGAACAGCCGTAAAGAACACAAGACAAGCAATTAGAATCCAACTTTATTCCACGTTTAACCATTTCTGAAAACCCAACAAAGGCCCTGTGGCCATGGCCATTTTTCACATACACTGATAGAAGAGCAGTCCAGGAAACCAAATTCCACTCCCCCATTTCACGAAACATACTCTCAGAGTCTTTAACCAACCCATGCCTACCATACATTGTGATAATAGCATTTCCAACCGAGGTTTTAATCACTAAACCGTGCTTAATAGCAAGTCCATGTAATTGCCTGCCTTCCTCTAAACCTAAAGCTCCATTACCGGCACTTATCACACTGGAAAAAGTATACTCACTTGGTTCCAATCCACTGTGGAGCAACTCAAGAAAGACCCAAAGTGCTTTCTCCCCACACCCTGCATTCCCATACTCCGAAATCATTAAGTTTAAACAGCGAACATCAATTTCTGTCAACTCATGGAACAATCTCTCTGCATCATCCAAGCGGCCGCTTCTTGAGTACATAGACATCAAAGAAGTTCCCACAAAAACATTCTCAAAAAACCCGCTTTTTATAGCAAAACCATGAATTTGTTCACCCCAAATGATCTCATTCGGGTTTTCAACCGCACGCAAAATTACCGACAAAGTATGCTCATTCAACTCTTCCTCAGATTCATGCATACAATGAGTCATTCTAACAACAGACTCAACGTCATTAACCAGTGAATACCCATTAATAAGAGAAGTCCATGTGATGGTATTCCGTTCAAACATTTCATCAAACACCTGTTGTGCGTCATCCAATCTGTTGAATTTCACATACATGGTAACAAGATTATTGCCACGAAACACGTCGTTTCGATAACAAGATTTGGTTAAAAACCCATGAATGGCCTGACTCAGACGGAAATCTTGAGACCCAATTGACGTTTGGAGTAACAGAGGCCAGTTATCATTGTTCAAGAAGAATTTATGTTTTTGTTTTCTATGTGGAGGATTCTTGAAGGCTTGATTGTTTGGTTTTTTTGGTTTGGGTGGACGGAAGGAGCGGTGGGGGTGGTTTGGGAGGGGAGGTAACGCGGTGGGGAGAGAAATGAGGGCAGGCATAGAGTTCTTTCTAGTGTTTGAAATTGTTGGATATGGGGCAAATATGGCTCCAATAAAAGGTCTTTTGGCTGTTGCAGTGCCAGAGAGAAGATTTCATATTTTCTAAAAGGGAAAAAAAACCGAAATGGTACGTATAGTTAAGTATTTGTGTCAAATTGATCCCTGTAGTTGTAATTGACTCGATTTACACTCTGTACTTTTTATTTTGTTCCAATTTAGTCCAGTTGCTAACTGTCGTTAGTCCGCCGTTAGTCATTTTAAATAAAGACAAAAAGAAGCCAATAAAGACAAAAATAAGCCAATAAACCAATTTTTTCGTCTTTATTTTTAAAAAAAATGAATTTCGATGGTAATTTTTTACTTTTTAGGTTTCTTTTGTCATGACGAAGCAATAATCTCCGAAAAATTGACAAAAAAACTAACAAATGCAAAAAAAAATTGAATAAGGACAAAAAAAATAAGTCACTTGGCTTATTTAGCCGAACAACCCCTGAGTTTATGTAATATTTTGACTTTTGGACATAGTTCTTTATCATGTTGTGACTTTTAGATTTATATCAAGTTGTGACTTTTAGACATGATTCTATAGGCATTTTCATAGGTATATTAGGTAAGCCTGTACAAAAAAAACCCGTCCACTTGCGGACCTGACCCGACCCGAAGGGTCTCGAGCGGGGTCAAACATGTGGTTGAGATGGGTACGGGTTCATTTTCTGTTAAAAATCATATTTCGGTTTGGGGTCCAGATTGGTGTGTTTCTTACCCGACCTGACCAATTCATAAAGATTAATTCAGTTTTTGGTCGGACCCAACCCGACCCGACGTAAAGAATCGGACTCGCGGACGGTTCTTACCCCTTTTCAGTTCGGTTTGCGGGCCTAAAATATTTGTTACCCGACATGTCGGGTCGGGTCGGGTTCGGGGGTCAAACCCGACCCGTGCACACCCCTAATATTAGGGCAATAGGAGATTGAGAAAATTACGGTTTTAACTTCAAAAAGGGGGGCCCATTTGATTTTGCTGTTTAAAGGACTAACAGCGGTTAGTAATTGGACCAAGTTGGAACAAAATGGAAAGTACAGAGTGTAAATCGAGTCAATTACAACTACAGGAACCAAGTTGACACAAACACTTAACTACATGGACCATTTCAGTTTTTTCCCCTTTCTAAAATTATAAGTAGAGCTGATAAAAGGATTCGAGTTGAGCTCGTGTTAGTTTATTAAAAATCGAATTTCCGTTTGACCAAAAAAACAAAAAAGGTTCATTAAAAATCATTTTGAGATCGATTTGGTCTATAAATAAATAATGTTTGAATATTTTTGCTCCATGAAACTTGTCAGAGTCCCTCAGCATCAATTGTTTTTTGCTTTTACGCAAAGGTTATAGAGCTAAGATCAATTTGGTCCATAAATTAAATTCTATAGTAAATAAATAACGTTTGAATGCTTTTATGAAACTCGTTAGGAAGTACGAGAGATTGGCCCGCTCCGGTTTCTTAAAGCAAGGACCACTCCAGGAGGTAAAACTAAGAACCTATAGAAATCGGGTCCCTAGTCAATATTGGATCGAATAATAGGAGGACGTGGCACTGTCCTCGTTTTTTATTGATTCAAAATACAATAAGGGGAAAAGATCATATGGTAATTCCCTACCAAGACAAACTCTTAACAGATTCTCCGCGCACTGGGCATAATTTTCTTGTGCGCCTTTCTCGTGGCAGGAACGGATCGAACAATAGGGAAAGACTCGGTCGACCTATCCAGGGCTCGAAGACGAGCTTTCTTTATTAAACCAAACTCGAATAAGTTGTTGTTCGGTTCGTTCAACTTACGATGTTTACAAAATTCAAACTACTTGAGATCTGTTTTATAGTTGGCTCGATTAAAATTCGTATGAGATCTTCCGTCTCATAAACAAACTAAATTTGACATAGTTTTAAAACTCATTAAATTTTCAATTCACAATTGATGATTGTTCAGCCCCTTCAATTCGTTTATCAGCCCTTCTCTTTTATCTGGATTAAGCTTTGGATTCGTGCGGGAGATTCTATTTCTGACCTCCCAAATTAAGTTAAATAAAACTTTAGCTAAAACACAAATTGAGTTATTGGGTGCCACTTTTTAACACATGATTAGTCGAAAATAAAAACGTATTAAATTGATAAACCAACTCATTTAAAAGCTTAAGCCGTCAGCAAGAGGAGCAACTTTAATACTTGTACTCTCAACAAAACGTTACACCACGACAGCTCGACCACGTTAAAAGATACAATCTTATTACTTTGCCATATTTAACTACCGCGTATGCGATCTTTGAAAGAAAATAATTTTACCATGTATGTGGCAATTTATGTGGACTTTTACTGCATGTATTTCATGGGGACAATCAAAGAATACGGTTCAATGTTAAATTTTTCAATGTTCGATTTTATTTATATTTTCGTAATCGTGGAAATTTGGATATAGTTTAGAGTATTTTTTCTAATGCGCTGCATTGGTTCAATTCAGAATTTTTCACAATTTCTAAAACCATTGTTGAATTATTCAAGTTTGAGAAATCTTAT
Organism: Rhododendron mucronatum var. ripense; assembly: GCA_019656295.1. NCBI lineage: Eukaryota > Viridiplantae > Streptophyta > Magnoliopsida > Ericales > Ericaceae > Rhododendron > Rhododendron mucronatum. The sequence continues at coordinate 661,488 of BPLT01000109.1, forward strand.
GCATGGCCAAACTGATACCCCTGTCCAGCCCGTTGAAGCTTTGCTAATGGGAGGATATGATTCATATGACCTTTGGACCACCGAGGGGTTGGTTCATTGGTGGAACTCGGACTTGGTTGGACAAGACCTAGGTTTGAATTCCCGTAACTTTTTATTAGACGAAACATATTCCTAACATCACCCACAAGTGGTGGGATGTTAGCTTCGATCCCGACATATGTGTGGTGAGATTCTCTATAGATAATGATGTAATATGACGGGACAATACTCACCAGAGGTGACTTGATATTATACCTGCGGCACTTCCATTTCAAATACGCTAGTACCACATTTAACCACTCATTTACACAACCTGTTGTGCTAGCATTGTTGCTTCCATTTTTCAAAACAATAAAATGACCTTTGGGCCTTGAAACAATTCATTACAAATGGGTCTTTGGGCCCAGCAACGATTCACTTCCACAGGATTGAAGTTCGAGTTGTGCTTTAGGCTAGGAGGCATTGTGCCATGTTCATGTCGTTTCATTTCGGGGTCGTGTCAAAAAAATCTCAACCCTAATCCGATCAATTTAGCTTTTCGTATTATCCTGTCATATCATATTCGTTTTTCGTGTCAGAAATAGCCGACCCTAATTCGCAAATTTCGTGTCGTGTTATTGTGTTCTTTTATAAATTTTCACTCCTCGTTGTGTCGTGTTCGTGTCATAATTCTCTCAACCCTAACTTAATTTGTTTAGTTTTTCGTGTTATTGACGCGTTTTAAATTCAAAATGTTAGTCACCCATGGCGGGTAACAAAGACAATTTGATCATTGAATATTGATGCTAGCCCATCCATGATGGGTGGGGTATCATGCAAACAATGGAGAGACAAACTAATCATCATTAAATGCTAGCTCATCCATGGTGGGTGGGGTATCATGCAAACAATGGAGAGACAAACTAATCATCATTATTAATGCTATAGCCCATCCATGGCGGGTGGGGTATCATGCAACATATCAACCAAATATTCAATTGAATTCAATTGCGCTAATTCATCTGTATTGGATGACAATTATTCTACTAGCGCAGATCTTTTATAAAGTAAAGTATAGTTTCTAACCTAGCCTATGTGGGATGAAAACTTTTGAATTTCTTTTTTTTAATTAACAACCACTCAATCCAACTGCAGCCACAAAGCCCCAAGTGGGGATTGGTATTTTTCTTGAAACTAGTTGAATTGCGAATTGTTACACCATACACACACACACACACACATAGAGAGACAGAGAGAGAGAGAGAGAGAGAGAGAGAGAGAGAGAGAGAGAGAGACGTCGGTATAGGATCTTAATCTCACATACCCATTTGATCCAACTTCAACAATGGCATTGATACCCATTAGAAGAACATATGGTTATGTATGAATATACTGACTACTGGTGATCGAAAGTTTATGTACTCTTTTTAATCCATGGGATTATTACCATTAAGTACAGAAAGTAAAAATATTTTCCATTAAGGTAAGATGGAATACTTAATTATTACTAGATCCACTTTGTACAAAATACATTTACTATTAATGGAAGTGCCACCCTAGAACACCCTAGGGTTTTAGGGTACCATAAGGTTTTAGGGTGCCCTAGGATTCTACAGCTTAGGATACCCTACGGTTTAAGTTTAGACACTTTCATAGAGCCCTAGGGTTTAGGTTTAGGCACTTTTATAGGAGTTTTAGGGTGCATTTTCCTATCATAAGCTTTTAGAAATTTAGACACTTGGTATCCTAGGGTTTAGGCATTTTCATAGGATACCATACGGTTTAGGCACTTTTATAGGGCACCCTAGGGTATGGACACTTTCATAGGATACTCTGGAGTTTAGGCGCTTTCAGGTTTAGAGTTTTCGGTACTTTCATAGGGTTTTGGTGTTTCATTAATTGGAGGTGACCTGGTGAGAAATATTTTTTATTTTCTGTACCTAGTGGTAAGAAGCCCATTATCCATTTCTTTTGAAACTCATCAAGTTTCTAAGCCGAGCTCCAACAAACTGTTGTTCGGCTCGTTAGACTTGCGATGTGAACAAATTCAAATTACTCGAGATCGGTTTATGATTGGCTTGTTGAAGCTCATCTGAGATTGATTTGTCTCGTATACAAGCCAAGGTTGACATATATGGTTTTGAAGCTCGTTAAATTTTCAAACAGAACTTGATTTGTCAGGCCGTTTTAATTCGTTTATCGCCCTAGCAATAGCATGAGATTAAATGACTATATCACACGTAACGCCCCATGGAATCATCTTTGTCCATCTCATAAAATTAAGAGGCAATTCTTTAAAACAAGGTACTTCTATTTTTATCTGCATTCTAGTGAGAGATCCCATTTCTCACCTCCCAATTAAGTTAATTACATTAGATTTCTTGAACTTTAGCTTAAATACAAATTGATTTACCAGTCATAAGTAAAATCGTTACACCACGTTAGCCCGGCAACGTTATACGACACATTCTTATTATTTTAGCATGTTTAAGTGTCATGTACGTAGCAATTTATGTGGGCTGTTGTATGTATTTTTGATGAGCACCCAATATTGCAGATATTTGGTGCGACTAGTCCCGCTTTAAGTTGTTTTATCTTACGTTTATTTAGCTTTCATAGCGATATTGCACGTAAGGTGTGCTTTTAGTAGTTTCAGGTAAAATGTGCAAATAAGGCGCGTTTGAACGCCAAGGAATGCTCCGGAAGCTTCTAAGTACCCGAAGACCCTGTCGGCCCCCTAAAATCTGTCTAAGTATGGAAAAATGACTTTCTGAAAAAGTTTCGATTTTCGAGATAAAAAATGGCGGTAATTGATCCTTGAATTTTTCTAAGAGTAACTACAAAGTTACAAGGTTTTATTCGAAGAGTAAGGTCATGTTTTGAGCCATTTTCTCTTGAGAAAAATGTGCAGTTTTCCATTTTGTACTAAAAGTGGGGGGATGACATTTTGATTTAAATGAAATCTTGAAATTCTGGTAATGCCATTGTTTCCAAATGGGGGGTACTTTCTTATTTTCATTAAATAAATTAAAGTAAAGGAAAGGTAAAAGAAAGGTTTAAAATGTAGCCTTTACTTAACTTTAGAGAATGAAAATAAGTGCTGAGAAGCTGTGAAGTTGCTGGGAACTGTTTGTTGAAGCTGAAGCCTGAGCCTGAAATCTGCAGTTTTGAAGAATGTTATCGATAACATTCCATTTGTTATCGATAACATTGGTCCCATTTTGGTCCAGAAGTTGTCCAGAAGCAAGGGTATTGATAACGTTTGTTTGGAGTTATCGATAACTCTTTTCCCCGGGGAAGAATTTGAAGAATGTTATCGATACCTTTTGTTTATGGTATCGATAACATTGGTCTCCAGCAGATATTTTTACTGCTTTTTGGACTTTCCATTTATGGAATACTTGCCACTTTTGGCAAGTTCAGGGATATTTTGTGGAGAGGAAAGGCTGAGTTGTATAAATACTCCCCTCTCTCTCACTTTGCATGTATCTACTTTATGTTCTAGTCTTAGTTCTCTCTCTAGGAGAGTTCTTCATTGTTATTCAAGCTTATTTTCCTTAGAACTCAAGTAAGTTTAGTTCGTTTGTTAATTTCTCGTTTGTTAATGTTGTAGCTACGCTTTAGATTCTCCTTAATATCAAGTTTATTTTCATTTCTATCGGTTAATCATGTTTTCTTCCTTAAGCAAGCTTTCTAGTCTTTTCATTATGTGTGAGTAGTGTTTTAGGTTCGGCCACGAGGTAAATAACACCTTGTGACTTATGTTAATCTTGTCTTTCTCAGCATAAAACTTGAGCTATGGTTTGGAAATGTGCGTGGTTCGCCTTTTATGTAACAAAACTTGTCGATGTTAACCTCCGGTGATCATATGCTCGCTCATATGGTTCCGTGAGCTATGTCTCGCCTCGTGTTTGCCGAAAGAACCAAAGAACTTGCTCGCTTTCCAAACTATACTTCTAGTTCTTGACCTTGATATTTGGTTTGAATTCAAGTCTTGGCGTTGTTAATCTCTGGTGATCATGTGCTTGCTCACATGGTTTCGAGAGCGATGTCACGCCTTGTGTTTAGCTTGTTATTCAAACTCTATATCAAGTCTAACCATTTTCACCGCTAAATCTTCCGGTTGATAGCCTAAGCCGTGCAATTCAACCGTGTTTTCATTGAGAAAGGTTGGATGGCCTAAGTCATGGGTGTTAGGAGCTTCTAGGCCTTGCCGCCTTTAATTCTTAGTTTAAACTCAATTTCTAGTCTTTTTCATAAGGGCAATTCTCATCATTGCAAAGGAAAATCAAAGTTGGCCGTCTTAACGCCACAAACTCTTACTTCTACAATCCAAACAAGCTATATTCGAGCTCCCTGTGGATCGACTCGGACTTTCTCGATATACTATGCAAATCTTTAGTTATAGTCCGGTAAATAAATAATTGAATTTGACGGCCGTTTGGTAAACTTCAATGACTGCCGAAAGGGTTGCAATCAATTTTACGGGGACAATAAGAAAATATGGTTAGAATTATCTTCACCCCTTCTATCATTTTATTGATGTCATTGTTTATTTACTTTATCTTTTGGTAATCGAAATTTGGATATAGTTTCAAATATTCCAATAATATGCTGCATTGGTTCAAAATTTTATTTAGGGTAAAGTTCAGACACACCCCCTGTACTTTGGTCGTTTTTCAACTACACCACCTCTACTTCATTTTTCATCACTCGCACCCCTTGTACTTAAGACTGGTTTGAAACTGTTAGTATTTCCGTCCAAAGTAACGGAAAAACAGGTAATGGCTTGTTGGATGGAATTTTTCCTTCTAAAACATCTTTTCTAAGATCAAATTGCCTTCAAAACCCATTTACATCCTCTCCCTCACGTTAAAAAAAATTAGTACAATGATAATTCGTCATTACCATTAATTCGTCACTAACAGTTTCAAAATCGTCTAGGGTTTTTGTTCGTTTCTGAACTGTGATAGCCCCAAAATCGTCTGGGTTTTTGTTCATTTATGGTACGTTGATAGCCTCAAACCAATGCATGCAAGGTATTTTTAAGAAATAAAAATAATACTTTGTTCATTTACCAAAATCTGTCACCCTTTCTTTAAAAAATCATAACTTATTCATATAAGGTCCAAAAATACTCAAACCAGAGCCCAAACTTGCATAACATCCATGTGTATCTACTGTAAAAATTGAAAGATTAGTTATCAACCAAATATTCTCCAAATTTCAAAAGAACATGCTGTTCTACAGAAAAACAGGGCAGCCAAACGTGTCTTTGTAGAAAATCCATAACTAATTCATTTCAACTCCAAAAATATTGAAACCAACTCTCAAAGTTTCGTAACGTAATGTATTATTCTTAGTAAAAATATCAGATTCATAACTTAATAGGATAGTTTCCAGAAATAAAAAGAAGATGGCTCTGCCCAGATTTCAAAACATGTGTATCAGTCCATATTCCGAAAATCATAACTAATTCTGTGTTGATCGGTTTTGCATGTTCTTGGTATCAAAATCTTCGTATTTAAACGTACTTTAAAAGTTATGAAGACTTCAAAAATTGAATCATAGCAGAGGTTTCTCAAAATACGAATTTGTGATGGTCCAGAAAGCTGTCAGGAAAGTTTAAGAAGTTGCCAGCAAGAAAATAAGTTTTCCGACGAGAGAATGGTGACGGAAGGTGGTGGCTTGTGGTGGAACTAAGGCGGGGGAGGAAGAACACCATCCTCCTCCTCTTTCTTCAAATTTTGAAGCTTCCTCCCTCAAAAATTAAAATACATGTTTGACTAGTTTTTACCAAGATGATAAAAAAAAAATGTTATAACCAAATTTATTTACACATGCATGAGTGCAATTCTAGGTGTCAATTTGGCCATGCCAAGTTCTATAAGAGTGACATGTGTCCTTGCATGCGCAAGTGGTCCCAGATGCTCGAGCGCGCACGTAGCTGAGATGATGTCCGGGTTTCAGTCTCAGAAAAATATGAAATTCGCACATTGCTCTACCCTAAATAAATTATTCTAAGAATAACCCCATTCTTAGAATTTCAAGAAAAAATCCGGAACACAGAGATTTGAAATGCCTGGCCGATTGACTTGTAAAATATGTATGTGACTCCGTCCGCGACCAATAATTAATGGTAGTGACGAATTATCATTGTACTAATTTTTTTAACGTGAGGGAGAGGATGTAAATGGGTTTTGAAGGCAATTTGATCTTAGAAAAAATGTTTTAGAAGGAAAAATTCCAGCCAACAAGCCATTACCTGTTTTTTCGTTACTTTGGACGGAAATACTAACAGTTTCAAACCAGTCTTAAGTACAAGGGGTGCGAGTGATGAAAAATGAAGTAGAGGGGGTGTAGTTGAAAAACGACCAAAGTACAGGGGGTGTGTCTGAACTTTACCCTTTTATTTATTACAAGATTTCTTCAATAAAAAGAATATTTCAATTATTCAAGTTTGCTACTGTCATCAAATGGAGTAGAAATCTTATTCATAGCCAAATTCTAAAGCCTTCTTCCCCCGGTCCAGCCCGTTGAAGCAATTTGCCCAAGGGAGGATATCATACAAATGACCTTTGGGCCATTCAGTCGTGGAAACTCGGACTTGATTGGAAAGGCCCAAATTCGAGTCTTCGTAACCGCTAAACATACTCCTAACACCATCTACAACCACAAGTATGGAATCTAAGCTTCAGTCTCGTCATATGAACGGTGGGATTCCCTACAGATAGCGATATTTTATGACGGAGCAATACTCTTTAACGGAGGTGACGATGTACCATACCTACACTTCCATTTTGTACCCGAAAAAAATCAAACGACCTTTGGGCCTAGAAACAATTCATTACGGATGGGTCTTTGGGCCTAGAAACGATTAATCTCCATAGGATTGAAGTTCGAGTTGTGCTTTAGGCCTCAGGCCACCTATGCATCATAAATGGGCCAAATTGGATGAGACAATGAGACTTGCTACCTCACAGAACAAATTGCATTGACGCATTTTTACTCCAAAATATTAGTCACCCGTGGTGGGTAACAGTTTATCATTTGCGGGGCGATCAAATTTCCAGAAGTTGTTAATGCGAACCCATCCATGGCGGGTGGGGTATCAAGCACCATGTCAACCAAAGATTCAACAGAATTTATCTGGGCTAACTCGCCCATATTGGTTGACAATTATTATACGAGCACAAAACTTCTATGAGGGAAAATATAGTTTCTAACCTAGCCGATGTGGGACGAAAACTTTTGAATTTTTTTTTTTTTTTAATTAACAACAACTCAATTGGGTGTTGGCCATAATCGTGTTCTTCAAAATTTGCTTAATGGATAAGAACCATAAGAAAATCCAACTGCAGCTACACAGCTCCAATGGGGATTGGTACGTATTTTCTTGAAAAACAGTTGAATTTCGTATTGTTCCAGCCTAAGTCACGTAAATCGTGTGCGCATGCGTGAGCGGAAGCGTAAAGTGTCTCTCCAAAACATCATAAACCTTTAAAATTCGCGAGAGCTCCCAAGAGGATCCAGAGCGCGACGAAGGCCAAACTGAAAAATTACATGACCTTGTATACATCGTTATACTCAGATACCCATTTGATCCAACTTCAACATTGGAGTTGATACCCATTAGAAGAACATGTATGTGTGAATACAGTGACTTCTAATTGCAATGCTTGGTGGTGTGGTGATCAAAAGATTATTTAATCTTTGCATACGTAATTTTGTTTTTAATTTGATATAAGTCAGGTATTCGGGTCAGTATACATGCACATTGACTAATCATTGGGAGCCAAGTCCTCAAGACACATGGTAACAAAATATATTTGCTTTCGCTTTCATTAATTTAAGATCCAAACAAAGCCCATGTTTTGGTCTATGTACCTAGGAAAAGAGGCCCGCCCCACAATGGAGCAATGGAGCCTAGGGACCATTCAAATTCTCCATTTCATGTAAGAGCCAAGAGGAAGATACATGCCGGGGTCCAGTGGAACTGAAAGAGAACAATTTTCAAAACAAATATAGTAATCCACTTGCAGTGTCTGATCGAGGCTCATCAACTCAAGAGACCCCACAAAGGGAAAGTTGGTGGAAGCTTCGTTCATGTGCTTTTTGAACTGTCCAGTGGGGACCAGAGGACGGAATGGGACTGTGGATGGAATGGGACCGGAGAGCAGTGCAGAGATAAGCGGTTGGACCGACCGTTCTGTATGTGCTCTGCAGGAAGCTGTAGAGCAGCATCTCGGGTTTGACTGAGGACTCCCCCATTCCAACCGCAGATTATCCAGTAATTAACACCATCCCTTGCCATAATGCCTCTTACAGTCACAACTCACATGCAATAGATGGGTTCGGAGTATTATTTTCGTTTCAGTGAGTTTTCTAAAATTTACTATGTTCTAATCTTACTTTTTTATTTTTCTCACGGTGAGCAGTACTCAATAATAAAAAATCTGACACAAAATTAACTTAAAGTTTAAAAAAAAATCTTCAAATAAATAAGTTAAACCGAGGGAGTGTTTCCTCTAACCAAAAAGTTGGAATACTTAAATGTACGAAGCTACATAAACGTTGACAAACTACATAAACGTTACGTGTCAAGGGATTTTAAAACCCTCAAACGAACAATGCCTGAGTGATACTGACAACCATTTGGCCGGTGCTCTAAGCACACCCAACAAATTCTCAACAACTTGCTTGAATTCTCATTTCTTGGGGTCCACAGCCCACACGCTTTCTCAGCCAGCTATATTGACATGGCTTGTGATTCCATGCAAGTTGGTTACGGTAGCGGCTGGTGGGACAAGTTATAACCCACTGAAAACTGCATTAACGGCTCCTGGGCACCCACACAATAATGGAGTACAAGAATACTAATTTATCTTCTTGCTGTATGTATATACAAAATAAAATATATTCCAGCGGGTGTCAAAATGAATTTGCCGAAAATATTTTTTGATGAATCGCTAATGGGTTAAATGTTAAAAAAAAAAAAACCAATGTTGTTGCTGCGCCGGTTTGATCTCATTAGCCCAATCTCAAATCTAGACCATTGAATTTCTCTTCTCTTTTCTCGATTTAGATGTTTGGAAAGTTCAATAAATTTGAAAACACCGAAATTATTAGTATTGAATTTGGCACTAAAGATGAATTTCCCCATTTAGGTAACAGCTTTACCATATGGGTATTTAGAGCACCACTTTACCAATTATATTTTGTCGAATTTTAATTTTGACAATCTAAATAACTTATGGGTGTACTCGCTCTTAGATATTGTTTATTGCTTAGAAATAGAGCACTTGGTTCAACAATTGTACGTGTAGCTACGGTTAAGTACGATGAGGTCGTGGATTCGACTCGAATAGAGAGGAAATTGAAACCCTTGTGGGATTGGATAAAGGTTTGGAGTAGCGCAAATTCTCGTAACATATGACAAAGAAGAAATTAAAATTTGATATTCAAGGCAATTTGGGGTGTCTTGAAGTATCTTTATTGTGTAATAAGTGAATCTATGTCCTGCAAAATTTTGGGTTTAACATTTCTTCCAAGGTTCAACCCTTATTTTTTAAAACAAGTTTTGTCAAGTCGGCCATGACTAGCTTGTGTGATGGCCTACCAAATTGACCATACCATCATTTTCACCCCCCATATTCTATGTCCCTTCCTCATTATGCAACTTTATTGATCTTTATATCTTTGAGGGCCCAAAGATGGCTTCAAATTGGCAATTAGAATAGCTTAATATTCTCCTTTCTTGCTGCGCAAGATCTGCTAGTGGCAAGAGCTAGGCATTATCACTTTCCCACTGACCAAAAAAACTGGGGTACCTAAAAATTTATCCGCTCTATCAATTTCGAAGTTTTGAAATGAAGCGAGGTGTGCGTAAAGAGGACAAGATACCCAATTATTCGAAAAGAAAAAGAGAGGCGGTAGCACTATTGTGAGTTTTCATCCACTAAATCAATTGGATTTAAATAATAGGACTATTGAATCATTCCTTCTAATACCATTTTCTTTTTAAATTTTGGTTCCTTTGAAGAAGATGATATAGTTTCTTTTACAATACTTTTGTTCCAATAGTTTCGATCTGTATGATGTCTGGCTTTGTAGTCTTTTGCATGTTTAGTAACTCTAGTACTATTAGTAATGGTAAAAATGACAATTTTTAGAATAATGATTTATCATGAGTATAAAAGTAACAATTTACCCCAAGTCTCCAACTGAAAAAACACACTTATCAAAGGTGCAAAATTCGGATACATTCGGAATGTTTGTCTAAAATCCTTAACACATTTATTTTTCTGCGGCTTGTGCTCGATAAAGAACAGGTTAAAAACTGTTCGACTACCCCCATCGCTCTGTTTTACGATTCTGTTTCACCGCTCGCTCAATCTCACCATCTTTCTCGGGAATCAATAGTTGAGATATGTTTTTAAATTTTGACCGGCAATAAATCATGACCGGTAGTACTTTGGTTTTAATCCGGACCGTTCAAAACACTTTTGGAAGGTAAAATTGAGAGCAATAGGAGGCGGTAAATGAGAGCAGTAGGGGTAGACTGTTGGTGTTAAAAAGGTCACAATCCAAACGCTTCAGTTTGGATTTTTTTGTTTTTACTAATGCTTCTAGCAAATTCTCTAGACCATTATGTAAGCTTCAAAAACATATAATGTAATCAGTATACAATATATGAAATTGAATTTTGCGCTCCACTTTTGTATACAAGCGTTTCACTTTGCACTAGAGATTACTGACGCATGAATACATTTTTGGACCGCCAAAATCAGTGTCCGCAGTATACTACTATTGGATAATTAAGCTACAAAAAGATATGATTTGAAAGTTATGACAACCAGAGTTACTTTGTTGCTCTTTTGGTTTGCAATTGCTATTATTGGTGAGTGCTGATTGCTTGTGGGGTACTTTTCCTCAATTGTCTATGATGAATCAAAGCCTTTTCCACGAATGTATGTGGTAACCACATTTCAGATTTTGTTTGGCTTACTTACATTTTCTTGAGAACCAAACAAAGTGCAATGGGCACCAACCTTAGCCAGGTGGCCCTTGTGGATAGGCTGAGAGTGAGAGATGGCAGATGAGTAGAGAAGTGGCCAAAAGGGACCTTTCACTCTTTTTCCCTTGTTCTTTTCTTTCTTCTTTCACCAATTATTCTTTTTGCCTTTTTTTTTCCTTTTTCTTTTTAATTCTTGAGAACTTTCACTTTGACCTTCTTACCTTGTATCAAAAATACTTTTGACGTCTTTAACTCATACTGATCACCTACCCCCTGCAAATATCTAAACTTGAGGGGTTATTGTCTTTTTAATTTTGAGCTATGCCAAAGATAGTTCTACAATCAATTTAACCTTTTTGGTCAATGTATCTTCTTCTTTTATAAGAGAGAAGTGTTTGTTGTTGAAGTCGGACGGGTCAAAGTAAGTTTTGCTTGAAATGCAGGGGTCAAAGTGATAATTTCCCATTCAACAACCACATGGCTGGACTGGACAACCAAAAGCTTCATGGCAACTAAGCTTGAGCCAATGACATTCCTACCTAAGAACACTGACAGTGATGGGAGATATTTCCATTTGTAGGAGAATAACTAAAGAAATAGTAATAAACGATGGAAGAAAAACTTTTCACCTTTTGGGGTGAGAGCTTGAACATGAAGTTGGATACACCAAACTAAGAACAAATAGAAACACCTGCATTATCATCTACTAATACATTTCTCCTTTAACTTTTATCCACTTTCTCAACCCAAAACAGAGAACTGGAGTATTCATCAAGATTCATACAATCTATCGACCCACGTATATCAAGTAGTTACCCGACCTAAATCTCGGGAGAAACGAAATAACTACTTTTTCCATGTATGAAAAAACTGTCATAAAAGTACCGTCACGTGTCTCATGAATCAGATCATTTCTCACGTAAAGGGAAATAATTCTTTGAATGTATAGTTCTCCAAATCATCCCGAGTCTAAGAACAACGAATGCAGGAAAAAGGGAACAACAATGGTTTTGAAACATCCCATCTATAGTTCATACCTCTATTGTTAAGTCATAAAAATGTCGAATTTCAACGGACCACGTTAACGAGTTAAGTAGGGAGTAGAGCCATTATCGCCATTATCTCACAGCTGCTTCATTCCATCTATGCCGTTTGCAAATGTGTCTACGGCATACAAGTTTAGTCCTCTTGTCCGTCCCGGTGCCCCTCCTTTAAGGGCAGATACATCAAGTACAAACCTGCTCAACCAAGACAAATAAACACACAAGTCATGAAAAATCAACATTCATAAAGTTGCCCATAAAACTGACTGTATCATGGATTTTGTCGAGGGAATTATGGAGGTAAAGGAGAAAAAATAAGTGAACCATTTCCAGCAGATAGGAACGAATTATTTGTGCCCATCTTCTTTTTGGATTCTTCTTTAATCCATTCTTGTATTCATGATTCAATTATACCCTACGCCAATGATATGTGTAGGGTTCTTACAACTGTTTTGAAGCCTTTTCAACTTCTGCCGGTTGGCAGTTTAGAAGGATTTTCTGATCAATCTTCAACACTGAATGAACCGCAGGAAGATCTACAAGTTCAGACACTGCATTGGCATTCACAATTCCATCAATTTTCAATAAAGACAGAAGGAGTTTACTGAAACCAGATGAAGACTGTTGATTGGAATGCAATGCAAGTAATTGGAGGAATCCTTACATGATTTCGGGGTAGTGCGAACAATTCCCTCGAGACCCAAGAGTTTCTGCATTAAATCAAATACAATAATAAGCACTGAGAAGTGAGAAGTATTTATTATATATTTGTTATTGTATATTCCTTTTCCAGAATAAAATTTTCTATTTGCAAACACAGAAAATGTAAAGTTCAAAGTACTCATTGCTTCCATATCAGCTCCACCTTTGAAAACAGCCAAAAATTGGAAAAACATCATAAAAGGTGTTATCTGAAAAATGGGTTGTTAAAATTCGCAAATAGTTCGCCAAATAAGCTCCCCGTTTTTTGGCAAATGAAAACAGGAAAATAAGGAATCCAAGACCTCACCTTAAGACTCTCATAACAAGCCTCGAGGTCATCGTTGACCAAGATATGGTCAAAAATGCCTCCCGATTGTCCTTGCTCAAGCTCTGCCTTAGCATTTCTGAGTCTCTTCTGGATCTGCTCTTCTGTCTCAGTTCCTCTGCGCAAAAAGACCCGAAAGAACTCATCAACTACAAGGGAATTGAAAAGCTAGAAGGTTTTGCAATCTCTAGCTTTATAATTAGGTCACCTTTCACGAAGGCGCTTCTCAAGCTCATCAAATGATGGAGGGCAGATAAAGATAAAAATGGCTTCAAGAGTACTAGCCCTCACAGACCGTGCCCCTTGGACATCAATGTCAAGGATGCATCTCTACATCGCAAACAAGCAAACCATTCAAGCATGCAAAAATGAAGAGCAAACGCCAATAGCTAGAGAAACTTAGTTTAACAAGAGTATCTCCAATAGTTTTCTCATTTTTCAACACCAAAGCTATTTTTTGGCTAGGCTACCGTGTCACGTTGCAAAAATTTGGCAAAATTGCTCTAGACCTCCAGTTGTGTCAAGGACTTTTTCTGGCTCTACCCATCACAACCGTTTGGTCACTTGCAGCAGAAATGTAGATGCCAGAGTTTCTACCATATTGATGATGAACCAAGAAATCTTGAGCCAAATTTGGCTTGATAAATGGCAAAGCTATCATTTGAATTGGGATTCAGCAAGCCACTGGAGGGTATTTTTTAGGAGCTCTTGCCAAAAAAGAAAATGGCTTTGGCCAGAGAATTGGCAGGTTGTTGGGGTTGCTCTTAAGACTATACTTGGATCTTGAATTTGTGGGGCAAAAGAGCGAGGAGGAGAAAAGACAGAAAAAATAGGCTATGTAATCCTTTTCTTATCCTTTTCCACAACAAATTTCTTACGGGTTTATGTACTTTCACCGACAAATCATTCAATAGACAGTCCACAAGCTTCCAACAAATGGGCCAAAAGCAAATTAGCAGTCAATAAAAACTTTTAAGTCCTTTCAAATACTATCAGCAAGCATCCAATTGTTTGCCAATTTAGATTCCTAAACTGGAGTGGGGACCTCAAGAGTACCCCCATCACTAGTCATAGTTCTTCTGAGGAAAGACCATAATTATTCATTACAGCAAATCTAAGAGAAACTTTGTTGTGCAAATTCTTCCCTCCAAATTAGTCATTTACGTATTTCCTCTTACAAACATGCCCTTTTTGGAAGTAATTTCTAATGGAACCAAACATTTAGTAGAAAGGTGGAATTGGCAGTGCCTCAATCTTTTCTAAGATAGATCGGAAAATTCCAGTAGATCCCGTTCCCCCAACAATAAGCTGAAACTATAGCCTCTTTTGGCACTCAATTTCTACAAAGACACCAAGTACTTAGGTTTTATCTACCACACAATCTTTAAGTAAATTGTAAATTTGTAACTATCCAAGAATTGGGTCAATCTGGCAGGTTAAAACGCCCAACACATACACCACATGCCCCAAACTCTTCTTTCTATTTAGAAAATCAGTGGCATTTAACTGAATTAAAATTTTCCCTCATTGGACAAATAACTTCAAGAAAAACAAAAGCAAAAAGCAACAAGTCTATACCTTTCCTTCATCTGCAACCACCTCAACAGCTTCAATACTTGTTCCATACAAGTTTCCATGAACAGCAGCAAACTCAAGGAACTTCCCATCTTTTATCGCTTTTTCCATAACACTTCGGTCAGTGAAATGGTAATGAACCCCATCTTTTTCCTTCTCCCTTGGAGCACGGGTTGTGTGGCTCACAGAGAATCCAAACATAGATGGAAACTCCTTCATTAGTTTGGCTATTAGTGTACCCTTACCCACACCGGAAGGACCACTGATAACAATGGGCTTCTCAGCTTCACCTCTTATTCCCTTACTCCACGCGACCACCTCAGTTTCCAAACTTTCCCTCTGCTGCCTAACGAATTTGGTGTCCACCTAACATCATCAACCAAAAGAAAAACTTTTAACCAACAACCAAACCGAGCCTCAAGTCCCAAAACCAAAGTACAATGGCAAATAAATAAAGTCTGCAAAGAAGGATTAAAAAGCATTCAAGTAGTACATGCAAGTAAAGTAAATCCATTTGTAACCTCTAATAAAATAGAGTTTGAATTCTTTTTTTACTACTGATTTGAAATGACTTTAACCACGGAGTAGTCTCCCTTAGTTATATATTAAGGTCCAACATGTAATAGTATGCACGCTGCCCCCAAACTAATCTAGAAAGTTTGCATTGATAGAAATAAAACTACCTCAAGAAACCAAGTGCAATCATCAGGAGATGAACCCCCCTTAACAATCAGTATCCGGTCTTCATTTAAAAGCACAGCTGAATGTCCCTTACATTGCTTTGGCTTTGTTCCCAGCACCTTTGGAACGATCCTACAAATTCCAACAGAAATCAATAAATCCAGGTCCTAACCGAATCACAATTACTTCAACCCATATTTAGAGTTTAAAACTCACAACTGCCCTGTAGATCTGTCAAGGATCTGAACTTCAATTGTTGACGTTGATTCATTATCAGTGCCACCAATCAAATACTGATTAAAGCCAATAACAGACCTCAAATTTTGGTGGGCGATAAATTGTACGAGCTACTTGCTAAATAATCTTATAGGTGAAGATTGAACAAAAAATGGCAACATACCGTTTTATCACTGACTATGGTGGTTGTTTGTGAGCCTTTGGATTTCAATGCAAACCCATTGGTGTATTCACTAAGCAGATCTACAAAGAGAGCTGGAGCTTCTCCCTAAAATACCACAACCCAAGACAGCTCAATTCATAGAGAAAAACAAAAAAAAACAACCCCTTTTTGATTTTAGAGGTAGTACTTTGAAAGGATCTAAGTTTTTCGATAGTATGGAACATGATGCCCTCAACGGAAACATATTCATGTAGCCGACTCTAATTGATTGGGACTTAAGGCTCGGTTTGGTATGATTTAGACCATTTGCAATTATGGCCAATATTCAACTGACAAATATCCAACCACATTTTCTCACAAATTCAAATCCGTTCTAAACCAAATTATGCTTTCATTTCCATTTGAAATAAAAGATGCACAAAAGAAACTCACCATGGAAATATATATTCCTCAAATCCAAGATTACACCTGATTAAGACACATTTGGGAAAAGAGATCAGATACAGAACACCCAATTTCCAGATCTTCCATTAAATATAAAGTGTGAAGAGGAACAAAGAAAGCACAGTGACTGGAAAGAAATAAACGAAAACTTATTAAACATCCCAGCAAATCAAGCAAAAAATTATCTAAACTTGAAAACTGTGGGTTCAAAATAGACAGCCAAAAACACCAAACCCAGACACTCAGTAGGCTATAAATCTGAGCTTGAGCATTGTCATAATCAAACTTGGTAAACATGCCAACAAAGTAATTGAACAAATCTAATCATGGTTCCAAATAGACAGTCAAAAACAAAAAACCAAGATACCATTTGGAATTCCACACACTGTAGGCTACAAATCTGAGCTTGAGCATTGTGAAAATCAGGAAAAAAGAATGCCCACACACAAAAACCAAGATGCCTACAAGTTTCCAAACACATATACCAGGTAGAAAAAAAGTAATGGAGGATATTAGTGGAGGAGCACGCAAGCTTACCGACACCGAGTTTTATAAAAAGAAAAAGAAAAAAACCTACAACTTATGGCGCAAAGAGAGATAGAGATACGAACATATATATCTGCATGTGCGACATGTGGAGCTAATAGGAAAGGGAAAACTTCAAAAGAGAACAAAGAGAGAAAGAAGAAGCCCACCTGAATCTGGAAATCAAAAGATCAAAAGATCGAATTTTTAGTTAGAAAACCAAAAAGGAACCAGATTTTGGGCTATGTATCTTCAACGGCCAACTGAAATTTCTTCTGGGTAAAAATTCAAAGGGGAGGAGAATGGGTCAATGAAAGAGGAGATGGGTTTTTTTTTTTCTTCTTTCAACCCGCACAGATCTTTGAGTTTTCAAAGCAAGACCAACTTTGGGTAGAAAAAGTTGGGTGCAAAGAACAAGTTGGGATTGAAATTGAGGAGCATTGGCATATTTGTAGGGCAAAGCTAGAGAGAGAGAGAGCGCTAGAGAGAGAGAGAGAGAGAGGGGTGGGGAGGGAAGGGGGGAAGGAGGTGGGGTTTTGGTCGCATTCAATTCACGAAACCACCAAGACTCGAATACCGGCTTTTTCCTTCTTCTTTTTTTAATCAGAAATACCGACTTCTAATTTTGGTTTTCAGTTTTTGTTTTATTTTAATGTTTAATTTAACGAGAGACGCTACATATACTACATAGTTACACTACACGTTACACTATATTTTATATGGGATCCATTTCGGGTCTCATAAAAATTCAAAAAAATATTCATAAATTCTAAAATATTATTTTATGGGGTCCTGTAAAAAATCAGCTTCAATGGATATCGGTAAGTATTATTTCTTGATTCGTAGGGATGAAATTGTTCATTTTCACAATTTCGTCCCTACAAATCTAGAAATGATACTTGCCGATATCTGTTAGAGCTGATTTTCTACAGGACCTTGTAAAAACAATTTTTTAAAATTTATCAGTATTTTTTTGGATTTTTCTAAGACTTGAAATAAGCTCCACATAAGATGTAGTATAACTATGTAGCGTAAAATGTTAATTTAATATTGGGCATTGGAGTAATGGTGAGGATTCTTAGTAGGTCCCTCCAAGTGGAAATGCTTGCAGCACAAATCTAGGGTTTACTGTGGGCGTGTGACCCAACGTATTATGTAGGGCAGTTTGATTTTTTTTTTTTTTTTTGAGGTAGGGCAAGCAGAGGTAAAAATTCATATAGATGGTTTCATAGGTGGCGCCGTGGCGGGCGCGTTCAGTAGTCCTCCCTTGTAGTTTATTTCTAACTACTTTTCGTGAGTATTAATTCCTTGCAACTGGCTCTAGGTAAATTTTAGTCTCATGCAGTTTGAGTACAGGGATAACTCCTATATTATAAAAAATGTATATACTATGGGTGTGTGTGCTTGCGTTATGTTTGGAACATTTGAAATTATGAGCAAATTTTAGGAACATAACAATGTGCAAAATATGTTGACATGGCACTCTCTTTCTTTTCCTTTTTGAAAATTAACAATTTTATTAAGTTGTTAAGGAGACACTACTACATAGGCATGTTGTTAAGTCTATTATTGTATTCATAGACTGTCTCTAGAATTATATTTCGTTTGTCCCTTTTTAAGTTTTTAATTTAATAAATTTAAAATTTTTTAGAGACATTATCACTATACCTTAAAAACTGTGGCTTTCCATTCTTTATTAAAATATCATCATTACACTTTTACCTACAAATCTTGTAAAATGAAATCTATTCAGAAGGGAAAAACGAGAAATGTGCCAACTTCTATCCACTAAATTTTCAAAATTGCACTAATTAAGGGATAACCAAAATAGTAAAAAGGGGATAGATAGAGTAATATTTTTAGTTTGTACTAATACTTTCTAATTTATTTATATTTTGTACAACATTTTATCGTGGGTTTTTTTTACCCAATTTTTGACTCACATTATAGTTTCTTACAAAAAAGAAAAAGAGGAAATCGAAATTTTAAAGACATTAGAATCTCATAAAAATAGATATATATGTTATTCGTTTACATTAAAAAGAAATAGACACTTTTAACTTTAAAGTATCTAGCTAATTTTTTGGATTATTCATATTTTACCATTTTTATTTCTCTAGTTAAAAGCAAATTGAAAAATTGGCGAGAAAAATTTACAAACATAAAATGTCGAAAAATGTTCAACACTTGGCATGTTGCACATTTTGTGATTGACACGTGTAGCTTATGTATTTTCTCCGCTTTGAAGCTCAACCCTCGTTAAAGTCACTTCACCGACTTTATTAGATTGAAAATTCAACCATTTAAAACCTCGGTTGCGGTCGACTGGAAAAGTACTTTTAAGACATTTATTTTGGAGCAAGACAGGTGATCGCGATTTTTTACAATTTAGCAATACACTGAGGGTATTATCGGCAGCGAAAAATTTATAAATTTTTATTTATAATTGAGAACGAATCCGTGATAGTTTGATGTATTTACACTCCAATTAAATAAAGCTAACCGCATAATTCCTAATGAACTAGAACAAACTCGACATTTCTCTTTAGTAAAAAACAACTCATTGCTGCGATGAAATCTATTCTGTTGTCATATAAGGTCTGTGATGGTTTAGCCAAAAACATGGCGCGACTTGGGCAACCACTAAGATCTAACATAAACAAGATAATAGAAACATATAGTGTGATATCTGGTATCGAAATTTAAGTTTATCAATTATTTTTTTGAAAAAACGATGTTATCGCGATGCTTTCTTTCGTTATCACGCTGTTGGTTCATTGGCTATCACGCAAGTCAAGTCAAAAATTAAAGTAGTAGGGTATTTACGATTTGATAAATTGTGAAACTTACAATTGTATTGACCAACTGACGTGGAATTCGGCGCACTCTATGTTCTACCTAGAGACAAGCAACACAACGTTAATTAACGTAACTACGCAAGTGATATTAATTATTGAATCGACTTGCTTTTAGGAACTGAGAGAGTGTTTAGTCAAGTGATTAGCTATTAGGCCCAGGGAGGCTAGGCCAGTCTTGTGCCGGCCCATTTCAAAGCAACAATCTTGATCATGATGGCCCAAATTTAGGTCCATGAACTGATGGCTTGATCTTGGAGGATTATTTTTCTGAATTTATTCAAAAGGATCTCGCATTTGTTAGTTTTTTGTTACTTCTATTTTGTCGATTAGTATTTGTTTGTCTCACCGATAGAAATTTAAGAAGTAAAAAATTACGTTCGAAACTATTTTTTAACGAAGACAAAAATAATCGTACAAAAATAATTTTAGATTCCTCTAGTCGAGACGAACCAACAATGTATTTAAAAAAACGCAAAAATAAAAAATGTGAAAAAATTTAAACAAAGGAAAAAATAATCCCAAATGTTATTAAGCCAAGATAGGCCTAAAGGCTACAATTTCTAATTTACGTGATAATTTCATGTCAAGATCGTGTGGGTCACATGAATATGTTTTCAACAATTTGGTACGTAAAAGTTATTGTCGATCAAGAGAATAGTATATAGTAATAAGTGATGTAAAGAAAAAGAAAAAAATAATTCATTTGGCACATTTTCCTTTCCCCTCTGTTTATGAAGTTCCGTGACCTAAAGGCTAAAGCTATCTAGATACATTGTATAGCGTGGGAATCGTTTTCCCCAATTGAGTTGCTGGTTTCTACATTTTAGGACCAAGTGACATTCATTCCGAATGAATAAATTCTCAATTGGGAAACTAGTTGTCACTCTTTGACACATTCCTTCCACTTGATAGATGCATTCCGAAATAATATATGTTCTCTGGTTGATATGGAAATTCGTAAAGGATTTAGTAGTAATAAGTTTCAGGGATGCTACCGAACAGCTTTTTGTAAAGCGGGTGTAGAGCGGCCGATCCGGCTGTCTATCTTTGCACGAACGGTTAATTAGCAATGAAACTAGATGATGTAGATAATATACAAAAGATACACCGCCTGAGTCGCATTTGGCCATCATGTCCGCCTTCTTGCCTATTCCATACTTCCATTCGTGTATCTATTGCTCCCTTTTTTCAGTTGCTCCGTTCTACAGCAGTCCTGACAATGATGGAAAATCTTCTTAAATAATTTCACGATCCATTGTGTTGTGGGCTGGATAGACATAGCTCAGTTGGGTCGAACAAGCAGAACAACCGGACTGAGATATGGTCTGAAAAGCATGGTCCGGGCCATAAGACTCAATAGTTAGGGAAAATGACGGCCAAAGATGGATTTTGATAATTAATACTATCCGCCAATGATATTTTCAGTATTAACAAATGTTCTCAGCATATTATTGATGCGTATTAATTATTAAAACACGTCTTGGGCCGTCATTTTCCCCAGTAGTTAAGTAGTTATGTATGTTATAGAATTGGATCGGAATGTTATGATCTGGGCCAAAACAACCCAAATGATGCACCTTTTCGAGTCCCGCCTTAAGACCTAATCAACTCGCAGGTGCCAGCTCACACATGTGCACCTAACTGTTTGGCTCCTTACATCATACCTGACGTTAGCTGAAGCGGTTACCGCACAAACCAGGCACGAGTACACATAAATGAGAGCTCATATACGTGAGCGATAACCACCTTATCCTATACGTCAGTTATGACATCATCCGAAATGATTGTCGATAGCAAGTCTTTGAACTCAATACAAGAGAAGAAGATCAATCCAAAGGGGTACACTATTTTCTCTTACCCTAATCGCTCTGTATTATCCTCTCCACTAGCAACTGGTTAGTGTTTACTTAAATCATAGGAGTGCCTCGCCGGTCAATCCCAACCGATATGGGCACTAATGATGGGGTGCTATTTATACAAGTTAGGGCCACGGAGCCAGGCTATCCCATTCTCTGAACCAGAGGATCAAGCAAGGTCCTATATCAAATATCACAACTTCACACGCTGCCATAATAAACTTAATTTGTAAACTCTGTCGATGGAAGTATTTTGTGCTTACTTTTCATTAGAAAAGATTATACATTTATCTAGTAACTCAAAGTAAGTACTAACTCATTGCAATAGATTACGAAGATAAGTTCATGTGTAGATCAAGAGAGTTCACTTCAAATGATTAATAATGTTATATGAGTGAAGATAGTGGTATATCAGTGTTTCATTTGTTTTGTTTTTTGTTTTTTTCTGAACTGCGCACCCAACTAGGAAACATCCATGTACACCTAATATACACCAGATTGTGTGAGACTGTTTTTGGATTTCATACTAGTAATTATAAAAGCTATTTAATTTGGTTAAAAATATTATTTTCAGTGTCCTTGCAAAAAAAAAAAATCAACTCCTTCAAAATATTGCTAAAAACTTGATCAATTCATTCAATTTTTGTCTTTGAAAATTATGGATGAAAATAATTGAAATTCTTAAACATATATTTTAAACAAATTTAACGATTTCGATAATTTGTGAGCACGCAATTTGGTGCACTACATTACACCAAACAGTGTGCCCATAGTTTTTCAGGAACGACAACATGCCTAAACCGAATCCAGCCCACTGTCCACAGGTTCAATCTCCTTTGTCCCAAAAAATTACTGTACCTATGCTTATAAAAAAAAATTGTTGTACCTATGTAGTGAGTGATTTTCGATCATTGAATTGTACGATTTTGTTTATATATTTTAGGCTGCTGATTTTGTCATTTATTTTTTTGTTAACAGCACTCTTCTGTAAATGTATTTTTAGGAGTGACGTTAAAAAAAATAGAATGACAAAATTATTTTCCATATCTTATATCCAACAACTAAAAAATCACTTAACACAGAACACAGAGTCACGTGCACATGAGTTTTCGGCACAGATATATTGCCTCATGCCCACCTCACACACTCACAACAAATATTCCTCTCCCTTCTCTCTCTCTGAGTGTGCTGGCACAGTGCATACAGATCTCGAACCAGTCGGACCCGTTACCAGATCCATCAACGCCAAATCAGTGGAGAGTGGCAGAGCGCTTGAACAAGAATTCAACAATTGCCTTCAAAAGGTGAAGTATCGATTTCCACATACGTATATCTTCGCGTGCATATGTATATACACGCGTTGACCCGCCATTGTTATCTTCCTCTGCAATTATCCATTATTACTTATTTCTCCACATTTAGGTCATTCGCCACTACTCCGTCGTTCTACGTTCATCGTTGTTTTTCATCCGCCCTGATTGTAATTGACCTAGCAAGGAACCGATACGTATCTCTGCATGTATATATACAGTACACGCACACATATCCATTACTGATTTCTCTGCAGTTAGGTTATTCGCAACTTCTCTGTCGTTCTATGTTCATCTTGTTTTTTTATAAGTCCAGATTGAAATTGACATAGCGAGGAACTGATACGTATCTCTGCATGTATGCATACAGTGTGTGTGTATATATATCTATAGGTGAGAGATGGGAGGGGAAGAGAGGTGGTGTGTGGTGACCGGAGGCAGGGGATTCGCGGCGAGGCATCTGGTGGAGATGCTGATTCGGTACGATATGTTTTCGGTTCGGGTTTCCGATTTGGGCCCCTCCATCAAACTGGACCCGGCCGAGGAGAGTGGAACCCTAGGTGAAGCTCTCCGGTCGGGCCGCGCTCGATACGTGTCTGCAGATCTTTGTGACAAGTCCCAAGTACTCAAAGGTATCCAACTCCTCTCTCTCTCTTTCTATATCCTGATTTAAGGGGGTTTGACTTATTTATTTTTGGCTTTTTTTTTTTGTTTGTATTCGGGTGCGTTTTGGCTAAACTTAAGTGGCGTTTTCTCTAAGCTAGAAGTTGTGGAAAACTTCTTGTCACTACTTTGTAGTCAAGTTGTTTCCACTAAACTATACGTAGACAAATTTTTATACTGCTTTAGGCCTTTGAGGAAGAAATGCGTTGGGTGTTTTAGTTAAATGGAAACAATTTAACTAAATGTAATAAGTTGTAGAGGAAAAAGATAGTGGAAACAAGGCCTAAATGGGCCACAGGCGAATGACAATAGTCAAGTTGTTTCCACTGAATGATAATTTAGTTGATGTATGTGAGGAGAATGGTCTACCTAATAATCTGTGAAAACATGGGCTTTTTTGTCCATTAGTTTAGCTGGAAAGCACCCAAACTTCTGTTAGTTTTGCACTAGAGTCTAGATGTTTTTGGCTTATTAATTTGCACGAGTCTGAGAATTTTTGGTTTGTTTTGATCTTTAGTGAAAATTTTAAACTGTTTGGTCATAGTTGTTTAGTTTTTATAATGCTCTTATTGAGACTAATAAATATCCAAAAAACATAACAGAATCTAGAAAAGACATAAATAAGTTAGACCAAATGGGGACTTTTAGTTTCTTTCACATCTTGATAATGGGTTTCAGATTGTCAGCATATCCAATGATTCAAAAGGACTAAACTAGGCTCCAGCGATTTCATAAAATTGGTGTTAGAGAGCCTAAATCTTTCAACAAATCAAGGAAGAATCAAGTTCTTGAATAAACTTGGTGAAATAGGCTTTTGGGGATAAGGTTATGATTCTTTTAAATTTGCTTAAAATGTGATAGAATATTTTCATGTTTAGAACTTGATAGAAAGGTTCGTGATTCTGTCCTAAAAGATAGTTGAATATAGGCTTTTGGTGAAGTTGGGATTTTTTGAAAAAGACTTGATGGAAAAGCATCGCAGTGTTCCATGTCCAACCAAACTTTTTCTACCTACATTTTACTAATTTATGTAGGAAAATATTGGAGACGGGCTTAGTAAGGGAGTTCCATATGTTGAGGATTTCAAATGATGAAGAAATGGGTTAATAATAAGACTCATAATATTATTTGTTGTTGTGTATCGCAAAATACACGTGTTATTATTGGTATTAAGTGTGTACATGGGTCATGTTATTGTCATGCTAGTTAACAAATTTATTGGCTGGGAAAAATATCTTCTGCAGCTTTCCAAGGAGTTGAGGTTGTTTTCCACATGGCTGCCCCAGATTCATCCATCAACAACTATGAACTCCATTATTCAGTTAATGTCAAAGGTAAAAATGTTGCCTGAAGAACTATGAGCTCCATTATTGCAAATTCTTTCTTTTATTTGTTCCAAGCTAGTGGGTATATAGCTAAAGTTTTATTCCAATTATGTCCTGCAGGAACAAAGAACGTAATTGATTCTTGTATTGAGCTTAAAGTTAAGAGACTTGTATACACGAGTTCTCCCACTGTGGTCTTCGATGGAATTCATGGAATTTTTAATGGGGATGAATCATTGCCATATCCAACTAAGGTGATTCATGAATTTTTTGAAGCAGCAAAATAACTGAGTTTTCATTTTCCTTTTAACATTTGTTGTCAACCTTGTATAATTGGCTGAATGGGATTAGGATTTTATTTGGACTTTGCTATCACCATTTTCTTCTTTTTCAGTTTCTCAATCAGAGATTTTGGGTGAGTTTCCCTGAGGGGCTAAACGGTCTTATTTTCCTTCACAAATACAAAGGGAAATAAGCCCCTTTAGCCTGTTTAGCCCCGTAGGGAAAGACACCCTTCATTTTCTACTATTCCAGAAAGCAAGCTTTACTGATACCAAGATTAAATTAAAGCGTGATACAGATGCTCTGTTTCATTATTGTCTACATTTTCATAGTTCCCTTTCTGATTCTTTCCGTACATTCTCAAATTCCACCTGTACATATAGATGTTAAGGTGAAAAATAAAGCAAAAACAGAAAGCCAGTTTGTTTGAGAAGCTCCCTTATTGGACATCTTTACATCTTCCAAAATACTTTTGCCTTATATTTGTCTTCGAGTTTTCTAACTTATTAGAGAATCATGTTCGTAAAACTGATTTTCTCTACAACTACTCTAGCACATTGATTCATACTCTGCAACTAAAGCAGAAGGAGAGGCGCTGGTCATCAAGTCCAATGGTATTAATGGGCTTCTAACTTGTTGCATCCGCCCTAGCAGCATTTTTGGTCCTGGTGATAAATTGCTTGTTCCATCATTGGTGTCTGCTGCAAGGGCTGGTAAATCAAAGGTAACTACGTTTTTTGTCCCTCTAACTCTTATTGTCCATGTCTCCTCTCTTGTCAGTTCAAGAGTATTTTACGATTTTATATGGTTCATTCAGAGTCAAGTTGGCAGATAAATAAGGTTTGAATCACATGATCTTTCATATAATCATCGATGCACGATGCATTGTTGCACTTAGGGCATGCGAGATGGTAAATGTGCCGCATAAATCAGCCCTCCATACAAACAGTCAATCAGTGAATGTCCATGTCAGTGCCCATAAGCCTTTCTTTCAAAAGATGATTTCTTATGAAAGGATGTAAGGTGTGGAGTGGACCTGATTTATAGGACCTTGAATCTGTATCCCCTGCATATGTGCCAGTTGCTACTAGTGTGGTTTTCACGTATAATGGTAAAGAATGTTTATGTGACATTGGCAGTATAATTTCTTCAGCGTTCTGTTATCCAGTCTTGCGTTGCCTTCGCTACATTTTTGTCTGCGGCTTGCCGCTCCCAAAATTATCCTCTGGCATGCTTCTTGTCGTTGAGTTTTCTTGTTGGCTTCACTTGCTTCTTCTTATTTCTTCTCCCTGTCAGTCAAATGAAACAAGACTTCTAGCCTTGATTGATCTGGCTAGCCTGTTGACTGACATGACAGTTTTGAATTGAATCTGACATTTATGTTTCAGGTGAACAGGTTCATAATGAAAATTTTCTTTAGCTGAAGGATTAAGCATTTGATGATGATAATAAATCTATCGCCTTGTCCTAAAGATGTCTTTTGAGCACCTGAAACATAGGATGTATGGTAGTTAAAACAGTTGCTTTCCATATGTCTGTATGATTTTGCTTTACGTGATTAATGTTGTTCACCATACAATACATTCGAACGTTTCTTTTGCTGGAAGTAGTTTGCTAACATCCTAATTGCTGGTCTCTCTTTTCTGTTCGATATGTGAGCAGTTTATTATTGGTGATGGCAATAACATGTATGATTTCACGTATGTTGAGAATGTGGCACATGCCCATATATGTGCTGAACGAGCTCTTGCATCGGAGGGGACAGTTGCCGAGAAAGCTGCAGGGGAGGTAATATTTCAGTTCTTTTAAATATGTAGACTAGGGTTTGGATTTAGTTGATTCTGCCCAGTTTTATCTTCACCAATGTTTCTTTTCATCTTGGTGAGAAAGCAATCTGATAGAAAGGATAGACAAATAGACCTTATTGTATTCCTTGTAAACAGCCAATGAAACTGGGTTTCTATCGGAACTGCTCTAAATCTAGTAGGTATTTCAAAAAGGACATATCAAACAACAACCAACGGATTGTAAGATATTGGGTAGAGATTCAGATATGCCAGACTGAACTGCAAATATTTGCGGTTTCACTGAGAGAAAGAGATCGTTGTTCTTTCCAGTGCTATTCACCAACCTCATATGACTGTACATTTGCATGTATGCCAGACTTATTCATTCTTGTTGTCTAACGACAACTTATATGGGAAGTTTAACCTTATATTGGAAAATGGTACTCGCATGCCATAATACGTTACTTCACTTATTCAGAAGATTGCATGGGTTCAAGACATGAAAAACTATGGGTTCTATTGGAAAGTGGTACTTGCCTGTAAGTTTTAACATATAGGACGTGGGTTCTCTAGAGGCATACAAATTGGGTAATGTGTGGCAATGCGGCTGTGGTGCTGTCGTATAAGAAATAAGACATACAAGGGGCTGATCCTCTCTTCTAACTGTCGTTTGTTCAGTTTGATGATATTAAGCTACTCTGAGACTCTTTGTACTGAAGTTTGTTATGTGATTGGACAATAATTAAATGCATTTTCTGATTCTAAATGAATGCTGTGACAGGCAACTTTACTACGTTATTGTTATTTTCCAGGCATATTTTATTACTAATATGGAGCCAATCAAGTTTTGGGAGTTTGTCTCACTTGTTCTTGAAGGTCTTGGCTATGAAAGGTACTCATCGTTCCTACTTTTTTCCCTTGTACGTTTCTTCATCAATGCATGAATCAGTTGTGTTGAGGTCATTTTTTATCTCTTGAATGTTTCGTCTTCAAACTCTTGATTTTTTCATCCACGGCTTCGTTTCATCTGTGTTGAGCCTTTCTGTTGCTTTCGGAACTTTTAACTGGTATTCACCTCTTACTTTAATTGGAAATTTTGTAAAAGTGACTTTTCGCATTAATAGCCTGCAGTGTTGTCAGAATTGGGATCTGGATCTTTGGGGGGGGGGGGGGGGGGGGGGGGGGGGGGATGGGGTGGGTTTGAAGCATATAAATTTTTTGTTGATATTGATATGTGATTGGAGATTTCTCGAAAGTATGTCAAAAAGTAACCCAGGATACAGAAAAAAGCTTTGTGAAACATATGATGCACTGTATAAATATGTACTTCATGCTGTTCAAAAAAATAAATATGTACTTCATATTATAGAAAGCTTTGATAAAAAAAAGTTTTGGAGTTCATTTGAAAAGAGGTCAAGAAGGGCTTTGTAATTTTTAACTTTTCGAGATTAGAGGAGGAGGAAATAGGAAGATGATGAACAAAAAGTTAAGTGTGAAGGTGATGATTATGAAACAGAAAGATGAGAAGTGTAGAGTGGACTATAACGGAAGATGCCAAATGACGTTTCTTCTGCTCTATGTTTTTACCAAAATGCAGGAAGACATAAATAATTCTGGTAGTTTAAATTATAGTTGAAATCGAAACCAGCGGAAGCGAAAATGTTTCTGATTTACCTCTTTCGTGTTCGGTCCAAAGTTGGAATGTCAGGGTGAATTATGTGCCCCGATGACGAACTACTCTGTCTCTAGCAGTGAAAACAACACTACAAGAGACGTTGTTGTAATTGATTGCCACAGTCCAAGGGCTACTCTTTGTTCTTGGGAGAGAGAGGGATAGAGCAAAAGAGAAAAGAGAGCAAGGAGGCTCTGTTCAATTTGCAGTGCCTATGAAGCTTGGGAGGAGTTCATTATATAGCCAGATTTTGGATCAATACAGGAGTATGTGTTCCATATAACACATGGGCACACAAAAATGGAGAGTGCGTATTAATCTTCCAAACCCCCTCTTGTTGGATCTCCAAATACTGCCAATCAATCCAGTTTTACCTATAACTCTCCGAAAATTCTAAAGAAAACTACTAAGGTTTATATACTCAATGCTGGACATCTTTTCAAAGAGACAAACGTAATGAATTGCCCGTTTATCGCATAGGATACCACGGGTGATAGAATACAGAACTTGTGCTTGAGTGATTAGTTTTGGGTAGGTAGGTAGTATTATAGTTTTTAGAACTAGTAGACAAACTTGTAATGTATGTATCCTAATCCCATCCTAGTAATATTCTCCACAATTTAATGTTCATCATTAGCCAAAGTTAAAAACAAGTGCGATTTTATTGCCAGAGTGAGCATGTCATGGAATCTTTAGTGACTTGGCCGATAACTGTATAATGTTAACACTTTTTCACTTGTGCTCTGGTTGCTTTTTAGGTTATTGCCCACTGAGCTTTTGTTTGGTCCAACTTGTATAACTTTCCTTGATAAGTTCTTTGTCCTTGAAGTTTCTGTGCACCAGAGGAAAATAGGAAAGACAAATAATGCATACTTTTGTTCTATTTATGGGTGCAAGACCTACACCTTTTCCTTCATATTTCTTCTTTTACTGTGGAGGCAGGGATCACATGATGTCATGTAGTTTATGATACCATTTTTCTTATTTCTAATGTTATTTAGTTTGCAGGCCAAGAATAAAGATTCCAGTATTTGTCGTAATGCCAATTGCACGTCTGGTCGAGCAGACGTATAAGCTGTTAGCTCCATATGGTATGAAAGTTCCACAGATCATACCATCAAGAATCAGACTTATATCTTGCAGCAGAACATTTGATTGTTCAAAAGCAAATGATCGACTTGGATACACACCTATTGTACCATTTCAGGTCTCACCATATCCCATGAAACGAGTGCATGTAGATCCTTTCTAACAATAAATGAAAGAAAATACTAGTGGCTTCCCTGAATGAATTATCCCTAGCTTGATTGCTCTTGGGGTTTTCTGCACTTGAAGACATGCCTGCTAAAGTTTTCCATACATGCATCTTTTTGGTGAACCAATTGTTGATCATTTGATTGCTGCCCTTAATTGCTTCAGAATTTTGTTAATCTGAAGCTATTGATGATGAATGATGAATCACAAATAAATACAAAAGATTGATAGCTCATAACAGTGGGCTAATTTTTCCATGTGCAAATGCCCATGGTAGTTATATTCTAAATTTACTTTCGTTAGGTTATATAAGCTGTAGTGAGCACATCCAGGAATCAAAATGCTTAATTACCTTGGTGCATTTTCTACCTCTAGTTCCGTTTAAATTGTTGTGGTAATGTGTGGTTGTAGTCATCGAAAAACAGAAGAAGAAAGAAAGTGATAATGTGTCGTTTTCTGCAGGATGGGCTAAGGAGGACAATGGAATCATACTCACATCTGAGAGCTGAATGTCGACCGAAAAAGGATGGTCCATCAAAATCTTCCATGTGTCTTGGAAGAGGGTTGGGTATGTGAATACTTCTCTTCTGAACCAACGACCGCATTTATGCTTGCTTCTGCTGCTTGTCCAACTGATGTTGGCATCATATGAGCATTTGACCAATCTATTGCAGACCGCAGGTCTAATAATATAGTTGTTAACTACGTATTCTTCTGCCATAACCAATTATTGCAGTGGTTGTGGTACAAAATACTACTGTCGGTATCGTAGACTCTCCATCGGGTAAATCCCTTTGTGACCATTCAATAGGTGGCTACCTCTTGTATTTTCCTAACCAACTATTGTTATGGCTGGCGTATTTGGTTGTATATGTGAGTTTTTTCATTGTCTGTATGGAGGGTCTTGACAGGCAACGTTGGGCCAATTACCATACACTAAAGCTTTTAGGGCCTGATTCAATGTATTGAGAAAGCTAGAAAGAACCAGATTA
Organism: Rhododendron mucronatum var. ripense; assembly: GCA_019656295.1. Taxonomy (NCBI): domain Eukaryota; kingdom Viridiplantae; phylum Streptophyta; class Magnoliopsida; order Ericales; family Ericaceae; genus Rhododendron; species Rhododendron mucronatum. The sequence goes on from BPLT01000109.1 coordinate 692,217, forward strand.
AGTGTAAATAAGATGTCTCATATATGAGCAACCTGGGCAGTCTTGTGTACCATGATGATTCTAGTTGTTCTTTGCTGGACCATCTAGTTAATAGTAATCATATAACATATGGCTCGCCTTTTGGAGGGCCCAGTGTGGAATTATTGGTCTGGGAAGGGGAGCCGTATCTCGAGCTTGCCTGTTTCCCTTGGGTCCAGTTTGTCTGACTGAACTTACAATGATGGTATATTTAATCCCATAGGACATTTCATATGACCAGTAGTGATGGTATTAATAATACCACCTTCTCCAAATGTATGATCAACTACGTATCCCATGCCTGTGTGAGATTTCTTATCTGTCGTATTTTTCCTCTGACAGCAAATGTTTCAACAAAATTTAGGATATGTGGTACCCCTTGGTTTTCGCCCAATCTTATTTCAAACTGGACAAGCGAACTGGCCCTTAAGGCATTGCTTTTGGGGGCTCGGGAATCCTAGGCCAGATGAACTTGCTTTCAAGAGTTTCGATGAGTGTCAATGACCGACACTTGTCTGCCACGAACGAGGTTCCTCCCTAAAAGTTTTCATGTGTCTTAGGTTACGTTGGTAAGATGAACATGTCGAACTTGGGTGGGATTTTTTTTTTCTTTTCAGGATGATGACTTTGTATGACAATAATGAGTATGAAATTCATGGATTGTGGTTAATCATGGAAAATTGCAATGTCACTAAATTTCTTATCTAAGTTCCCTTATTTGAAATATTGCTTGAAATCTATGAGTATGAAATTCATGGATTGTGGTTAATCATGGAAAATTGCAATGTCATTAAATTTCTTATCTAAGTTCCCTTATTTGAAATATTGCTTGAAATCTGTTTGCTGCTGCTGCTGCTGCTGCATGTTGTAGTTGCTGACATACTTCTCTGGAGGAATAAAAAGCGGACGCTCACCACAGTATTTATTCTTGTTGCCGTTTACTTCAACTTTATAGCACCTGGATATACCATCATCACTGCAGTTTCAAAACTTCTCTTGGTGGTATCTGTATTTTTGTTCATCCATGGTATTCTTCCAGAGAAAGTGTATGCATTCTATTCTTTTTTATCTTGGAACAAATTATTATACCTAACCAAGAATATATAATCTCGTAAGGGTTCGTTAGTATGGCCTTTCATTGGCAAGAAGATCGTTCCTTATCAATATGCTTCAATAGCAGGTACTCCCTCCATCCCATAATTTTAGTCCCTTATGGAAGTTCCAACTTTTTAAGGGAACATACATTTAATGCACTTCAAGTCAAATCAAAAAGTATCTATTAGCAAAAATGACTCTTTATCTGAACTTTTTAAAGAGTTCATATTGTTTTGTGAAGGTAATTTTGGAAAACAACAAAGTTTTTGGCTCTGACTTTTGAAGTAGACATGTATTTTGAGACGTTCCAAAATAGAAAGTTGGACCAAAAGAAAGGGACAGAGGGAGTAGATTTAATGTTCTGACTTCTGAGTCATCCAGCATGTATGATTGTATTGTACTGGCTCTTTGTTACCTGATCAACAAATTATTTTCTGTTGCCAAGTTTAGTACAATGGGATGGCTGGATAGTGGTCGACAGAAAGAATTTTGCTATATATATTTCTTTTGAAGCTGACTGAAGTCTTTTATTGTTGCAGGTTGGGATATACAATTGAGAAAGTTCCTGGGTCAAGTTTCCATTTCTCAGAAGAGATGTCACGACAAGTCGCTCTCTCTGTAGCCTCTACGTGGAATTCTGCGGTCAATAGTTTAAAATCTCTTTGCAAAGGAAATGATTGGACGCTTTTCCTCAAGGTATCTATCATAGTCACATATGTCTTGTCCTTTTTTTGCATTCACAAAGCCCTGGACAACTAGATTTTGCCTTCTCTGTTTCTTTTTAAAAACTGTTGAATAGTGGAGACTAACCAGTTTGTGTCTAGAAATGTCTTGATTCACTAATTCACTGTCTGGAAAGCGCAAATACATCAGTAGATTCATTAATGTATTATAAAGGGTGGAAACATGGAAGTTAGAGAAACTTACTATCCAGTTCATTTCAAAGACCATATTTGGATGCTTGGACTTGATAAAAGGACTTGACAAATGTAAAATATATTAAACCAATATTCATTGTAAGCCCGCAATGAAAACCCTCAACACTGCTAAGCTTGTACTAAATAAAAATACCACAAGATTAACATTCATGTAATATTATTGTAGCCTAATAAGTCTAGAAATAGTACTTTGTTGATGCATGCTAGGGTTTCATAATCATCATAACTGCCAAGCTGGTAGCGTGTCTTAGTGTCCCAGACATTAAGTGACAAACAGTCACAAACTTAGTCTTTTATGTCTCATTGACTTGCTGCTTTTGGGGATACAAATATTTCTTCCTCACCCAGTGATATGGAATCTGATTTGGATTCCCTTGTAACTTCCATCTGCTTTCAGCATGATCCTACGAATTGGTGGATGATAATTAGAGGAGCTGGAATTATTAAGAATGGATGACCTACACACCCCTCTCTGTTGCATTCATGAGGTGTATAAACTCGTATGGTCCAATCATGCTTCTTCTATACTAACCATTCCTCCGCTTGAGCTTTAGCTGAACAAAAACCACCACTACACCAAAAGGAGTGAATAAATTTATAAATTAGCGCATGTGATTATTCAATAGTTGAACCCCTCGGATTTCCACTATCACTAGTAGAAGAGGAGAAAAATATGGCAAAGAGTATGTGGTACTGTGTGACGAGGGTTTACTTAGAGATGTGCATTTACGTCATTACGTCTGTACTGACTTATATTTACTGGTGTTTTATCTGGTGATGAACAGGTGGTTCTCTCTCTATTGATTCTCAGCTTCCTTGGTGCCATTTCGCTGCAGAATTTGTTTATTATAGGTTCGAATTTTCTTGGTTTTCCCTTTCCTTGGTCTGTTTAGAGCAGTCTTGGTTACCCGTATAAATTCATTAACAACTTTGGAGGTTTAATTTCATTTTTGCCTCTCTTCAGAAGAGGCCTCAAATTTTGGTGTGCGGTCGCAACTGACTCAAACAATGTTTTCCCATCATTGCAGGACTTCCCATTGCCTTCGTTGCTTTCTTCGTGTATGAGAAAAAGGAGGAAGAGATAGATCATCTGGTTTCAAAGTTTCTCTCATTCGGATGCAAATTAAAATCTAATGTCACCAGAAAATGCCTCAAATCCGAGAAGATTCAGTAAGTACCTAACGTTATGTTGCTGTGAACGGACGTCACCCATTCCAGTTTTTCTTGCTTTGATTTGCAAACGAGATGCAGAACTTTGGAAGAAGTATTTGCTATCACATTTCATGTGATAGCTGATCAAATCTTTGGGGAAGCCAACAATAGTTTGGTTTGAATTTTGTTTTTTCGTATTCCGTTTCCTGGTATTCTCTCTCAGTATTATGTTGTTGTGTCAGATGTACTTGACTCAATTGGTTGGATTTGTTCTTGTGGGAAGCTCTTTTCGTTCATTTGTATTTGTATTTATCTGCTTGAACCTAGAGCTTTATTTCTTTGGACTGGGATTAGTCTTTATTTTCCAGACAGAAGGGAACTTTCCGAAGAGTTATTAATTGATGGGGGTTATCTCTCTCTCTCTCTCTCTCTCTCTCTCTCTCTCTCTCTCTCTCTCTCTCTCTCTCTGTGTGTGTGTAATCGGATAGGAAAAGAAATACTGAATTTGGCTTGTTTATTGGAGTATAGCATTCTCCGTTTAATTTACACGGAGAAGGTCAGTATCGATAGAGCAGTTGAAAACGGGGGCACTGGCACTTGATCCAATGGTTGTGTAGCATCGGTTAGGTGTGGTGAGCATATGAGTTCAAATCATGTGAGAGGAAGTTGATACCTTTGTTGATAGGTTGGCTTGGACTTGAGTGCTGTAACTTGCTTGTAATACGTGACAAAAATATTGAGTGGAAAGAAGTATATGGCGGAACCAAACCTAATCAAAGTATGCCAAATAGTAAATACAACACACATAACCCATCAACCATGGGAAAAGCTGAAGTGAAAACTGAAAAATCTGCACCACCCGCCTCCTCCTAGTTGGGCTTTTAGTAGGTTTTAGAACTATGAACGCTGGGCGACTCCATTGATTGCTTATTTCTGGAGCTTGTAGATCAGCACCTATTGATTTCCAAGGAACTGAATATATGCACGGTCTCCTACCAATGAACATTGAAAAATGAACGATTTTGGTTATTGAAGTGAGACTCGGAAAAAGCACACCCTCACAAGGATGAACAAAATTGCCTTCCATGATGCAACCTGAAATACCTTTGAACTTCATGATTTCCAGTGCCGAGTCAATTAAAGTTCGTTCAACTCAAAACTGCAAATTGGTGAATCTGTTTCAAAAGTCTTATAACACATTTAACCCTTCTGCGAAGGAGAAGGGATAGTAGTATGAACAATTGCAAGGACTCCAGGAAAAGAACCCAGAAAACAACCTTACAATCCAAATGATTTCTAGGTCATAATTATCTAATCTACCAAATCCACAGAGAGAAAATGGAAGAAAATGTCGTCCAGTAATGAATCAAAGTTAAGAAGACGACATCAATACAATATATTCAGTGCAGTGGAAAACGAGGCAAAACTTTTGGGTAGGAAGAAAAGAAGGCCATGTCCATCAGTCCATCTCCAAAGAGTACGGACTAAAATTTCGCAACCATAGCAAAATGACCTCAGTCCGGCCAACCGTGCTGTTAGCTCCACTGTACAAAACCGAGAGAAGAAATAACTTAAAATGAAACAAATCTACATGTTGTGTTAGATTCTATGCTCTAGTTCAGATTCTGATGATTCCTCTACCTCTTGTTGCCTGCGGGAAACGAAAGGGGGTGGAGGAGGATCCACACTCAAAGTGCCTTCCAACACCTTAATGACTTCTCCCATTGAAGGCCTCATTTCCTCATCAAATTGCAAACACCAGAATGCAATCCTCAATGCCCTTTCCAATTGTTCCGAATTCAAACCACCCTCTATTCTCCAGTCTACTACCATCTCCACCTCTCCTTTTTCCCACAACTCATAAGCCCACTCGCAAACACCACCCTCTCGTCGCCCACTTACCAATTCCACCACCATATTGCCAAAATCCCTCACATCTCTCTCTCCACCAACTCTCTCTCTCCCCAACCCAAATTCGCTCACCTTGGCATTGAAGTTTTCGTCCAAAACCACATTCTCGCATTTCAAGTTACCGTGACTCAAGAACTGTCTACATCCCGAGTGCAAGTAAGCAATTGCCCTTGCGATGGATAAGCATATCTCCATTCTCTTCCCCCATGTCAACCTCTTGCACGTCTTAGGATCTTCTATGCATTTTGCCAGTGAACCGTTCTTGGCAAACTCGTAGACCAAAAATCTATGGTTTGAATCACAACAGTAACCCTCGAGCTGAACAAGGTTTTTGTGGTAAATACTTCCAATTTTTGAAACCGTGTTTCGGAACTTTCTAGCTTCAATATCTACATCTTTGATGTCTTTCACTGCAACTGGTTGATTGTTTGGAAGCACACCTTTGAACATCTTTGGTCCAATTTGGTGCTTGAAATTTGCTGCAACTTCTTTGATTTCAGAGAAGGAAAATGCAATAGAACCTTTTGAGTTAGTACTAGTGTAAGCTAAAGCAGCTTTCCTCCTCGTATGTTTCCTTCTCTTGTAGAAATAGAAGCCGATCCCAGCCTGAATTACAACAAACACTAAAAATGTGCCTAATGCCATTCCAGTTAGGCAAGGAATACAAAACCCATCTCGAGAAGACGAAGAAGATGCAGGGGAAATAGGTAAAGCAGCAAGCGGATCGGAGCACCTCTTAACAAATGATATAGAACTCAAAGATGGGTTTGATTGACCAGTAATGTATTGTGTTTTCATAATCCGGCATTGTGGAGTCACATCATTCGTGAAAGTCACCGCAGTGCAACGAGGTTCTTCTTGGCACAAACTCTTGCATTTCTGCAAACTAGCCTGTGTGACCGTTCCATTCGGTGGGTAAATCCCATACAAAAATGTATGCTCATATTTTGTGATGAAGGAACCAGATTTACAGTCATTGCCATATGGAACCAAACATTTCAAGCTAGACTCAGTTGTAGTAGGTGTAAAGGGGCATTTGCAAACAGGAAACCCAGAAGAATTAAAAACGCATATTCCACAATGCCCACAAGTTGCGAAAACATCACACTGATTCTCAACAGCTTGCCAAACCGGGGTCCACGTCTTTGAAACATCAAACCATGAGTACATCCGAAGATTTCCATCCGCATCCAGTCTAAGAAATCGGTATTTCACATCCGAATCATTGTGATCTTCTCCAAAAACAGACCAAACCACTTCCGATCTTTGGTCAAGAAGCTGTAGGGTTCCATCGGAGTTGAGAATGGCTTGTAAAATCGACTTGGATCTGCTTTTGCTATTCCAGTAGAAAACATTGTTTTCCCACCGGAGTTGCAATTGGTCTTTTATGTGAAGACTGTAGTAACTTGATATTGAATTTCTACTTGAAGCACGGAGTGTCTGGGTAATAGATAGAGTCTGAGAGGGTAGAAGTGTGTCAGTTGGGGTGTCAAAGCTTTGCCAGACAATCTCTCTCTTTTTGTTGAGAAGAACAAAGTTGCCAGTGTTTAAGAGAACTGCCGAAGCAACAGATGAATTGGTAGTGTTGCTTGTCCAAGAAATGAATCCTACATCGGAATCAAACAAAACCAGGTCTCCATCTTGGGTTAGATGGAAGTAGGAATTATTGCCCACAGTTAAGTCAGCTCCGGCAACCCAAACCACTGTTTGTTTACTGACTGGAATGGAGTTCGAATTGAAATGGATCCCGACACTATACTGAGCCGAACGGTTAAAAAACCCAATAGCGAAATTCCCATTGGAGGAGGTCCAACGGTTGTTTTCTATGACAGAAAGTTTTGAACCCAAGGGAATTTGACAGATGGAAACAGAAAAGAGCAAGAATCCGGTTGAGATGAAGAGTTGGAAAGCTGAACCCAGGAGTATTCTCTCTTTCCCAAGCATATCTGCATATGGCTAGAAATGCAGAAGAAGAGTTATAAGATCAATGACATGCTGTAGCTTCTGCATATTGACAATGAATTACAAAGTTACATAGAATTTCCAACTTACAAGAAATAATTAGGTCAAATCAGGCAACTAAGTTGGGAACTCTCAGGCTGTGTTTGTATTATTGATTTACGGTGATATTTGCCAACGCCCAACGGAAATGACAATGACAGCGAAACCAACTTGACAAACTTGGCTTCTTTTCATCATCCCTTTATCTTTTCCTTAAAGATTTTCATTACCATAACTCCACTGTCCAAAACACGACCTCAAGGTTTTCAAGACCAAACAATTGTAAAGACGATTGAATATGACAAACACGACATCAATATTGACAAATTTTCCGTTGATAATGAAAGGATTGAACTGCATTCTCACAATTCTTCAAAAATTTCAACTTTAAAGGTACTTCAAGACAACATAAACAAACAAATTGAACACACTTATTCATGTGCGCAAAGAAGTGTCGGCAAAATACGGAATAGAACATTCAGAGTTTGGTACCTGAAATGACATGCAAAGCCTTAGAAATTCAAGAAGCCGGTATTGACCACCATGGACAATTCCTAAAATGGTCCAATAAGAAAAGTGGCATGTGGGCAACAAACAATGGACTGCTAAGACTAACAGATTGATTGAAAATTCAAAACTGAACCATCACAAACTAGTAAGAAAGCAATAAAACCTTACTCTTCATAGGAAGACACTATTGTATGCATGGAATTTTGGGTTTGAATTGAAAATTTGGCACAAATGGGTCCCTAGTCCCCTATTTAAGTTGGTAAGATTACTTTGTGACAATATGCAATCACTTTCAGAGCTCAAAAGTGACACTGTTAGGCAATGGTTTACAGGTAGACAAAGGTTAAAGAACCATTATATGTACGTCTATATGTACGCATATGCATAACCCACAGAAACATAAGGCAGTGTTTGGGCCGTCAATTTTAGGTTGGATTTTTTTGTTTGCAATAATAGCACAAAATGACCCACTCCTCGTTTGCCATATCTATTTTAGCAGGGAAAATTTACTTTAGGGGCCAAAAAGCTTAGGTTTCTAAGCCTCACTCGATTCTCACAGAAAAAAAAAAAGGGTTAAAAAATGAATTTTTTAGCCTATCCCAAACACAACCTAAGCAAACACAGGGATTATTCTGTTCAGAAATGCAAGTAGATATTCATCTTATACATCCAGAGAGTAAATTGCTTCCAAACTGGGGAGGTGAAATGGGTAAGAAAATGTGAAAATGAAACCCTCGAAATGAAAAGGTCACCTGAAAGAACTATTTTGAGACTACCCAACTAGAAAGTAAACTTTTTTTACTTGAAAATCTAAGCTCAGAAGAGATTGGACTCACCAAGAAAAGGGTACAAGTTGAACCCACTTCAGATTTGGACACAATGTCGCCGGAGAAGCCGACTGGGAGTCACTGAACTTCCAGAACAGAGGGAGAGAGTGAAAGGATGTGAAGTATTCAGATGAGAGAGAGAGCGAGAGAGAGAGAGAGAGAGAGAGAATATACTAGTAATACTCCACTAGATTATTTTTTAGTCAACTGTAGAACACAAGTTGGACTAGACTTTTTATCCCCGGCTCACGTTTTAGAATGTCGGAAGAGAGAGTAATATGTACCCAAAAAAAAGAACGAAAAAGAAAAGAAGATTTTTAAAGTTCTGTTTTTTAGTATAGCAAAAAAAAGTTCTATTTTTTTGTCTCAAAATGTCTCTTTTTAATTTACGTGCAATTCGTCTAATCGAAATCGAAATAATTTACATGAATTTCGACTAATAATCTCCCCTAATTCTTAGTAGGATAATTTTACGTTTTTTTCCCTCCTCGTGGTCATGTTAAGGAGTGAGAAAGGGTTATGATTATCTTCGAGCTATTAGACGGTCTTGTTTAGCATTTTATGAGTTTCTTCAAAATTATTTTCATTATCATAATCGTTTATATTTATAGATCACTGATGACATTGACCGAATTGGGCCTTGGGGTTACACGTCGACTCTCCACATAACACGTCTGGCTCGCTCTGCAATCCCGTGCTTGGATACGTGATGAGCTGAATCATCATGCTTGCCGAGCATACGGGTCGGCCTAAGCGTTTAGCCCTTTGAGTTGCTCATTTGCCAGGCCCTTCGTTTCACTACAAGCAAAGAAATGGCCTTGTTCGTTTGGTAATTTTGGATATTTTAGTTTTAGTAGTGGGTGGAGAGAGAAATAGGGTAATGATTGGAAAGAAGGGTAATGAATGGAGAGAATAGAGAGAGAAATGAAATTAATAATTGAAGAAATAGGGTAATGATTGAAGAAAGATATAGAGTAATAATTAGAAAATAAAATTAAAACAAAGTAAATGTGGGAAACGAACAAGGCCATTTAAACTAAGAAATCACATGCAAACCTTTCTATTAAATGTTAAAGGAGGGTGTTAATTTGGACTTTTGTTGATTTTCAAGTATTCAATACATGTACATTCATGTTTCATCGCGTTAGCAAACTTATTTCAACGTTTGATAAGTCTCTTCTTACATAAAGTGTAAAATTAACTCCGTCATATTCTTCTTGTAGTAAAAAAGAAAAAAACGCAACTTTTACAATCTTTGAAATTTACTTGAAGATCTTAACGTGATAACAATTTTCTTGTTCGGATAGCTTTCTTCATCGATCTACTTTATTAGCTGATGCTTTATTTCTCAATTTTTTTATTTGGGGTAAAAATGGAAACTTGTATTCGGCCAATGATATACTGTATGCATTCATGTGCAAAAGACCATGATTTTTCAGGTCCTAATCTTTTTGGAACCTAAAGTAGCTTTATTATGATCCGAAGTAAAAAGTCAATTTTGTCCTTGGACTACCTTTCAAAAATGAAGCTCTGTCATGAACCAATCAAAATCCAACAAATCAAAGGCCTTGCTATTTATACACACAAATTGTATACACACTCAAGTTTTTGTAAAATCCCAAAAAAAAAAAATAATAAAATTGTGAGTTGTAATTTGAGTGCAAGTAAGAAAAAAAAAATGATAACAAAACGATAAAAGTCCCAAGCTGTCACTCACACGTACGGGTCATGCTTCAAATGATTAGCACGAAGAATGGATTCATAAAGTTCATCTGATTCATCATTAATGCTAGCTAGCTCCTTGTTAATATCTCTAGTCATCATTCATTTTAAAAAGTTTAGATACAGAATTCATTAATGCCCACAACAAAATTATATTAATCAGGCATCGGTACTCTCAATATATTGTATTTTTCTTCAACTAAGGTCCCATTTTCACTCACAAAAAATCAATAAAAACATAACGCATTTTATCATTTCATTTTTAACAAAAAAACTTTAAGTATTTTACCATCTCGTTTTCACTCAACGAACAATGTTTTCTCTACGGTTACTCTTCTCACAAACAGTCAACAATTTATTTATTACCGGAAACAACTTAATATTTCTCAACGAATTATTCACTACTGAAAACACCAAATAACTTATTGACCACAAATAAAAATTTACAAATTTTTCACTACTGGCTGAAAACACCCCCTAAACTCTCGGTACGAAGTTTAATAGTTTGTTCCAATTTTGAACCACGTGCAAAAACATACAGATTAGACATGTTATTAATATCTTATGGAGTTGGTTTGAGTATCTGAACTTATAAATTGAACGGCTCAAATCATGTAAAATGGGTTGTGAGGGTTTGGATGTCTCTTCCACTATGAATCATACAAGGAGATCACTTCGATAGAACCACATGTGAGAGAACCCATATATATTTTTGGAACCAGAAAACATGAAATGATTCATTACTAATTAACGGAGAACAGATTTGGCCAGAAATTCATATTTCAATTCAATGGTGTTTTGCCGTACATACTCACCTTAACAATACAATTTTCGTTAACTACATAGGAATACGACAAACCAATTGTAGGATGCACGATCACGTGGTGTTCCGAACGCATCAAACAATTGCTCCCACAATAAGAAACCAAAAAGTAAACAAAATGTTGAGAGATTCCCAGGGTAGCTGTCCTACTTTCTTCGGGGTTAGTTTAGACACAGAATTATGTGTACAATTTAGTGGCAGCAGGTGAAGGGAAAAAAAAAAAAAAAGAAAAGAAGAAAAAGAGGTGATGAGGTGCATGCAATCCAATAAAGTAGCTTTCGGATATGGACTCGTCATGCCAAATATTCTCATTGACTTGGGCCTGTTGCAATGTTGAATAGCAAAAGGTTAAGAGTGCAGATTCAAAGGCGACCCCATTTTAGACTAGTATGGTCACAACTCTCAAGAGACGCCCATTAAAATTACCGTAGTAAAATCTCAAAAGATCCTAAAGATGTGTACATTATTTTTGAGTACTTTCGGGTTGTTAGTTACTTTGACATCATGGGTTTTTTTGGAATTCGTGTAAGGCGGAGCAGAGCGGCTGATCCGGTCCATCATTTCGGCAATCGATCGATGGCACAGATTTTAACCGAGTAATGAACAGTTCAGAGTTGTAAGCGCTAAGATTGGATCCGAGTTGTCCATGTCAAGATGAACGATCGGATTTGTTGTTATGCTCTCTTGTTAGACTTAATCCCACATCGCTCATTTAAGTCATTCAAGTTTGGTTAATATATTCTGGAGATTACTCCATCTATAGCCAATTGATTTTAGGTTAGAACCCTCTAAGAAATCTAACACACTCAACAACGAACTGCCGAGCAGCATCCCTACGTCCAATTTTCCTTTTTTCTCGACGAAAGTAAGCTTTTTTAGTTAGGTTTGAACTTCTGCTACATACATAAGTATATGGTGCTTACCATTTGACTATCACTCGACTTCCTTCTTTAACATTATGGTAGAGAGTTGGTGGGTTAGAGGTGATGAAGAGTTTGAACTTTGAAGCCTTCAGCTAGATGAACTTAACCAATGCGAATTTTTAAAAAACGGTTCTCTATGTATTACAAGCAAAATAATAGAGATGAATAAATTAACTTCTAAAAGTTAAATAACTACTCCGTAGTACTCAAAAGGATAAACACCCCAATTTTAGCGCAAAAAAAAAAAACTAATCATCACTCTTATGTATTTAGCCGCAAAATAATTTTTTTATCCTTGTATAAATCCTTTCAATTTATTTATAAAAACATCCACCTGCTGACCTGCATGTTTTCTATTTGAATTAAATTTCATGAACCAAATATTTGGGGGTCAATGGAAAAAATTGTATTCATATTTGCTCGGGATCAGTACTGGATCGATCTAAAACGGATCCTACTCCCTGTGAGACCCAAGCAGCCTGAAATATTGCTTCTTAATTGGTCTGGAAATTTCTTTCATAAAAACAGATAAAACTTCCCAAAGTCTAAACGAAGTTTGAAGGTTCAGAAGATGGGTCTCTTATAGGACGACTCGTGCCCGAAGGCACGGCTCGAACGAAGATGGTTCATCATCACTTTTGTGTTGGTGGGTTTTTTCACATATGACAGAAGATGGTCTTTTCACAATGTCAAGGTAACTATGGATTTACGTTTTAGGCCCAGTGTCAAAGTAAGCCCAGTTCAAACCCAGTCTGCTTGGTCCATGGTTGGACTGGGTTAAGTTTACACCTTGGCCATGTTTCATTGTTTTTTCGATCGGGAAGTATTTCATTCAAGAAAGTCATTCCAAACCAAACTAAATCAAACCAAATCGAGCATTATGTTCCAATCACTTGAGATTGGCCATTCAAGAAAGTAATCCGGCACTTAAAAAGAATTACATCTGAAAATCGGAGAAAAAAATCCTTGTTATAAAGCAAAATAGGAGAATTCTCTTTTGTATGAACACCATGCTCTTAACACGTACCGCAATAACGGACCAAAACGAATTCAACAATAGTGCAAGTCAAATATCAAAAAGAAGAAACTCTTAAGAGTGGAATAGATTCTAATCGAGAAGAAAGCCACATTTGGATGGAATGATAGGATCACGGGAATAAATATCATGCGTCTCCCACATAAAATTTTTCACACCACCAGTGATTAGTTGTGCTATGTTTAGTTCAAGTGCGCGCAATCAAACAGAAGCTACAAAGCTTGAGGGAAATGATCTATAAGACCGGACGTATTGTCCCATGAGGGCGTGAGATGATTTAGGGCATGTTTCGGAGCTAATTTTATTTTTAGGTTGTGAATTGTGTGTAGATTAATTATAGATTTTAGGCTATAATTAAGGAGACTTTACTAAAGAGTTTGAACAGTAGATTTAGCTGAAGGGTTTTGTGATTGAAAATATTAATCATATCCAAATTAAAATGAGAAAAGGGCATAGTCATTCGACTCATTCCCAATGGATTACTTATTCCATCTTTTAGTGCCAAAAACATGAAACAGAGATTTTGGACTTAGCCCAATGGTCTATCCTTTTATTTTATTGGGCTTCGGAGGAATTTAGCTAGATGAAGGATTGCAATAAGTTCATTTCCATCTCATAGTTGAGCTTTTCTCGAGTTCGAGTCATGATTCAAAGCGTGTCTTTCTTTTTTTTATCAATCGATAAAATAGATTACTTACATCAAATATGACGTACAAAATACAAAACCGAGATACTGCATCAATTAAAAGAGTTCGTGAGACAACTATACCTAACAACTCAACCAATTCGAGAAATAAACCCATTATGGGGTATAAATAAAGAAAGAAAGGAGAAATTCTCTAGAAAGAATACCCACGTGCAGGTGAGTACGTTTGAACTCCTGACTTTCTAACGAGATGTAAGAGTCCTGGCCAACATCGTTCACCGTACAAATTAAATTTTGGCCGGACTTGAATTGAGTCTTCTGCTATTACTGGACGACATTGATCTTCCAAATCGGTTGATTAATTTGGACCGGTTTTACTAAAAAATGCATTGACAAATCTGATGGTTGAAGTCATCCCATCTGGATGAATTTTGACCTGATACCTCCTGAGATGGGTCCCACTATCCAAATTATCCTGTCGGGTGGGGCAGTAGTCCTTGTTAAACAATGCGCATGCTAGCTTTCATCACACAATAGACTACTCCCTAAAATGTTTTTTTTTTCTTTGGAGAGATAAATCAGTTTGAAATAGAAAAATTCCAAATGTAACCTAAAAATGTTTAAAATAGGAAAAAAAGTATTAAAAAAAATCTGCCCCTTTAATTTGTATTATTTTTTCTTCAGTAAACCTTTATAGTAATTAATTATAATTTTTAAATTTATCTCATCATCTTGACGAAAAAATTATCGAAAACAATTAATCTCAGGGGGCTTGGTGTAGTGGTTGAGGCATGGATGAGACTTAGGGCTTTTCCTCATCCTAAGATACCAGGTTTCAAATTTCTCAGGTGCTATCAACTCCTTTGGGTCAGTCTATACTAACCTTCACTCTGACTTTAATTGGGATCCCTACAAGTGGAAAGTGAGATTGGCCTACCAAGATTAGTTGAGGTGTGCGTAAGTTGGTTTGGAGTCTTTGGACACCTAATTATCAAAAAAAAAATCTAAAATTATTTGACGCAAACCAAGCAAAAATTCATATAGGACATAGTATCTTTTATGGAAAACAATGCAATAATAAAGTTAGGCCGAATGAAAATAACCCATCTTGTGATTGAAACCATCCAAATAATGAGGCTTTACCAAGTGTGCCATTGATAAGGGTTGTGTTACCAACTTAGTTACCCCTAAAAGGGAAGGCCATACTTAGATGTCCCATTCAAGAAACACAACTTGCCCTACCACTAATAATCAAATCAAAAGTTTCCTTTATTTGGGTAAGAATCATTTTCAGTTTGTTGTTTCCAATTCTTTGTCCATAATACTAACATCCAAATCTGCAGTGAGCTAAGGGGGTGAGTTGCCCTTATCAGAAGGAGAACTTATGCACTCTTTCATTAGGTCCACACCACTTAGCTCTGAAAATGAAAGCTTTTTTTTTTTTTTTTTATAATTATATATAGGTCATGTGTCTGGCTCAGCTTATGCACATTTTGACTAATTTTGTAAACTATTTTCACCGCCCACTTGCGAGAGTCTCAATTAAAGTCAGAACAAAACTCTGTAAAAACTGGCCTCAAAGAAGTTAATAACACTTAAGAGGTTTCGAACATGAGACTTTAAGATAACCAATAAGTCTGGACCCTGAGCTAGTTAGTTCAATCCCTTGGGTTCCTGAAAATGAAAGCTTAACACACATCAATGAATATGATCCATGCATGTAGAGAGAGAGAGAGAAGTGCATCCAATACTAGAATGAAGTTAATTTTAGGTACATTAATGGGGAAAACACTTATTGCAGTTTAGTTTTGTGAGTGATGACCATATTGGGAAAATAAGTAATTAAACTACTATTTCTTGTGAGGTATATGATTGCTTTAGTAGTTATCCATTGGGAGTGAGAAATAAATATTTAAAAAATAAGTCATTTTTCACATTAAACAGTCCAAACAGAGCCCCAGTCACCACAGACCATAGTTCCCCATTCTCACAGAGGAATTCGTTTTTACAACATTATTATTTGGCCATTTTGTGTTTTCACTTTCCTTAGTGAACTGCAACGGCCCCAAAATTTTGAATTAGATCCTCTCTGGGACCATTATGTCCCTAGCATTCATAGGTGTCACTACAACACGGAAGGCCTATTGCGAGGAAATATGGCGAGGAAAAGAGATTTCGTCGCTAAAAGTACACAATCTGCGAGGAAATTCAAATTCGTCGCTAAAAAGTTACATTTAGCGAGGAAATTATTATTTCCTCGCAAAAGGGTTACATTTAGCGAGGAAATAATAATTTCCTCGCCAAATGTAACCCTTTTGCGAGGAATCTATTTTCCTCGCTAAATGTAACCCTTTTGGCAAAAAATATTTTGTCACCTTTTTTTGGACTCATTAAATTTTTTATATGTAAGTCATTATTAATTATGTTCATGTATTTTTAATATCATGTGGTAAGGGATAATCAACTACATAGTTAAATATCATAAGCAAATTTATTAAAATAAAAAAGTGATAAATGGAAAAAAAATAGTTTCATCGCCAATCGCATTAAATTGATGAAATCAATAATATGTTTCACACGAATTATATGAATTCACTTTTCCCCAACTAAAATTAATTATTAACAATGTCAGTATGTTCTAATTGTTCTAAAATTTATTGTTTGAATACAAAAAATTTTAAGGACATGCAAAAAAAAAGTTCATCCCATAGTTATTGTCAACCAATCAGTGCAAATGATCAGTTGATTAAGAAAAGAGGTCCTCTCGCAAGCAACGCACTGTTGCTCGCTCTTCAACTAAATCCAAGTACAAGGCTATTGCGGATGTGGTCGCCTAATTAACTTGGCCGGGTTCAGTCACTACTCTTTGAACTTGGTTTTTATATTTGTGCCACTCCATTAATGTGGTGTGATAATATATATTGGTGCAACATATCTTACAGCCAATCCCGTCTTCCATGCCCGCACAAAGTATGTTGAAATTGATTATCATTTTGGGCATAACAAAGTCGCTCGTGGTGATTTAACCGTCCAATATATAAGCACCAAGGATCAAATTGCCGATATTTTTACACAAAAGGACTTGCGTCTTCCCGCATTCGGACACTGCGTTTCAATCTGAAGGTCATGCCTCGACCATCAGCTTGCAGGGGGTGTCAACCAATCAGTGCAAATCAGTTGATCAAGAAAACAAATCCTAATAATGTTAGCCATTTCAATGGTTATATTTTATCATTTGCAATAGCTTTTGTAAAGCTGATCACTTGTAACCGTATTTGTATATAAATACCCAAGGAATAGAACACTCTAGGTAACAGAGTGCATTCATCAATTCTATCGTATTGTTCCTTTGACTATTATAAATCCAAAAAAAAGGACTGGACATAGGGATTATAAGTTTGTGGATGAATGATGTGCTTTTCGGAAAAAGAATGCAGGGGATATATAGATTGTTTTTCGTAGAGATAACTAATTATTAATTCATACAAAAAAAATTAATGAAAAGCTAAACAAAAAATAAAGTACTTAATAATTGCGAAATGTATTTTCAAAATATCACTAATCTATTTTCAAAATATGTAAGGTTTACCCCATTTAAAAAAAACATAACAAATTATTACTATTGTAATATTGTAGTTGAGTTAAAATTGTTATGGGCGCATATACACAGTAAGAACATATTGACCCACCAAAAAAAATATCGTATTTGCAGAAATTTAAAGTGCTCAAACTAATTTAGGCACTACAAAAGGTTACTAAACTTAGAGAGAATTAAAACGAAGTATAAAATATACAAATTTAGAAAGGTATAAAGATTTATTAAAGATATATAACAAAACATTAAATTATAAAAAAATTCAATAAAAGCGAATAATGTTAATGATTTAAAAAACAAGTTTAAAGAAACACTATGAATGAACTAAAATTAGAGAGAAAAGTTTAAATAAACAAATTTAGAGAGGTGAAAGAATGAACAAAAGGTTTATATATAAAAAAGGCAAAGGTTTGAACTGAAAAGGAAGTTGGTGTGATGGATGGAGTGAATGCCTCCATACAGGAGGCCACGGTTCGAGTTCGCGCGGAAGCAAATGATCCGGAGAACTCTCTATTTTTTAGTTTCAAGAGTTTTAGCGAGGAAAAATTTCCTCGCTGAAACTATAATTGGCGAGGAAAAAATTAGTCTAGCGAGGAAAAATTTCCTCGCCTATTTTATAAACAGTGTACTAGTCTAGTGAGGAAAAAATTCCTCGCTAATTGGGTCAGAATTTGCGAGGAAATTTTTTTCCTCGCAAATTCTTTTTGCGACAAGCTTTTTGCGAGGAAAACGGGCGAGGAAAAATTTCCTTGCAAATACATTTTGCGAGGAAGTCAGCCTTTTAGTGAGGAAATTAAATCCTCGCTACAAGCCTTTCGTGTTGTAGTGTGTTTTCGAGTCTACTTTGATAATTGGGTTTGTTCAATTTTTAGACCTCGTTGCTAATATAAATTATGTCAAAATAAGTTTAGCAGATATCGCTTAATATGTTTTTTGAACACTTCTTTTTTTTTTTTTTTTTGTAAGCAATGAAAAAAATAAAGTTTAATTGAAACACTAAATCGGAACCTTTTTCTCGGAATATCGACATTGATCCAAAAACAATATATCAACCAGCTGGATTTTCTCAATAGGCCACCATTATACACTTTCACATAGGAGGGTAAGAGGTTAATCCGTGCCAAAAGAATTTTTTTTCCCCCCCCTTGAATGGGGGTATTTCGTTTTCTAAATTTTTTGTCCTTTTAATAGGTTATTGATTGGGTTAATGATTATGGGTATGGCCTTACATCGGGTTTTATATTGAGATACTTGTTCTCTCCAACTTGTAATTTTAAAAATATCAAATGACCTTCGGTTATTATGATTTTTTTTGTGTGACTTACGATTATGGTCTTGCGTTACGCTAATTTTCTTATTTTTTAATACTTATTTTTTGTTTTTCGAAATATGTCATTCTCTCACAATACATCATCTTTAATTTAAAAAATAAGTACTTTATTTGTGTTAATGGAACACACCCTCTCGATGATCTCTACTAAAGCAGTAATAGTCTCTTTTCAAGTGAGTCGAAAAGTGATCTACAAATTCACCAACCAATACAGCAGTTCCTTTAGTAGAGATCCAATTCTACTCTTTTTTTGGTAAATTTATTATAGTAGTTTCTTATCCCCAAAGTGATAGAACCACAATCCACTCCTCCCCGGAAATCCGCTCTCTTTGCGCTTTCGAGCCTCCTCATTGGTGGAGGCCACCTACCCATTCTAATTTTAATCCACATAAGACTCGTTCAGGTATCGAGAATATTATATGGAAAATAGATTTTGAGAAAAAGTGAGATGAGATGAAGAAAAGGAACATGAAATTTTTCAGTGTGTCTTCTTTTGACAAATAATCTTGCAAGATTATTGATTCGTTTAGATGAGAAAAAGTAAAAAATTTCTCCTTTAACCCAAATACTTTTAGAAGTATCCAACAAAAGGCCCCAAAAGCTTGCGTGTTTGGCTTTATCTTGAATGTTTTCAAAAATATTTGGGTAAAAGTCATAATTTTTACTTTTCTGAAGAATCAGTAATCCACAAAGATTAGATGCAAAATTAACAAACACGAAAAAAAATTGAATAAGGGCAAATCAAGAGAAACACCCCCCCCCCCCCCCCCCCCCCCCCCCCCCCAAAAAAAAAAAGAAAAAAAGAAAAAAAAACCTTGGTGAAACAAGCCCTTAGTATAAACTTGACCAATTATTTCTTCCATTCCACAGGTGATGTTAAATTTTTTTTCTAGGCCGTTTGTGTTGACGTCTTGCCGGAGAAACAGAGATGGTGACAGCAGCAGCTGCGATTGCCAGAAATGACAATTATCAGAGCGTACTTGGTGACTTTCGATGACCGGAGGCAGCACACAGCTGCCGGAAGTGAGTGTTGGTGTGGCGGCGATTGGGTGAGTATAAATGATTTAAGTATAGGATTTGTTGACGATGAGGAAATTCTTGGACTCGACAAATAACTTTAAATGGGTGTGAAAAGAAATTGGTGTTATAGAGATACTACCATATATTGGCTTCAAATAGAATTACTCCGCCAAAATTTGGTTGTGTCTATTTATTTACGAAGCAAAAGCTAAACCGTAATTGGCCTGTTTGTCTGATCGAATATGGAAATCCAAATATTCTACTCCATGTAATGTGAATATTCAACAGAGAGTCACTCGAAGTATTGAATATTCAACACGACGGGGAGGGTTATATTATTGACGTGATCACTATTAATCCTGTAATTAATGTATTTTATGATCATGCATTCCTTCATTATTAGTTCCGTTACATAAATGGCCTCATTGCATACAAGTAATTGGAATAATCAGCAACTAATAGTTATCTAATTAACTTTACTATATAAGGTAAATATTTATGAAACTCAATTTAATAAAGCAACCGTTATGACCATTACTGTGGATTCACATTAAACAAACTCACCATGGAGTCATGATTTAGAGTCATTCAAGTGTAAAATAAACTTGACTACAATCTACATAGAAGATTCGAATTGTTCCTTTTGTAAATTTCGATATGCATGTTATTTATGTATATTTAACATCGATATCCATCAAAATGAATTGCATTGGTCGGAAATGCAATGGACGGATATGTATTTATGAAAAAACCAGATTGCTTTGAATGGCATCCATTAGAAGTAGAACTAACTATATTTATTGTCAAAGTAATTAAATTGTATATTGCTAATAAAACACAAGTAATTCGAGTAAGTCATTATTAACGTCTGATCAAATTAATCTTTTTGCATGAACGATTAATGGTACTTCAGTATCATTAAGAGTCAATGATTCGAGCCGTTAAATGATATCATCATTGATCTTATTATAATGTCACATAAAAGAATCACAACAGAGTTATTTGAGACAATCCTTAAGCCTAACGGCTTAAATTGGCCTGACTTGACGATTATCTTGAGACGTTTTGCTCGCCCAAAGATTTCGAGTGCAAATTTTTTAATCAGATGTTAGAAACTTTAGAGCCAAACCGACTCTAATTGGGTACATATTACAAATGGATGGTGGATTTAGTCTCCGTAAGCTAGGTGCAAAAATTTTAATCAGATGTTACAAACTTTAGAGCCAAACCGACTCTAATATTGTACGTATTACAAATGGATGGTGGATTTAGTCTCCGTAAGTTAATAAGCTTGTCTGAACACCTGTTTTTTAAAACAAAACATGAGATATAATCCTTATTCCAAGCTATTGGACACATGCATTTATGTATTTTGTTCATGTGAACCTTCAATTGGATAGGCGATTTTTCCAACCCAAAAAATGGGATAAAGAATACTCCATAGTGGGGGTGCTATTAATAAAGCAAATTTTATTCACAGAAGAGACTATAAGAGAGAGGCATAGGAAATAGCGTAGGGAGAAGGAGGAAAATAAAAGCAGAGCTCTTCTCCTTGTCATCAGCTCACAACTTTCTCGTTCTCATTCTCTCTTCATCATCATGTAATCTCTTCCTCTCTCCCTTGATTTCTCCATCTAATTTCTCTCCGTAGATCTGCGCTGAGCTCTCTCTCTCTCTCTCTCCAAGATGCAGTCTTTCTTGCTTTGTTGTTGCTATTAATTGGGAGTACAAACACTGGGTACGACTCTCTCTCTCTCTCTCTCTCTACTTGTATAGTTGTATCTTGATTCTTTATTGCTTTCTTTTACTGATGTGGGTATTTTTACAACACACTTAAATTGATCATTCTTGTACTTATTTCTTCTGCTATTCTGTTCTGCAATCTTCCTGGTGGTAAAATTGGTGATTTTCCAATGTTGTTTTCCATTTCTTTTTATTGTCTAGAAGACATGTCCCCTTGATTAATTACTTTTCCTTGTTGGAAATGATGAATTCGAGTCTTTTCACTTTCTTATGCATTTAGCGGTTTATTATTTAGAATGAGATTCTTTTTCTTTGTTGTCATTTGTTTGGTTCCCGAGAAAATTAAGAGGAAAATTAGATGATTGTCTTTATGTTGTTTTGATTTCCAAGAATTTGGTTAGGAAAGATCTTTTTTTTAATTAATCAAGCCACATAGTTTAGGACCCGTTTGGTAGCCCTCGCTTAATTCTTGTTTGCGCATACACAAGTGAACCAAACGGAACTCTCTTTTTTAATAGCAGGGTAGAAAATGTAAAAATGAAAAAGATTATAACTCTGGAAATTGCATTGATTTGGTAAGCTAATTTTTGTAAGAAAATTCAGCCCGGTCTTCAAGATTTCTGTTTGTTATATCTCTAAATAGTTCTCACCGGCCAAACAGGTCATATTTTTCTTAATGTTTAAAAACTCTTATCTGAATGTTGATTCCTTTTTTTTTTTTTTTTGTCTAAAATCATCCGATGCTTTCAGACAATCTTGTCAATCAGATTTTTTTGTTTTTTGAAAGATGCTACATGCACTACATAACATAGTTACACAATATGTTACACTACATTTTATGTGAGGTCCATTCTGGGTCCCACAAAAATTCAAAAAAATATCCATAAATTCTAAAATATTGTTTTATGGAGTCCGGTAAAAAATCAGCTCTAACGGATATCGGTAAGTATTACTTCTGAATTTGTAGGGGTGAAACTGCTCAACTGCTTAGTTTCGTCACTATGAATCTAGAAATAACACTTAACGATATCTGTTGGAGCTGATTTTTTACAAGATCCCATAAAACAATATTTTCAAATTTATCGGTATTTATTTGAAATTTTTTGAGATCCAAAATGAACTCCACATAAGATATAGTGTAAAAAGGTAGTGTACCTATCTTTAGTGATTTTTTTTTTGACACAACAAACCTTATCCTATCTTTTATTTGATTCTATTAATCCTAAGAATATGAAACCTGCCATTTTGCATAGATTCGTTTTAGATATATGCTTATTTTTTTTGCATTTTCCAATTTTTGCACTGTCTAAACACAGCCCTTTGTCTAAATCTATATAACAAGGTAGTTTCATTGCCTATTCTCCATTAATATCCTCCAAAACTTGCAATTATTTCAACTTTCAAGTAATAGTAGACTCTCGTTTTGTTTGAATGGTGGCCATTTATTTAGTGCTTATCTTTATTATTGCTATATATATACCTCTCTTGTTTCTTATGCACTCTTAGATTTTGATGTGATTATATTGTGTTCGTCATATAGGGTTCTGGGTTTTTTCCCTCCCTCAGTATCGGCTAGTAATTTTGAGGATTAGTTGACGTCATTTAAAACTCTCTGTGCCTGTCCTAAGAAGAGTAATTTGTCCCTTTATCCGTGATAAGTGAGTTAAAATCGTGAGGAAGCATGGCATATGTTTTGGAAATGATATTTCTATTCGATCTGTGAATATGATGGCTGTTTTTTTGTAGTTTGATTCCAATTATTGGGTTTTGTGGTTTTGTTTGCAGTTGGACTTTCTAGCAAATGAAAGCAGGTTTTGTGGATCAGCGTGATGAACGATTTGACATAGACATGAACAACTTGACAGTTGAAACCAAAGACAGTTCTACCAATTTCCTTGAATTTGCTGCTAACAACGATGTCGATGGCTTCAAACATTGTATTGAGCATGATCTTTCGGGTATTGATGAGGTCGGTTCATGGTATGGTCGGAAAAAGAAGGGGTCAAAACAAATGGTTCTTGATCATAGAACTCCTTTAATGGTTGCTGCTACTTATGGTAGCATCGATGTCATGAAACTGATTCTTTCTTTGACTAGTGTTGATGTGAATCGGACTTGTGGCCTTGATAAGCCCACCGCCCTTCATTGCGCTGCATCCGGTGGTTCTGAAAACGCGGTGGAGGTTGTGAAACTTCTCTTAGAAGCAGGTGCCGATAGTAACTTGACCGATGCTAACGGTCATTTTCCTGTTGATGTTATTCTAGTGTCCCCAAAGTTTCCTTACTTAAAATTTATGCTTGAGGATCTCCTAAGGGTGTCAAAAACCATATCAAGTTCAAGTACTAATTCTCCACCACTTTCCTCATCCCCGGACAATAGGTCCATATCATCAAGTTCGGACTCAAATTCTTCCCCCAAGAGTCCGAAGTACAATGATGTCTTGATTTCCTCTCCTGTGGAGAAGAAAGAGTACCCGATCGACCCATCATTGCCGGATATCAAGAATGGCATTTATTCGACGGATGAGTTTCGAATGTTCTCCTTCAAGATCCGGCCTTGTTCGCGGGCCTACTCCCATGATTGGACTGAATGCCCGTTTGTCCATCCGGGCGAAAATGCCCGTAGGAGGGATCCGAGAAAATACCACTACAGTTGTGTCCCTTGTCCTGATTTCCGAAAAGGGGCATGCAGAAGAGGCGATATGTGCCAATATGCTCATGGCGTTTTCGAGTGTTGGCTCCACCCGGCTCAGTACAGGACCCGGCTTTGTAAAGACGGAACGAATTGCTATAGAAGAGTGTGCTTTTTCGCCCACAAACAAGAGGAACTGAGACCCTTGTTTGTTTCAACGGGTTCTACCGTTCCACCCCCTCGGTCTTCTGATTTTAATTTAATGCCTCCCTCGCCATTTACGCCACCCATGTCTCCATCTTCCAATGGAAATTCGAACATGGGTTGTTTTCAGTCTAGTCGGTTGCGATCATCGTTCAATGCTAGAGACATTTTGGTTGAGGACTTAGATTTGTTGTCGGATTACGATTACGATGTGCAACAACAACAACTTCTTCATGAACTGTCCCGGCTGAGAGAGCAGGGAATCAGTTCTTTCTCTTTAAACCCTCCGAGCCTTGAAGAGCTCTTTTCTGCAGAGAGCTCTTCTCCACGGTACTCTGATCAGGCTTTGCTGGCATCGTCGGCTGTTTTCTCCCCTACACACAAGTCTGCGGTTTTCAATCAGTTTCATAATACAAATTTCTCTCCGAAAAACATCGATCACCCTCTATTGCAAGGCTCATTCAGAGTTCAATCTCCTGGAAGAATGTCTCCTCGAATAGTGGACCCCATCTCACCGATGAGCTCAAGGGTTCCGATACAACAGGAGTTTTGCAGCCTTAGTTCCCATGATCTTGGCTCCAATTCTGCTGCCATTGTTGGTCAAAATGGTGATTCTTGGGCAAAATGGCGATCTTCCAATGGCAAGCCGGATTGGACTGTGAATGCTGATGAATGTGGTAGGCTTCGGAGATCTTCATTTGAGCTTGGAAATAATGGAGGAGGAGGAGGAGAGGAGCCGGATTTGTCGTGGGTACAATCACTTGTCAAGGAATCTCCGCAAGAAGTAAAGGAAAATCCTGAAAAAATGGTCTTAGGCAATGGCGTTGGATCATCGGGTAAAGGGTTGGATTTGGACTCTGAGATTGAACCGATCGACCAATCGGTTCTGGGGACGTGGCTTCAGAAAATGCAGCTTGATCAGCTATATATTGCTCATTGAAATCTTGATCACGAAAGGCAATGCTTGTTTGGAGGTAACCAGTAGTGAATACATACCTAGTTTTTTTGGTTGGAACTTTTGGAATTTTTTGGTGTTGGGGTAGATGGAGCTGACAGTAACAAGGAGGAAAGCAAGGAAGAAAGGAAGATCTAGTTCAAAAGAAAGATTAATTTTCCGCATGTCATTTTCTATTACAGCTGAAGACTGAAGTTACAAGGGTAGAAATTCCATGGGTTTTTCTTAGGGGAGAAAAAAGAAGCCTTTTTCTCCCAATATTTCTGATTTTAGGTCTCTATATATAATTGTCATTTTCCCCCTTCTTTAATTGGCTAAATATGCATATAGAACAGAAACTGATGTCTATATAGTTAAGAAAGCTCATATATTGCAGCTTCTATTCTGTTTTGGTTAATCCATTTGTATATTATTGGGGACCAGTGGATGATGATACTTTTGTTGTACTTTGTGGTTAATAAGAGCCTGATTAGGGTTTAAGCTGGCCCGGACAGTTGACTTATCAAAGAAACAATGTAATTAGGGTATGAGCAAATGGAGAGAAAAGGAAGATGGAAAAAGATTAATACGATTGCTGTTATGAGTTACGTCCTGTTGAAGTTTACCACCCTCATTAAATACCAGCAAATAATATCCTCGATTTCGTTTGTGGGAGTCCCACTAGAAAGTCGTTTCATATTATGTGAAAAATAAGAGTGTAGATTCTATGGGCCTGTACATTTTCAACCTATGAAAGTGACTGTATATGGATAAGGTGAACAAAATTGGGCTTCTTGTTTTTGTTTGACTTCTGCTAATAGCTCATGTCTCAAAATCACATATGACAAGGATGAACAAAATCGGACTCTTGTGTTAAAACTTACAAATGCATCAAAAGATAAATCTTGAATGTGTCTTTTCTATAGTTAAATCTTCTAGCTTTGTTTTTTCATTCCATGTGCTTGGTGGATTAACTAGGAGGCACAAGTAACATGTGCTGTGGTGGATTCCAAGTCCCAAAAGTTGGAATTAGGTTTTGTGGAGGATGTTGGGCAAGCTGTGGATGGGGGAAAAGGGGTTTTTTTTTTTGGATTCAACCAATGATCAGATGCATGGTGGTGAAAAATTTCTATTCCCTAGGATTGGTGAATCTTACTTTGGTGAGCTTATGATAGTGTTTTTCTGTTAATGGAATTATGATATTCCTCCATATCATTTTGTTCCTATATGTCATTCTATATGTTTCTCGTTGTGGATTTCAATAGCAAGAAAAGTTGATTCTTTCACTACACCATGAGAACAAATTCAATGTGGCTAAACATACACCTAACCCCAATATCCACACATAGTGGGACTTCGGCTTCGATCCGGATATAGGTGTAGTGCGGTCCCCTAAAGATAGTCGTGTGGTGTGGCGAGACAATACTCTCTTGCGAAAGTGACACAGTACCATTTATGCACTTATATTTCTAGGGGAAAAAAGAAAAAAGGAAAAGAGATCGAACAAACTCAATGTTGAGCTACACACCCATCACCATGATGCCCAGGGTTGGAAATCCATTGCCTGCCAAGAAAATGATAAGGATGTTTGTAATTCATTTTTCTCTCTCACACTCTGTTTTGTCACATTTTGATATTTCATCATCATGGACCAAGACTAATAAACCTATTCGATTTTGGAGATTTACAGTTCCCTCATTCAATATCTGTCTGTTGCATAATAAACCCAGTCCAAACTATTTTATGAAGTTTGTTAAGCTTTCAAATTTTGACTCTGATTTGATAAAGAAGAGTGCAACATTATAAATTTTCCAAACAGGCCTCATAATCAAGACTTGAAATTTAGAAATTTGCTTCCTTTTTGGTCACAAATTCACAACCTTTTAGGTGTTATATATTGACTCTTGTACGGCCAGTGGCTTTGCCCTTATTTTAAATGAGCGCCCTGCTCGTACAAGGTGAAATTGGTCCTCTAAAAATAAATTAAGGTGTGCGTAAGATTGCCCGAGCACCCTCAGATGTTTAAAGTAAGTTCCCAAACAATGAATAGACTCTGTCATGTGGTTTCCAAGACCAAATGGTGGTCTTATTGGTGCATTATTTTTTTATTATGATGGTGGTGATCAATTGTTATTAGTTTTTGGGGTCATAGTTGATTGAACATAAACTTGATTACAATATGTAAAGTCTGTTTGACCTATACAAAAGAATGGAGAAATTTTGGCAAAATTCTCTTTATGCCTGGTTTTTTTTAATTCTTTTAAGGAAAAGGAAGAATAAAATTAAAGAAAATAAAAGGTAATAAAAATAAAGGAAAGTTGCATCCCCACAACTTCGACTTTCGGTGCCTAGGTTGATAGAGATTTTTCCTTTTGTCCTTCTCTCTCTCTCTCTCTCTCTCTCTCTCTCTCTCTCTATATATATATATATATATCATTTTGCTAATCAACCAGAGAAAATTAACAGAGAAGAAAACGAAGGAAGAAAATCGTAGAAACAATAATGGCTCAAGTAACAATAATTTTACACATAAAACAACCAAAATGTCCAAACAAGGGAAAATTATTACTTGGATTTGGAGAGCACTAAATAATCACTCGCAAACAAGAGTCATCTCAATTGTAACCCGACTCGAAAAATTTTTGGTCCATGAAAGTTTTTTAAGAAAACTGCTAAGGTTAACTTAATGACTTAATCACCTGAATGTATGGGTCCCAAATGTACAAGTGAGTCAGGAAACTTGTAGGGATTATAGTAGAATTGAGCCGAACTAAAATGCTTGTTGTTCTTTTAAGTGATTAAAATCATGTGACATATAATTTCTTGGTATTCTGAGAAATTTTTTAATACAACGGTTATTTGCAGCGCTTCTCTCGCATGGGGTGCTACCTAGGCTATAGGTACATGGGATCACCTCTCACTCTCCATGTGAGAATGAGAGGGCGTTAGAAATAACAATTGTATCGAATCTTTTTTTTTTTTTTTCATGCGATGAGATGACTTATTCCTACGTGTATAGTGCTTTATAGAATAAAGGAGGATATGGCACTGCTGTTTGCTTATCGGCTTATCACAGTGGGAGTTGGGTAGTTCCATAACAACTTTAGAATGTGTTTACTTCAGGGATTTGTAAAGAACTATAGTACGTCTTTAAATTGACAAAAAGAAAAATAACTGCAAAATTGAAGAAATAAATTTATCTCTTCAACTTCATTATGTTTTTATGATGTTAAGTTTTTCATTCACATTCGCTGATAGATTTATGATCCAAACACAACCTTAGGGTCTGTTCTTCAATTAACTGATCAAATGTTTGGCAAGAAGCTTTCTTAATTGGACTCCCGGCCGCAAGTTGAGGTGTGCGTAAGCCGTAAGCGACCCCGGACACCTGAGTTTTTTTAAAAAAAAAAGAAGCAGCTTTCTTAATTAGGTTGCCTAAATAATAGATCTCTCAATATAGTTCATAATAATCTAGTGGCTTCTTAATATTAATAGGCTATTTGACTATGATAGGTAGTTCAAATTTTCCATATTCAGTAATTATGGTGATCAATCACTTCTTACTTTATTAGGTTGTTTTGTTTTTTAACTGGTTTCGGTAGCCGTAAAATGGATTTGGATGTCTTCCAAACGATGTTTGAAGTATTAACATCATCATTTGCCACCTAATGGGCATATGTACTACACAATCAAAACAAACTAGATATGAAAAAGCTGTATACATAGACTTATATGTATAGATCTAGACACGGATATGTCAGGAATCATTTCGATGTACTTGGGCTCATTTTTATTTTTGTGGGAACCGTCGATCAGACAGTTCTGGCTATATCTGTATTCAAATGTATAAGTGCCCATAAATATATACCTTTTAGCAGAAATCCATTGAATACTTTTTTTTTTTTTACAATCGTCATATATCAGCGGGGGTTAGTGGGGGTGTTAGAATTAGCACAGAGGATCCAGAAGCTATCCATAGCTTGGGACCCCAAGGTATTGCCCCAATAGGGATCGAACCCAGGACCTCCCCCATAGGGGAGAGATGACAACCCAACTGCACTGGGCAGTGGTTGTCGAAATCCATTGAATACTTGCACTGGATTCCAAGTCTCTTTGCGAACTCGTCACTTTAATTTTCAGAAAAGACTTTGTGCATGTAGCATTGTTCAAATGAATATTATGTTTCGTGATGACGTAAATGTCCGAACTAGTTTACGCGTACCTCATTATCAATTGAACTACGATTATACAATATGTAACAGATGAATTATGAAGATAGTATTAGATTTACACACAAATAAGTCTTATAATAAGGGCCGAATGTTGGGTAGGAGGCTGATTTGTTGGTTGGTTATCCATGACCAAACCAGTAAAAATTGGGCAACACACATTTAGTTGGTTAGAGAGTTCAGGTGCTAAAATAAGTTTGAAAGGGACCAGTGAAAAAAGAAAAATATAATAAAAGGTTTGTTTAGTTAGAAGTACAATTTTCATTATTAGTGAGACATGAGTTCAGACATACCAACCTCTTCAACTAACTTAACAATCTTTATGCAGGTGCTTTTTCGATTCTAGTACTAACTGTTAATAAAATAGGTAGTTTATGGGCCTCAAAGGTTAGTTTCTTTTCAACTATCAGCTATTTGACAACAAGAATTTTAATAAGATCAAAGAAGAGAAAAATATGAGGTAATTTGAAAGAAAAAGAGAGAGGGTGGTCTAGTGTGTGAGACCATCAGTCCTAGGGCTGTAAGCGAATCGAGCAGTTCGTGAGTTCGATTCGGTTTAGTTCGTGTAGTAAACAAGCCAAGCTCGAGTTCGAGTTTTCGGCTCGTTTGGTAAACAAGCAGAGTGGAGCTCGGCTCGGCTCGATTAAAGAAGCTCGTTTAGTAAATAACTAAGCTCTGCTCACTAAGGCACAACTAAACGAGGTAAAAACTCGAGTTCAAGCTCGGCTCGTTTACAACCCTACATTCTATCACTAACAGCTTAAGGTTGCTTCCGCACATCAAACTAATGAACTAAACAACGCTGGGAAATATAGCTGTTGATTAAATCAGTCCAGCAGTGAACTCAATAATCAATAATTTAGGACATTAAAGGTGTATTTGCGGTAGTTGTTCAATATGGGGTGGAAGTTGGTGTCCGATTGTGTTGGTCCCATTTAACCGAATACAATTTCAAATCAGAATATTGAAGTTCTCTAAAACAAAGATGCAACTTCTAATAGAAAGATGCAATATTTTCAGACTGAAATAAAGAGCAATTAGGCCTGGTGCTACCAGAAAAAGCTAAAGCTTGTTCCTAAACATGGTAGTTTTTCTATTTTGCCAGGGAAATTACAAATAAAATCTAGTGAGACTGCGAGTACAGGTTTGACTGGAAAAAGGGCAAAAAGTGGTCACTATGCACAAAAAGTGGAAAAACAGTAAAAATTTGCTTTTGCGGAAAAACATATCTATATACTGGACGTCTAGTAGCCCAAATAAAATTGATCGAGTACCATATTTAGGCAGTGTGATACACTGCGTTCGCTTTCCTGTTTCTATACAACATATCAAAAAGATCCGTGTTTACGCAAATCAGGACAATAAAGCCCACAGGTACATGGTAATTTGGTCAATTAAGCAAAAAGGTAAGCTGCTAGATACCAGCGAAGAGAACACAAACTGGCATTGATTCAACTCTGCAAACATGGAACCAGGTCACAGTGGCAATAACGACTCGTGCAGAGAACCACACCCCAACTAACCGGTTCAAAGTTGAAACATTTGAAAATGCTTTCTTTGTGTGAGAACAAATCATGAAAGAAATAGTGTCTGAGTGCTTCATCAGCTCGAAGGGCCTCATAATTACCTCTTTCCTCTTATGATACCCCTGCTTCTCCTTGGATCGATCACCATATATTTTGTGCCACCAATGTACAAGCCAGTTGGTGCAAGTGTTCCAGGTTCAGCAAAGTCATTCATAATAGCTGTTATTTCCTTAGGCTTAAACTGCAAAAGCAATCAAGTGAAGAACAAACCTTAGTTGGACAAAATGATTACAACGAAAACACAAAGAATACTATTATGATGATCAGTTGATGCCATTGAGACTGAAAGTGGATGGTAGAATTACTTAGTTGGAACGCAGAACAACGCCTTGCATTCCTCGTTATATCTGAAAGGTTGGCATTGCATTTAGCACAGCATCATCGACATGAGAATTGACCGAGACCCCAAAGATGACCACAACAGCAGTTGACATGCTCCCATTGGCTTAGCAGATCCAACACAAATACACAAAACGACCCTTGAAATATACACCATTCATGCTATGAAGAAAGAGACAGACACCCATCTGTAGGTACAAACCATAATCCAAAATGCCCCATGACATGATACGCAGAGTCCGAAGCAGCATCCCTTGACAGTAACACATCTTGACAGTAACATTCAGTCATTCCTTGTCATCAAGCATCCTTGAGCAAATATTGTGTACTCCAAATACTCCTTGACACTTACGCCCTCATTTCACTTATCGAAGACTTGATACATAACTCAATGACTGAAGATAATACCCATGATGGCACACCTGCAGAACTTACACCGCCTCAATTTAACCCCAATAGAACTCAGATCCGTTGCTCAAAACACCCCCTTATGAACAGAATCCTAGCTTTGAACCCACTCGCCATGTCAAATTCAATTTCCCCATGACACCCCTTTGGAGCAGGATACCAACATTAAAGCTACTCCCTGTGACATATATGATCCCATTCCCATGACATACCTCCCAAGTAAGATTCACCCACATGACACAAACATAATGCAGATAAGTCTCATGACACATTCAGACAAACCCAACATTGAAACCACCCCATGACACATTGATATGTTACGGCCTTGAATTTTAATTTATTTTATTAATTAATTTGGCCATTATTTAATTGGGTGTTGTGGTTGGGTCCCAATTAATTATTTTTGTGTGCACCATAGGTACAATTGTCGTAATTATTATTACATGGGTATAAGCTTAATTAACCATAGTAATTTAGTTTTTACCCCAGTTAAAATATTAGATATTTTGTTAAACTAGATTGCTATAATTGTGGATGTTTGTTGTTAGTGGGAACTACCAAAGGCTATAGTTATAGGCTAAGTAGGGTTTC
Source organism: Rhododendron mucronatum var. ripense (assembly GCA_019656295.1). Taxonomy (NCBI): domain Eukaryota; kingdom Viridiplantae; phylum Streptophyta; class Magnoliopsida; order Ericales; family Ericaceae; genus Rhododendron; species Rhododendron mucronatum. The sequence continues at coordinate 724,429 of BPLT01000109.1, forward strand.
TATTAGTTTGGACGTATCGTTCTGAGGAAAGAAAAGGGGCGCAGCTTCGAGGGTTCTTCGAGTTCAAGTATTGCTTCAACTGGTGGTCTTGGTTTCTCTAAAATAGGTACTTTGCTCTTTAATTGGTACAGTTGCTTTCTAATCTACAGATATGTTTTAGTCTGCACCGAGTTCTCTTCCTCGTAATATTATTGGGTGTGTTGGGTTTGTGGCAAGGCGAGAGGGAAGGTGGACGGGTGCTACGTTGGTTTGTGCGTGGAGGATTGACAAAAAATTGTCAGATGACCTTTTGATATATTGGCAATTAATTCCCTTTCGATTAAATTATTCAGACGGTGTTTTGTGTTTCGAAGATGGCTGTTGTGGTGGATATTGGAGGATTAGGTAATGGTTAATGACTAAAGAAAGTGCAGAAACTAGAGTTTAGAACAGAAAGTTTGACGTGGTGCGAGTAGGAAAATGAATGAATTACTTGGACGTAGGTGGGAATTTGGGAATGGAGAACAGGTTGCTGGATTGGAGACATATTGTTGGAATTGGAAATTAAAGTTTGGGTTTTGTACGGTTCTCGTGGATGTTGATTGAGTTAGTTTTAGGATTAGTTAATTTTAATTTTGCATTAGCCCTAATACAGTTAGTGATAATAGTACTACATGATTCTTTGTCCAGGTTAGACTCGTTTCGCGTTGTTCATTTGCATTAGCTTTGGACCCAGGTGAGTGGTTAAGCATGTTACGTATTTGCGAACTTTTCCGTATCCCTTAAATTATTGTTTTAGAAAATTAATGATTGAAATTGGGAACATATATTTGTTTTATTTGGTTCGTGAAATTGGCATGCGGATTGGTGAAACCATTTGTTGATCGAATAATCTTTTGGTGAGAACTTTGTGGATATTGATGGGAACATTTATTTTGGAAGTCCAGGGAAATTAATCCTCTGTGTGCGGGTGACTCTGGCCATTAGGGAAGAGACCGGATTAGGCCGGTGACCCTAATGCTCAACGGTTGTTATTGACCGGATCATTCTTAGGGAAAAGTTCCACGGGCTGCCTACTCGTGGTGACTCTAAGTTTCGATATTGGATCCAATTTTGAGATATTTATTCACTGGCACTCGGTACTATTGATTTTGGTTGTGGTTCCCCATTGTTGTTGGAGATTGGATTGAGAACACCATTAAGATTTATCGGATGAATATTTTATTGGATTAATGGATTATTTTGTTGTTCACCGCATATGCCAAATTTATATTGACATGGTAAATTATTTTAATCCCCGTTTCAGAACTTTATTTTAATATACATGCTTTGCTACTCACTGAGCTCGTCAGCTGACGGATTTATTCCAACTTCTTTTTCAGGCAAGTTGGGCAGTTAGGAGGACTCTGGCGGTATCTCGGGATGTTCTGTTGTTTGACCTCCTTAGGGTGTCTCATCGTATTTTTATTTTATTAATCGCTTCCGCATTTAAAACATTTTGTCAGACATCTGGATTCTTTTATTACTGTTGGACCACTGGATTTTGTTTGGTTAATGGGATGTTTGTGCCCCATTCTTTTTGTGGAATTTATTGGTTAGGGATGTTCTGAATAAATAAAAATGGTTGATTGATTGGTGGATCCTTGCTTGGGAGTTTTTATAAAAATTTCTTTTTAGGCTGCATGTTCTACGAGCTTTGATCTTGTGGTTCATGGCCGGTCACTTCTCATTTTTGGGGTGTGACAATTGTGGTATCAAAGCCAGGTTTGAAAAAAAAAACTTTTGCATTCATTTTGTATCATTTTCTTTTAGTGGAGGTCCAAGTCCCCAGAGTCCTACTGCCATTTGTGAGAGTGTTTGTTAGTTAATGTGTATCGGTACCCGCATAGTATTGTGGAGATAGTAGTCATTCGGTGGGAACATTATTTTTCTGTAGACTTTGGATAGGTTATTGGAGGAGAATGTGGCATATGTGATTTTGTTTGTTATTTGGATCATCGCCCTTATTTTACAAGTACTTTGGTCATGGAATGTAGTTGGAGTATGATATTGAATCTTAAGAAGTATTGGTGGTAGTACAGTTGGAAATTGACTTGAAGAATGTAACTTACAGGATTGCTTCAATTTGGTATTGACGAAGGGCTAGCTTGAGTTTCTTACTTGTAGTACTCGGTACATCCCGGATAGTCTTGAATTGTTGTTGTTTGATTGCTCCTTTGTCCCTCTGGTTGAGATTCTAGTAGATATTTGGTTATGTTCTATTAGGAAAGGTCAATAATTATGCTTGCCTAAGGAACTACCCCATGAAGTGGGTGTAGTTGATCGTTGAAAGTGGGTTTTTCTAAGCATAGTATTAGCTGTTCAGTTTTGAGGGTTTGACCCAAACAAAAAAAAAATAGATAGGCTTTGGCTAGGGTACGGTCGCTTGATTGGTATTGGCAAGCTTTGGGTTATGGCTGTATCAGCATGTGAGTGCTTTGGTTGGTTTGAGTCTATGGAAAAGATTGTTACAGTATGTTTGGTGATTAGACAATGAGGTTATGGAGTGCACTGGTGGTGCTTTGAAATTTTAATGCATTACGGTATCGCTATTATTGAATTATGGGAAGTTTTGAAAAGAGAAAATTTGTTTGGGTAAACTTATGTGATTAGAGTTGTCATCGGCCATTTGAAGTAAATATGGAGTGTTATCGACTTGATCATTAGTAGTTTTGGGGTTCTTAGTTTATTTGTTGCGAAAGGTTAAAACTCTTACTTTTGGGGATAATTTAGAGACGGTTTTGAAATGACGAGGGAATATTCTGTGGTGTAATATTTTGGGTTAGTACATGGAGTTAGTTCTCAAGGTATGAGGTGAATGTTAGAAATTTGAGGCAGTGATGTGCATTATATGTTCTTTTGGGAAGTGAGAATAGAGGCTAGTTAATTTGATTAATTATTAGTTTTGAGGACACCATTCAGTTTGGGTAATTGATAAAGGCTGCGGATATATGTAGAATGACCCTTGAAATTTTTGGATGATTCAGTGGAGTAAAATCTTATTTATTCTTCAGCAATATTATTGTTTGCTGTCTTAAACTTTACTTGAGGTGATCTGATCTCATTGCATTTATTGAATAAGTCATGTCTTGCCACCAATGTTGAATATGTGGAATAGGGTGTGAAGTTTGGGAGCCTTGTTTGTTTTCTAAAATTTTAATCTGGATTTGATAATTTGTTTGGACTCTCTTGAAGATTGATTTGAGAATGTTTCAATGAAACTGTTTGGAGGGTATGGGAGTATGATGTTTTGCTGATTAGTAAACCAATCATAACAAAAGGTGATCTGTTGAGCCATACGACTTGTGGTACTGTAATAAATCAAAGCTTTGAGGTCTAAGGAGTTCCTTAGTAGACTTTGGATTTTTGCAAGTGATGGGATGTTATTAGTTCATTGTTGGAGTAGTTCATTGTTGAAGTAGTTCATTGCTAGAAGAACAATCCTTAGAGTTTGGCTTACTTAGTTTGATCTAGAATTATTTTAATTCTTTCCATGACTACTAATTCTAACCTTGATTGACTAGTTGGTAGAATATCTTGTTGGTTAGTATTAAGTTAGTTTCTTTTAGGTGAAGTTGGAACATAATATCAGGGAGATTTTTGTGGAAGTATTCATGTTGGTTTGTAGCTACGAATGGTAGTAAGACGTCATGGAGACTAGTATGTATTTTTACAACTTAAATGTTAATGGAGTTGACAGTGGGATAGAAAATTTGATAGCTAGAAATGCGATATTGGATCTCAACGTATCACTTCATTTTATTAAAAAAAAAAAAGGGGAAAAGAGATGAATGTGATGGGGTTTTTGACTTCTTTTTGTGTGTTATTGATGGAGCTTTACAAGTATATCTTTGGGGATCGATGATGTAGGTAGTTTATAGATTTAGTCTGTTTAGGTTAGTAGTTTTTGTGATAGCCATAAAAGTTTGTTGCAACAGATATCATTGATTAGTCATTTGAGTGAATTGAGTACGCTCAGCTTGAGTGTGGTTATTGTCTTGGAAAACTAAGAATTGGATTTCCGTATGTGATTTGGTACAGTGTGAATGGTGCTTTATTAGGTGTTCAACAGGATAGGAGGATGCACTATTGTTTAAAATATTAATTTTAGAGTTTGGAGAATTGGTTGTGATGGTCTTATTCAAACATTTTATTAGTGTTTTGTGTTATGCTTCGGGTGCCTACTGAAAAATAGGTTGATATGAAATGAGGAGGATTGATGAGATGAACCAATGAGATTTCGGATTTTTAGAAGACATGATGCTTTTGATTGCAATAATCCTTTTGTTTGAGTTGTTATACTGATGTCAGATTTTATGTATTGGTGGTCGACTTGGAACAAGATTAGATGCACTTGGATGGACTAATATTAGACATAATGAGGTAGTAACTATTGAATGGTTGGCAAATTTTTGGAGTTCTTGGATATTCGAGATGTTCAATCTTATGGAGGCATGATTCTTTTCGGAGTTTCAAATAACTGCAAACATTTCTTTGATCTTGATGTGAGTGATACGGAGTTGCTAAGAGATTATAACTCTTATATGAAAGTCGAGTTTGAAGTTTGTAGTTGATTGGCTCACTAAGTCAGTACATTTTATTGCTATTAACATGATGTATGAAGTTGGATAGTTGGTGCAATTGTATTTTAACGAGATTGTTAGATTCCCTGGTGCACTTGAATCAATTATGTCAAATCGTGTCCCCATTTTGTATCTGAATTTTGGGTGCCTTAAAGATAGCGATGGATACTCACTTATTTTTTTTTTAGGTTTTGCTTAGCGATGATCAAAGTGAGAGGACTATATAGATTTTGGAGGATTTATTGAGACCATGTACCTTAGAGTGAAAAGAAAATTTGGGATGATCAATTGCCGTTAATGGAATTTATGTACAATAACAGTTATCATTTGACTTTGGGAGTTACTCCATACGAGGCTTTATATGGACAAAAGTGTAGATCCCCTATATGTTGGCATGAGGTTGGAGAAAGGCAACTTTTTGGACATGACTTGGTGGAGGATGCGAATAAAAAAAAAAACTATTTGGGAAAGGTTTGTAAGCACTTGGAATAGATGGAAAAGTTATGCAGATAATCGTAGGAGGGATTTGAAGTATTAGATGGCCCTATGAATATTTTTGAAATGATGGAAATCTAGTGACTATTATTTTGACATTCTTTTACAATTTTGGTAGTCTTAATTTGATTGACGGAGTTGGTTGATTAACTTCTTTGATAGATTTGGGCTAGCTCAAGTTCTGGTCATATTGTAAGAGATACTTTTTTGAACAGTCATTGGAAGGATTTGGAGTTTGTAACTAGAGATATTGTACTTCTTAAGGTGTCCCCATAGAAAGATGTTATTCGGTTTGACAAAAAGAAAAAAAAAAAAATGAGTCCTCGCTATATTGGGCCGTTTGAGGTTTTGGAAAGGATAGTTGAGGTGGCGTATCGTTTGGCGTTGCCAGCCTCCTAGTTTGGCTAATGTTCATAATGTTTCCATGTGTCGATGTTGAGGAGGTGTGTTCGTAGTCCGTCCAATGTTATTGATTAAGAGGCACTTCATGTTCAAGATGATTTGACCTATGATGAGCAACCCGTTGAGATACTTGATATGAAGAGAAAGGCACTTCGGAAAAAAAAAAAATTGGTTAAACTATTGTGGTGTGCACTCGGTTTATGAAGTTACTTTGGAGCGTGAAAAGAAAATGCACAGAAAATACCCATGTTTGTGCGCTTGTGGTTAGTATGCAATTTCGAGGACGAAATTTATTTTAAGGGGGGAAGGATGTTACGGCCTTGAATTTTAATTTATTTTATTAATTAATTTGGCCATTATTTAATTGGGTGTTGTGGTTGGGTCCCAATTAATTATTTTTGTGTGCACCATAGGTACAATTGTCGTAATTATTATTACATGGGTATAAGCTTAATTAACCATAGTAATTTAGTTTTTACCCCAGTTAAAATATTAGATATTTTGTTAAACTAGATTGCTATAATTGTGGATGTTTGTTGTTAGTGGGAACTACCAAAGGCTATAGTTATAGGCTAAGTAGGGTTTCTATTAGTTTGGACGTATCGTTCTGAGGAAAGAAAAGGGGCGCAGCTTCGAGGGTTCTTCGAGTTCAAGTATTGCTTCAACTGGTGGTCTTGGTTTCTCTAAAATAGGTACTTTGCTCTTTAATTGGTACAGTTGCTTTCTAATCTACAGATATGTTTTAGTCTGCACCGAGTTCTCTTCCTCGTAATATTATTGGGTGTGTTGGGTTTGTGGCAAGGCGAGAGGGAAGGTGGACGGGTGCTACGTTGGTTTGTGCGTGGAGGATTGACAAAAAATTGTCAGATGACCTTTTGATATATTGGCAATTAATTCCCTTTCGATTAAATTATTCAGACGGTGTTTTGTGTTTCGAAGATGGCTGTTGTGGTGGATATTGGAGGATTAGGTAATGGTTAATGACTAAAGAAAGTGCAGAAACTAGAGTTTAGAACAGAAAGTTTGACGTGGTGCGAGTAGGAAAATGAATGAATTACTTGGACGTAGGTGGGAATTTGGGAATGGAGAACAGGTTGCTGGATTGGAGACATATTGTTGGAATTGGAAATTAAAGTTTGGGTTTTGTACGGTTCTCGTGGATGTTGATTGAGTTAGTTTTAGGATTAGTTAATTTTAATTTTGCATTAGCCCTAATACAGTTAGTGATAATAGTACTACATGATTCTTTGTCCAGGTTAGACTCGTTTCGCGTTGTTCATTTGCATTAGCTTTGGACCCAGGTGAGTGGTTAAGCATGTTACGTATTTGCGAACTTTTCCGTATCCCTTAAATTATTGTTTTAGAAAATTAATGATTGAAATTGGGAACATATATTTGTTTTATTTGGTTCGTGAAATTGGCATGCGGATTGGTGAAACCATTTGTTGATCGAATAATCTTTTGGTGAGAACTTTGTGGATATTGATGGGAACATTTATTTTGGAAGTCCAGGGAAATTAATCCTCTGTGTGCGGGTGACTCTGGCCATTAGGGAAGAGACCGGATTAGGCCGGTGACCCTAATGCTCAACGGTTGTTATTGACCGGATCATTCTTAGGGAAAAGTTCCACGGGCTGCCTACTCGTGGTGACTCTAAGTTTCGATATTGGATCCAATTTTGAGATATTTATTCACTGGCACTCGGTACTATTGATTTTGGTTGTGGTTCCCCATTGTTGTTGGAGATTGGATTGAGAACACCATTAAGATTTATCGGATGAATATTTTATTGGATTAATGGATTATTTTGTTGTTCACCGCATATGCCAAATTTATATTGACATGGTAAATTATTTTAATCCCCGTTTCAGAACTTTATTTTAATATACATGCTTTGCTACTCACTGAGCTCGTCAGCTGACGGATTTATTCCAACTTCTTTTTCAGGCAAGTTGGGCAGTTAGGAGGACTCTGGCGGTATCTCGGGATGTTCTGTTGTTTGACCTCCTTAGGGTGTCTCATCGTATTTTTATTTTATTAATCGCTTCCGCATTTAAAACATTTTGTCAGACATCTGGATTCTTTTATTACTGTTGGACCACTGGATTTTGTTTGGTTAATGGGATGTTTGTGCCCCATTCTTTTTGTGGAATTTATTGGTTAGGGATGTTCTGAATAAATAAAAATGGTTGATTGATTGGTGGATCCTTGCTTGGGAGTTTTTATAAAAATTTCTTTTTAGGCTGCATGTTCTACGAGCTTTGATCTTGTGGTTCATGGCCGGTCACTTCTCATTTTTGGGGTGTGACAGATACATCTAGCCTTTGCTTGATTCTGTAAAACTAGGGGGGAAAAGGTAAAGAAAATTAATCTATTATGTTTGATTTTGGAAATAAGAGTAAGCCAATAATATGTAATGAGAGTGAGAAAATAACAGGAAAAATAAGTGACGGAAAATTGTTTTCCCTCTACTTCTTCTTTGCTTCGTTTCCTTTTCATCCGCTACTCAGAACCAAGTAGAGTAGGAAAAATAACTGTTTTAAATTCAGTTTTTATCTTCTTTCCTTGAGTTGTAAGCAAAATGCAAGATTTGATGAACCTTATTTGTATCCACGAGAAACAAAACCCACGAAAACGATTGACAAAGTAATATGAACTTAAAACTTGCAAACAGCAATAAAAGAAAAACTTCATACGATTAAAAAACTTAAGGAAAAGATGCTGACATACACCTACTGTTGCAGGAGAAGCCTCATCCCATCCATCACTATAATCTCCTTCATCCGCCATATCCCCCCTTGGACTTCAAGCCAACTTGACATTTTGAATATCAGCAATTGACGCCAAAAAGTTGATGGTGAGCAAAATAGCTTCTCCCTTTCAAGGCCGAAAAAGAAGAGGAAGAAATATAGGGTAAACACAAACCTGTAGTCTATGAAGCATGGGCACTTTGGTTACTCAATCTCAAGCTAAGTCCCGCAACTTCTTTGCCAGTTCAGTATCATCCAAAGTATTTGCCACATCCCTTTAACCCATGGATGCAATGCCATGCCACATAGCTGCCTCCCCCCTACAAGCAACTCCATTTACATACTTATTAAATTCTGTAAGGTTCTTTCTTACCACAGTACTAATTATGAATACAAACATTTTTGCTAACTCATTACTGAGAAAAAAAAGGGGGCATTTTTTGAAGTTCGAGCAGGCGAGCATGGACAAATACTTTCAAGAAAATTCTTGGACAAACTAAGAACTCAGGGTATTCCCCTCAATTTTGGGTAACTCAAAATGATGAACAAGTGTATACTGACTATTTCATAAACTGCACCAAAAGAAAGCTTCACTCTCCCTCTTTTCTTCTGTATTGGTCACATTAATTATGTAGAAGGAAAGCTGGAAGTTCACACAAAAATGTGCCTTCAAGTAACATCTTTGGCCACTCAGAATGCAGGCAACAGGTAATGCACCCTCCTATGGGCGCTGACATTCCTACTGAGGTTGCCCCTAAGGGTAAAGTTTGGGAGGTGAAATCGGGCGGGGAGGGGGGGGGGGGGGGGGGGGGGGGGTGGGGTTGGTGGGAACCTATTCCAACTCCACCTGCAGGCCTTGAGCCTACTGTAATCAGGTCTGGTTCCTCTGTTGGAGAGCTCCCATGCTGCAATCACTTTGATGTGCTAAAATTGATGAATGATCCAGACGATGATGCTCGTGTAGAGGTAATGGATTCAGTAGTTGCTGAGGTGATTATTGATTCTGAAGTCTTGGTTAATAGGGAAGCTATGGATATTGCTAATGTTGTGACTGTCTCCAATTCAAGTAAGGATATGGGGGAGTCCTCTTTGTATGCTGCTCTACCAAATGAACTTGGTGTGGGAATGGTTGACCTGATGCTATTTTCCTGGCTTTAATGTCTGTGAGCAAAGAGAGCATTAGTAAGCCTAATGAAGGGAAGAACCCTGGGGCAGCAAAGAGGGGGGGCTGGAAACCTAAGAATCGATGATTAAGTTCTCTTCTTGGAATATTAGGGGTCAAAATAATCCCATTAAACAAGTCGAGATTAGGAGGTTTATTCTTGCTAATAAGTTGTCCTTGATGGGTATTGTTGAGTCTAAGATTAGACAGTAGAATTTGGCAATGTCAATGAAGAAAAGCCTGCCTGCTGGATGGGATTATGTTCACAATATCGGAACAGGTTCTGTTGCTAGGATAATTGTGGCTTGGGATACTCAAGGTCCTAAGGTAAGCGTGATTGCTTCCTCAGACCAAATCTATTTTCATATAAAGTGGACGCAAAACTACTTGCTGATAACATGGGAGGAACGATTTGAACCAGTCTACATCAGAAAAAACACAGAGTGCAAGAAGCCAAACTTGATTTGTCACAAAAATAAGGTTAAGTTTTCATGTCCAAATCAATGGCCTAATGAAGCTATGATATTTTTTGGTTGTAAAGGCATGAAACCGAGCCATTGGTCATAAAGTGGTAGCATTCGCTGCTCAACGCCTCTTAACAGGTTTAATATTATCTGCAGTTTTTACAGAATGGACTGCATGAAAAGATCTGCATTTCTTTCTTTTTGATTTCAATTGTTTTCAATAGTTTAGCTTCATTCAAAGCCCATATAAATTGTGTTCCAACTACCCTCCGCCTCCGAAGAAAATACTCGTTCAAGAAACCCTATAAAATTAGGAAAAATCTTCAAAACCCCAATCTGCTCCAATTTCAAGGATTTAACTAAGGAAAAATGAACCAACAATTAACCAAGCTTCCATCTGAGGAAAGCTCAAACTCTGGGCAGTAACTTCGTTTATTCCAAACCTAGTCTATGGAAGGTACAATTTGAAAACCCAAAAAGCAAAAATGATTGGCCGTAAGTACTAGTTGAACTTGCAGGAGTGCATAGTCGAGTCCTGCTAACGGGTCAAGGACAGAGGTTGGAGGTGACTTATCATCTGAAATGTCAACAACTGGGATCAACCTATAGACAGACCAATGCATTTCACTCAATGTTTCATGAAAGAGCAAAAGTATAAGCTTGTAAACGGTTTACCAGCAAGCTATCAGCATTTTATAGGTTCTATACAGTATGCTAAAGCAGCTGATAAATCTGTCAACTGAACTTATTCCAATCCTTCATCTAGCTAAATTCCTCAGAAGCTCAATCAACATAATGTTCAAAAATAAAACAGCACAGGATGATATGTCTTGAGATATTACTATATCTACTATGACTGGATAGTTTATTATGTCCAACTACTAAACCGGACCAAGTAACTACAAGAAACGTCCAATGAAATGTCGAGGATGATATAGTTCAATTAAAGTCTATGTTTTATCTTCTGTGGAGTTTGTCTTCTGTTTGTTTTTAGCTGTGAATTCTGGTGGTTGTCATGGCTATCCCATGGCTTCTGTTCTCTGTGTGGCTTTTGCCTTTTGGTAATGCATTAGCTTGCTGGGAAGAAAACATTCATGAAAAAGAAACAGCAGGATATAAATAGCATATTGAAACTGCCATGGTTGAGAAAGACATCACAAATCATCTGTACGGTAAGAATCAAGGGGCACGAGGAATCTTCCCATATAAAAGCTTCCCATATAACAGTTCAGATAAGGGCGGGCTGACAAATGCAAGAAGTCTTGCCCAAGAATCGTACATGCCAAAGAAAATTCTTATAACATTGTGAATTGGAGACTTAAGGAACATTCTTCCTTTTCTGAATCTTACATGAAATTTTAACGCCAAAACCTCAATTGCACGAATTTGTTACAGTCGAATCATCATTGGTTGCAAACTTGCACAAGTGTTTCCTTTAAAAATTTCCTATCGACAAAAAGTGGTCCAAGTGCACGAATGTGTTGGAGTCGAAACCATTGATGGTTTCAACAAGTGTATCTTTTCTAATTTCCTAGTCAAATAGAAATTGGGCCAAGTGATTATATTCCTACAATTAAATCACCAATAGTCACCACATGAGCATTTCCCATCCTCAAATCGATGAAATCGATTGTTATCCCTCACAATAATTACTCTTCCACTGCACTTGGACATAAATTTTATTGCAGTGTGACAATCACCACACACACGCAAGTTCTTCATCACTCGAATCGGCCTTTCGGGTGGAAAAGTAATGAGCCCAAATGCAATGGCCAGTCTTTCGCTATGATATCTAATTGCCTGATTCTTCTCATCACTACCCACTTCTCGCAGCACAAAACTGGTATCCTCAACATAACCGGCATGCTCCATTTCTTCCCCCAATTCCTTCAACTTCAGGTAAATTTCACCAGATATCGGGTGACGCCTATCCCCTGCAGCAAATGTATGAACACAATTTCCCTGCTTGACCCCTCGGTCCCTGCTTGACCCCACTTACACCTGTTTCCTTCTTCACCCCTCGGTCCCTCAGCATTTTCCTGGCTTTGGCTGCATCCTCATATCTTCCAACGGCGGCATAAGCATTAGCCAGTAGCACGTGCATTCCTGAGCTCACCTGACCCAACTCAAAGACCCTATCTGCTGCATAAACTGCCAATTCTGTGTCCTTATGAATTCGACAACCAGTCAATAAAGCTCCCCACACTGATTCTATTGGTTTTATGGGCATTCCATTGAAACTGCATCATGTAATCTCCCCGCACGCCCAAGCAAATCCCATGGAAGCATAATGCTGATCCCCTGGTTCAATCCCATACACCTTCATTAGCTCAAAGTAATGCTTCCCCTTTTCAACGAGTCCCGCGTGGCTGCAAGCATATAGAACACATAAAAAAGTTATGAAATTCGGTTTCATACACACGCTTTCCATCTGTTTGAACAAATCAAACGCTTTTTCTATGTGTGCATGTTGAGCACAGGCAATAAGCATTGCATTCCACAAGCCTAGGTTCCTTTCTGGTATCTCTTCGAAAACCTGGTAAGCTCCTTCAATTACTCCGCACTTGGAGTACAAAGAAACCAGAGAACTACCCATAAAGCTCGATGAATCATAGCTCGTCTTCAAGCACGAACCGTGTATTTGCTTTCCCAATTCAAGAAGAGTAGAATTGCCACAAGCTCGTATTACACTCGAAAAAGTGAAATCATTAACATCCAAACCCTCCCACAACGCTTGCTTAAATAGCCTCAATGCCTCCTCATCCTCACCCAATTGGGTATACCTACATATCATGCCACCTCAAGAAACCACATTTCTCAACGGCATTCCATCAAACACTGTCCTTGCATCTCGAATCTCCCCGCATTTCGCATACATATCAACCATAGAACTCCCCACAAATACATCCCCATCAAACCCAGTTTTCAAAGCAAGACAATGAACCGATCTCTCAAACTCACACCACGAAAGCATCCCGAAAGCTTTCAAGGCACTAGGGAATATATGGTCGTCGGGCCTAACACCGAAACCAAGCATTCGGTGAAAGAACTCGACAGCGACACAAGGAAGCTCATTCTGCGCGAAGCAAGAAATGACAGAGCTCCAAGTGGTGGAAGACTTCACTTGGGTCTCTTCGAAAACTCGTTGGGAGTCGAACGGGAGCAAGGTTTTCGAATAGAAGTTGATGAGGTGGTGGGAAATCAGCAGGATTGCTTGGAATCCTGTTTTGATGATGTGGGTGTGGACTTGGAGGCCCTTGGGGAGAGTTCTTGATCGGGTTAGAGAGAGGAGGAGGTTAGAGATGTTTCTGTAGTTTTGTTTGAAGTTGAATTGGTTACTCAATGGGTTGAATTGGTTACTCAATGGGTTATTCAATGGAATCTGTAGCTGCGTTTGTTGGTGGGTAGTTCTTAGAGGAAGTGGATGAAGCATTAGTGTGCTTTAGTTCTAGGAGTTCGAAGCTTCAAACGAGATTTGGCCATGGGCAGCAATTGGCTCGTTTTCTGTCAGTTTGAAAAGGAGTTAGATGGCGGGGATCAAAGGGCTCTTTCACTTTTGTCCTCGATACTACTAGCGTTGTACCTGTTCGATGCATGGGGCCAAAAAAACCAACATGATTTTTTTAATCCTGTGCATCGAACGGGCACAAGGCTAGTAGGATAGAGGGAAAAAAATTGGTTTATAGGCACCCAAACTGATGTTAATTACTCAAATCCAAGATACACAGATATATCATGTTAAAACATGCATCTACACGTAAGAGGTAGAAGGCGAGAGAAGAAATAAAATCATTAGAAATAAGCCAACTAAATGCATTGTTAAAATCATCGGAGCAAGATACCTGGAAAAGATTTTTGAAAAGACTCTTCTACTATGTATCCAGTAGCCAACTACAAACTGCAAGAATTGAAATGCCGAAGTACTTAATTAGTAGCGGCTGTATACAAACAACAAATTTTAAATAAACCAAGTATCAAAGACGTCCTATGCTGAAAAGTGTAACTCAGATGCTGAAAGGGAACGAAGATTTTATTCATATGAAAATTTGAGAATGGTGTTCCCCATAACACCATTTTGATGCTAAGGAGGGAAAGCTGAATGTGGGATACCATTTTCCGAAAGATCCAACGAACTTTGAGCAACTGAAACAATATCCAGAATTTGAGCTTGAAGATGTCTCGTCTGTTTGCTTCAAATCAGAGGCATTCTGAATACGTGCAGATCAAGAATTCAAGATGGCTTCCATCAGATTATCAATTTCGATCTGGTTTAGGTTGCATTGATTGGATCTTGATGAACTAATTTTGCATTCCTATTCTCCTAGCTTTAGCTAGTGTATGATTGCGAGGCTTTTTCAAGGTCTTACTAAAATTTCCCTCTTGCCATCATGTTTGCCCAAAAGAAAAAAAAAATACCAAACACGGAACTTTACATATATTGGTCCATCTCAATTTTGGCACCAGCAGTTCGATACTTGGATCAATATATTAGTCCTTCCTTTAGGACTTGGCATTAGACTCAATAATATTGTGAATCATATATATCCAAATACAGCACATTACCATCTTCAAGGATCAGACATGTGAAAACCAAACTAACATAAAGGAAACCTAATTAATTAGATGCCTTTCCTAACTGGATTTCAGAGATTAGTGAAGAGAAGCGATGCCCTGTATATGCACATAGAATCTGTTCAAGAATGGTTTGGAATTAAGACGGTCGAAGGGGGGAGGGGGAGTCGTGCCCATTCTCATATATACCAGTGACATGAAAATCTTATTTACATTTCATCAAACACATAGAAATGGGAGCATAGAGTTTGGACGATCTTAAATTATCGGTACTACAATAGACGAAGCAGAGAGAAAATCATACCTAGTGGTAGCAGAACTGAGCGATGCAAGATCCAAATTGCTTTCATTTGTCAAAATCTTAAACCTGCCAAATGAATTCGCACATAAAGGATGAGTGAAGCATTCTGTCGAACACAAAAAGGCAGTCAATTGTAACTGTCCAACTAACCAAAATCCAATTACTGCATATGGGAAACAAAACACAGATTTTGAATCGCTAACTCAGTGAAGAGAAAATCAACTTACACCCCCTCGCCTCTGAACCTCGCCAGGCCCGTGATCAACAATTGGCCCCTCGCCTTTGAACCTCGCCTCTGAAAGACGCATATGAGAGAGAGAATTCTAGATGGGAAAAGACGAAAAAGAGGGAGAAAAGGAGTGGAGGAAGAGGAGTCCTACCAGGTGGAGAGAGCGGGGCGTGGGGCGGTAGTCCTCGGCGGGGTGGGGTGTGGGAGAGAAGCGTGGGTTGGTGGCGGTTGAGGAGTGCAGAGAGAGCGAGAGAGAAATCTCTCGATAGGGAGAGGGAGAGAGAGGGAGAGAGAGAGAGAGAGAGATTATCGCGGTGGGATTCATGCTCCACTCCCAGCCGCTTTTTTTTTTTGTGTGCGTGTGTTTTACTGACAAACTCTCAGCCGAATTAGGCCGGTTCCGGATTCTCAAATAAAAATTTATTTTAAACTTAAAAAATACTAATAAACTTACAAAAAATAATTTCTTAATTTTTTTCTAAGATTTGATAGATCTCAATAAAATTTATAAAATTAGATCATATTGCATATTTTTTTATTTTAATAAATCTATTATTTTTAAGTTAAAAATAACAAATAAGTACTTATTTTCAAAAGAGGTAAATCCGACCTTAAAGAAGTAATTGGAGGTGACAAGTGTTGTGTGTTTTTTTACTGTTTTTAAAAAGTAAAAAAATCTGAAAGTTAAAGAGTTGGAGGTTTCAAGGTTTTGGAGACTCACACATATTTCTATATAGTATATCGATAGAGATAGAGATAGATTGATTTCAAATGTGTTTATGTTGTTCTACTATTTCATATTTTCATCCCTATTTGCTATCAACTCCACTAGACATTTACTCTCAGAATAATAGACTACTTCTCGAGGCAAAATCAACTTTTAATCTTATGGTTGAGATGATTGTAATTTAGGTCACATAATCTTCTAGTAGTACCCTTCTATTCGGCTCTAAATCCTTGCCCACGTTAATTTTAGTTGTTTAAAATATTTTCGAAAGGCTCGTTTCGTTTGTACTTAAGCTTTCGCTTTCGTATTATGTGACCTAATTTATATTACTTCATTTCAATTTCTTGATCAAAATGTTGAGTTGGATAGTGCAAGAGTTTTTAGCACATTAAATATCTATGAATCTAAATTTTTGAGCTAACAATAAAAAGATTTTTCTCAAATAATACAACGGACAAAACAAGGGAACAAACATGATTCTCATGTTTAGTACGTGTTCTATTGTTATTTTCCCTCTTTGTTTTAATCTTTTTTCCCTATTCTTTCTCGTCTACCTCATCTATCTCATTAATTTGTCTTCCAACAAATTGGTGAGAAGGAAAAGGTATTTTTTTTTTGTCCAACCAATATAGTTGCATAATTTTGCATGGGACGAAAACCATCTATTTGGAGAGAAAACATTACATGCCACTCTTAATTGCAACTATAACATATGTATAATTTTATGGTTAAGAACGATGCTATGGTATCTCCACTTTTGCCTAGAGGACACGGTATCTCTATATAACACTTTCCAAAAATGGAATAATATTTATTATTATTATTATTATTATACTTTTCAAAAACTTTAGGGACCATAAATAAATACATATGGGATAATTTAGGGGATAAAAGTGAAAATAAGAGTTTTCCAAATAATTGTCACGTCCAGGCTATTCAAAAACCCTAGTTTCACGCAGTTTCAACTGATCGGCTCCCAAAATCTTTCCCTCACTCGAAAAAAACACCCAAATGAATTTTTTTTGATCAGTGTTTTTGCACAATGGAACACGAACAGGCGATGTGGACGTCACCGGAGTCCAACTCGATGGTATCGGCGACGATCGGTCGAGCGATGAGCACTCTGCTAAGCGCCCGCCCCAAGAAGCTCGAGGACGCCGTTTCTCGGCTCGACTCAGCCCCGCGAAGAAGCTCTGTTGGTGCGTTTTTGTAGCGATTTCTGTATTTGTAACTACCAAACGGTCCTGCCCAAGGAGGGCCGCTAAGTCTGGTTGCCCCCTCTCGACCCTTTCAAAGAAAACACAGTCATAGCACTTTTTGTGCAATTTTATGAAGTTCGTCACCAAGTGGTGTGAGTGATTGCGTGGAGCACCACCACGTGGTGTTCGTAGCCATTCTCCATTAGACATTGGCGTGAAAGGCATTATAATGTGATTTTCTAATTATATGTGATTGCAGGGACGGAGCCTATATACTGTCATTGGATTTTTTTTTTATTTTTACATATAATAGCAGTGTTTCTTTTTCTTCTTGCAGGGGCGACCGCCCCTATTGGCCCCTCTCTAGCTCCATCCATCCCTGTGTGATTGGAAGTAGAAATGATTTTAACAAGGTTTTATCACTTTTTGCAGCTTCTTTGGAAGAATCACTATGGATTCTTCACTCTTTTGTGATAGATGCAGCAAAGAGGGAAGAGCCATTGGATGGAGTTCTTGTTCCCATGATTGAACATGTATCTTTCTGGACATCCACTTGTCTTTCTATCTTGCAGTTAGTTAAACATGATGAAGGACACATTTGTTATGAAACGTATGCCATGACTGTCAGGAAGTGAGATATCTTGCTTTCAACATCCTTTTAAGTCAGGAGCTACGATTTTGATTTCTGGCTGTCAGGAACTGAGATATCTTATTAACTATGGAATCTGGTAGTGTGGAAATATATGAGTTATTGAGTACTGGTTATAATGCTTACCTTTATTGACTTATGGGCCTATGGCAGTGTAATATTAGTAGTTTTATTAGTCAATAAGTTTCCGACGGGCCACCCATCTACAAAAAGAGGCCAATAACAAGAAGGCCCCATCCATCTGTTGATTTATGGAATGGTTCAATAACTTCAATTGGTAAATAAGTTCTCATAACGACAAGGCCACCCGTATACGAAAAGAGGCCAATAACAAGAAGGCTGCATACACATGATTGTTGAGGAAATCATATCAAGAAAATTGGTTGAGAGGACTGCATTCTCGACCCCCAAGCAAATCAAATTACTAGCAAGAGAACTGTTGAGACTATAAGCCCATAAAGAGTATGATCGATTCCTATCCCGTCAAATTAACCACTTCAAACAAAGAGGGTTCATTTCCCCAAAGTTCCTCCTGCTCTTCCCCACCTTAATGCCTCTCAAACAATAAAGAAGAAAATTTTTTTTTGAACGGCAAAAGTAAAGAAACTTTAACATGCACTCTGGGAAGACCTACTCCATTCTAAGCCATAAGGGATCTACTGCCAAAGGTCCCACGCTGCCGAATAGAAAAAAGGGTTTTGGTTTTGTTGGGAAGAGGTCTTCTTTTTTGGTTCTTCTTGGACCTTGTACCAAGATAAGGTTTCTTTGGCGCTTTTAGGTTCCAAGGTACCACTTGCTATTTCATTTCTGCCATTGCTTTTACATGAATGGCTACCAAGTGAACTCTCCTGATTCTTTCTATTGCTTCCTTTGATCTTTTCTCTTTTGTTGGGTTTATGGGGTGCATTATATTTCCATGCGAGATAGCATGCTGCCAATTCCTTGTCCTATCCATTTACTGGTTGCAAGTTCCTTCTTTATTCACCCATATCTTAGTGTCTTATTTATTTATTTACTATTACAGCAGTTCTATTGATCTCTTATTCATTTTAGAATTGCCATTGATACCCTTTGGCTTTTACCAGTCATTGAAATACAAGGAATCAAAGTATGGCAACCAAGCAATGATACTTTTGAATTGGCTCTTCCAAGATGAAGTTATTTTTCAAGCTCTTGCAACAAATCTTGCCAGCATCATCATTAGAAAAGAGGATCGTTATATTGCTCTTGGCTGGTGTATGCTAGTACGTGGTCTTGTAGGGTATGAGATCAAGACAAAGCAGTTAGAAAATAATGGTAATGTGACAAGTGCCTTTTTACCTATTTGTGTATTATACGTGCTTGGAAGTTTCTAAGGATAGGGATCATGTCAGTTAAATGCGACTTTTAGTTTCCTTCAACATGGGTATCCTTTTCAGGGATGTGTATGAATGAGTGTTTGGGTGTAGGACAACCCTCCTCCTAATCTTTCTGAATCCAACTTCAAAAATATCCTTAGGCACAGCTTGGTATGGGCTTTTGTTGCAAGTTCAATGAATCCTTGAACTTGATCGCAAATAGAGTACATAAAGTGGTTTAGATATCCCAGTCTTTAACTAGGGAGTGGTGAAATAAGATTCATGTAGGCTGTAGCTAATCCCATGTATTTGACAATGTTTACTTGTTATGTCATAAATATAGCTATGTACTCGATCTGAATGTTAACTATAGCTATAAGTAACAGTGTCGTACAAAAAAATTTTAAATTTGGAGCGGTGCCGATATGGAGGGGTTGATGCTTCTCATGTTCTTGTAGCTTTCCAATGCAACACCGTAAACTTATGATGGACCAAGATGTATTTCAAAGTTCATTTTTAGAAACTTGTGCTTTTCTTTGGGTTGTGGAGGTCCACCTGCATTCATAGACAGAAATTTCCCACCATACTAACTTTTGTGTGACAGAAATTGAATTGCATCTTAGGGATACCTTCTCTGATGTTTTCCAGGTTTGACTTGTAGGCGTTGTTTTACCGCATAACGTCCCTTGAGTTTCTTGATTTTTGGAGGTTTAGGAAGGGGCCATCCGGCCAAATATACCTCCCATATGGAAGAAGGCGGCCTTTGGGCAAGGATACTTCCTCTATCGGGGGAAGGGGACACTTACGCTAGGATAAATGCTTTGGAGGGGCCATCCAACAAAAGACATCTCCTCCCTAGGAGGAAGGGGTTATCCGGTCAATTAGCATCTTCCCAAGGTGCGACTGGGCGCCTCACCTCTTAAAAAGCAACCGAGCGCGTTACCAAAAGCAACCGAGCGCCTTACCTCCAACTCCAAAGATATGTTCTTCTACAGGTCTTGCCTATGCTCTTGAGAGCTGCCACCGATAATGCTCTCTGGATTCTGTGAGTCCTGAATGAATAATCGAAGGCGACTCCAACACCATCCTAGGCTTGGGTCAGGCCTAGGTACCTCACTTTGGACTTAAGGAGGCTTGTGGTTATGGAGGCTAAAGCAAGGGATTTGTCAAGAAGTATAAGCCGCCCTCGGCGATTCTCTAACTTGACCGGTTCTTGGGAGAGAGGGTGTGTTGACCAACATCCGGCATCTCGGAAGATTTATCACACCTACCATCTGGCACCTTGAAGCCCACGTTATACCTACTAAACTTGGTAATTTGATACGGGTCTCCATGTATCACTCAAATGCCTCTGTTAGTCGTATGACAAAGCCCGAAGTCTGAACATAGACTGAAAGAGGAAAAAATGTCAACCTCCATTGTCCACCGATGGGCATGAGGCTGATAGCTTGCTCTGTCCTCCCCAAGGCTCGTATATAAGGGAGAGTTGACACCTAGTAGAGGAAGCATCCTATACACATATTGAAGGCATATTGAGTAATCATTAGTCTCTGATTATCTGATTGACCACTCCCCACTGCCATCTCTCTCTCTCTCTCTCTCTCTCTCTCTCTCTCAGGCTGCCCTGAGCACAGTGGTCTTGAGAACCATTGTAATTCCCAGCATATTCCCGGAAGGCTCGCTTCTGTCCCTTGTATCCACCTTTACTCAGCAATGTGGTGGATTAACTTAAATAGGAACACAAATATCCCGCTTACCTTTTTGGAGCGTTTATGATACTCGGGTTGTATTTAAGTACCCCGACAGTTTTTTTTTTGAGCACGGAAGCTAGTTAACAATTACAATATTCTAGATGCCTGCTGACTTCAAAATGTGGGTTGAAAGGGTAGTGTCCATTTTGACAAGTATCCTTTGGCCGTATTATCTTATTTAAGTCTGAGCTTGTACCTGAAGCAGGATAATCGTAGGCCCCGTTCCCAAACTCAAAATAACTACTTATTTTTTAAGAAGGCAATTTCAAGCTCAAAAATTATGTGCTTACGCAAATAATTTTCCTATCAATATGAATCTTGTTTGATAGATCTCATTGAGATCTTTTAAACGGTGCAAAAAAAATTGAAAAATTATTTTTCATGTACATTATTTTTAGTTTGAAAATGTGAAATAAGCTGTGTATTTTTTAAGAAGGTTTCTGGAACGGGGCCTTATACTTTGTGTCTTGCTTATGTCGTTTTCAAAAAGTGATTATTGTGTCCTCACCAGTCACTAATGGGCTTTGATGGTGCTGCAAAGCCCTTAAGAGATACTCTAAAATTAGATATACCAGGATCTCAGATATTTTTCTAGCTTGCAAGTTCGTGTTTATCAACTGAAGCATAGATTTGCTCAAAAAACAAAAAACAAAAAAACAGTTAAGCATAGATAACATCGGTTTTGACTGGTCAGCAACCAGTGGTTTGGGTCATGCTAACAAACCTTTTTTTTTTTAGAAATCAATGCTAACAACCTTGATATCAACGATTACTCCCTAGAGTCAATGCCCTTTGCATCTCTTGCTATTTGGATATCAGGAGCATGGGCAGGGTTCAGTCTGCACTCTGCAGAGATAATATCTGGTTTATGCGCACAAAGTGGCTGCTATTAACTCAAACTTGCATTTCATGGATTAGTGTCCGACCTTTTTTAGATGCAGTTAGCAACAGACTCCTTCGGGATGCCTCCAAAGAATTTCTATGCAGCTTTGTTGTTCAGCTCTACTGGTTTATTTTAAAGTCATGTGAAATCAATTTTGAAGCTTGTTGTTTTGTTGCTGTATCTGGGTTTTGTTTTTGTACAACCATATTGGTTTTGTCTTTCAAGTAATTAAGAAACAAGGACAGTATGATTTTGGTGCTCAACTGGTTTATTAAGATAACAGTATACAGTTCGGTTCTGTTCTGTTTCCTTATACGCAACCGAGCTACATGGTAAGAATTCCTGTCTTTGATGCTTCTTTGTCTGAATTAGTTTGATACTCCCTCCGTTCCAAATTGAGAGTCCCTCTTGGGAGTTCCAACTATTTAAAAGGACATGCAATCATTACACCTACAATACCTATCATTTCCATCATTACCCCTATATTTTACCTACTTTACAACACTTATATTCACCTACGAGGGACATTTTTGGAAAATCACCAAATTTTTCCTTTCATTTTTGGAAAAGGACCATCATTTTGGAACAACCCAAAAAGGAAAGATGGACCTTCATTTCGGAACGGAGGGAGTAACATATTGTCAGCAGCGTTTTTGGGATAAATGAAGCCTGAACAGCTAGTTGAAGGATATTCTTTCTTAGCCATTTCAAACGCTTTGATAGGCATTAGTTAAATTTTGGACTCGCAGTAGGAGTAAGACTAGGGGAAGAAGTTATATGTCTTCTAGTCATGAGAAAATATTTGCATTTCTTAGTTTCTGTTGTAGAAAGATTTTAGTCTTCGCTGTCTCCCCTATCGGCAAGGAGTGATAGAGTAATTTTTCTTGATGCAGGACTAAAGCAGAAGTACTCTTCACTACTCAAGATTTTTTCTTCGTGTATCACACATCTTGTATCTGTTGTATGCAATGGAAGGTATATCGTTTTACACCAAGTTATAAGCCCAAGGGGCATCTGATAACTATTCTTGAGCTGCAAATTGAAGCAAATGTCTGTCTCTGTGTTTTTCTTTAATATCTGTTGCTTGCTTGATGCTCCGATGAACGGTCTTGGTGCGGCTGCCACTACCTCTGCAGCCTCATTTCTCATGCTCAAACTATATCAATTCCTGATAGTACGACTATTAGTGAATTTCGAATGCTACCGAAAAGGTTTTTTTTTTTTGAAGTTATCTGATATTGTGATGTGTCATTCCATCCTGGTGACTTTGTCTTGGCTTCTTTCTCACTTTTCTTTGTGACGTTATCATTGGTTAATATGAGAAATAGGAAACTTGTGGGTTCAGTCTAGATTAATAGCTAGAAGGACCCATACAAAGACGAGGAAAACTGTTAAGTGTAAAGTCATTACCAATTGTTATGAACTGAATAGGAGGTAATTAGAGAAAAGCACCTCAGGTTAGAGAAGTCGAGAGGTTGAAAGACTGAACTAGACTGGTAATGATGCAAGACATGTGGTTATTCTGCTTCTGCCATATCATGAGCCCGTTGTGCTGGAACTATTGGATTACATCCGTTATTGGTGGATGCCACAATATATAGTCAAAGAGGGAAGTATTTCTGTAACCTTGTTTCTATCTTTGCTTTTAAGTACTTAGGCTCAATTATTAGTAGAGATGGAGAGATTGCCGATGATGTGACCCATAGGATCCAAGTGGGGTGGCTCAAGTGGAGGAGAGCTACTGGTATACTGTGTGACAAGAGGGTACCCATAACATTGAAGGAAAAATTCTATGGAATTGCCATCATACCAGTGATGCTTTATGAGACATAATGTTGGCCTATTAAGAAATAACATGTGAACAAGATGAGTATAGCGGAAATGAGAATGTTGAGGTGGATGTGTGGTAAGACTAGACGAGATAGGATTATAATTGAATCGGTTCATGAGATGGTAGGTGTAGCACCCATAGAAGAGAAGTTGAGGGAAAATAGGCTAAGATGGTTTGGGCATGTCTACCGTAGACTAGGAGATGTAGTAGTTAAGAGAGCGGATAAGATAGTTTTGGGTAGCAATGCTACGGGGAGGGGTATACCTAAATTGACATTAGATGTTGTGGTGCGCAATGATATGAGTATGATAGGTTTGTGTGAACAAGTGGCCCTTGACAGAGCTTAATGGTATGATAGGTTTGTGTGAACAAGTGGCCTTTGACAGAGCTTAATGGGGAAAAAGGATTTATATAGCCAACCCCAAGTGATTGGGACATAAGGCTCGGTTTGGTTTGGTTTGGTTATCTTGTATTCGTTTAGGTAGTGTGAGAGTGCCATTAACTTTCTGATGTGGCGGTGAGCCATCATCATACGCGAACAATGTAAATCTTGTCTTTCCTATCTATATCGCTCTTTATTTGATAAGTTATCTTTAGTCCATTTATCATGGTTTCAGTGCAGTCAATGTGCTGCTGTTTAGTCTTTCAGTACCAATCTCTTACACAACCTGTTGTGGCCCACATGTACCAACTTCATTTTGCAACTACATGGTGTTTATTCTGTGCAGATTTCAGCCTCTATTCTTATTTCAGTGTAGTCTTATCCATTTGCACAATTTCATAGAGTCTATGTGCTGTTCGTTTATATTTGATTTGCTTTAGTCCTTGCTAGACAACAGGTTTCCCATTAACTAAGGAAGATTCTTTCATTGCACACTGCAGAGCACATGGCAAGTTGCTGAAGATCTGTTTGTTGATGTAATATTTCTTCTTTGTCCTTTTCGTGTGAAAGAAAAAAATAGGAACATACAAAAAGAAAAAAGAAAGGGAAGCTTTACCCTAAAAAATTCAATACGAGAATTCGTATGCTCATCTTTTTTTTTTCCTTTTTCCGCATGAAGTGTTTTGAGATAGTGGTGGTAGTTTAGTAGAGATACTTGGGATTCAATTAGCCTTACCTCATTCCGTTGTTTTATACTTGTGATTGTTTGTATTGACTTGGTTTAAGTGAGACACTGCTATTTCATGTGGACATGGTCTATACTCTATATAGCCCTTTTCTTTAATTTGTTTTAGTATATTAGTTTCTACAATTCATCACTAGGGTTTTCTCAGTTAAGGAGATCCAAGTGACAATCTTCTGTTTTAAGATTGATCAGAAATGTTCATCCAGGAGTGGAAGAAAACCAGCCAGTTGGATCCGTCTCGGTGCATTTTTTTTATAGATTTGGTGATTGGTCCACTTTAGAGATTTCACAAGCCCACAAGTTCACCTATTAGTTTTGTAAGCCCACAAGTCCACACGCGTAACCTAAACCCTAGGGTATCCTATGAAAGTGTCTGAAACCCTAAACTCCATGAAAATTCCTAAACCACTAAAACCCTATAATAGGAAAGTGCACCCGAATATCCTATGAAAGTGTCTAAACCCTAGGATACCCTACCCTATAATAGGAAAGTGCAATCCGAAAACCCTATGAAAGTCCCTAAATGCTAGGGTACCCTACCCTATAATATGAAAGTGCACCCTAAAACCCTATGAAAGTGCCTAAACTCTAGGGTACCCTACCCTAGGGAGTGGACTGGGCCTACTATGATCTTTTTAAATTGTACTTGACACCTTACAAAACTAATAGGTAGACTTGTGGGCTTATGAAATTCACAAATGGACCTAAGACCTATATTTTTTATTATGTTGCATTAGTCATGGAGAGAGTGACGGGTTGGCTAGTTTATTAAGCACAGATTGTCTTGTTCCGTGAATGCTCGTTCCGTCCCTCAACAAATCTATATGCAAGGTTGACAAACATTTCTTTACTTATCAGATGTGATACCTCTAATTGTGTTCACGTCTTTGGAGGTTTGGCAACTTGATGCCAATTGAACTGAATTTTTTGTCTGCGAACTTTGTGCAACTAGTCAACTAGCAGCTCAACATTAAGTGGGAATTGTTTCTGAAGAATTATTCTGTTGGCTGTATGTTGACTGTTAGCTTTATGTTGGTAGTTTCTGTTATCATTCGTTCCTGTTAAGCACTAACCTTGTCTGAAGCGTAAATGTTAAATTGTTTTGACGTACCCATTTCCAAAGATATTGTCTGAAGATGCCTTTAGATTAAGCTTAGAAGCTAATGAGACTACCCTCTGCTAAAAGTACTTCCATAAAGCCTGTAGATCTTCAGATTGGCTTTGGAATAGGATTTTGTAAATTTTGATCTTGACTTAGTTTTGAATTCGTAAACTTTCAATTATCTCTATTATTCCACAATATTGGCACTTTCTGGAATGGGAGCTCTATTTGTGTCCCTGTTCTGTTTATTTAATTCTACTTGGTATGCATTTTTGTTACTTCTCGTCGTGGACTGCCAAAATGGGCTGCTAGATGCACTATTTAGTTGTTCAGATGAGTGGTATCTCCTGCCACCTCAAAGGCAGTACCTGATGGGACACATCTTTACTGATTAATACACCTTATTTGGACAGTTCAAATTGAAAGTGGAGTTAAATAACATAAGGCTACAGATCCTTGCAATATACAGAAAGCGGATATTATTGCTAGTGATCACCTTCCACATTGTTTAAAGCTGCAGTGGTACAAGTGAAACTTATGCACCATAACTTATATTGTCAGTACACTAATTAAAACAGGCTCATTGAATTCACTGGCTTTCTTTTGTGCAGCTTGTTTTTGTCACGGAAATTATTGGTTAGACGGTGACGTGGACAGCTAACCTAATTGTTTATTTGTTAACATCAATTCTAAGAGGTGCTAGAGGGCTCGTGAAAGTTGTGGTAAGGCTTAGGTTTTTAATCGTCGATTATTGCTGAGAGTAAGATGAGACCATTGTCTTGATCTCAACAATGATGAGATAACATTTGTGTTTAAGAAAAGAATTCAAAGAATCCGTTGTTTATTATATGAGATGAAATTCATCTTCAGGATATGATTATTGTGAGACTAGAGCAATTGGTCCTCTGAGGCAATGTAAGAGCTCAAATGATACTTGTGTGCCGTCTTTGTGCTTTAGTATGCTGAAGTTCTTGATGTAATGTTATTAGTTAGCTTAGTGTTACGTGCTTGTGTTGACTCTAATTTTTTTTTGAAAATCCATTCCTATGTTTTTGTTTAAAAATGTTTGATCCTTGTAGTTGTAGCACTTTGCAGGGGGGTTTTGAGTTGCCAACTCGCCTGGCAGTGGCTGCTGCTGATTGCACTTTAGCTCTCACTACAGCTTTGACAAAAAAAGATCTATTTTCCAATGGTTCAGATGAAAAGCCTAAACAATCGAATTCAAGTTTATCAAGCCTTCCAACTACCTGGGTGCCTGGAGAAAAGAGAGTGAAACCAGCTAGTAGATGTCCTGAAGTCTCAATGGAGATGAAGTTATTGCTTTGGGATCATTTAGATGAACTTATTATTCTTGTGCAGAAACTCATTGCTGTATGTTACAAAATTCTCCACCAGATCTTCGATTTGATTACCCTTTTCTATTTGTCATTGGTTGCTCCAACTACACTGTTTTGTATATAAGCTTGAAGGCATCTCATAAACCAGCCCTTGGGGTTGAGTGTTACCAAACACTGGATAGCATGGTGTATTTAGACTTGATGGTGGAACCGTGAACAATTTTAATCCTATCAGTGCTATCACCCACCTACTTTAATGTCAAAGTTTTGCTTGGTAATCTTTCAATTTTGCTTGGGACCATGTTTTTTTTGCCGAATGCTCTCTGAACAATGGTGATGACAATGATTAAACCTTGGGCACCAAGCTCCATTGGCTCCCTTAATGAAGGGATGGAGTTACTTTACGCGAGTTACGAGGGTGGAGAAATTGGCCTCACTGCTCTGGCCAATTCAATTGTGGACGTTCCCCAGGCTATGGATTTTCTGGACATGTGAATCAAGTCTATGCTCTGTGGAATAGAAGCTGGTGGTAGTATATCGTTTGACATTCCTGTGTTCGATCTTCTGGTGCAACAGGGTTTTTTTTTTTTTTTCCCTCCGAATAGCCTTGGGTCCTCATGGACATAACAAGGCTGTCTTTTTGTGAAAGTCAGATAGGATGCCTGTTCCTCTATTTCATAAAACCTCCAATCTGATCGGAAGTAAACTAATTCTGTTTCCTGTTATTTCATGGACCTTATGGTTTCATTTTTTAAAAAGCACCTTGTTTATTTCATTATGTTTTTGCCGAGGTGTTCTATGTCTTCTCTAACAAGCACCGCCATCTATAGTTCTAGAGATGTTTTCCTGTTTTATCTTTGGGTGCTTATAAACTTGCATCAGTAGATTGTTATTGATGCTTGGACGGTTTATAATTATATAACAAATGGTTGCTGGCGTGCTGCACAAAACAAGTTATTAGAATTGCAAGATACCCAATCAGAAATGTCAGGAAATTCCCCTGCTCTTGAAGGATACCCTCAGCGTAGAAAAACATACACTAGGGTGTATGTGCGACGCTTTTAGATCGCGGGCTGTGACAGAAGAAGAAAACTAATTTTCCAGTATCAACGATCTGTGTGAATTAATAAAATAAAGTGGAAGAACTCTATGCACTATGGCAGAATATGAAAATCTACCATAGAAAGTACATACACAGGATATTGCGGTTTGAATTCAATAATGCATGTTACTTGCTGCATAACTTGATTTCTTTTCCTGTTGAGCTAGTTGAAGCTCGAATATCTCAAATAACAGTTTTGTTTTCATCATGGTAAGCAGTGGAGCAGAAAAAGCTGGTCTTTACATGCTGAAGGATTGGACAGAGTGCTCAAGTGGTTGCAGGGCATAAAAGGGAGCTATGCGCACGTTCAAAATGAGGCTGGTGTTACTTCTATAACATATTAAATCATTTCATGTCTCCATACGTTTTAATTCCTCTCCGTAAGTATGTGTTTTTTTGACATGTAAGGCAGGGTCACACATGCTGAATACTGGAGTTTTACTTCTCTCTTCTTGTTGGAAATATTACGGCATGTTGATGCACTTGGAAGACTACCAAAGTTCTCGGCACTACAAAGAATTATTGGACCAATACCTGTCTGGGATTCAGGTTAAGTTTACCTTTACCCATATTCTCAGCATTTTTCCAGTCAAGTAATTCCTGTTTGTATGATATGTTTAGAAGGCACACGCCCAGGCCAAAATTTCATGTCAAAACCAATAACTATGGTCATGACCTACTGAGGTCCAACGTGATTCCATGACTCGTGCCCAAGCATGTCTGATCTCCCTTATCATGCCTGTGAAGATTTGACTGGCTTATTTATTGTGTTCCTTTGTGTGGACATAGTCGTCAGGTGTCAATGTGGTTCTTGGGAAGGATCCCACAAAAAATGTGGTGACATATATGATTAGTGCTGTGGCATAGTATCTGACGTTGAAGGCTAAACACATACATGGTGACATGGTATCTGTGTTCAGCTGCGTCATGAAATCTAGCTTTCCAATGAGACTTGAAGCATTTCAATGTGGTTAACTTCTTCCAGCAACTTATTGTATACATTCAGATGGCATTGTGCATCCTTTTTAGATGATGACCAACACTGGGTGATGATTTACTGGAGGACTGTCATGGGGGTACATTTTGTTAAAAAGATTAGCTCTTCTTGAATGTAGTTCATCTGAATAGCACATTAAGGGAAAATCAAACATTGGCACTGAGCTACTTATCGGGTTCTGAATTTCTTGTAGACAACATAATAAAATAGTGTGACATATGATTTTTCTTTCACTTGACGTCCTAGATGTGGCAATGAGGTTTCAATAAATATGATCGCATGTGTACTTTGATTCTGTTGGAGTTCAGGTCCTAATAAACCTCGTATTCAGTTTTATGCAGAGAACCACACTGAAGAGTATACTGAGAATAAGGATAGTGGAATAGAGACGATAAAGTTTTTCTTAAATTGTCTATCCCTGCTCTTGGGGCATTTGGACGGCAAGCGATTTGAAAACACGTTGTCAGAAGATGGGTTGTGGATATCTCGCATTCTCATATCCCAGGTAGATGTCTCGTGTTCTCATATCACAAGTTTACCTCTTTAAGATTACTTTGTCCTCTTGCTCTTTGTCCCTTTAAAAATTCTCATTTTCTGCTTGCATTTGTGCAATCATTAAGTTAATATCATTGAAACTAGGAAATAACATATAGTTGAAAGTTAAGATTTGCATGGTTACATCACCTAAATTTGCTTCTTGTCTAGAATATATATTTTCCAACTGCTGAACTTGCAGAGGCACTATATTATGGTTGTTTTCCTTTCTTTCAAAGTTCTAGTGTGCTTCTTGATTCTGATAAAAAGAAGTGTGCTTCTTCATGATGTGAACTCAAGTGCTCATGAGTGTCTGTTTATTGTTTATGCCCTTTGTTTATAGTACACTTGCTTCAATTGTCCATACTATAGAACTCCTGTGCAAAAATTCTGCTCAATTTTCTTTGCTACAAACTTACGTCTGCAAAAATCACCACTTAACTAACCACAAACAGAAACTTATCTCAATTAAGTTAGCGATGCTGATTCTTCAAAAGAAGGTAAACAATTGGAAATATTTTGTGGGTTCATTAATCAATCAGAGAATGGCAGATCTTCCTTCTTGTAAGAGGAAGGGGAAAAGGAAAGAGTTTGCAAATTTTAACCATGAAGCACTTTAAAGTATTTAGGAGGAGCATTTCAAAAGGGCAAGGCTAATCGTCGAGAAACTAATTATAGAGGAAAAAGGCTACGAAGAAAGGTGGTTTATGGTAGTCCAAAATTGACTTGCTGCCAAATAGCATGATTTTGAATCATGGTTGCGAGTCATACAATATCCACATCATAGGCATTGATTCATTTGCCTTCATCGTAGGGTGATATTAGACGTATGCTTCCAAGTGGAAGGGGATATCAAATTAAATATTGTTGAGCTTGTTCCACATGGGTTAATTTAATTATAATCTCCAAACCTAGTATATGAGCTTGGGCGACGTTTCCACTTACTGCCAATTGGTTTTGAGTTGAATGCTTTAACATGGTATTGGAGCTGGGCTTTTGTGCCTTAAGCTCACCTTCTTTTTTAGTTCGTTACGATCCTTGTGTGGGAGTGTTGGAGCGGGCCAGGGGTTGCACTGGTGGGGGAATGTTGGAGCTTGTCCCACATTGGTTAATTATAATCTCCAAAAGTAGTATGAGCCTGGGCGGCATGTTCTCATCACAAGTCAAATGGTGAATCATAAGATCATTATGCTGTTGTGGCACCGTTTGTACTTGTGAGCACAGAGTGATTAAATGGTGTTTGTATATTTGCTATTTTGTTGAAGATTTTCATTTTTTCACTGTTTGGAATTCCCCCGGAATACTTTCCCTTGTCTTATCTGATACGGACATATTGTAAATTGGAAGAACGCTTTACGAGCTGATGCCCCACCCGTCAAGTGCTGTTATATTCCTTATTGGAAAAGCGTCTACCATTTTGTGTAACATTGATTATAGAATCGTTAAAGTACACATGAAACAGTGTCGTCCAGTTTGTACAAGCTTAATTTGATAGCACTATATGCTGGTTTAACATTTCTGTCTGAAAGTGAATGACACCAGTTTCCCTGGCTCCATCTGTAACTGTTTAGTCAGTGTGGATTGATTTGCTCAGAATGAGTTTCCTTTGTTGCCTTGAGTGGTTATGGACCAGGTTTCTCTTAACTGTCTTCAGAAGTGAGGTTTCTTCTACTTATCTGAGATAGGTTGATTGTTAAGAAGTAGCTATGAGCTACAACGCTAGAATGTAAATAACTTGTGGAGAATGAACTGCCATTGTACTTCAATCCTATAGTTTGGTTTTGGATCTGATCTTAACATTTTTATTTGGGGCAATTGTATGCTTTGTATTAATAATCACGTGCTGGCTCTTTTTAAGCTTCACTGTGCCGATGCGGAGGTGATTGATGGGGCGGTTTGCCTCTTAAAGGCAGTCATCTTTAGATCCAATTATTCTTTGGCTGGGAGCAGTTCCACCGACACTAGAGAGATGGATGCTGTGCTACCATTGCTACTAAACCTTCTAGATGAACGTGATGGAACAGCCAGGGCTGTCGTTATACTCATTGCAGAATACTGCTCCATGTATGTCTAATTTTTTTCGCCATTTCACTATTGAGTTAAATCTTCATGTTCTAATCTTCTATCCAAGTTTAAACCTGACTAAGTGATTGCTAATTGTTGATTCACCAGAAGCACAGATAGCCGGTGCCTTCAAGAAGTTTTAGACCGTCTCGCTTCTGGAGATGTTGTAAAGAGGAGGAATGCTGTTGATGTTATGTCAGAACTTTTTCGTATATCTCCACATCTAGTGCATGTACGGTCAATGTTTCTTTTGCTCGTAGTTAGCTCTTTGATAATCCTTGTCCTCATTCCCTTGGCTATTTGTTCAGATTTTTGGCAGGCAAGATATAGCAAGCCACTTGTTGGAGTGCCTTGGAGATGAAGAATCCATAGTTCGAACACAAGCAGCAAATTTGATCCCAATGATGGGTTAGTTTTAAATTTGATGATAGCATCTTCAAAACAAAATGCTTGTGGTGAAGTATTTCACCAGTGTACTTATGCCAAGAATGGTATGCTTGGTCATTGTTATCATTTACCAAAGGTCGCTAAATTCTAAAGCGATGTTTTTGCAGCATTTGGTCTTTAACTCTAGGGACTAGGGTGGGGTCAAAGGGTAGAAAGTGCGAATAAAGGTAAAGAAAAAGGTTGAAGCTGGTAGGCATTACATGCGAGTCTTTGAAGTTTTGACTATTGGACCTGGACCTAGAATTACATTAATTCCAACGAGAGCTATAAAACTGCAATTAATTACTGTATCTGACACATGTCTAATAGATACGAAGACTTTGTTGGTTGTGTATGGGCTCTTGAGACCCCAAATCTAAATAGGGTTGCACATGCAACTCTAAAGTTGAAAACAAAAGATTGGCGCTTAGCAAACTACCGTTAATTTTAAATCAGACAACCAAAATGATACTAAAGGGAAAACTACTTTTTGCTTCCAAATGTTGGGCAAATTCCTTTTTTGACATCTTGTATTTTTATAAAGTAATACGTAACACTTACACTGCTTCACCATGTCTGACGAATCTGGGTGAAACTGTTAAGTTTTTGCATGACACATATATGGATAGGCAGAAATTGAATTCTATCAGTGAAAATTTGATTACCCACAAGTCTTTTTTTCATAATTTTTGTTTGAATTTTCTTTTTTAATTTACATCTTGGGTCTGGCTAGAAGATTATTTGATCTTGGAAAAGTTTGATGTCCATGTAAAGAAAATTGTTTAGTGCCAATTTAAAGTCTGTTGTCGGGTTTATTGTGTTTTTACACTTATTGTACGTTGACTTGATGATGTTAAAACTTAGCAAGATCTAAGATGCACGGACACTTAAAAGAAGGGGATGTTGTCCATGTCTGACACTCCTTGGGCACTTGTCTGATGCTCGTTTCCGTGTCTCCATAATTATTAGGAAGTAAAAATCTTAATTTGGACATATGTCCGACACTCTATCTGCAACTTGTCCGCCATTTCTTTGCCTTTTGTGACACTTAGAAATAAATATGCGATCAACACTATTTTGACACTTGCTAACATGTGACTATCAAAGATATCGTAATTTGACACATTACTGTGATATACAAAGTTGGAAAAGTAGTAATTCTTACAATTTATCATACTTATCTATTCTATAACTTAGCTTTACTTTAGTGAAGGATTTCTTGAGTCCCATGTCAACTAGAACTTATCTATTCTATAACTTATCGTACATAACAATATATTTGTACAGATTTGATTGAACGTATCCTGAACGGGACTGTGTCCTACATCATAGGGAAATAACATAGTCGCGTGTGCGTGTCAAGCTTATCTGTGTCTTGTGTCCGTATCTAATAATTTCTCCTGTTGCCACTATTATTGTCACAGAAGCATGCAATTTTAGTTTCGGCTCTATGACAAGGGGTTGTGTAAAACACGAAGTGTCAGACTTGAGTCAAATATGGCATAGCAATATGGTGCTGAAGGTGATTTCTCCCACATATTGGCAAATATGAGGAATTTACCTCATCTTCTCACTTGTTCCATAGTAATTGATCCTCTCAATATGCTAAGTGGTAATAATCTGCTTCTTTGTGGGTGACCATGAATGCTATATTGATTGTATCCCCCAAAAAACCGATGAAACAAACTAACAATGGACTTCTCTTACTTATACTTCCCGGGCATGCATAGCTCCCTTGTCCTATGAGCACTGGGTGATCATTTACAAATCCCTGGGATGTTCCCAATGGGGATTTATGTAGACTTGGGTCCTTCAATTCGTGACATTAAGATGCTGAGCGTCTAGTCTTCGCTTTTGGGTTAAATAGGATTTCCACATTTGCAGCAGCAGAAAGTCATTATTCTAGCTAGTCTCTGTCACAGCATCAAGTTTTTGTTATTGAGCTTGTGATTTTGGTGTGATTAGCCATACTCAGCTTTATTCCTTTCCAGCTATAAACAAACTTACTGTTGCTATGTTAACAAATGCAGGTCAGTTCAGGCATATACTGATTTTCAGTTTGTTTCCTGATATACTTAAATTTACTGTAATTTGTAGAGGTACGCTCTAATGTGGAAGCAGAGAAGGGCCACAACCTTTATCAAACCCGAATAAATTAGGAAACTAGGATATGTAGTAAACCTAAACGACTCAAATTTAAACTTACCAAGACTCATATTTTAAGCTTAACTTAAAAAGAAGCTAAACTGGAAGTACTAAAATACATAATATTGCACTCCGGTAACTAATTGTGTGCACACTGGGCAGATTTCCATTTTGTTCAGTCTCGGGAGAAAGGAATTGTAAGGATTTTTTTTGGATTTGTTATTTGTTATTTGCACAGAATGACTCTTTTGACCGTGGTACTTTTTGTAAATGGATTTTTGTTTCTTCTTGCAGACCCTTCCTTGGTTTTGCCTGCTTTAGTTGGTCTTCTTTATTCATCAGACGAAGTATTGCAGTCATCTGCTAGTAACACATTTGTCGCCGTGCTCAAATATCATACTAAAAACTTTGAAGTTTTATGTATGTTGTTCAACTGTCTTAGGTATATTCTAGTTCACCTTTTAGTTCTTTCTTCATATTTGTTTTGGGTTTTCTTGAACCCTTGCACTACCATTATTGGGCTTAGAAAACTTCAAAGGGTCAATTTTGTTTGTACATGCCTTGTTTCTGGAAACTTTTGAGTAGTGCTAGCTATTTTGGTTCTGAAGTTTAATACATATGGCAACAGTTTTACTTGTGTAACCTATAGTTATACATTTTGCAGCGACCTCTGTCAAAACCCGGATCTTCCAGAAGCTTCAGGTGATGTAGCAAAAGCTATATCTTTCCTGTTTTAATCTTGGAATTGTTCATGACATGCTGTAGCATCCTTGTTCATACATATTTGTTTACAAATTTAGAAAATTGTCCGAGAGAAGTTATTTATCGTGAAAGTACTATAAAATATCCAAAAATTCAGTAATGGACATTATTATCCATAAACCCTCTTCTTGGCTGCCCGTCTTATTTTTGGGGAATACCATCTGCCATGTATGTACTTTACTACCATACTTAAGTAGAAATTGTTTTTACTTGCATTATTTTGGTAGCAATCAAACTTTTTGATCGACATGCATATAGCCCAAAAATTCTGTTGAAGCCACGTACTTTTTTACCCCTCATGATTGGGGGCCTATTGATTGACCTTATTCTTCGGCAATCGTGCATACTACCATACTTAAGTAGAAAATGTTTTTACTAGTATTATTTTGGTAACAATCAAACTTTTTGATCGACATGCATATAGCCCAAAACTTCTGTTGAAGCCATGTACTTTTTTACCCCTCATGATTGGGGGCCTATTGATTGACTTTATTCTTCGGCAATCGTGCATAAAGTCATGGTGAAATTTGGCTCACCAAATGGCAAGTATAAATGCTGGATTATTATCTTCTCCAGCTGCTACTCCATAGCAAATCCAAGATAATGGACCTGAGGAATGTGGATTGTTGAGATGCAATTACTCATCTCGATCGTAAATATTAGATTTAGTCGCACAATGTACTTATGTTGAGATATAAGCGTTTGTACATTGATATGTGATGATTGGAATCTCAGAACATCCATTCCCCATACCAAATGCTTTCAACAATATGAAAGCACTTTTGCAATCAATTGGTAGTTCATAGGATATGGTTTTTAAGATACCTTATATTGAATTATTTTTCTATGTTATCTTTTTGTTCCTTAATTTAGGTTTCACCTTCTTTCGCATAATTTAGATGTTTTTACTTTGCACCTTGTAGGAGGGTCAAAGTTGGATGTTGACATCGTGCTCAAGCTGATTCCACAGTGGTCAGACAGTGTATGCTTTGTTATTTAGTAAATTTTTTAACGGTCTTGCATACCTCTGCCCACTTGGTGGAGGATAATATGCTAATAATTCCAAACAAGTTTGGATATCAATACGCATTTCCCGATATTATTACACTTTCACAAATATCAATACACATTTTTCGGATATTAATGCACCTTTTACCTATTATCCTACACCTTTTGGGCAGAGGTTAGAATAATCCAAATTTTAATTTGTTTTGGTGATGAGTAACATTTTCGAGGTTACTTGGTTGTTTCATGGCTATTGAGTCCTTTATTGTGCTGTCTTTGCTCATGTCCTTATCGCCAGAGTTCTTTGTTTCTATACTCATGTGGAATGTCCATGAGTACTGTGGGGTTGTCGATCAAGATCGGTTAACCTCTCTTGAGCCTCCTGGTTCAGCAGCTGGGTTCGCCCAGACCGGTCAGAAACCGAAAAGGCCCTCCGCTGGGCTAGTCAGAAAGTTGTAGGAGGAAGATGAAAGCACTAGGGTTGGAGAGGTGAAGAGTGCGTACCATTGTAGGGTTTCATCCTTACCTTTATATAGACATCTTTGGCTTGCTCTCCAAGCCAACGCATGCCAAGCACGCTCGGTAACCGCCTTGGGCCTATGTTACACCTAACATTTTGGATAAGGTAGTTGTCGGGAATGTGCGTGAGCTGTCACCCATGTGTGCTCGTGCCCAGTTCGTGCCATAACCGTTCCACCTGACGTCACACTTGACGTACTGGATAAGGCAGTTAAACACGTGGGCGAGCTGACACGTATGAGTTGGCCGAACCACCGTGTCCGAACCAAATGGCCGAACCACAGAGAGGAGCGTCGACCTCGGTTTGAGTTGGCTGAACCATAATGTCCGAACCATAGAGAGGAGCCTCAACCTCAATGAGTTGGGCTAACCATAATGTCTGAACCAAAGAGAGAGTCAATCCTTAGAATGAGTTGGCTATTCGGATCTGCTTGTCCAAACACAGTTTGTGCCTGACCAAACCCGATCGAATCTAGCAACCTGGTCAATGCCTCGATCGGATCAAACAAAATCGAGGGGTTTAACCCGGCCTTCAGCCGAACGTAGTGACTGTGGCCGAACTAGCATATTGGGCCCACTACAAGTACTTACATGGTTGTGGCTCATAATAACCAACATGCACGCAGTTGCTTCCTTCTAAGGTGGAATGCTCATAATAACTTGTGCCATGTCGACCTCCATAACGACAGACCATTCCAATGGTAGCTGGCGTCTAGACATCCATCACATAGCATCCAAGAGAACTCCGCAGGGCGTCAACAACTCAACCTTAGCATCACCATGGTACAAATCAGTGAGCTCACACGCAGAAATATCCCAAGTAAAAGAGTCAGCTCAGCTAAAGATTGACATTGCGAGAATCTTTGTGTGGCTTCTAGGTTAGAGAGCCTGGTAATGCAGCCTCCTGTACGTGCATTATCTAGGTTCAGCATGGCTGGGAGAGAGGCCACACTGACTTGAATCCTATACCAAGTTTTACCTTAACTAAGTTGATGTGACGAAAATGATTACCCTTGTTGGTAGGCAAGGCCCTCGTTCCCATCCCCTCCAACAGATAGAGAGCTTTCCCACTTTACACGGACAAACCACCCCCCACCCACCCACCCACCCACCCACCCACACACACACACACAAACACACTCTCAGAGTGTGGGTGCTTCTGTCTCTTCCCCAATCCACCTCCGGTCTCACGGCACGGAATGCAGATTCTTCTCTGCATTTACTCTGAATCCAATGACTTGGAAGAGATTGATTAGAGCCAGTAGATTGTAGATATGTACTCCCTGTACTTGGATTCTTCAAATCCCCTAGAATACCTGTGCCATTGGGTATGACGTGGGTTGGTCTATGAGATGTGTTTGACATTCGTAAATTGTACCCAAATGGATGTTTGGATCCTTTACTAGCAGAACAATGTTTGACGAAGAAGTTCACATTGGTAGATAAGGAATATTTTTACTGAACGCTAGAAATATCTTTTACCTAAATCTAATTAATTTCAACATCGATAATTGAGCATTCTATAATAGCAGAACATTATGCAATGTATCAGTATTAGATGTTCATTTCATGTTCAGGCCATATCCAATATTTGGAAGCATATCCATGTATCCTCCGCTTAAGGGTTTAGGGAGATTTTACGTCGGGGCAGACATCTGCACCTGATATTCATACTGGAGTTCATTATCATAGTTTGTGCATATGACATATATTCTCTTTTAGTATTTAATTTGAGGAACTCTAAAGCGTAAAAAATTAGTTTGTTGGTGCATAGGTCTTTGGAAAATAGATATGAGTGCTGAAAAACATTTACATTGTTTGGCCCCTTTCGTAACTGCAACTAATCCCTACATGGTAATCAGGATCTTAGGGGAGGTCTTTTGCTGTAGTTGATCTGTCTGCATTATTCCCCCTTTGCATAGACATTCATATAGATAGACATATGTGTATGTATATGCTTGGGTTGTTTTATCTCCACGTGCAAGATGAGGCTGCCTGTGAAGTAGTTTTGAAAAGCTTGATGTACATTCTTTGCCCCCTCAGCTCCAATCTGAGCTTCGGAATCTTGGTGCCCTAGGTTGGGGCTTGTCTCCACAATTCTTTTCCAATAACTAGAATCTGAGTGGAAAAAGATGTTTTGCTGTTTTGTTTAGGTGAAATCTAATAGTGTTTAGGACATTGTAAATGTTATTAATATGTTATATACATTTGTTTGTGGATATGTGTATCATACCAAATTGTCTGTTTGAGCTTTTTAGTCTATAGCTGTGCCAATCTCGTGCAGTTGTCTCATGCATGTGTATGGGTAATGAATTGACTCAAGGCTAACTGTCCTTAAAGTTTGTTTATGACTTTCTGGACGTCCTTGATTGCAATTGCGGTTAATCTTTTCAAGAGCTTCTATTTTGTTTTTTACTAGATTTTTGAATCTCTGCAATGGTGTAGGTTGAAGACTGGAACTTGTTGGTTGTACCCTTGATTGACAAGTTGTTTGCGGAGCCATCAAATCCCATAATTGTTAAGTTCCTAAGTTATATTAGTGAACAGTTGGCAGATGCTGCAGATATAGTCTTTCACCAGATTCTGTTGCGTACAAGACAGCTGGATGAGTGAGTAAATTCTCTTTATTTTATTGCATATGAAACTCTTGACTGTTAATATCTCATGATTCTCATGTAAATCCCATCTGTTATCTTGCTGGTTTAAATCCTGTAATCAAATTCATATACTACTGTTAGATGTAATGGTGCATTAAAAAGTTTTCCATGAACATGAAATGCAGACTTCCTATGTGCGGTTTTCTAGAGTTGGTAAAGAATACTTCATAGGGGTTATTGTAACTAAAGTTAGATTTCTGAAATTGTGGCTTCATAAACAAGCCCAACTACTAGCCAAGTCGTCAGTGTCTTTCCTTTCCCCCCACCCCTGTTGTGAAGCAATATTCGGCATGGGTGAGTTTTCAGATCCCTCAAAATGGCCCCGATGTTATGAACCAATTACTCTCAGAGTATAGGCTTGAGAGAAATTTGACTTTCGTCAACAAGCTATTTGTTTCAGACTCCAAGTCATGAATGTGTTCCTGATGACCCTAAAGTATTAGAGAAGGTGCCTGGATCTGCACTTGATGAAATGATATTTCCTGCAACATTTCCTCACACAGTTGATGATTTATAGTTTCTGAAGGAAATGGTTAGGAAATATCAAGGAGCAATCTGGTTATCTTTGGATGTGCAACATTCTCCTTTTTTTTCCTTTTCTCTTTACTGATGAGAAACCCCTTGTCACATTGCCGGTGGCCTAAAGTAGTTGAACAGAAGACCTCCACTAGGTGTGCTCTCTTACCCCTTGGGATTGCAACATGGCTCTTTTTAACTTATGTAGGCCTACCTTAAATGGACGGATGCTAGAATATAAGCCTAGGACATCGAAGTTTTCTCATCTCCCTTGGTATAATGGTGTTATCTTTTTTTCATGCAACAAGCTATGCAACTATGAGAAAGCTACCAAATAATAGATAAGCATCCAACTTAAAAGCAATTGGCAACTTGTTGAGAGGCCCCCACCCAGGCTCATGTACGAGTTTTGGAGGGTATAATTAACCACTATGGGACAAGCTCTGACAAGATTGAATATTCTTTCTGAAGAACTTTTGAATTTAAAAGGAAAGAAATAGTTTACTTAAAGCAAA
The DNA here is from genome assembly GCA_019656295.1 of Rhododendron mucronatum var. ripense. Lineage (NCBI taxonomy): Eukaryota > Viridiplantae > Streptophyta > Magnoliopsida > Ericales > Ericaceae > Rhododendron > Rhododendron mucronatum. The sequence goes on from BPLT01000109.1 coordinate 764,590, forward strand.
ATATTCTGGGAGCATATTTTTGTGCCAAAGAGAAGCTGATGGATTGGCTATCAATATGCTACAAGATACATGGACGCTTTCAATTATTTTTTTCAATCATGATTTACTACATGTTCTAAATTTTGGTGGAATGCAAATCATGGATCCTCTGATGGTGCTGTTTTCGTATTCGTCTTCCTTTGTTTGTCCTCTCCTTCCAAGCCCTTACCTGCCCTACTGAAGCTGGAGAGGTGGGTAAAACCATGGTTAAGGAATGTTGCATATTCAGTTGCTTGTTTATACTATTTTCCTTGTATAAGAACTGCACCCTGGTGGATTTTTCCTATACATATGTGAATCATTTCATCACGTCACAATTGATTACATTAGTTATCCTAATGAGTATAGTTACTGATCAATTAAGAAAAGGCATTTTCAACTCCCTCATGATGATCACCATTACTGTTTCTTGTAAGTGTGATTGATGGAATCATCTTCTACAGATGGAAAAGTCATGACTCTGAAATCGACAATCCTGTGAAACTGGCGCATTCTCTCTTTGATCGCCTCTGCCCTTTACTTATTATCAGGCTGCTTCCACTAAGGGTTTTTAATAATCTCAACTCTTCATTGATGTATGGTGTTCTTCGGGACCAAGGTATGGTGCTTGATGTGTATGCCTCAGATAGTTCTTTGTTCCTTTCTTTTCTCTTCTTTTGTTTCGGTTTCTTCTTCGTTCTTTGCAAGTCCAGATCCCTGTCTGCTATTTTTAGTTCGTAACGCTTGTGGAATTTGTCTCAGCCCCATTGTTGACCTCACATTTCTGGTGCACTTTTCATCTGCCGGCTTACTATTCATGTTTTCAGCAATAGGGAGTATTTTCTTATTCGTATTAGTGCTTTAGAGTGGTCTACTTAAGACAGCCTCGTTCACATCTCATGAAGCTGTGCTGTTTTCTATGCATCTGATGATAATTGATATGATGTTAGTAAATATAAGTTCTTCTTGGTTTCGATTCATAGTTGTTTTGAGTGAGCTCATGGACACGTGGTGCTTGTCAGATTATCGGCTGGCTTGAAAGGTGGCATGTAAGGTGTTTGTGTATGGCCATTTAATTTGGATGCATATCATAATGCCTCACTTCATGCATAAACTTGAGAAGTAAAAAGTCTTACACTTTGACTTTTTCAAGGTTTGGTGCATTTTTGGATGTCTGAAATTGAAAAAATATGCACAAGCTAAACAGGACAGGGGCGTTGGGTGTGATCATTTCGTTCTTCTGCTATTTCTTATATAGGTCATTAATGACATAGCTGATCATAATTTTCGTTTGAAGCTATGGGATTTATGTGGCTTTGGTTCACGGACGTCTCATGACTCATGGCACCTTTCCTAGATTTTTTGCTTACTTTTCTTTTGTTTTTTGGAAATCCTAATGCAGGATATTTTGACATAAATGATCCTGAATGTGTTGCTGGAATCCTTTTAAACAGGTTGCTTCACTACCAGAACAATCATCAAGCCTTTTTCACACTTTACCCCTTTTCTGACAAAGTTCTGAATGAAGAGCTGATATTCCCTCTTCTATTGGTTTCAGGGCATTTAATAATTTGGAGTTTGATGATGTTCTGAAACTTGCAGCTGAACTCTCTGGGCGGATTCATCCGCAGGTATATAGCAATGCGACTTTTTGTCCTTAAATGCAAGCATTTTACTATTGTTCAGCCTTTTCTTTTTGGTTGCAAAAGTTCAAACTACCAGCATGGCAGCATGTAGCAAGTGAAGGGCGTAGTATCTTGTCTATTTAAGCTATTTAAAAGTTGGAAAACCAGAGGAAAGAATGAACAGAAGAAATTCATTGGCCGATACGATTTTTAAGTAGATGCTTTTAGTGCATGAAATTTATTGGGCTAATGCCCTTAGGTTCTTACAATACTTAAGAGTGCTCTTAACTTTTTATTGGTCTGATGACTTCATAATATTGAGCCTGGAAGTAAGAGTAGTTCAAGACCAACAAGCTTTGCCAATGACGTTTGGGCAATGCATTCATTGTATTTTATTGTAGCTGTTAAGATTTTGTTCAAGAAAACAGCTGTGAATACAGGGAATAACACAAGTTGTATTTTTCGTTCATGTACTTCTACGCAAACTTGTTTTTTTACTTACTCAGTTCTTTAGTTTGTAAGTCTACTTGATATCATTTTCTGATAAAGACAGTTTGCCCAAATTTGTTCTGTAGTTTTCAACTTTTCTATGAAGCCTGGGTAGTTCTAAATTCCAGTCATACCTGGTACTTTGCATGGTAGCTCTAACTATGTCCAGGTAAACCTGTACCGAAGTTTTTTTATATGACTTTGCCGTACCCCAAAAAGTATCCAAGACATACTAAGCTATACCAAACACTGAGATGAACTAAGTTGATTAGACTTCCTTTTTCAATGTTTAGCATGATTGTAGAACAAAGATTTCAGTCTATAGGTTCTTTTGTATAATGTCATTAAACTCTGATGTATCTTAAGTTTATCATTAGACTGTTATTTGATCTTGGATTATTCAAGTCATTCATCTTTTTTCTTTGTTTGAAGTGTAACGATTACATAATACTTTGTTCAACATCATAAAAAACTCACCTGTTTAGTTGTAGGACTTGTAGCCCAGCCATACCCATACAATGCATTTATTTGGTTTCGTCATATCAACATTTTCGATACCTGTACTCGTACCTGCACATGTGCTTCTTAGGAGTACAGTAAACTGGTGTGGCGGTGTTATGCACCTTCTTTTGTATGACTTTGTATCCGGGCTAATGGACCAACTAATCTTGGGAACCAATCCCCACCATTCACAAGTGAGGCTGACGGACGAATTAATATCACGCAGGTGGGATGCTGGGAGTCAAACCCTAGACCAAAGCCTCTTGGTTGCCAGGTGACCAACTGTGCCAACCTGTGGTGCATACACTTTGTTTTACCTTGATAACTTGAGACCAACCTAGCTTGCAAGATCAACGACCAGTTAGTGCCCAGAATTAACTTCAATGCCAAAGTCTCAACACAACTACTTAAAAAGAGAAGGAAAATATAGAGCTCTTTGGCGGAAAGTAATTGTGTACCTTTCTAGGGTTTGGTCCAACTAATCGTGTGCCAGACACATGCCTGGTGAGGCTCCTGGTTATTTTTTATTTTCACAAACTGATCTGAAGTCTTCACTCTACTATTCTGTTAAGCAAAGGATGTTCCTTTCTAAATCTGTTCTGTAAAACTTCCATGACTTATGAAGTGTCATGTATTCCTAGTCATTTTTATTTCCATCTTTGCAATCTAACCTTCCTGCATTTTGTGATTTTTGCAGGTACTACTTCCAATCATTGCCTCACAGTTGGAAGATGCAGCAAATGCTCGTGAAATACTAAAAATAAAAGCTTGTTTGTTTGCATTATGCACATCATTTGTGGTAATCTCGGTCATTAACTCTCAGTTGTCTTGATTTTCAGTCCCACTTGGGAATTTAGTTTCTTATATCTGGCATCAGTTACTTGGCATTCAAAGCTTAGCAGTTTCTTCTGGTATACAGATTAGAGGCAGGGATTCAATTGTGCATCCAGCTATGCTTAAAATTAGGAACACTATAGAAACTATCCTGTTGTGGCCTTCACTCGATGGAGATGAAGGTACTCCCTCCGTCCCTCTGATTGTTAGTCTTCTTTCCAAAGTCAGGGTATAGAAGTTTTAGTATCCAAAACTGTCAGTTACAAAATGGTTTTGATATTCTCTAAAGTGAAAAGGGGTGATCCATTTAAGTAATGCCTTCGAAGTACCTAATGTTATTGTTAAATGTCTCCTTAAGAAGCTGAAACTCCCGAAAGGGAGGAAGATTATGGGACAGAGGGCGCAATTAGTTTGCTTTCCAAAATTTGCTGATCCCCTCGTTGCTCCTAAACCTGACAGCTGCAAGTATCTTTTTCCATTTCAGTTTCCAAAGCCCAACATGGGTGCATTGATTGCCTTGCATTGATGATATGTACTGAACTGCAAGATCCCGAATTATTCAGGGATTTGACCATAAAGAAATCAAGTCTCGTCAGAACTCCCAGCTGGTCTCGTCAGTATCTCACTCAGCCTTCGTCTCTCCTGCTTTTTGTTTTGTGCTCCTTACTATTTAACTGATCTCTGTGGTGCTAAATGCAGGGGATGCTGCGATGAGAAATTCAGTACTTAGTTGTGTGATCAATCAGTTAACAAACGATAAGATTCAAGTTTTCTCTGCCAAAAGGGGTAATGAGGTCTGCTCATATGAGTCATTAATGCCTCTCTCATTTCGCATGTGCATGGCTAATGTCCTTATCAGTGCTTGTCAAAAGATGCCAAATTCTGGCAAGAAACCCTTTGCTCGGAAAGTTCTTCCACATCTCATTCAGTCTGTGGAGGTATGTTCCTAATCAAGTTGACATTTATTTGGGTTCTTTTACCAAAAAAAGGACATTTTTTGGGTTCCATCATACTCGTACTTAAGGGCATACTTTTTTAATGCTACCATTTCTGTCTCTCTCATGTTGCCGGTGTCCACAGATGATTATGGAATCAGAGATTAGAGCTGCATTTGTCCAAGTTTTCTTCTCAGCTGTGTATCATCTGAAGTCTGCAGTTCTTCCCTATGCATCCGATCTTCTCAAAGTCTCTTTGAAATCTCTTACAGATGGATCAGATAAGGTAAGAATGCTGTAATTATACACGATTAAAGACTTTAGTACTTCCTTTGTGGTTTTCTGGTTGAGCACCCAATGTCATTTTTGTGTTAAGTATTTCTAATTTGACCTCTCGCACTTTGTAAAGGAGAGATGTTCTTTGCTATATGGTAGTGAGAGCTAGGTTCTGGAGCAAACATTGGCACCTCAATAGCAATTAAGCTTTACACTTAAATTGGTGTTCCTCTTCTTGAACTGCTTGCTAATTTGGGATCTGAGTCTTGATAGTCAAATTTGCACCTTACGTAATGAGTGAAGCAATTACAAGAATAGAGATTATTCTACTCGGCTTAAAGGGAAGAAGAGGAGAAGATAGATGTGGATTGAGTAATCTGTTCCCTGGGAGACATAGTACTATTGTTCCCATCAAAATATTAGTCGAATGGGATTACGTATCCTTTGTGTCCCTTTACCAGATACTCTTGTCAAACAAATGTCCTTGGCATAGAAAAAGGGACATCGTGTAGATGTATTTTCATGCGTCATTAACTGTTAATCTGTTATGTATTCCGTTATATGAGTTTATAAATTGCGAGCTTTTGTGTAAATGGCTTTCCATTGTTGAGCAGGAAAAAGTAGCAGGTGCAAAGCTAATGGCATCTCTAATGGCTAGTGAAGCTGCTATTTTGGAAAGTATTGCGGGAGGACTGCTGGATGCGAGAACAGTACTTTCAAGAATATTATCTTCGTTGGATACTTCGCCAGAAGTACGACAAGTATGCAACCGGTTGCTTGCATGTCTAACTTCTCCGTAGATATGTATTTTTTTGCTTTTATTTTTTGTAACTTCCTTTTTTGGTGTGAACGTGAGGTACTTACCAAAATTATGCAATTGCCGATTCTCGTGTGTATATAAGTACGTTCTTGTTTTGATAAAAAAAGTACCTTCTTATTTTGATAAAAAAAAAGTACCTTCTTGTATGTATAAGCTAATTGTTCCTTTCAACGATACGTCCGCTGTGTTCACCATGATTGACCGCAGGTCTATTGGAAGAAATTTTGTGGATGCATTCTACTCCTAATTTTTGTGCTAAAAAGTGATTATTTTTCAAAATACTTGGGTAAAAGTAAAAAAAAAAAAAATTTCCGATTCCTTTTGTTGCAACGAATCAATAACCTACAAAAATTTAGCGCAAAATTAACAAATGCTAAAAAATTTAAATAAGGACAAAACTCTCATATTTAACTTAAGTTCGAGAGAACGGGGATTTTCTTCTCTCCTTTTGCTACTTGATTTGATGAATAAATGAAGTTAAAAAAATTTGTGTCCGAGAACCCAAAAGAAGGGTCTTTTACTTTTTGACCGTGATTCTAAGAACCCAGAAGAAGTCATTCAAAAAATGGGATTTAAAATTTCGCCGCTTATGATTGTGGGGGATTATAATCAAGTTCTTGATCCATCAGATAAGCTCAGCACATGTTCAAGAGGGCTGGTGGGTATGGAGTGGCTTAGAGAGTTTGTGGAAAAATTTAACCTTGCCAATATTCCGGGGTTTGGGGTTCATTTCACATGGACGAACAATAGAAAAGGGAGGGATGTCACTTTTGAAAGATTAGATCGAGCTATGGCTAATCCGATGTGGCTAGAGTTCTTTCCATCGGTTGCTCTATTTGTCTACCTAATTTTTCATTCAGATCACAGTCCGCTGCTGGTGGATACTCATTGGGTGTTTTGAAGGAGTGGTAGGGGAAGACCGAGACGATTTGAAGAGAAATGGTTATTTGTGGATGATGTGGACCAGATTACGAAGCGTGTTTGGGAGCAGTCGGGGCAATCGATTCAAGGGTCCGTTGCTTTCAGGGTGGTGCAGAAGCAAAAATGGTTGATGGGACATCTGTATAATTGGAATGAGCTTTCGTTTAGACACCTTCGGAAAAAGCTAGAGGATGCTCAATTGGAATTGGAGGATATTCAGAAATCTCTGAGGTATGTTGGTGCAAGGGAGTGGCATGTGGTGGTGTAGCTGGTAATTAGGGATCAACAACTCCGCTTGCAAATTGATCAGTTGTTGGAACAACAAGAGATGCATTGGGCACAGAGGGCAAAGGAAAGATGGCTTGATCGGAAGCCACTTTGGCTTGTTTTCAGCCTCTTTTAGCATTGGGGGTGCACTTGTCATCTGATCAAGTGAGACTTGGAAGCTCCTTTTGTTGAGGTTGAGGTGTGTGAAGCTGTGTTCCAGATGGGGGTATGAAAGCTCCAGGTCCGGATGGGTCGTTGCAGGGTTCTATCAGAAGAATTGGGACTGTGTGGGCAGTGAAGTTACTCAAATGGTCTTGGCGTTCCTTCATTCGGGTACTATGCTTAAAGAACTTAATCGCACTTTTATTACTCTGATTCCCAAAGTTTCCAATCCGTCTTCTGTTAACGATTATAGGCCCATCAGTCTGTAATGTTTTGTATAAAGTTATTGTTCTTGTCTTCGTCCTGTGCTCAAGTCTTTGATATCTATCTTCCAGAATGCTTTTGTTCCTAACCGTCTTATTACGGATAACATTTTGTTAGTGCATGAAACTATTGAGTTTATTCAGAAAAAACGCAAGGGTCAGTCTTGTTTTGCTTTGAAGCTCGATATGAGCAAAGCATATGATCGTGTATAATGGTCTGCAGTTTTGGATGTGCTCTCTAGCTTGGGTTTTAGTCCTAAATGGATTAACCTCATATCTCAATGTCTTTCAACAGTGTCTTTTTTAGTTCTGGTCAATGGTGTTCCTTCCGAGTTCTTTTCCCCTCGTTGTGGTCTTCGTCAGGGTGACCCGTTATCACCTTATTTGTTTATTTTGGTTAGTTAGGTGTTGTCGGCCAATTTGAGTTTGTTCGCTAGTCAAACGATTTGTCGGGGTGTGGGTGTTAGTCGGCATGCGCCCCCAATTTCTCACTTATTTTTTTCGGATGATATCTTCTTTTTTCTTAATTTTGTTCTGGCGGAGGTGTGGTGTTTAAAGTGGCTACTTGATTCGTATTGTGAGTTTGCGGGGCAGCGGGTTAATAAAAGCCAGTCGGAGATATTTGTTAGCCCGAATATGTTGGGATGGCAGAAAGATTTTCTTACGAGGGTGTTGGGCATTAAAATCGTGGCAAAGCCGGGTATTTATCTAGGGTCTAATTTAGATATTACAAGAAGGAAATGTGATCTTTTTGGGAGGATTTTGGATCGGTTTCAGGGGCGGTTGGATAGATTTAATATGCAAGCTTTAGATTTTGGGGTAGATTGGTTCTCGCGAAACATACTCTTTCAACTATTCCAATATACTTATTTTCGATCTTTAAAGCGCCTGTGTATTTTGTTTAGAAAGTTAGAAGTATGATTATTCAGTTTTTGTGGGGGAAAAAGGGGATGGTGGCAGTGTTTGCTGGAAGAAGTGGGAGGATTTGTGTAAGCCGTTGTGTCATGGTGGGCTAGGGATAAGAGATTTGGGTTGTTTTAATCAAGCTTTGCTGGCAAAACAAGCTTGGAGGTTGATCTCTAATCTGCAATCTCTTGTTGCTAAGGTATTGGTGGGTAAGTGTTCTAGGGGGAAGGATTTTTTGGAGTGTAAGGCTAGGCCGGGTTGTTCTAGGTGGCGGAGAAGTATTATGTGGGGGCTTGAGTTTATTCGAGACAATATTGCTTGGCGGCTTGGGGATGGGAAAAATATAATGGTTTTCGGTCACTAGTGGATTTCGGAGAGTCACAATCCTTTTGTGGGGAGAAGCCAATTGGGTCTTAATAATTTTAAAGTTAGGGAGCTAATTAATTGGGACCGCTTTGAGTGGAAAAACCTTTGATCGAGGTGTTGTTTCCCAAAGAAGCAGTTCCTAAAATTTTATCCCTGCCTATTCCTAAAGTTAAAAAGCTGGATAAAATGTATTTGACGGGTTCCAGGGAGGGGAGTTTTAGTGTTAAATCAGCTTATTTTATAGCTGTTAACCTTAAATGGGGAATCGTTGGAAGTGTGGGAGATTGTGTGAACTGGAAGAGTATTTGGGGTCTTAATTTGCCTCCTAAATTTGCGCTTTTTATTTGGAAGGTGTTGCATAGAATTCTGCCAGTTAGGCAAGTTATTGTTCAGAGGGGTATGGGCATGAGTATGTTGTGTCCAGTTTGTGGCTTGGAGGAGGAATCCATGGAGCACTTGTTTTTTATTTGTGAGATTGCGAAGCGATTTTGGAGAGCGTCTAATTTGGGGCTGGACTTCTCTGTCGGAAATCCTTTACTTTTTAATGTGTGGTTTGATCAATGGTGGAAGGGTGTATCTCATAAATCTGTTTTAGTTGAGTCCATTACTATTATGTGGGCTATTTGGTGTAATCGAAATAATGTGATTTTTGATCGTACTCAGGATTCGCTGCAGGAAAATTTGGCAGAGGCTTATCGCACTCTGGTGTTGGTGGGAGGGGCTATAGGTGGTTCTTGGTTAAAGGATGGGATTCGGGGGTTGTGGAGTGCTGGTTCGGGTTGTGGCTGTTGCAGCCTAGCAATTTTATTTATTTAATTAATTATATTGGCCGTTTATTAATTGGAGTTGTCGTTGAGTCCTAATTAATTATTTTGCAGGCGGTATGGATATTGTTGGCATGATTGTAATATTTAGGGTATGAGATGGATTTTGGGTGAAATAGTGGTACCGGTTAATAATTTTACAAATTGTATAGGGTGCAACGTGAGTACTGGGTAATTTTACAAGTTACTACTACTTTAGGAGATATTTTCACCATCTAGGGTTTTATTTGGAGAGAATGTTGGGAAGGAAAGAGCAGCTCAGCCTGGTTTCGAAGTCACCCTTGATCGTCTTCAATCGTGGCTAAGGGTCTTTATCGGGCCGGGATAGCCTGCTAAGTCACTACCCAAGCCTGCCCGCAGGCCAGACCGACTGGGCTTTTACTTTTTTGTGGGCTGGGCTACCAACCATAAATTGAAGCCTAAGCCTGGCCCACGGGCTAGCCCAATTAACGGGCTAGCGGGCCAAAAACCAGATGGGCCACCGGGCGGGCCAATAAGGGGGCCAAAAGCCTAGCGGGCGGGCTTAAATTCCCTTGGGTAAGGGAAAAAAGTAAGGGTCATCATTGGGTCGGGCAGGCCCGCCAAGTCACTATCCAAGCCCACCTGTGGGTCGGGCCGACCGGGTTTTTACTTTTTTGCGAGCCGGGCTACCTACCATAAATTGAAACCCAAGCCCGGTCCACGGGCTAGCCCAATTGACGGGCTAGCGGGCCAAAAACCAGACGGGCCACTGGGCGGGCCAATGAGGGGGCCAAAAGCCCAGCGGGCGGGCTAACTAGAGGGCTTAAATTCCCTTGGGCAAGGGAAAAAAGAAAGGATTTTGTGGAATTTTGGGCTAATGGGCGGGCTATTGGGCGGGTTCATGGGCCGGGCCTATGGCCAGGCCGAGTAAACATTCATAGGCCCGAGCCCGCCCATTACAAACTACGGGCCAGGTAAAAGCCCGATAGGCTGGGCGGGCTTAGGACGGGCCGCGGGCCTTTGGGCTAAATGATGACCCTTAATCGTGGCAAGTCTTGAACTAATCTTATTGTTTCACTTCTCAGAGTTCGGTTCAGTAGCAAGTTATTTGGGTGGAAATTATTCTAAATTAATTTGGTGGGTGCCGGCTTGAGAGAGAGAAAGAGAGAGAGAGAGAGAGAGAGAGAGAGAGAGTGGCCTAGGGAGTGTTCGCGGTTGTGACATGCGGCTGTGCATGTGTGGACAAATGAATCCCACATTGCTTGGTAGTGGAATGAGTGATCATTTAATAACATCTGGGACCTCTCCACTTATTGCCAATTGGTTTTAAGATAGACATAAAGTTTCTACATGGTATCAAACCGGGGCCCGTTCCAACCCACATTTTATAAAATTCACAATCCACACCTCACGATGACAGACCACCAAAAAGACTGCACGATGATGGGACCCAAAAGTGGTTATACGTGACAGACCTCAAACGCGGCTGCACGTGAGGGGAGATATTAAGAAAATGAATCCCACATTGCTTGGGAGTAGAATGGGTGATCACTTAATAACATCTAGGATCTCTTCACTCATTGTCAATTGGTTTTGAAATGGACATAAAGTTTCTACATGGACAAGGTTCACACAGAAGAAGTTAGGAATGGAGACCTCCTGGTGTGGTGTGGTGTATGCACGTGGGTGCTGGGAGATGAGATTTGTAGGTTAGTGGATACTGATGGGTTGGAGTGAAAAGAATAAGGTTTAATAATTTGGAGGCCATTGTATAGTAGTTTAGGATTTGGGGTGGGATTAAGAAATTTAATAGATCTATATTCTTAGTTTGTCTAGTCAGTACAAAATTTTGTATAGTTAGTCATTTCATATTATTCTTTTGTTCATGTTAACTTTAGTTCGCGTTGTTCGGTTATAGTACTTTTGGATCCCGGTGAGTGGGTAAGGATGTTATGTACTTTCGAACTTCTCAGTATCCCTTAGATTGTTGTTTTAGAAAATTAATGATTGAAATTGGGAACATGTATTTGTTTTATTTGGTTCTTGAAATTGGCATGCGAATTGGTGAAACTGTTTGATGTTCGGATAATCTTTTGGTGAGAACTTTGTGGATATTGTTGGGAACATATTTTGGAAGTTCAGGGAAATTAATCCTCTGTGTGCAGGTGACTCTGGCCATTAGGAAAGAGACCGGATTAGGCCGGTGACGCTAATGCTCAACGGTTGTTATTGATCAGATCATTCTTAGGGAAAAGTTCTACGGGATGCCTACTCGTAGTGACTCTAAGTTTCGATATTGGATCCAATTTTAAGATATTTGTTCACTGGTGCTTGGTACTATTTTGGTTCCCCATTGTTGTTGGAGATTGTATTGAAATCACCATTAAGATTTATCGGATGAATCGTTTATTGGATTAATTGATTACTTTATTGTTCACTTGTATGCCAAATTTATATTGACATGATAAATTATTTTGATCCCTGTTTTGGAACTGTATTTAATATACATGCTTTGCCACTCACTGAGTTCGTCAGCTGACAGACTTATTCTCACTTCTTTTTTAGGCAAGTTGGGGAGTTAGACAGGGACTCTGGTAGCATCTCGGGAATTTCTTGTGTTGACCTCCTTAGGGTGTATCATTCTAATTTTATTTTAATAAACGCTTTCGCATTGAAAACTATTGTCAGATAACAAATTTTTATTTTATTTTTTTATATTGTTGGACCACTAGATATTGTTTGATTCATGGGATGGTTGTATCCCATGTTTATGATTGAGACACATTTGGCTTTGGATTTGATTAATAACGAAAAAGCGATCATTTGATTTTCGGTTACTTTGATTTATTCAGGTTGCGTGTTCCATGAGTTAGCCTCATGGTTTATGGCTGGTCACTTCTCATTTTTGGGGTGTGATAGTGGCATGCAGAGAGTTGTTTTGAAGAGCAGTATAGGGGAGGTAAATGTTGTTGTGAGGTTGCTTGTTGATGGGGCGTGGGATAAGAAGTCCTGGGATGGTGCGATTGCGTGGTGTTCGGTTGGTGACGGTGAAGTAGTTCGGAATGAAGGAAGAAGATAAGTTTTTGCAAGCTTGGCGCTCATGGCGGAAGTTCTCGCTGTTTGGAATGCGCTAGCGCGGGCTTTTGACAGGGGTTGATTGTCTGTGGAAATTTGCTCGAACTGCTTGGTTTTGGTGCAAGGTTTTCAAAAGGCTAATCGGGTTCATCCTTTGGTTAGGATTATTTTGTCTGATATTATTCATTTGGCTTGTAAGTTTAATTATGTTATCGTTTCTAAGATTCCAAGAACTGAGGTTAGAGCAGCTCATGCTCTAGCTGAAGATGTAAATTATCAAGTTTAGTATGTTTAATGTTATGTTTGTGGCATGATAAAAAAACAATAGAAGTTTTAATTCTAGGCATGAGCACAAGCAAAGCACAAGGAAGAAGAAAACCTCGTGGGCTGGTCAAGTGGTGTTAGCATGAGATTTAGGTACAGAGTATTTGCTTTATCTTAACGTTTCAAGTTCGATTCTCTTTGCCAACAATTTTTAGAGCCACCTCATCCCCATGTTTAAACGTGTGAAACGGCTGTGAGGTTATAGGGATTAGTCTGAAGTGTGTGCAAGCTGGCCCGCAATATCTTGCATTAAAAAAAAAAAAAAAAGAGGAAGTATTGGTATGAGGAAACAACAGAACCACAAGTGAAATTCTTTTGGGAACGTCCTTCAATACATAAGTGGGTTTTGGAACATCTACATGATAGGCAAGAATGCACACCGTGACACTAGGAGTAGCAGATGAACAATGAAGACCGAGAGGAGATAGAGGGGGTGAGAGATTTCCCGACCTAGATGCAACTAGAAATAAAAGTGACAAGTACTTGTTTGGAGCTTTTCCTGTGGGGCTGTTGATATGAAGCATCATTAAGCGTTGTCGGCCACAGCTTTTAGAAAGGACTTTTGTGGAAGACTTGTTTGTCCACCACCGCTATTCCATACTCTCGTAAAATTTTACATGTCTTTTAATGTGAATTTTGAAAATATGCGATATGTGTTTTATTTGATAGATCTCATTATAATTTATCATAAATTAAAAAATATAAAAAATTTATAACATAAAATTAATGTCAAATTAACCAACAAACACGGACGAGGTGAGTTATATTTTTGGAGCTGGCTTCCAAGCGGGCGGTCCTTCTCCTCAGTGAAGGGACCACTTCCATTAGGAGTAGTCGTTTCGATATTGAGGGAAAAGACATTTGATAAGGTGGACTGGGAAGGGAAAAAAGGTAAGAGACAGGGAGGGGGTCATGGTGTCTCTTGCAATAATGCTATGCTGGTTGGTCATCAATTTTTCCGGAGATCAGTCTTTTCTTTTCTTTTTTTTTTTTTTCCGGCTAAAGCTAATCTACTTTATCCCAGGAAATTTAGGGAGATGGATGAGTGTTTACGAAAAATGAACCATGCCCGTGTGCATATAAGAAGAGAGACACAAACTGCATTAATCAATCTAAACGGGGCTATTCTTGGGTGTTTTCGGTAGTAAATAAGGTTTGAAATATTTCTTGTTGCAATCAATTTGTTAGCTGTTTTCGGTAGTGAATAAATTATTGAGAAATGTTAAATTGTTTTCAATAGTGAATGAGTTGTGAATGAAAAATTTATTGAGAAAGAAATGTTAGTTATTGTGAACAAGCTAAAATGTAAAAACTTATTAATTAATGTGAATGATATGGTAAAATGACCTAGGTTTTTTTTTCCCAAAAACTTGGGGGAAACACCTCAGACTCTAATCAAACTCTCGATGATCAATGCAGATATCAATGTCTCCGAGATCAATTGAGATATGCACCCAGGATTGCATGCAGTCATGGCATTTGAACCAGAACACAATTACAACTCTAAATTATCGAATTTGCTAAATAATGTAATGCACGAGCCGCTGCGTTATGCGATTTAAATCCACGGTTCTATTAGCATTTATTGATTTACATTTGCGGGGATGAGATAGCTCCAGGGACACTGCAGTGCACTACAAGGGTGTAGTGTGGCATTACAACCGTCCAAAAAGTGTTTTCAATGGTCTGGATTTTAAATAAAATTCTTTGCGGAAATAATAGACTCTTCATGCAAAGAGTTTTTTTTCTAAATCCGAAGCATTGATTATTGAGATGGACGGCTATAAAACCACGCAACAATCCTATAGTGCACTATTGTACTACAAGATCCCCGAGTGGGAGAAAAATAAATAGGGGAATATTATAGAGACCTCTCTTGGTTTTCTCTTTGCACAAACTTTTACGGGGCTTTTTGGCACGATATTTGTAATGACTCACACCAGCTGACCTGTTTACCATTAGTCTAACTGCGTAGCTCAAAAAGTTAACTCTGGTTATACAAATATGTACATAATGTGATATGCAAATATCTGAGTTAACAAGGTTACACCTCTGTGCTCTATTCCTTATTATATTCTGTTTCTTCAATCAAGCCCAAATGTGTTTGAATGATTTAAATGAATTTGATGTATGCAAGAATAAGAGGTCTGTCTTGTGCAATCAAAGAATAGAGGTTTTAATCCTAGGCATGAGCACAAGGAAGAATTGGTATGGGGAAACAACAGAACCATACAAGTCAATTTCGAAGTTCTTTTGGGAACGAACTTCATTACATGAGTGGGTTTTGGAACATCTACATGTTAGGCAAGAGTGCACATGGGGACACCAGGATATGAACAATGAAGATGAGGAGAGGAGATGGAGGGGGAGAGAGAAATTTCCAGACCTAGATCATGTAGATTGGGAAGGCTAATTACATTTCTTGCATGTTCGTAAGTCGTAATGACAAGGCGTGGCATATTGGAGATAAAAATAAAATTGTACTCCTAATTCCTCTCAAAAAAGATTTCACAAGTGTGACACTTGTTCAAATTACATAATGTGCATTTATAAGTAAGAACGAAAGCAATTGCACGAGCTAAAAAAAACGTATTTGAAAAACATCTTAAATTACTAATGCCTTGTTCTTTTCACAATTCAAAAAGAATTTTTCAAAAAATTCTTCCTAAATTCTTCCTACTTCCAACATTTCTATCTCTATCTATCTCCACTTATTACCCCTACTATTTTTCAAAAAAATTTCAAACTCCAATCCAAACAAAGCATAAAATTTATGAGATGGAAGATTAAAAACAAGAGTATTAGAGGGGAAGTGAAATTGAGAGTAGGGATGGCGATTAAACAAGAGTATTGGGAAGTGAAATTGAGAGTTATAGATGCTAGTACAAATAAAAGTGACAAGGACTTGTTTGGAGCTTTTCGTGTGGGGCTGTTGATATGAAGCATCATTAAGCATTGTTGGCCACTGCTTTGGGAAAGAAAGACTTCTGTAGAAGACTTTGTCCACCTCCACCATTCGGTCATTTGATACACCTACAAAATTTTACTCCCTCCGTCTCATAATATTTATCTGGTCCGCAAAATAATGATGTAAAATAATACAATTTTGGCAAAAAAAAATAATACATTTTGAACCAGAACAGAATTACAACTTTAAAGTATCTGATTTGCTAAATAATTATAAAGCACCGGTCGCTGCGTTATGTGATTTAAATCCACGATTCTATTAAAATTTTCTAATTCGCAATTGCGGGGATGAGATGGAGATGGCTCTGGGGACCCTGTAGTGCACTACAAGGGTGTAGTGCAGTATTACAATTGTCCAAAAGTATTTTTATTGGTTCAAATTAAAAATATGACTCTTCGTGGAAAGAAAAGAGTCTTCAGGCGAAGAATTCTTTTCAAAATTCACACCATTGATTTCTGAAATAGACAACATTAAGGCCACGCTACACCTCTGTAGTGCAGTAGTGCATTATAGAATCCCCAAATCCGGACGAAACAGTGGAAGAAAAGTAAGCGCGGGAAGGGGGATGATAACTAAAAAATTCATCCCCCACCATGATTTCATCCGCACCATTGATTTCTTCATATATATTTTTTTTAGAAAAATTTGAAAAGTTAAACATGTCGAATAATAACTAAAAAAAATTCATTAACAAAATCATTAATTAAAAAAAGTTAAGTTAGTTCAAACTCATGAAGCGTAGGATTTATTGGGGATGATTGTAGTTTAGGATGAGATCCTATGTACAAAGTGGGTGTGGAAAATACATGAGGAACCACTCCCTCTTTGGTGGAGCTCATTTTCAATTTTGAAACCTGAGTGGAGATTTACGTAATTATAAAAATCCTTAGGAGAGCTCATTGGAATTTGCCCAAAGTAGATTTTTAAGGACTTAGGTGTAACCCACAGAGATAGACAACTGATCAAAACCCAAATATCAAGCCCCGACAATAAACGAAAAAAAGAACTCCACAATTTTACCCAAAGAAGCCTCTCCTTAATTATACTCAAATTAAGGAGCCTCCCCTTAATGGACCTAATAGAGACAAAAACTAGGAATTCCCAAGGTCCATATTTATAAAAATGCATCGAAAATAAGTCTAGACCAATCGGAATAGAAATTCTACTCAAATAAGCCTAAACAAATTTAAACATGGAATTGTGATGGACGATGGACGAATTTGCAAAACATGTGTAGGCACATGCAAATACAAATATGTACATAATGTGATATGCAAATATCAAGTTAATAAGGTTACAACTTTGTACTCTTTCCTTATTATTATATTCTCTTTCTTCAATCAAGCCTAAATTTGTTTGATTGATTTAAATGAATTTGGATGTATGCAAGAATAAGAGTCTGCCTTGTGCATTCAGACAATAGAAGTTTTAATCCTAGGCATGACTCATGAGCACAAGCAAAGCACAAGGAAGAATTGGTATGGGAAAACAACAGAACCACAAGTCAATTTTGAAGTTCTTTTGGTAACGACCTTGAATACATAAGTGGGTTTTGGAACATCTACGTGTTAGGCAAGAGTGCTCATTGAAGACACAAGGAGGTGAACAATGAAGACGAGGAGAGGAGATGGTGGGGGGAGAGAAATTTCCAGACCTAGATCATGTAGATTGGGAAGGTTAATTATTTTGCCTGTTTGTAAATTGTAACGACATTGGCGCGGCATGTTGGAGATAAAATAAAATTGTACTCTTAATCCCTCTTAAGAAAGATTTCACGGCTGTGATGATACATGTCCAAGTCACATAATGTGCGTTTATAATAAGAATAAGAGTGATAGCGTGAGCTAAGAAAACATATTTCAAAAACTTCTCAAATTAATAAAAGGCAAAAGTACATAAACACCCCCTCAACTATCACTTTTTCCCATAGAGACCCCCTCACATTTAAAATCACCCATACAGACCCCCTCAACTACTAAAAACGAAAAAAATGCTAACTCCGTTAACGGAATGAAGGAAATGACTAAGATACCCTTTTTTAATAAGGCAAAAGTACATAAACACCCCCTCAACTATCATTTTGTTCCACGGAGATCCCCTAACATTTATATTATACCCTTATTCTATCAATCGTTTTCATTGTTTTTTTTGTTTTATATAATTTCTTTTTTCCTTACATCAATCATTTTAAAGAGAACTTTCTGTATATAACCATAAAAAATAGCGCAAAAACCATGGAGCGATGGCAGCAAGTGCTGCGGTGGTTCTTTTACTGATAAGAAATGAGAAGGGAAGAAGATGAAGGAAAGAAGAGAGATGTGGGAGAAGGAAAGAAGAGAGATGTGGGAGAAGAAAAGTCGAGGAGAATGGTGGTGGCAGTTGACAGCAGCTGCTGCGTTACTTTTTCCATCTCTATTTTTTAAACTTTTCTTTAGAGAGTGTGTGTGTATTGGAGGAGAGAGAAAAAAAAGTCACCGGAACCAGTGGTTAGTCGGTTAGGGTATAAAGATGCTATGATTGAGAAGGAGGAGGAGAATACAGTTCTTTTAAGTTTTAATCCAATCATTGATTTTAATGGTTGAGATAAAGTGTTTTTTTTTTTTTAAATTGTGTGGGTGGAACCGGCCCCTATATATATGAATCAAAGTTTTAGATCTGTTTCTGATTTTGGGTTTTGATTGGAAGCTGTTTGTAGAGGGAAGAAAGAGAATGGTTAGAGTGGGTGTATGTATGTAATGCAATAAGGGTATTTTTGTCCGATTTATGGATGAGGGGGTTCATCACAAACGGTTTAGAGACGGAAGGGTGTCACTTAGGTAACGGAGATAAGTTGAGGGGGTCTGTATGGGCATTTTTAAATGTGAGGGGGTCTTCGTGAGAAAAAGTGATAGTTGAGGGGGTGTTTATGTACTTTTACCTTAATAAAATTCGTAAGAAGATTAAAAGAGAGTATAAGACAGAGAAGTGAAATTGAGAATTTAGATGCGACTGCCGGAAATAAAAACGGTATTGCTAAATACACCGACCGTGGCCACAAACGGCACGACGGTGTCCACTCTGAGCCTCGCACGAATGATCCGAGCAGTACAAAAAAAATTTTAAAAAAATTCCGAGAGGGCCCGTGAAAGCTCAGATTCATCTGATGTATGTAGGCGCTCGATCTAATCATCTCATTTTTCGGTGCTCATTCTAATTTTTGAAAAATGGAATGATTGGATCGAACACCTACACATATCTGAGGGAGCTGAGCTCTAGCGGGCCCACTTGAAATGTTTTATAAATTTTTTAAACGGTCCGGATCATCCGTGCAGAATCCGGAGTGAGCCCCATGTGATGGCCACGGTCGGTGGCCGCAGCAAAGTCCAAATAAAAGTGAGTAGAACGTGTTGGGAGGTTTTCGTGTGGGACAGTTGATATGAATTGTCGGCCGCTGCTTTACTTCTGTGAAAGACTTTCGTGTAGTCGTCGTTTCGATAAGGCGGACTGGGAAGGGAAAAAAGGTGTGAGAGAGAGAGAGAGAGAGAGTGGGGTCATGGTGTCTTGCAATAATGCTATGCGAGCTGGTTGCCATCAGAGTAGTTGTTTTCTATATTTAATTATTTATTACTGAGTGGAAAGGGCGATTGAAGTGAGAGAGAGCGGGGAGGGGGTCATGGTGTCTTGCAAATTGCAATAATGCTGGTTGGTTATCATTTTTTTGTCAGATCAATCTAAACGGATCCGAGGGTGCTGTGATGCGGCGGTGCAATACACAGTCAGATCGATTGCGTAAAATAACTTAAGACACTCTCAATTATTGAATAGAAATTATGCTTTTTAAATATACAAAATGCACACATGATTGCATGAGGTCATGACATTTGAACCTGAACAGAATTACAACTTTAAAGTATTGAATTTGCTAAATAATGTACGGCACCGATGCGTTATGTGATTTAAATCCACGATTCTATTAACATTTTCCAATTCACAATTGGGGGGATGAGATGGAGATGGCTTGGGGATCCTATAGTGGACCATTGATTCAATTTCAAAATAAAACTCTTCGTAGGAAGAATAGACTCTTCACGCAAAGAGTTCTTTTCTAAATCCTCATCATTGATTGCTGAAATGGACAACTATAAGGCCGCGCTACAGCCCTGTATTGCAATAATTTTGCTTCGCTGGTCAAAAAAAAAAAAAAAACCCTAAATCCGGAGACGGTGAAAGAAAAGGAAAAGGGGGAATATTACATAGACCTCTCCTTAGTTTTTTAAAAAACCACAGATCTTCCCCAAGTTTTTAGAATGATCACAATGACTTTCCTATCACACATGTTGGACTAAAGGCCTCTTTGTTCAAACTTTTACTATGGCTTTTTGGCACGATATTTCTAACGACTCATGCCAAATGACTTGCTTATCCTTAGCCTAACCATGCAGCTCAAAAGGTTAACATCATGTTATACAGTAGATGCATGGTCATACTTCGTTATACTATATCATTTCCATTTTATTACTCCCATTGACGTGGGACTTTCTAAATGGGATTTCACAGTATTTTTGGCTATTTTCTCTTAATCTTTACAATCAATTTCTTACATCATAATTTTTGCCTCGACTTTTTGGATTGCCAATCAAAAGTGTGCTCGACTTTTTGGAGCTTACGATTTTAATTTCAAGAATTTTCTTCATAAATTTTTTTCGTTTCAGAAAAATTTGAAAAGTTAAACATGTCGAATAATAACTAAAAAAAATTCATTAACAGAATCATCGATTAAAAAAAGTTAAGTTACTTCAAACTCATGAAGCGTAGGATTTATTGGGGATGATTGTAGTTTAGGATGAGATCCTATGTACCAAGTGGGTGTGGAAATGAAATTGGTTCATGAGGAACCACTCCCTCTTTGGTGGAGCTCATTTTCAATTTTGAAAATTGAGTGGAGTTTTGCGTAATTATAAAAATCCTCAGGAGAGCTCATTGGAATTTGCCCAAAGTAGATTTTTAAGGACTTCATGGTTCCACCTGTTCAGTCATTACATCTACCCTATGTCGATCTCTACCACTCAATCTTGAGTTTGCTATTTCGTGTGTTCTGGCTCCATCTCTTTCTTCTTCACACTTTATAATGTATTCAGGTATGCCATAAACTTTACTGATCTTTTGGTGTTGATTATAGTGTCAGATAGATATATATAAAATAGCTCATTGAAATTATTCTACAATATTGTTGGGATGAATGTGTTTTTTATGAGCAGTGGGATATAAACAATGATTACTATTGGCTTAATTTCAGATCTGCCCAATATGCTTAAAGATTGGTTGATATCAATCAATTCAACCATGGAGTTAATTCTTGAAGCTTTAAAGTAGGAGTTCAAAGTTGAATAAAAGAGTGTGCCTAGCTAATTTATTCAGGTATGCTGCCTGCCCTTATAACTTTACTCTCTTTTGGTGTTGATTATAGTGTTAGATGTACATCTCTTATTGACAAATTTCTATATTGTTGGGATGATGGTGTTTTATGAGTAGGGATAATATAAAGTATTTGGCTTTCAGATCCCAACATTAATATGCTAATTAATTAAAAATTGGTGGATATCGATGGAGGAGTTACTCACCTTCTCATTGGTGACTTCTATTAATTAAGGGAAATGATATTGGCGCTCCAAAAATTGATGGAGGTACTCCAAAAAATAAAGAAAAGTGACTTTGAAATTCCACTAGTTTTGGAGTGCCTGCATCAATTTTTGGAGTGCCAATATCATTTACCTTAATTAATCAACCATGAAGTTCTTGAAAGTATTACCCGTTCCACTTTCTCAAAAAAAATACTTAAAAAATAAATATCTATTTTCAAGTTTAAAAATAACGAGCTTACAAAAATAATTTTCTAATTTTTTTTGCAGGGTTTGATAGATTCTGATAAGATCTATAAAACAAGATCGATATTACATATTTTTTTTTAATTTCAGTAAGCTTATTATTTTTAAGCTTGAAACTTACAAGTATTTATTTTTTAAGGGGCGAAAGAGGAACTCTTTCTGTAGTAGTTCAAAGTTAGAAATTGAGTTTGTTAGTAATATATTTGTCAAACTGTAAAGACATACGAGAATTGTTCACATACGATTTCCATTTTTCTTCTAAGGAAAATACTGAAATTAGCTTGTCTACGGTCACTTTTTTTTATAAACGGCAAATTTCATTCTATTTCAAGGTACAACCATTTTTTTTGATCAATGGCAAATTTCATTATATTTCAAACACCCGAAGGTAAAGATTATATCCCAATAATTAGGAGTGAACCAAAACCCCCAAAATCTAAGACACGAGCAATTGTTCAAAAGCATGCACTTAGGCTAACAGGCTCTACAACGCGTACTGCCGGATCCAACCAGCACGAGGTTCCGGCATATGGCCCATCATCGATTTTGCAGTAGAGAACCCAACAGCCAACGGGAACCCAACTCAAACCAATAGGCATGAAGCACCAATGCAATGTTCAAGACCACGAATTTGTTTTCCCAAAGCGCATTGCCAGCTTGCTCTCGGCGTGAGAAATCTCTAATTGAGTCAGTTAGTCCTCGCAGCCTTGAGTGAAGGACGCCACTTATAATTAGTGGGTCGACATGCACAAGTCAGGCCCTGTCCCGAACAAAGGAGCTAGGAGCATTGTTTCAACAAATAAACAAAAAACTATAGTAATTTTCTATTCATACTAGGCAAAACATACATATACACATAAAAGAAGTTAATTATTAGATAGCCGCTTTTTATTTTACATGCATATGCAGATATATATGACGAGTTAATTTGTGGAATTTGGTTGAGGAAAAATAGAATTACCATGATAAAGGGGTTAATTCAAATTGGAGATATAAAATGGGTAGACAATTTACGCATTTATCAAGATTTTATATTCAATACTCCTAAATGAGAGAGGAACTGATTTAATTTGGAATTTTTTTTGATGTTGGTGGACTCTCTGGACATCTCTCATAAAATCCTTTTGTTTCCTAGGAGTAGTGGATAGTCTCTTTGGTGTTTGATGCTTTGCTTTGTTCTGTATAGCTGTGTCCCCTCCTCTCCCTCCCTTTTTTTCCCAGCAAAAGAATTTTACTAATCTCTGAAAAGATATAAAGATTAAAAGGATAAGGGCATCCGAAAAAAAAATTACTAACCTAAGTCTACCCGAAACCCAAAACGTTGACAAGAGAGAGACCAACAAAAGTGGGCCAAGACCAAACCCCAAACCCTCAAATTCACCTGAAACAGCTACTTGCACCAAAAAACAGCCGCCAAACAAAAAGGATGCTTCGAGATTGTTGAGATTTTACTTTTGTGTTTTGGTCTCTTTGAGATTGTAATTTAGGGGTGTTCCCCTCTAGTCTCCATTGTAGCAGTGTTGTTTTCTGGTATAAAATTTTAATTACCCAAAAAATTGTTCTTTTTGTCTTTTGATCATAAAAAAAGAACAGTGGTGTCTCCAATTATATTGAATTGCTATTGGTTGAGATAAACGAAGTAAAATACAAGGTAATGTAGCGAGAATATTATTTAAAAAACAAAAAAAACTGTGAGGGGAGATATTTTACTTCTATCTTTGGGAAGTTGAAAGGTAGTCTTTTTTTTGGGTTAATGCAGCGTTGTGCAATGTTCTCATCTTATTTTCTGTTTACTATATTTTTCTTTTTACTTTTTTTTGAGTTGCATAAACTTATCAAATAGACATTGTGGCATTGAGAATATCAGAAGAGCTAACTCAATCGTATCCTCGATTAGATTTTTCTTCTGCAACAGATACATCCACTAGTTCTAATGCCTCTCCAACTTGCCACAAGGGTAAGCAAACTCTATATTCGCCTATTCGGTACTGTTAGCTTGCATGTACGCACGGGTATATTATCACCTCCAAAGCTTGTTATGAGTTCGGGTGGCATCTGCAATCACTATAAATTATCAATTGAATGTTTTAATATGCTATCAGAGCTAAGCTTTCAGAATTTTCTAGACAAGATTCTCTTGATTGATTGCTTCGTTATTTGTGTTTGCATCTTATTTCACCATGATCTACATGTAATGAATCTTTTGTTTATTTCTCCACGTGCGAGTGAAGGGTCGCACATTCAAAGTTGTGTTAGAGCTTGTCCCAACACTGGTTAAAATAATCTTGCCAATCAACAAACCTTGGTCAATTATCATCTCCAAACTAATTTATGAGTTTGAGTGGCCTCTCCACTCACTACCAATTAATTTTGATTTGGATGCTTTCAGGAACGGAGGAATGTATGAGAGACAAAAAGATGAAATCAAAGTGTGACAAGTTTAGCACTATTCTTAACACAAGTTTTACTCTTCCGATATCTGCGACAGAATGTTGTTTTCCGGCCACGAACACCGTCAAAATTAGGCTACACAATTAGATGGAAGATGATTTTCTTAACGACCCTGATGGAATATTTATTGTCGAAAGAAAGTACGTTAATTAGTGAGATGTCATTGCTCTTGTCTTCCTTTTTTTCCTCATTTATTTTCTTGTTTACTGCAGATACAAGGAGCTTCTCTTGTCAAATTTGAATCGAATCACTTAAACATCTTTTGGGAATAAATAACTCCTGATTGAAAATGTGTACTCCTCAATGCTTTATTGAGAAGTGTGGAGGTCTAGCCTTTGATGAAGCGATCAAAGCAGCGAAATATGTTCTTCACTACACGAAGAACCTCGGTGAAGTGGGAGCAAAAATGACAGAACTTGGCAATCGTATGGAAAATATCAGAAAAGAAGTTTGCGAGGCCAATGATCGCGGTGAAGAGATTGATGTTGAGGTTTCGCACTGGCAACCAAATGCGGACAGATTGAAAAATGATATTGAGCAACTTATCAGCGATAGTACTACTAAGGCCAACATGCGTTGCATTGCATGCTCATGTCCTAACATCACGTGGCGGTACAAATTGAGCAAACAGGCGGAAGAGAAGATAGGCGATGCCGATAAACTCATCGAGAAAAGTGATAAGTTTAAAGAAATTTCCCACCCTAGGCCGCGTCCTCCAGAACTTGAATATCTATCCGACAAGAATTATGTTAACTTCGATTCTAGAGCATCAATTTTCAAGGATATTATGGATGCATTAAAAGATTCAAACGTTAACATGATTGGTGTATTTGGCCTAGGTGGGGTCGGTAAGACCACATTAGTCAAGGAGGTGGGCGAACAACTTCGAAAAGATGGAACTTTTAAGCAAGTTGCAATGGCAGTTGTCTCTAAGGATCTCAATGTGAAGGAAGTACAATCTAAATTAGCTGACAGCTTAAATTTTGAATTCAAGGCCAAGGCGGATGATCAAAAGAGAAGGGCAACTGAATTATGGAATAAATTCACAAACGGGGATAAATATCTCATCATATTGGATGATATCTGGGGAGGAGTGAAAATGGAGGAAATAGGTATTCCTTGCACAAATGAAAAAAAAGGCTGCAAAGTTGTGTTAACATCTCGAAATGAAAATTTGCTGTCTACCGTAATGGAAGTCGATAGAAAATTCTCAATTGCAATACTATCGAGTGCCGAAGCATGGACACTATTCATGAAAAAGGTGGAGAATTCTATCCAGTCTCAGCTAGAAATACAATCTCTTGCATATGAAGTGTGCAAACGATGTAAAGGTTTGCCAGTTGCCATAAATGCACTTGGCGAAGCATTGAAAGGTAAGCAAGAACACGCGTGGAAGACAGCACTCGATAAGCTGGATAAGTACATGCTCACAAAAATTGAGGGCATTGACCCAAGTGTATTGGCCTCATTAAGGGTGAGTTTTGATATGTTACATTCCCCAGAAGCAAAATCATGTTTCTTGCTGTGCTGTTTGTTCGCTGAGGATGCAGAGATTCCCATTGATGAATTGATGAGACTTTGCGTTGCTAGGAATTTGCTTGATCATAACCCGCGTACACTTGATAAAGCAAGAGATGCCGTGCGTACAGTCGTTGATACCCTGAAATCAGCTTCTTTGTTGACAACCGGCCGTCATGAAATTGTTGTCAAAATCCATGATGTCATTAGAGATGTTGGTATCTCAATTGCACGTGAGGAAGAAGCATTTCTGGTAGACCATGGTGCCCTTCGATGGCCACGGAATCCCACAAATGGGCCATCGTACAAAACAATGTCATTAAGTTTCAAAAATATTAAAGGGCTTCCAGATGGGTTGGTATATCCACAACTGGAAACCTTAATGGTTGATAATAGCGTTCTTTCTGATCTTGACGTTCCAGATAATTTTTTCAATGGAATGATGCAACTTACAGTGTTGACTTTTACTCGAATGCATATGCGGCGACTCCCGTCATCACTTGCAAAATTGACAAACCTTTGGATGCTATATTTGAATAGATGTGAGTTGGAAGATATTGCTATACTTAAGGACCTGAAGAGTAACCTAGAAGTGCTTAGCCTTCGAGGTTCTAGTATCAAGGTGTTGCCATCGGAGATCAGACAGTTGACTAGTCTACGGGTGTTAGATCTTCAAGATTGTGACAAACTCAAGGTGATTCCACGAGGTGTCATATCCAATTTGACCGGACTGGAGGAATTATACTTTCCAATGACATTTGACAAATGGGAGGCCACAACAGACGAGCAACACGACACCAGTAGCAGAGATAATGCGAGCCTCGAGGAGCTTAGAGAGTCATTGGCTAATGCTCGACTAACCACTTTACATATCCATGTACCTAATGTCAAGCTACTACCCAAGGAGGATCTAAAATTTGCGGACTTGAAGGGATTTAGGATATCAGTGGGTTCAAAATTCGATTATCGTGAAGCATTAATTTCTCGAACATGCATGTTGAAACTACAAGGGAATCAGTTAAGAAAAGAATTCATCCCTTTGGTGGACAAAGCTGAAGTGCTAGTCCTCAAGCTAGAATCATCCGTGCCTCCGTTACGGTTGTTCAATAAGCTAACCGTGTTAATTATTGAACATTTTAAGTTAAAGTATCTCTTCTCCCCGACCATCGCAAGGGGACTTGTCCACCTGGAAGTACTAAAAGTAACCTCCTGTGAGATCATGGAGGGAATAGTTGGATTTGAAGGGCAAAAAGATGAAAATGAAATCACAGGTGAGGTGAAGTTTAGTAAACTAAAGCAACTGAAATTGACAAGTCTTCCGAACCTCATAAGCTTTTTTGCCGAAAAGGAGGAGATGGGAACAACCATGGGAAGCGTTTCTGCTCGTGCCCAACCTCTTTTCAATGAACAGGTAATTGAAGCTTTATCATTGTCATTTTTGATTGAGCAATGACTTGAACAGTCGGCTTTAGTGCCCCATTGACGGCAATCCAATCCCCAATGGTGGAGGGACAGAGGGACCACCACTATAATTTTTATAATTTTAATTTTATCCCAAATTATAAAGGTCATGACAATTTATATTACAAAATTTTTCAAATTTTTTTTTCTCATAGAACTTACATCTATGTTGTCTTTGTTAAGTTTCAAAAAAAAATAGTTCTCTTTTGCGTATTTATTTTTCCATAAAGACTTGTTATCGATATATTGTAGCAAACTTTATGTTTTAAGTTCATTTCTTGCATTTTGTCTTTTTATTTGTACTTCATAAATTTACTCTTAATCACCTTAAGGCATTTTGAATATCATTTCATTCTTAACTTTCAGTTTTACATATAGAAAAATGATGTCTAATGTAAAAAATGGCCTTCACTTACTATTCAAAGGTGCCTAAAACAAAGGCTATGCGTTTTATACTTTAACATTTACTCCCTACGTCCCCTATTTAAAGTCCAGTATTCCGTTTTGGGCTGTCCCTTAATAAGTGTCCATTTTGTAAAGTTAGTGGGTAAAAATTGGTGAATTGTCTATTTTATCCCTAAAAGTAGATTCCATTTTGAAAAGTTAGTGAGTAAAAGTGTAATGATGATAGGTAAGTAAGGAAAGTGAAAAAAAAAAGTTGATGTGAAAGGTATAATAATGATGTCTTTTTACGAAGTAAGACATTTAAAAAAGGATGGAGGGAGTATTAGCAATTGGAGCAAGATTGCTAATATTGTGTAGTGATTTTTTCTTAGACTTGATCCGTTGAGACAATTCAGGCAATTTGATTTTTTACTTATTTATCTAAGTTACTTTCTTAATACTCCTATGTTAGGAATTTTATTTTTAGCACGATTTTTTTATTTATTGTTATTCTACCATTGCTTATTCAAATACTTGTTGGTAGAAATGTGTTTAAAAAGTGCCCTCACTTATAAAGATCTCTGACTACGCCACTACCAATCCCACAAACACTAGTTTAAAAGTTCATGTAAAACAAATGTGGGCTTCTAATTAAAAAAAAAAAAGAAAGGAAAGGAAAAAAGAGGGGAAATGCTTAATTAATTATATATCCCCAACTTTGTCTGGGAATTCAGTACCCCTTTGACTTTCACCATATGAATGCATGAAGTTAACCACACGAGGGCGGAGCAAGAAAAACAGAAATGACCTAACAATAAGCACAAATTTCATAACAAGATTATTTTCATAAAATGGTGTAACATTTATCAAAAAAATGAATGCCATTTCAGCAAATCATGATGCATAATATTTTTCAGAATGGCATAGCATTTTCAAAATAACTCATTTTATGTTGTCCCCCATCATAGCATTCACCAGAAATGGTATATAATTAATTAACCATGAAAAAGCAAAACATTTTTTAATTTGGGCACACCCATAACGTGGGGGTACTTAATTAGTATTTCCCAAAAAATGAAAGGTTCTTATTTGGAGGACAGTGCATGTTATGGTTTTGATCTCAAAAAACTAGCTGATTTGTATATTCCTTGTGTAGCAGTCGTTTGATAATGTTTGGCGAGCAACCTTTACATGGAGAAGTCCTAATGTTTCGTCTATCAAACTATTTTGTAGGTTATTTTCCCTATCTTGAAGAGATTGATTGTTGATGGTTTGGGTAACATAACAAAGATTTGGGACAAGCAATTAGTTGCTATCTGGCAAGAACAAGGGTCTTTCTGCCAATTGACGTACGTGAATGTTAACAAATGCGAGAAATTGATGCATGTGTTTCCATCCAATATGCATCTACTGTTAAAGAATCTTGAAGTGCTAGAAGTATGTGAGTGTGAAACCATGAAGGGAATAGCTGAATTTGAGGGAGAAAGAGATGAAGGTGGAGTTAGAAATGAGGTATGTCATTTCAGAAAATTGAGAACTTTGATATTGTTAAAGTCTACTGTATCTTTGATATTGCTACTTTCCATGCACAACGGCATTTTAATGAAAAGGTACATTTGCTTTATCATTATCCTTCTTACTTTGAATCTTTTCCTGTTGGTTCTTAGACCATGCTTTACATATGAAGAGGGTAACATTATCACAGTAGTTAGGCCCCTCTCTCACGCTGTCAAACACACACACACACATCCCTGGATACCAGACAAATAGAATGAATGAAAAGGTACATTTGCTTTATCATTATCCTTCTTACTTTGAATTTTTTCCTGTTGGTTCTATGACCCAGTATGCTCTGTTCTTCTTCTTCTTCTTCTTTCCTCCATTTCAAGTGGAATGACGTCTTTCAAGTCCTTTTCTTTTTTTTGCAGTTAGGAATTTCATTTCAATCCATGGAGGACTAGATATTATGCTGATCACGTCAAATTGTTTTGATCTTGTCTGAGTTTGCATGAAAATATCTAACGGACATATATTACGACAAATTAGTCACAAAATCTTGTTTACTAGAGTAATTTTTGGCTGTGAAATATCATAGAACAATAGCTTATCCAATTTAGTCACAAAATCATGTTTACTAGAGTAATAATGTTAAAGAGAAAAAGAAAAGTTTAGTAATATATGATCATGGCTTCTTTTCTTCCCCTTCTAACGGACATATATTACGACAAATTTGGCTTAAGTTTACTTAAATTAGTGTATCTATCTCCGGCGTGTCCAACATGGCTATGGGGTCGGTTAGGCGTGTCACTGCTACATATATAGCAACTAGCGTTTATCCCGTTCTATGCACGGGCAAAACTAACCCGTTCTAGCGTTGTGCCCTTTTGATGCACAGAACAATTTAAAAAAGTAGGTTCAAACGGGCACAACGCTAGAACGGGTTAGTTTTGCCCGTACATAGAACGGGATAAACGCTAGTTTTTAACTAACTAAATGGGTATGTACAAACATTTTTTCCTAAAAGGAATTTGTATTATTACCTTTTGTCGTTTTTTTTTCTTGTTGCTCCTCTTGTTCTCTAAATTGTTGCTCCACTTTGTCCAAAGCTTGCAGACATATGATATCAGTCTCTATCTCCTCTAGCATAGCTCCCAATGCTTTCATATCCATGAGATTTTGTTTTAAGTTTTGGAAAATTCTTTCTTTAGGCCATGTGGGTGGGAGGGTATTAACTATAGCCTGAACCAAATTCTCAATGTTTGGCTTGAAACCTTTTTTCCTTAGACTACAAAATTGGTTCTTTTTATTTAGAATGTGCGCTCTCACAGTTGAGTTTGGCATCATTAGCCCTCGTTCAAACTCCATCCACAAATAGTGGACATTATGCTCCTCTTCCATCAAAGCACTCATCAAATGTGTGGCATTTTCTATAACATGTCTTTGAAATATTGTTCGCTTCGCATGCATCCAACTTGGTGATAGGAGGTCTACTATTTTTCCTATGAGGTATTGTTCACTTATATTTTCTCCACGACTTTGCAAGGCTCTACATGCCTCTATTTTTTGTTTGACAAAATTTTCTACTGGGTTGCCCTCCCTATGACGTCTAGATTCAAAATCGTATACTTCGTTCAACATATCTGAGTGATCACTACGACACAAACATGGAGAAGGCCTCATGAAAACCTGCATAAAATGTAAAAGTACTACCCCCAAATAAGATGTCAGCCGAATTAGCAAAGAAAACAAACCATGTAATGATTTAACATTTCAGAGTATACTAATACACGAAAAATAGGCCTCATGAAAACCTGCATAAAATGTAAAAGTACTACCCCCAAATAAGATGTCAGCCGAATTAGCAAAGGAAACAAACCATGTAATGATTTAACATTTCATAGTATACTAATACACGAAAAACAGGAGAAATAATCAAGGCTCAGTCACCCTATATATACGTATACATAAATGCCTATATATACGTGTAAGGTTATAAATCACTGTATTTTTTCTTCTTTAACAATGGCTTAGGTTGCGGCCGAAAATCTAGACAAAGAAAACAGGAGAAATAATCAAGGCTGAGGCAACATTTTCTTCTTTTTTAAAAATTCGTTTGTTTGTAGTTTGTAGTCTGTGAACGTTGAACATGGGTGGCTGTGATTCTGTGAACGGGGGTAAGTGTTTTTTTTTTTTAATTGAATTAGGAACGTCTGTGAATGCTTTTGGCCGGACGTGGGGGGTTTTTTTTTTTTTAAATTAGCCTTTGAATGCTTTTGGATGTGGTTTTTTTTTCTATTTTTTAAAAGTTTACTCAAAGGTTAGTCGTGGGCTAGGGCTGTGCAAAACGTGGGTTTTTATTTTTTTGTTTTAAATAGAAAATATAGGAAGTGTGAGAGGGATGTGAACGTGGGTATATTTTTTTTAAACAAAATAGAAAATCTAGGAAATAAGGATTGGGAATTCAATTACTGCATTTATTTATGCACGGGAAACAAATCCATCCAAGTAAATCTTTTTTTAGAATCCAGTTGCATTTCTTTATGCACAGGAAACAAATCCAACTAACCAAAATCCAATTACTGTATACGAAAAACAAAACACAGCTTTAGGCACTACAATAGATAAAGCAGAGAGGAAATCATACCTTGTGGTTAGCAGAATTGAGTAGTGCGAGTTCCGAATTACTTTCAATTGTCAAAACCTTAAACCTGCCAAATGAATTAGCACGTAAAGGATGAGTGAAGCATGGGTTATGAACTCATAATACAAACAAAAATGCATCCGAATCCCAGAAATTTCATAAAAAATGACATCGTAATTGTTCAGTTCAAAGAAAATGAAATTGAGAATGAGCATACTGCCGTGAAAGGAATTCAACCACCTATGACATCAACTAAAATTTTACTGAACCCAAACGGATAAATGCAGTGATTCCCTTAGAGCCAGCTGCAACATCTGTTTTCGCGTAAATGACCTGGCAAAAATTGAAGCATCAATTCTGACAACCATAAGTGTACTCTAGAAAAAGATGCAAGAAGAAGAAATACAAAGTACTGACAAACCACAACAAAATCAACAGATGTTTCACCTTACGACTGCAGGGGCAAATAATCAATTTTACAATATACTGCTGTATCAAAACAGTACCATTAATTAGGAGAGGGAATATGAGAAAACAGTGAAGATACATGACGAAGATGTAGTGGTGGACTTACCTTGTCAGTATGTTAATCTTCCCCTTTTGGCTTTATAGAAATAGATGGCAGCTTTTCGTTTTTTACGCGTATAGAAATGGTAAGAGTTAAAAGAGCAGGAGAAGAAGAAAAGTGAGGAGGAGTTGCAGGGAAAAAGTGGGGAGGAGTTGCATGAGAAAGGTTAAAAAGTGGGAGAAGTCAGTTATTGGTGTGGGTTATTGAACGTGGGGGTAGTTTTTTTTTACTGAACGTGGGATGGTTTTTTTTTTGTTTTTTCCCGTTTTTAGTCTTGAACGTTGGGATCACGTGGGGATCTTGAACGTGGGGGTGAAATTTTTTTTTTTTTGTTTTACTGTTTTTAGTCTTCAACGTGGGGGTGATTTTTTTTTTGTTTTACTGTTTTTAGTCTTGAACGTGGGGTTGTTTGTTGTTTTTTTGTTTTACTGTTTTTATTAAAAACATACAAAAGGCAGGAAACTGTCTTCAAAATCAGGAAATTAGGATTAGGAGTTTGGAGGCTTTTGGGAGGTCCAACTACATATCCTTAGGATATTGATAGATTAGATTTTGCACTGGGACTTGAGGAAAATACGGGAGGAAATGACCCAATCAATAGCATGAGCTAGTCCTTGTCGAGACCATGTTTGTCGATCAAATGTGCTTTGATATTATCAAGTGGTTCGTTAACTTTCTCCAACTATGTCCAAAGTCTCATACAATCCAATGCGGCACTCGTCATATTTGGATGTTGACGGACCATTGCAATGTGGTTAAAACATTTTTTGGTTTTAATTTCCTTATTTGGTATTGGATAAATATTTGTTAAGGATTTAGAGTAACTAGAAATGTTGTGTTTGCTGAAACCTTGATTTATTTTATGTTTTTTACTGAAAAAAAGAGAAGTTAAAATATATTTTTCATTCGATTTAATCTAATCGTAGTTCACAACTTCAGACACATATTTAAATGAAAATCTTTTATCAAATGCAACTAAAGGGTGAAAAGGGACTACGGTTATGAAAAGAAAGATTACTGAGTTGCAACCAATTATCATATAGATCCATTCAGTTATGAGCGGTTTGTCGTCGGGCTCATTCAATTTTCATTGAATGTATTTTTTCTCTTAGGGCACCTCAATCTTTGTGATCTATATTTCGTCTCGCCTCAATGTACTATTTGTCAAGTTCTATATGATAACTTTTTCCAATAGAACTATTTAATTATTAGTCTTCAAGCCTCTAGGCAAGCTCAAATAAAATGGAAAATTGCAAATTGCAACGAATATGATGTGTCTGGATATTAGAAGATTGAAATGTGATCGAATTAATCAATATGTCTTCCACAGCTCTCCACATTTTGAGACTCGAATCTTGTGCTTCTATGCCATGATGGATTTGAGAGCTTCATTGAACCTCATTGTTATTCAATCTCAGTTGAAGATATTGAGCATGGTTGGAGTTAGTTGCTCGATCTAAGGAACATTTATAACATACTAGAATGAATCCTCTTTAATTGATTTTAGAGCTTGATTGGACCTCATTGTTATTCAATCATCATTGAATTGAATGTGTTGTAAACAACTTTGCAGGTTGGTTCCCCTGCCCGAGAACATTTAGAGATGGTTGGGGTAACAGAGATTCAAGACAAGCAGCCACTCCTAGAACCTAAAAAGGAAGCTGAATCCTTGTGCAGACCTGTGAACAACGATGACATCATTGTGTTCCCTTGGTTAGAGAGAGTGACACTTAAAAGATTGCCTAAGCTCAAAAGTTTCTATACTGAAACGGAAGGCTTCTTCTCACACAAGGTACAAAGGATGTCCTTACCCGTTTTTAGTTGAAAAGCACGTAAAAGTGGCCTCGCATCTATGATCCTGTAGTTTGGTTGAAATTGGATAAAGACTTGATGCGTAACTAAGAGTCACTACCATCTGTAGTCTGACGTACCCAATGTGACAAACGATGGTAGTTCGAAAGGCGCGGTTCAGTGAGGGTTTTGGGTAAGCACAGAGAAGAGGAGGTGATGATGAGAGGTTGATTGTTGCCATTTGGGGGGGTGGGTTATTGACGAAGTAGACCAAGCTGTGGGTGGATTGAGTTTCAGATGGGGTGAAGAGCGTTTGTGGTTGTGGGCCTTGGTCTAGGTGTTTTTTATGTGCTAAAATGGTCCAGTCATTCATATTGGATGGTGGCTTTCAATAAAAAAACAGAGTGAGTCTAGTCGAGCAATTTTTTCTTTAATTGGTCAAAAAATTTCACCGCTAGTATAAAAAAAATTGGGGTCTCTAGAGATTTATTCAATGGTTAAGTTTAAGATCTTAATATAGTCAAGATCTTCAAAAGACTTTTTTGTTTACTTTTTTAGAAGACAATCGAGTTTTGAATCACAATTTTTTACTTTTCCATTCCTCTTATGGAGATGAATTAAGTAATCTACAAAAATTTATCGCAAAACTAACAAATGGAAAAGAAATTAATAAAGGAAAGAATTTAAGAATGGGCAAATGGCTTATTAAGCCAAACCAGGCCTTAATGATGGTGTTGGGTTTGGAAAGTGGGTCATGCCTTCAGTGCTGGTATTTCCCCTCCAATTCCATCATAGGATTTTGGCAAATTGGTGATTGGGGTGCGTGAGTTGGTGAGGCAACGTGCTTCACACCGAAAAGGGAGTGTTGAAAGTTGTTCATTTACACCTAAATTTGGAACTACTAGTGCCATGTCAATCAGAGTCTTGGATCGCTGCCAATTGCCCAAATTAACTATTTCCATCATTGGCAGTCCATCCTCTCCTCCAATGCTCCTAAACAACATTATCAATGTTGAAGAACGTCATTTTCGGGCTGTGATAAGTATATCATCTCCGCTTATGTTAATTTATTATTCCTCCTATTTACTAGTCTAAACAAAATTTTCATATTGATAAGTATATTGCATTTAGCAATATTTATCACTTTTACGATTTTATTAGTCCGCTCTTTTTCATTTTTCCATGCCTAGTAAATTTATCAATTTTGGACAAATGTATAATAACACGACAATTTACCAATGAATGCATAAACTTAACCACACGAGGGCGTAGCAAGAAAAATAGAAATGACGTAACAATAAGCACAAATTTCATAACAAAATTATTTTCAAAAAATGGTGTAACATTTATCAAAAGAATGAATACCATTTTAGCAAATTATGATGCATAATATTTTTCAGAATGGCATAGCATTTTCAAAATAACTCATTTTATGTTTTCCCCCATCATAACATTCACCAGAAATGGTATAATTAACCATGAAAAAGCAAAACATTTTTAATTTGGGCACACCCATGCATAACGTGGGGGTACTTAATTAGTATTTCCCAAAAAATGAAAGGTTCTTATTTGGAGGACAGTGCATGTTATGGTTTTGATCTCAAACAACTAGCTGACTTATATATTCCTTGTGAAGTATTTGATTGATAATGTTTGGCGAGCAACCTTACATGGAGAAGTCCCTAATGATTCGTCTATCAAACTACTTTGTAGGTTATTTTCCCTGTCTTGGAGAGATTGACTATTGATGGTCTGAGTAACATAATAAAGATTTGGGATAAGCAATTAGTTGCTGTCTGGCAAGAACAAGGGTCTTTCTGCCAACTGACGTCCGTGAATGTCAACAAATGCGAGAAATTGATGCATGTGTTTCCGTCCAATATGCATCCACTGTTAAAGAATTTAGAAGAGCTAGAAGTAGAAGAGTGTGAAACCATGAAAGGAATAGCTGAATTTGAGGGAGAAAGAGATGAAGATAGAGTTAGAAATGAGGTATGTTGTTTCATAAAATTGAGAACTTTGATATTGTTAAAGTCTACTGTATCTTTGATATTGCAACTATCCACCCACAACCACATTTTAATGAAAAGGTACATTTTGCTTTATCATTATCCTTGTATCTTACTTTGAATCTTTTCCTGTTGGTTCTTAGACCATGCTTTACATATGAAGAGGGTAACATTATCACAGGTACTTAGGCCACTCTCTCACGCTGTCAAACACACACACACACATCCTTGGACACTAGACAAATATAATGAATGGTACTTGTTCTATGACCCAGTATGCTCTGTTCTTCTTCTTCTTCTTCTAGTACCCTTACTTTGATGTTATCCGAGTTCTTTCCTCCATTTCAAGTGGAATGACGTCTTTCAAGTCCTTTTCTTTTTTTTGCAGTTAGGAATTTCTTTTCAATCCATGGAGGACTAGATATTATGCTGATCATGTCAAATTGTTTCGATCTTGTCCGAGTTTGCATGAAAATATCTAGTTGATCGATAGTCATTGCGTATCTAATTTGTTCTTCAAAGGAATGGTCAGGCAATTATTAGTTGGATAACATACAAAAAGATTTGAATATTACGAAATTATGTGATGCGATGATTGAATCCATCCTAAAAAAATAAATAAAAAAAGACTTGATTGTTGAAAAACGCCTGGTGGCCGTGAAGTTGAATAGTGGACAATGCAGTAAGTTAAGTGTACATGGTTGAAACCTAATTCTTGTTACTTATTTCTGAGCAACCTCAATTTTGAAACTTCCTCTGTGTGGTGACTGTCAATCTTCGATCTTTCCGAATTTATTGACGAATATAGCTTATGTGTTTCTTTCATGTCACTAACTCAGATTACCCAATTTCAATTTTTGGCTGTGAAATATCATAAAACAATAGCTTATCCAATTTAGTCACAAAATCATGTTTACTAGAGTAATTACGTTAAAGAGAAAAAGAAAAGTTTAATAATATATGATCATGCCTTCTTTTCTTCCCCTTCTAAGGGATATATATTACGACAGATTTGGCTTAAGTTTACTTAAATTAGTGTATCTATCTCCGGCGTGTCCAACATGGCTATGGGGTCGGTTAGGCGTGTCCCTGCTACATATATAGCAATTAGATTTTGCACTGGGACTTGGGGAAAATACGGGCAGGAAATGACCCAATCAATAGCATGAGCTAGTCCTTGTAGTGGCCATGTTTGTTGATCAAATGTGCTTTGATATTATCAAGTGGTTCGTTTTCTACACACAAAAGGGTGAAAAGGGACTACGGTTATGAAAAGAAAGATTATTGAGTTGCAACCAATTATCATATAGATCCATTCAGTTGTGGGCGGTTTGTCTTTGGGCTCATTCAATTTTCATTGAATGTATTTTTTCTCTTACGGCACCTCAATCTCTGAGATCTATATTTGGTCTCGCCTCGATGTACTATTTGTCGAGTTCTATATGATAATTTTTTCCAATAGAACTATTTAAGTATCAATATTCAAGCCTCTAGGCAAGCTCAAATAAAATGGAAATTTGTAAATTGCAACGAATATGATGTGTCTGGATATTAGAAGATTGAAAGGTGATCGAATTAATCACCATATTTTGAGACTCGAATTTTGTGCTTTTATGCCATGATGGATTTGAGAGCTTCATTGGACCTCATTGTTATTAAATCTCAGTTGAAGATATTGAGCATGGTTGGAGTTAGTTGCTCGATCTAAGGAACATTTATAACATACTAGAATGAATCCTCATTTTAATTGATTTTAGAGCTTGATTGGACCTCATTGTTATTCACTCATTATTGAATGTGTTGTAAACAACTTTGCAGGTTGGTTCCTCTGCTCGAGAACATTTAGAGATGGTTGGGGTAACAGAGATTCAGGATAAGCAGCCACTCCCAGAACCTAAAAAAGAAGTTGAATCCTTATGCAGACCTGTGAACAACGATGACATCATTGTGTTCCCTCGGTTAGAGAGAGTGACACTTGGGAGATTGCCTAAGCTCAAAAGTTTCTATACTGAAACGGAAGGCTTCTTCTCCCACAAGGTACAAAGGATGTCCTTACCCTTTTTTACTTGAAAAGCACGTAAAAGTGGCCACGCATCTATGATCCTGTAGTTTGGTTGAAATTGGATAAAGACTTGATGCGTATCTGAGAGTCACTACCACCTGTAGCCTGACGTACCCAATGTCACAAACGATGGTAGTTCGAAAGGCGCGGTTCAGTGAGGGTTTTGGGTAAGCACAGAGAGGAGGAGGAGGTGATGATGAGAGGTTGACTGTTGCCGTTGCTATTTTTTTTTTGGTGGGGGGGGGGGGGGGGGGGTGGTGGTGGTGGTTGGGAGGGGGTTGTGTGTGTGCTGTTATTGACGAAGTAGATCAAGGGGTGGATTGAGTTTTAGATGTGGTGAAGAGCATTTTTGGTTGTGGGCCTTGGCCTAGGTGTTTTTTATGTGCTAAAATGGCCCAGTCATTCATATTGGATGGTGGCTTACAATAAAAAAACAGAGTGAGTCTAGTCAAACAATTTTTTCTTTAATCGGTCAAAAAAATTCACCGCTAGTATAAAAAAATTGGGGTCTCTAGAGATTTATTCAATGGTTAACTTTAAAATCTTAATATAAAAAAAATTGGGGTCTCTAGAGATTTATTCAATGGTTAACTTTAAAATCTTAATATAGTCAAGATCTTCAAAAGACTTTTTTGTTTACTTTTTCAGAAAACAATCGAGTTTGAATTACAACTTTTTACTTTTCCATTCCTCTTATGGAGATGAATTAAATAATCCACAAAAATTTATCGCAAATATAACAAATGGGAAAGAAATTAATAAAGGAAAAAATTTTAAAAAGGGCAAATGGCTTATTAAGCCAAACCAGGCCTTAATGATGGTGTTGGGTTTGGAAAGTGGGTCACTTCAGTGCTGGTATTTCCCTTCCAATTCCATCATATATAGGATTTTGGCAAATTGGTGATTGGGGTGCGTGAGTTGGTGAGGCAACGTGCTTCACACCAAAAAGGGAGTGTTGAAAGTTGTTCATTTACACCTAAATTTGGAGCTACTAGTGCTATGTCAATCGGAGTCTTCGGTCGTTGCCGACTGCCGAAATCAACTATTTCTATCGTTGACAATCCATCCTCTCCCCCAATGCTCCTAAACAACATCATCAATGTTGAAGAATCCCATTTTCGGTCTATATAAGTCTATCATCTCCGCATATGTTAATTTATTATTTCTCATGTTTACTAGTCTAAGCAAAATTTTCATATTGGTAGGTATATTTCATTTAGCAATATTTATCACTTTTACGATTTTATCAGTCCGCACTTTTTCATTTTTCCTTGCCTAGTAAATTTATCAACTTGGGCAAATGTATAATGCCCTATACGACAATTTACCAATTTTCTCTGATTTCAAATTTGAAAATTTTCTCAATTCGGCATGTATATTACTTTTAGCTACATGATCACTTTTTGTGGAGATCAACCCAGTATGTTAAACTATCCTATTTCCGTTAATATACTGTGTTTACTCACGTGATAAAGTTTTCATTAAGTACAAATATTCTTATAACAGTTCACACTTTCAAATTTTACATGCATAATTTAATTTCGGTGAATTTATCAATTTTTATTTTGGCAAGTATATTACATTTATTAATATTTTCTCTTTTTATGATTTTATCAGTTTGTACTTTTTTGGTTTTACATGCAAAGTAAAATTTTAATTTTGGTATATTTTACAAATTTTTTATGTAGTGAATGATTGTTAGGCCATCATTGATTCCTGATTTTAGGGCTCTAGAAAAAAAAAAAGACTTCATTGAAAATTTATATTATTTATTACAGATTTGAAATACTTGAATATTTAAGTAATTGTTGTGTAAGGAATACGTAAGTTGTCACGCCCGCCCCGCAAACGGCACCCAAAGTGGGTCCGAGTCGGTGCGACCACGTGACATTCCACACAGAAGACCAAATCACACCTCACAACCTATCAGAAATAAACACTCAGCGGAAGACTTATCACCTTAACATAAAAATGAGTCAACGTATTGACCAACCAACCATGGGTCCATGACATTGCACAACTAAGAAACAACATTTGCATTATAGTACTTTAAAAATTCTATACTTCAACACATTCATCGACAACTTACTTACAACTTGAATAAACCAACTTCTTCATCAACCACCTACAACGAACTTGACTATCCACAACGTCTAAGGCTAACCTCAAATAGAACGCCAGCCTTTGTCCAAAAATAATTACAACCTGTACCATTTAAAACCTTTAACTATCATTAGCTACAACTCCTTACATATTAAGTTCTAAGTTTTGCACCAGCTAAAGCACTCCACCACAACGTGACCAAAACCGTACCTGACGCTAGCAAAACACCTCAACACGACGATCGGTAGTGGACCCACTCTAAGCAATCTGCTACTTGGCAGACCAAAAAGGAAAGCCAAAGTGTTTGAGATATAGAAATGCTCAACATAATACCACAATACCCGAAAGAATATCAACATGCATACACATCACCAATGTAACTGAAACGCTAGAATGTATACAACAGTTATAACCAGCATTGGACCCAACTGAGCAATAATAATCAATGCACAACAATATGAATGTAGTCACATCACATGCAGTGGCACGTCTGCCACATCCCATGTGCCCAAGACAAGGTGTCCCACATATCATGCTCCCATCCACCGACAATTAGCCGACATGGCATACGACATGGTACGCCTCACACGCTAACCTTCGGCGGTTCGATCATCACCCATCAGCATGCATATTCATCTAACTCCTAACAACAATCTATAACACCAACAATAGATTAAAGATGCTTAACGCATACTTGCATATCCATCTCAAAGGTTTATGAGTGTCTCTAAACAAGCGTAACACTCAAACACCACATAACCCATATATTTGGTTTGAAATCTACGACCAGCCTGTCGTATTCTGCCTATAATTTTTTATAGGTTTAAAACCAAATCATGAAACCACCACCATTAGAAAGCATACCTCCGGTACATGAGTTTTAATATAAAATTTGTTAAAAACGGAGTCCGGAAGACAAAGTTATGCTCGTCCAAAATTACACAAAAATCTGTCCAAAATCACATATTTTGCACGTCAATCAACTTCAAATCAAAAACTGATTTAATCTGGTACAAACTAAGCCACAACCTTCACATATTCCGAAAGACATACGAGTCTAGTTTCAGAATCAATAACCCGTGCGTTAACCCGATACCCGAGCTTAAAGATATGACCATTTTTCCAAAATGTGTCAGTGCAGCAAATACAAAACTCAGCAGGGACACACCAACTTGTAAAATCCGCCAAACTTAGAATACGCATCTAATAAACCTCAAATTTGGTATACACTATTACCACACACCAACGTTTATCCCTGATTTTCCCCAGATTTTTTACAATGAAG
Source organism: Rhododendron mucronatum var. ripense (assembly GCA_019656295.1). Taxonomy (NCBI): domain Eukaryota; kingdom Viridiplantae; phylum Streptophyta; class Magnoliopsida; order Ericales; family Ericaceae; genus Rhododendron; species Rhododendron mucronatum. The sequence continues at coordinate 805,762 of BPLT01000109.1, forward strand.
AAACCTAGTCAAAATCACCTCCAAACTTAGAAATTCTGTGCAGCGAAGTACAGTATCCAGCTAAACAGTCTGTGTTCGAAAATTCATTAAAAATCGAATACTTCATACTTTTTAGTGATTCCAATGCCAAAACTTCACCAACTTATTAATATTTCAGACTCATAAAGACCCATAATCAGGAGGATCTCTTAACTCTTAAAAAATTGATGAAAGACGCAGCTCTGTAAGCTGCCCAGATTTCCAGATTGCAGAGTAGTTTTCTAAAAATCACTATAAATTGAATTCTTAACGATTTCGAGTGATTCTAGCGGCAAAAGAACAACCCTCAAGTCTACTTTATTTCATAAGAAGGAACCAAGACTCAATTTGAGTTTAAGAAGGTGAAAATCCCCAAAAAACCGAGACCCTGTTCTGCAGATTTTCTAGGTTTGGACAGCAGCCACAACACCCACGAAATTCACCCAAAAACCCATCTCAACAACTCAAAACACACCCAAATCAGCATGCATACACCAAGGTAAGACATGAATTGAAGCTAGAGAAGTATGAAATCAAGAACAAGGAAGCAAGAATTAACAAAATCAAACCTTAATTCAAGATAAACGGCTTCAAATCCTAACTCCTCTTCCTCTCTTCTTCTTCTTCTCTTTCTCTCTCCCTCTCTCTCCCTCTCTCTCGTCAATATCCCGATGAAATTTTTTTATATAAGGGCACATGAAAAATTATCATATGCAAGCAGAACCACGTCCCAACTTATGCTCCGACCAATGGTATTTAGTTAAATACCTATCAAATATGAGTTAACCGAAAAAACACATAATTCAATTAAAATATGAGTTTAAGATACTAAATATCCGGGACGGGTATTACATAAGTTATACTTATTTAATGTTTAAGTTTGAAAACTTTTGATTGGAAATTCAGTGCAATAAATATGGCACGATGTGTCTGAATATTCAATTCCAAGAGCTCTAACCAAAATTGGAATTTAGAAGAATGATGAAAGGTGATCGGATTGTGTCAATATGTCTTCCATAGCTCTTAGAGTTTAATTTGAGACTCGAATCTCGTGCTTAATTATGAGCAGAGATGGGTTTTAGAGCTAGCTTGATTGGACCTCATTATTATTCGATCACTAATGAATGTTTTGTACACAACTTTGCAGGTTGCTTTTCCTGTACTGGAAGAATTGTCTTTTTGGAGTTTAGATAAGATAACAAGAATTTGGGACAACCAACCACTCTCAGAACTAGAAAAAAAAGCTAAATCCTTCTGTCAGCTTATGAAGATTGATGTTTATTATTGTAACCAATTGGAGTATGTATTGCCCTCCTATATGCTTCCTCAGTTAGAGAATCTAGAAGAACTCCATATAAAGTGTTGTTGGAAGATGGAGGTGATAATCTCAAACAACCCACAGGAGAAAGAAGCCACCAACAACAATGATACCATTCGAATCCCTCAGTTAAAGAAAGTGCAGCTTTTGGGTTTGCTAAATCTCAAAAGTTTCATATGTAGTGATGAAACGCAACTCTTGTTCTCCAACAAGGTACAAATTAAGGTCTTTACCCTTTTTTCTTAATTAATTAATCATGGTCATGGAAAGCACGTAAAAGAGGGCAAACATGCATGTATAATCCTGTAGTTTCATTACAATTAAAAAATTAAGACTTGATCCACAATTGAGATTCCCAAATATAGGCAAATTAGTTTATCGAATAAACTTAACTGGAATATTAAAGTAGTCCTATGGTTACCACAAACCAATTCCACCATACGTATTAGGTAAACCGACAGAATGTCAAAAACTTCTGAACTGAAATATTAAGTTTCTCGATCAAGCTACTTGAAGTTGAGCTCATGTTCATTTTGGCAAACAAACCAAGCTTAAACATTTGTTTTGAAAGTCGTTAAGGTTTCAAACTGAGTTTGAACAAGCTACTACTTGGCTCAGTGGTCTAATTATGTATATATATATATATATATAAAAAGGTACTCGACATCGGCTTGTATTTGGCTTGATTAAAACTCGTTTGAGATCGATCGGGTCGTGTTATTAAATAAACAAAGTTCATATATATTTTTGAAGCTCGTTAAGTTTTCAAACCAAACTTGATAGTTATCTACTTGCTTGTTTGGCTTTTTATCACCTCTACTTGGAATGATTTTTACTGATGGACACAGTCCCACGGAGTTCCCTAATAAATTTGGTTACACATTAATGTCATTCCCGTTGTGAATTGTATAATAGATTATTCTCCACGTTAACTAATCCAACAAAATTTTCTTTTGGTACGTAAGTATAATGCATTTAGCAATATTAATCACTTTTACAATTTTATCCGTTCACATTTTTTTTTATTTTTCATGCGTAGTAAATTTTTTAATTTTTGATATCTTTATTAATCTGGACAAATGTAAAATACCCGATACGAAAATTTACCAATTTTATCTAATTCAAATTTGAGAAATTTCTCAACTTGGCATGTACGTATATTTTTTGTATAGGTAACAGAAGTTTATTACTTTTAGCAACATTGATCTCTTTTCGTGGTTTTGATCGTTTGCACTTTTTAATTTTAAATGCTTGGTAAAATTATTTACCCAAAAAAAAATATTATTCATTTTGGCAAACTTATCAATTTCATTAGTTTGTCCAACCAAATATGTTAAACTATCATATTTCTCGATCTATTTACTAATCTCATGGAAAAATTATCTGCTTGTTTGCACTTTCTGATTTTTACGTGCTTATAGATGGGTTATAGAGTTTGATTGGACCTCATTATTATCCATTCACTAATGAATGTTGTATAAACAATTTTGCAGGTTGCGTTCTCTGTTCTGAAAACTTTGAAATTTAAAGATTTAGAAAAAATAACAAGTTTTCCAAGTTCTCCAAGTTTTGAGACTCAAATCTCGTGCTTATGAGCATATATAGATGGGTTTTAGCTAGAGCTTGATTGGATCTCATTATTATTCATTCGATCACCAATGAATGTTTTGTACACAATTTTGCAGGTTACTTTTCCTGTCCTGGAATGTTTGGAATTTTTGAATTTAGATAAGATAACAAGGATTTGGGACAACCAACCACTCTCAGAACCAGAAAAAGAAGCTAAATCCTTCTCCGAACTTAAGATCATTTATGTTGGGGAATGTGAGCACTTGGAGTATGTATTGCCCTTCTATATGCTTCCTCAGTTAAAGAACCTGCAAGAACTCCGTATATGTAATTGTACGAGGGTGGAGGTGATAATCTCAAACAACTCGAAGGAGAAAGAAGCCACCAACAACAATGATACCATTCGGTTCCCTCAGTTAAAGACCCTGCAACTCGAGAATTTGCCAAATCTCAAAAGTTTCATATGTAGTGATGAAACGCAACTCTTCTTCTCCAACAAGGTACAAATTAAGGTCTTTACCCTTTTCACTTAATCCTGTAGTTTCATCGCAATCATAAAAAGAGTAGTTGATCCGCAATTAATTGAGATTACCAAATTTATTAGGCAAATTAGTTTATCGTGTAAACTTAACAGATGGCCCAAAACAATCTACGGAAATTTTGCCGAGTCAATGAATCCGTAGACCAATTTAATGACTACATTTGTCTCTACATTGCTATTTGGTCTGGATTATTTTTACAATTTTGAAAAGTAGTTCTACGGTTTTCACAGACCAATTCCACCATACGTACAAGGTAAAACAACAAAACCAGTAGAAATGCAGAATGTCAAAAATTCTGAAATGGAATATTAAAAGTTTCCGGAAATTAGAACCGCTAAAGAAATCAAACGACTCGAGTGTGAGCTCGTGTTTATTTGTTAAAAACTTATTCAAGATTGACTTGTTTATGTAACAAATCAAGCTTGAACTTTTTTTTCAAAAGTCGTTAAGGTTTCAAACCAAGCGCTTGAACAAGCTACTACTTCTTTCATTCGTCTAATTATGTATAAAAAAATTTCAGCTACTCAAGATCATCTCATGTTTGGCTTGATTAAAACTCAATTGCTATGTGATTAGGGTTAATTCGTTTTTCCGAAAAAATAGAGAGGAGGAGAGAAGAAAGAAGACTTTTTTTTTAATCGGCGAAAAAGAGAGAAGACGTGTGACTCCCATGATTTTTTCTCGCGTTGAGGTTTTCCGGCCACGTATATCTATGTGTCTTTTTTGTTTCTATTTCATAGGCACTATTTTCATTTGCCATGTGATTTATGTGATCGATAGTTTTCAAGTTCCGAGGGGGCTAGAACTATACAATTATTCTTATGATCTATCCCTGGGTAGGGGCTAGAGCTATACAATTTTATCCCAAGGGCGGGGGAGTTTCAAGTTTTTACATGCATAATTTAATTTCAGTAAATTTATCAATTATTAAATTTTTTCTCTTTTTATGATTTTATCAGTTTGTACAAATTAAGCTCTTTACCCTTTTTACTTAAGTTTATGTAGTTTCATTATTCGCAATCAGAAAAACAGAAGTTGATCAATCTGATTTTTATCAGCATAAAAAACGTAAAATGTACACATGGGCCTAAACAATGGTGCATATATAACTATTTTGAAAATGCACGGCATTCTAAAAGTCACTTATTTTACGTTGTCCCCCGTCATAATATTCGCCACAAAGAAATTGTGTGAAGGTTTTCTCAAACAATGAGCTGATTTCCTTGTCAAAAAAAAAAAGAGAGAGCTGATTTATTCATTGTGCAGTGTATCAGTTGTTTGATAATGTTTGGCGAGTAACCTTTCCATGGAGTACTAGTCCCTAAAGATTCCAACGTTAAACTACTTTTTAGGTTATTTTCCCCGTGTTGAAGAAATTGAGCATTCGAGAGGTCCATAAAATTATTGAGATTTGGGATAAGCAATCACTAGCAGTCTTAGAAGAAGGGTCTTTCTGCCAACTGACGGATTTGGATGTCTCCGAATGCGAGAAACTGATGCATGTGTTTCCTTCCAAAATGCATTTACCATTAAAGAATCTGAAAGTGCTACGCGTGAGTGATTGTCCAACCATGGTGGGAATAGTTGAATTTGAGGGAGAGATAGATGAGGATGGACTAAAAAATGAGGTATGTTTTAGCGAATTGAGTTCCTTGGAATTGTCCAGTCTACCAAACCTTGAAAGCTTTTGTACCAAATCGGGGAAGGCAGGCACAACTGAAGGCAACTCTACTATTCATGCACTACCTTTATTCAACGGAAAGGTACATTTGCTTTATCATTATCCTTCTTATATTATGCTTTTTTGCTTTAAAAATTATCATTAGATATCCTTTCTCTTACACACTTATATAGAGGCTACACCCCGGATGTAATGAATGGTTCCCGGCCAGTAGGCTTTGTTCTTCTTCTTTTAGTGCCCTTACTCTCTAATGTCATCGGAGCCCCTTCCGCCATCGTTTTTATCCTTTTCAAGTGAAATGGCTTCTTTGGAGTATTTATTTTATTTTATATAGTAATAGATTTCTCTTCAGTCTGCTGTGGACTATATAGTCCCCTTGCGAACGGTGATCACTTTAAACTGGTTCTTGTCTGAGTATGCATTAAAAAACCTTGTTGATCGATATTCATTGCGTATCTAAATTTTACTAAACGGAAGGGGCGACAAGTATTATTTGGAAGACATACTAAAAAAATTGAATGTCATGGAATTTTGTGAGCGGTGATTATACAAATAGCTAAGAGCATCTCCAATAGGCTCAATAAATCACTTATTAAGTTGGGTGGCTATTTGCCAACGGGCTTTTAGTCCAATGATATTTTTTCACCTACGGGCGTGAGTTCTTGGTGGATTATACGAATGACAAGCCAACCAGTTCGAGGTTCCTACCAAAATAGTCAATCATGAGCAGACCATTGGAACAACGACCGGTGGCTTTCTCGAAGAAAGTTTCACCATAGGGAAGTCTAGCATATGGTGAGGCGGTTCCAATTGGAATTTCCCGTATCAAGTTTCCGGTATCAGATAAAGAGTCCCCGAGTTGATAAATCCAATCAAAGCCGCAGCTCTTGAGTGATTGACCACCGGACAGACGGAGAAGAAACAGAATGGAAGGAATTAGCACCAGCAGGAGAGAGAGAATTGGTTGAGGTGTAGCCATTGTTGCTTAAGGCAAGGAGAGACGAAACAACAAAGAATATGGTCACTTTTGAGCAACTTTGATTATGTAGTAGTGATATTTGCTTTGCTTTGGGCATTGGCATTATATAATTATTGTGTATGGAATAGGTAAGTTATACTTATTTAATGTTTAAGTTTGAATACTTTTGATTGAATCCTTATTTGGTAGGATACATACATACATATATGATAATAATAAGGGCAATGTAAGAATATTATTAATTTATACGCCTTTGATTTCATAAATGATTAATTTTATACGTTACAATAGTACTTCGTAGTGTTAATTTACCAAATGCAACGGAAATTAAGTGCAACAAATATGGCACGGTGTGTTTGAATATCCAATTCCAAGAGCTCTTACAAAAATTGGAATTTAGAAGAATGATGAAAGGTGATTATGAGCAGAGATGGGTTTTAGCTAGGCTTGGTTGGACCTCATTATAGGGCCGGCCTTAGGCATAGGCCCACAAGACAACCGCTTAGAGCCTCCCGTTTTGGACCCAATGATGGGGCCCCCAAATAGTAGAATAGGTTAAATAATCTCAAACAACCCGAAGGAGAAAGAAGGCACCAACTACAATGATATTCCATTCGGTTCCCTCAGTTAAAGTCCATGAAGCTTGAGGATTTGCCTAATCTCAAAAGTTTCATATGTAGTGAAACGCAACTCTTCTTCTCCAACAAGGTACAAATTAAGGTCTTTTACCCTTTTTACTTAATTATTATTCATTTGGCAAACTTATCAATTTCATTAGTTTGTCCAACCCAACATGTTAAACTATCATATTTCTCTATTTACTAATCTCATGGAAAAATTATCTGCTTTGTGATTTTATCTGTTTGCACTTTCTGATTTTTACATGCTTAGAGATGGGTTTTAGAGCTTGATTGGACCTCATTATTTATCCAATCACTAATGAATGTGGTGTAAACAACTTTGCAGGTTGCTTTCCCTGTTTTGGAAACTTTAAAATTTAAAGATTTACATAAGATAACAAGAATTTGGGACGAGCAACCACTTTCAGAACAAGAAAAAGAAGCTAAATCCTTTTGCAAACTTATGGTGATTAAAGTTGAGGATTGTAACCAATTGGAGTATGTATTGCCCTTGTATATGCTTCCTCGGTTAAAGAATTTGCAAAGACTCAACATATGGGATTGTTGGAAGATGGAGGTGATAATCTCAACCAATCCGAAGGAGAAAGAAGCCACCAACAACAATGATACCATTCAGTTCCCTCGGTTAGAGAAAGTGTCGTTTTGGGGTTTGCCTAATCTCAAAAGTTTCATATGTTGTGAAACACGACTCTTCTTCTCCAACAAGGTACAAATTAAGGTCTTTACCCCTTTTTATTAATTAATTAATCATGGTCATGGAAAGCACATAAAAGTGGGCACAATCATGTAGTTTCATTGCAATTAAAAAATTAAGACTTGATCCGCAATTGAGATTCCCAAATATAGGCAAATTAGTTTATCGAATAAACTTAACTGGAATATTAAAGTAGTCCTATGGTTATCACATACCAATTCCACTATGCGTAAAAGGTAAACCAACATAATCTCAAAAATTCTAAACTGGATTAATAAAGTTTTCGGTAATTAGGACCGCTAAAGAATCCAAGCTACTTGAGTTTTCATTCGTTAAACGGTTGTTCAAGATTGGTTTGTTACATAAATAAATCAAACTTGACATTTTTTTGAAAGTCGTTTTGGTTTCAAACCAAGCTTGAACATGTTAGTACTTGTTTCATTTGTCTAATTATGTATAAAAAAAATTTACATAATTAAAGTTGCCACTCTCTCTAACAACTTAACCTTTTCGTGATTATAATAATAACTCCACGAGGTTATAATAATATGCATATATATCCATTATCTTGTAATCTATTGACAAATGGTGAGTGGATCTTTAATTAGCTATACTAGCTCCTGGATCCTATTAGATGAACATGCCTCAATAGTCGTCAGAAACGTTAATTCCAATTATCATAAATGATTCAATTAATTACTGATGATAGGCTAGATGACATCAATGTTGCTGCAGGATGCATTCCCAGTGTTGGAGGAAATAGATCTCGATGAAGATTCAGAGATTTTGGAGGTTAGGATTTTTAAATTGTTGTTGTGTCACTTAATAAACAATTGTCTCTGAATATTTATCATAAATTATTCAACTGATGCTTCAAATTTTTTAATATTTGCTTTAGTTTCTAATTTTTTCAGTTTCTTTGGATTAGGAATGTAGCACAAGTGGCAAAGAAAGTGACCCTAATGGTGAAGAACTTGATGAAGATTTAGAGACTCCCAAGGCCGGCTTAGAGGATAGACGAGAGAAGCATGCGCTTCGGGGCCCAAAAAAAGGCTAAAAATGAGTGTCCAAAAAATTCTAGGACCCCTATATATATATATATGTATGTATATATGCCCCCCTTAAAAAATTGCTCTAAGTGTCCTTTAAACAAAATGGGCCTAACGGTGGAATATACTGATTATCAACTCCCATAAGCCTTAACCCATTAGGGTACGTTTGGTTCTATAGAATGGATTAGACAATGGAATGGAATTGACAATGCATGGAATAGAATTGAGAAGATTAATTTTCAAAGGATGAATTTTGAGATATTGTAATGGTTGCATTTTGTTGGGATAACTATTTATATTTACATAATAAGGGAGAACGGTTTTTGAATCTTATCTCTCTATAAATCATAACCATTTATTTGCTCCATAAATCCTATGGCACTCCTTCTCTCTCTCTCAAACAATATTAATTGCACAATTGCCACTAATTAGATCTCACGTTGCGACGTGCTTGAAGGCACGGGCAAACTTTATATAATACGCTAGGACGATTTTTGAAACTTATGTCTACATAAATCCGATGGTTTAAAGTTATTCCATAAATCCTACGGCAGTGACCAAAGAGTCCTAGGGCTAGAAATATAGGAGTATATAGATAGAAAGAATGAAAGTCATCTCTCTCTCACACACTTATCCTACGGCGGTGGCAAGAAAGGTTCTCAAATTTTTTTTTTCAGAGAAAAGCTGTGGTGGGGTTGCTGATTTGTGTTTGAGGGTTTGAAAATTTTTATTCTTCCCAGACTCAAACCCTTTTTCAATATGTAGGTTTACCCTTTCGTAATCCTTACACGTGAGAGCACCATAGGCTTTGTTTTGATCTTCTTTTAATGTTCAATTTTTTTGTTGGTATAGTGAATTTGCTTAAATCTTTAATTGTAACTGTGGGCACGCGCCCCCGGAATTCCGGATTTTGGTTGTAAAATTTATTGGGAGCGGCCCTTTTTGAAAATAGCGGGCGAAACGCTTCGATTCAGAGTCGCCACTCGGGTTTTAGCGGAGGAATACCCAAGGAACCGAACTCGAAAACGCTTGGTACGTTTGCTTGATTTGAAAACTTGTTTGATTTGAAAAGGCGTAGACTGGTCCGTCGTCACCTTCGATATCTGAGGTTCGGGAGCCAGGTTACGAGAGGGGAAGGGTTTTATGGCACCCCGCTCGCCCAATCCGGAGATCGGTCTCTACTCAGGCATTTTTGTAAAACGTTTGCATTTTTCTCTCATTTGATCATTTTTTAGCCAGTTAGGGCGGGGGAGCAGATAATGGGGATTTAAAACTGTAACAGCTTGCAGTTTATATGACAAAATGCTCAGTGGATGATGATTCGCTTGAAACAATAAGTGAATATAGATTGAGAATAAACACTGAGAGCAGTTCCAAGGAGATGGAGTACGCTGCTTTTCAGGTGCGTGAGCAGACAACATGCTGGCATGCAGTGGCCGAGCCTCTGCACGCCACCATACCCCGCGCACGCCACAACCAAGCTGGCGTACACCACCCTTTTTCACTCACAGCTTTTATTTTCAACCCTCTGGGCTCTGGAATGGACCAGTGCACACCCAGGACAAACCACGCAGTTTATAGAGCAGAATATATACAGTTACAGACAGATGAAATGGCTTTAATTAAGCCATGAAAATAAACAGAACACCCCATAAATAGTGTGGGGAAATAAACAAAGGCCAAGAATGAACTACGGCGCAAGGGCCAGGCACTGGACCCTAGCAGACATGCCGTACGCCACTCTTGAGAGCCCGTACGCCATGCTTGCATGTTGCCCAGTGTTTGGCTTTACATCATCTGGGCTCTGGAATATGACCAGAAACATCCCAGAGGCCTTCTAGAGCAGATATGAACAAATATTGAATGCTACAACTAAACGGTTCTAAATACAGAAAGCAGTAAACTAGTTTTTAGCATGCAATAAGGTGATGAATAGACAAGAAATGAAGCACAAAACAAAGATCTGGGTCCCATTTCACAACTGGAGTACGCCAGTTCCGGAGGGCTCGGACCTGCGGTACGCCACCTATTTAGTGGCGTACGCAGGGTCCAGACAGATCCCAGACAGATCAAATTTTAAAACTGTACGTACTGCCACGGACCGGCGTACGCGGGCCTATGACCGGCCCACGCCGTTTATAGTCAGAAACGTATTTTTTGTTTTTGAAACCTTGACAGCTTTAGGGCCAGGACTGGTATTGATTACCAGCCTTGACCTTGTTAGCTCCCCTTAGGGATCAGAACAGAAAGCAGTACAAAGATGTATACCTTTGGCTTTGAGATTTTAGAGATGTTTGAGCTTTGAACTTTGAACTTGAGGGTTGGATGATGGACGGTGGTGGATGTTTGACTGTGAGAGGTGTATGGAGGGGTCTCTTGTTTACTCTTTCAATGAATGAAAGAAGAGCAAACAAGAAAAACCAAGAAAAGAGAAAGAAAGAGGCTTGAAGCTTGAGGAGCCAACCCTTTTGAAAGACTAATGGAGGGGGTATATATAGGGGGAGAGGGAGAGAGAGGGGTTAAGGCCAGTCAAAGTGACTGGAGCCTTAGCCCTTAAGTCTCTACTCTCATTGGATGAGAGGGAATATGATGATGGGATTGGTGTAAGAAATGTCCCCCCGGCCGAGATTGATTTTTCAATGGATTGGAAGGTTCCCATGTGTTGTAGACCCCTACCCATGGCTTCTGCATGCTTAAAAACACAAGTTTGACCGGAGGTTTGACTTGGCGTATGCCACTAAATACCTGGCGTACGCAGGGTCAAATCTGGTCAACGGTCAAAGTTGACCGATGACTGACACGTGGCAGAGGACCAGCGCACGCCAGGACAATACTGGCGTAAACAAGTTGGGTTTTGTTGAGGCCTTTTGGTTCTGGTTTAGAGAGTTTGAAAGGGATCGAAAAGGTTTTTTTGGAATGCTCAAAGCTCAAACATATCGACATCTCGGGATGTTCTTGACCTTAATCATCATTGGGGAATCCAACACTGTAAGTAAACTAATTTGGAAAGTCCAAAATAGGGTGTCTACAGTAACCACTACCATTATAGCTAATACATATGTTTTTCAGGGGCTTTCATCAGAAAAAGAAATTTGCTTAAAAAGTGGATACTCCAATTTTTATTGTTAGTATATGATCTTAGGCCAAGTTTCTAGCCGTGATCCCTACTCCTCCCTTTAGCTTTGCTTCTAGGTAACATAAGCACATTGATACTGTGTTCATATGATTTAGGGTCTTGCGAAGTGTTCCCATCGTGTCACCTGTCTCCGAAGTTTTTCTCACTCCGATACGGTGATCTCCAAAAGTGTCGGTGTTACATGAAACTAAGCTACCCCTCGGTGTTACATGAATAGGTTTATACTTTGTTCACAGATACAGGAAGAACTCTGTTTGTACCTATTTAAAGAAAAAATCTTCCCGTATAAAAAAAATCTTTCCGTATAAATTAAGCTTCGTTGGCGGGGGTCAATAGTTTCATAATTCATTTTAATTGTGTTCAAATCGCATTGCGCCGTGCCTTCTGGCATTGGAACTCGGTAGCTTTGGATGACTGTTGAGCACTGGAACTAGTTTTTGTACACTTGACAACTGCAAATTTTAGCACCTAGCGTTCGTTATTTCCTCTTTACTGGTGGTTCTGTTTGGAGTAATGTTCCGTGTATTTTCAGTCAAGCTTTGGATATGAGAATGACTAATTTTTTTGGGTACTGTTTAGAACAACAAAATGGCAGACACTTCTGCTGCTCAAGCTAGGAAAGGCAAAGATATCCAAGGAATTCCTTGGGAGAGGCTTAATATCACAAGGGAAAAGTGTAGGCAAACTAGGTTAGAACAGTACAAGAATTATGAGGACATCCCTCAATCTGGCGAGGGGTCAGAGAAAGTAAGCCCATTGGTCCTTTTTCAGCTGCTATTGCGATGCAAACTAGGCTTAATGTTGTGTTGCTATGATGATGTAAACTCATTAACGCCTCATGTTTCTGTTGTGAATAGGATTGCAATGTCACAATGAAAGGGGGTATGTATTATGAGTTCAGACGTAATTCAACATCTGTGAAATCAACGATACCTCATGACCAGGTTCGATGACATTCTCTTTTTCAGTTTTGGTCTCAGCTACAGTATTTGATTGTATTAGATTATTTTCTCTCCGACTATAAGGCTCCATATGTTGGAAAATTGGATTCGTTTATCACTGGAAATATGCAACATACCAAAAATAAACAAGATTAGAAACTTACTGGACCAATTTCAGGCGTCCGGAAATTGGCAATCGAGGCTAGTATTTTTATGAATAATACTATATCCTTAAAGCAAATTCGTCCCCCACACCGGTGCTCTTGGGTCTCTTGAACGTTTGCCTCCCAGGATTACCCAATTTTCGAAGAACGGAAGTAGCACTACAATCTGTTCAACGGGCGAACCAAAAAACTGTGCAGAACTCTCTCAGAATAAGTATGTTGTGAGTGCAGAAATTATCGTCCTAAAATAGGAGGAGATGGGTCCCATATATATAGAGAACTAGGCACCCCAACGAAAAGGAACGGTGACTATCCGGAATGGTGTTAGGAAACAACACAATTGTTCAGAGTGGTCTTGGCCGGAAAGACACCACTCTTCGGAATTATCAATGCCGAACCAACACACCGCTTCATTTTCTAAGGGGCACATTCATAAAGAAAGTTGCCACCGGAAAATTGAAGCATTGGCACTAATAGGTGGTTTGCCACATGTTGGTATATCAGCCAACATTAAAATCAATCCAAAAAGCTTATAAAATTGAAGTAAATAATTAAATTAATTACAACAAGTTCTCATCAAACTTTAAGCCTAAGAATTTTATGAACCCGCTGCCACACTTGGCCCGGTTCAGCAAACCAAACAATTTTAATCACTCCACATTTATTTATCCATTGCAAGACAGATAAATTACAACCATATCAAATAGTTTATTCCGGAGTCAATTTCCAATTCACTTCTTTTCCAACACCATATTGGTTTTTCGAACTATTTTTCTATTTTAGAGTTGCTAAACGTTCATCACATTTGGAATGTGACCTGCAATGGTATTTAAATGACGAATAGCTCCTAGCTTTAGGGGCAATCAGCGCAATGTGCCAAACCTTTGGTTGTCCACTTTTTTTGAATTGGTTTCTGTGCAAACCAATACCTGCCCCCTATCCCTTGTGCTTAGGGGGTATCTACCCTTACGTTTCCTTTTTCTGGTTAACCTCTATGTTGATTTAGAGATCCAAATCTGAAGCCGCGGACATCGAGGATGTAAATGCTGAATGACATTTGAGTTTCTCGGAGAAGTAAGCATGAAATGTAAAAACTAGTTGAATCCTATCCGCAATGCCCTGGAAAGTGATATGTATATGCCGCATAGGCGCATACCACCAATCATATGCCGGCTTTGTGCAAGTTGTGAGAGATACGGGATGAATGTCGGATTACAGTCAAACTGTGTCCTCCAATCGTATAAGAGAGTGATTAGTACAATTTGGAGAAAGATAAGACGAATTATACCACAAATGCTAAGACCTTAGTTTCATAAAAGGTGAGAGAGGCTGATCAATGGGATTGCATTGTTTTGGACATTTCAAGATAAAGAGTTTCCCATGCATGTCAGTAATGCTTGTTCTAACACTAACTTTGTCATTCCTGTTTATTGATATTATGTGCTGCATATGACATACCCAAACACTTAAATCATGTTGGTGATGGACTTAGGTTAAATGATATTGTAAGTTTATGGCATAACGCCATTACCTATATGAGAATATTTTTTAGTTTTCTAGAGTTAGCTACTTCTTTGATTTGTAGCATAGTTGACTGACAGAAATTTTTTTCTTGGTGTTGCAGTTGAGGAACTTGGTTTGGGCTACATCAAAGCATGATGTTTACTTTATGTCACATTTTTCTGTAACTCATTTGTCTGCATTAACTCGTAACAAGACTGAGGTTCTTAATGTTTCTGGTCATGTCGCACCATGTGAGGTGATTCTCATGATTCCCTCTATTTTGGCTTGCTTCCTGTTTCTATCTCAATCTCTCTGTGTTGTGTGCGTGTGTGTCTTAAAACGAGAAAAACTTGTATTTCTGTATTTTTGGTCTTCTACGAATTAATTCGATGTCTTTGCTCCATATAGAAACATCCAGGAAGTCTACTAGACGGATTTACCCGGACTAAAGTTAGCACACTTGCTGTAAAAGATAGGTTGCTTGTTGCTGGGGGGTTTCAGGGAGAACTCATTTGCAAGGTAACTTAGTTGAGTTTACTTGTGTGACATTTACTGAAAGTGTGAGAGTTCAGAAATTAGTTAGCCTTGGTTTGTTGCTTGCATTCCCACTTTTGATGTCCAAGACAGAAGTTTGGTTTCCGTGTATGTATGAGAATTTTTTATTTTCAACTTCACTTCCAGTTTTTCGTACTTAAATCTTCCGCCTCTCACTAACCTGATGCATGTTCTCTTTAAAATGTTTAACCTAATGAGATTAAGTTGATTTTCTTCTTTACTGTTTTGTTTTTTGTACTTTGAACTCGCTTGCTCGCAGCCCTGATAAGTATTTGCTGTAAAAACCTGTGAACTGTATGAAGTATCGTGAAAGTAACTACCATGTTTCATTAGACGATGGAACTTTTTCAGAATGGTGTAGGGAAATGTATATTGAGATGGCAGAATGCTTTGGTGTTACACCTTTTTTAGTAGTTGTCTTCTGTTGCTTTGAGTTTTGTGTTAATCTGAATACGGGCATTGACGAATCACTTCTTTTTTGCCACAGAATTTAGATAGACCTGGAGTTTGCTTCTGCACGAGGACAACAGACGTTAACGCACTTACTAATGTAGTAGAGATCTACAACTCTCAAAGGTATTCTCGTTTGCCCTCGTGTTGGTGTTGGGATCGATTCACTTACTGAGCTTGAATCTTATGGAATTATGCTAAACGCGCCCCCCCCCCCCCCCCCCCCCCCCCCCCCCCCCCCCCCCCCCCCCCCCCCAACAGTGGTGCAGTTCATTTCACAGTTGCCAACAATGATTGTGGAGTTAGAGACTTTGATATGGAAAAATTTCAGCTATCTAAACATTTCAGCTTTCCTTGGCCAGTGAAGGTAAGCCCCCTCTCCCTCTCTCCTGCTCTTCTCTTGGTAGAGTTTAGACAGGTTAAAAAGTTCCCATCTTTTTGGTGGCAGTATTTTCCATCACTTGATCGTAGTGATTTATGTTTGAATTAGGACCATTTGAACTGCGATTTGCAAATATTGTCATGTGATTATCCCTAAGATAAGTCTTTCCTATGGGGCTGAGTTGAAGATGCAAGGAGAATTTGGTATCAAAATAAGTGATTTTATGTTTAAGGTTTTGCAGCTAAAGGTGTATCTAAAATAACACTAGAACCATCACTTTTTATTTTCTCTTCTGGTGTGGGGGTGGGAATCCTGGCATTACTAGGCAGCTGCTTGCATCTTGCTTCATTTCTGTTGATAATGGTAATAAGTCCACGTTGAAGTGGTAGTTTGGAATTTGCAATGTTTTATTTATTTATTTATTTTTATTTATTTTTATTGCAGCACACTTCTATGAGTCCTGATGGTAAACTTCGTATAATTGTTGGAGATGACCCAGAGGGTATGTTGGTGGACTCCGGAACTGGGAAGGTAATTTGTCTGTTATTGCTTTCACCCTCTCCCTCTTCTGAAGTATTTTTAGTGAGCAGTGTAGCCTGAAAAGTTGGTATAATTTGAATTTTTATACTTTTGCAGATGGTCGCGTCTTTGGTTGGTCACTTGGATTTCTCATTTGCATCAGCATGGCACCCTGATGGCCTCACCTTTGCTACTGGGAATCAGGACGAAACCTGCCGAATTTGGGATGCCCGAAACCTATCCAAGTCAGTGACGGCTTTGAAGGGGAATCTCGGAGCCATCCGATCGATTCGCTACTCATCCGACGGTCATTTCATGGCAATGGCAGAGCCTGACGATTTCGTCCATGTTTTCGATGCCAAAAGTGGGTATGAGAAGGAACAAGAGATCGATTTCTTTGGCGAGATATCTGGCATGTCTTTCAGTCCTGACACGGAATCGCTCTTTATTGGAGTGTGTGACGCTTTTGAAGTGCGTGCCAATATTGGAGTGTGGGACCGTACATATGGTGGCCTTCTTGAGTTTGGCCGACGAAGGAATAACTCATGTCCTGATTCTATCATCTGAGTGGGTGATTGAACCTCTCTGCAAATAAGTGTACAAATAAATATGCAAAAGGGGGGTCTCTCATTCTATCATCTCAGTTTGGCATAAAAATGTACTCCCTCCGTTCCAAAATGACAGTCCCACTGTCTCTCTCTTGTCTCTTTTCAAATCAAAAAATTAACTACTTTCGTGCATAATTTTTCAAATTTTTTCGCACCGTATTAAAGATCTCGATTAGTACTTTAATTTGGTGCGAAAAAATTCAAAAAATTATACACGGAAGTAGTTGATTTTTTGATTTGAAAAATGGCACGACTTTTCATGGTGGACTATCAATATGGAACGGAGGGAGTAATTAATGTGTTGTGGGATTTAGGTTGTAGTGTTCTTTTAGTAGGTGTGTTCTGTTTGGAGTGATTATGAGTCGTCGGAGGCAGGGTTGTACCGAAGGCTGAGAAGCGTTGGTAATGCAAACAGAGAAACTTGAACTGGGTTTGCTCAAAGATGTGTCATTTCAGGTCCCGATTTTGAGATATTATAATGGTTGTATTTGTTTAGAATAATTATATGCTTATATTTTGTAATGGCAAATCTTTTGTAATGATTTTTTTATGAAATTCTTTGTAGACCAACTTTTGTATGGAAAATGACAAAGTCCCATTCAAGAGGTTAGCTTCGGCCTCTAAAACTTATGAGCCAGTCCTGATTATGTTGTAGGATTCATGTACATCGGTCCGTTCCAGCTACATTTCGTGCATGAAAGTATGTGTCGACTTCTTCCATTAGGAAGAATGACTTTTAGACACCCAAACACGATGCAATATTTTCACTGAGTCAATCTTGGAGTGCCAAAATATTTCACCCAAAAAAAAGATTAAGTATGATCCGGAGCACGCAGGGTCAAGTGATGAAGATACAATTGGGGTCATTTAAAGTGTGTATGAATGTGAATGCGTGCGGATTTGTGTGGAAAATTCTGTTAAGTATTTGGCAGTCAACGCCATGGACTGTTTTTGATCAAGACGATTTGGACCGTTGGGTGATATTCCTGGAGCGCCTTTCCAAGTGGGCGGTTACCATATCAAAGGAGCAACGTTCTGACCCGAAACGTAATTGAAATTGTTCATTTTGTGGAGCTTGATACGTAAAATAGTTTTGTGAAAATTCTAATTGATTGGAAACTCATTTGTATTGAGTTGGGTTAAAGATGTCCAAGTATATTTATGTTTACGGGGGTTGTTCTACAAGTTGAGTTCTACAAAGCGAACTACTGTTTGGATCATATATAGTTGGTGCTCGAAACAGTGTCTGTTTCATACACGCAACAAGCTATTCCGAGACCAGTCAATACGAGCTATTTTCCCAATTGATTTTTTTAACTTTTCGTTGACATTGTTAGGATTAAGCCTTTGTTGCAATCAGAGGAATAAAAAGTGCATAAAATAGCGATCAAAATTGAAAATGTTCAGTGAGACAATAAAACTACCTTTTTCAAAAGAAGATTCATCTTATAAACTGGAATCAAGTTTGCATGAATAAGCATAATGGGGGTCTAGGAATTAGAAAAGCTAGGCATCAGAACATTGCTCTATTAGCTAAGCTTGGCTGGAAGATCACTAATCAAGAAGAAAATCACTGGATATCTTTGATTAGGGATAAATATTTGCAGAATACTTCTATCTTTTCTTGGACAGGTAAGAAACCTGCCTCTTTTGTGTGGCGTAGCATTATGAAATCCAGGAAAATCCTGGAAAGGGGGATCAAATGGGTCATTGGAGATGGACAACGCATAGACCTTTGGTTGGACTGGTGGTATGGAGATGGTCCTTTCATTCATAAATTTCCTGGTACTCACTGTTTTAACAATACTAAATTGAGTTCTATCATTACTACTAATGGTACCTGGGACCTCTCCTCTCTATCTCAAATTGTGGATATTGCTACTATTGATGGTATTGTTGCTTTAAATCTGTCTTTGGTTTCTATTTCCCCTGATTATCCTACTTGGGTAGGTGCTTCTAATGGTGCTTTTACAGTAGGGACAGCCTATAACATTACTAACCCTACGTCCAGTACTACCTCTGATTGGACTTGGATTTGGAAATTAAAAATTCCTTCAAAACTGAAATTCTTCCTCTGGATTGTGTTACATAATAGTCTCCCAACGAACTCTTTACGAGTTCGAAGGGGCATTATTCCCATGGACTACTGCCCTAGATGTGATGAAACCCCTGAGGACATTAATCACATCTTTCGCATTTGTCCTAAAGCTGTAGATTTTTGGAAATGTCTCCGGCATCCTCATTGGTTAAGTGCGAGCCTTAATTTACCAGTCAAAGACTGGATTATTTTTAACTCCAAAAAGAAAACTCCTTTCGCTTGGATGTTAACATGCCCTGGGCCATGGTTTTTGTGGTTTCACTTTGGCAACTGTGGAAAGCTCGCAACAAGATGAGCTTTGACAATGTTGAAACAACATTAGCTATGTGCTTAAGGCAAGTTAATAACTACGCTAAGGAAATTTTTATTGCTTTTAAGGCTTCGCATGCCAATGATAAACATCATGGGACTCTGATATTTTGGGTTTTACCTTCACCAAGACATCTAAAGTTGAACACGGATGGCTGCTTCTATGAGTCCACCAATACGGCTGGCTTTGGAGGGGTGATCAGAGATAGCTCGGGGAACTGGATCCTAGGCTATTATGGCAAAGCAACCTGCACCAGCAGCTTGGAAGTAGAGATATGGGCTATTTACAGAGGCCTCACAATCATTTTGGAAAAGGGCATGTCAAATGTTACCTTAGAGTCAGATTCAAGCATGGCAGTTGTTTTTTGCAATGAAGGATCACCTGTTGATCACCCCCACCGTCACATAGTGGAAGAGGCTCGAAGAATTGCTACCTGGACAAATTCATCCGTCGTCCACATCTATCGGCAAGCCAACCAAACTGCCGATTGCCTGGCTAGACTTGGATCGCAGTAGGATCAAAATTTAGTAGTCTCTAGCTCCATTCCTTTTGCAGCTAGGGAATTCACTCTGGCCGATGCCATGGGTGTTCGTCATCTTAGGATCTAGTCTACGACTCTTGTAGTCTTTTTGAACCTTTATGTATGCCATCTATCTGGCTTGTTGACTTTGTTCGTCTAAGTTAATGCATAATTTTCCGCTTGACCAAAAAAAAAAAAACTACCTTTTTCTTCTAATTTTTTTTCCTCTATAGGCCCTTTTTTTTCCCTTCCTAATCGTAATTTTATGGTTCTTAGATTTGTTTTGTTGAAACGAATCTTTAATCGAAGAAAAGGATTGGACTGTGTTTGATCAAGACCCATTGGACAGAATTATTCTTGATAAATATTTTTGGAGCTCCTTTCCAAGTGGGCGTATTTGTTGCGATGGATGTCAGGGGAAGACACCAGAATCAGGGCCCGGTTGTGCCCGTGACCAGAGCGACGTTCTGAGGCACAAAACGTAATTGAAATCATTAATTATTACGTGTGGAGTTTCAGATTAGAACAATCTCATAAAAAGTTAAGTCAATCAGAAGCACATTTGTACATAATAATTAGCAATTAATGTCGAAAAAATCAAACTCGGAAATATGATTCATTCATTAGGCTACCAAACGTTCAATCGAATTGATATTTTTAGGATTGTTCAATGCGTCAAGCTAGTAAACGGTGGTTTACATCATGTTTTGAGGCTTGAGGCAGTGCTCGTTTCATGGGCACAAAAAACTATCGCAAGGCCACTTAATTAATACGTGATATTTTCCCTTTAATCGAACCCATTGCTGGAGGAGGGTCGAATTAATTTTTCCTCAAATTAGTTGAGATGCTCGTAAACTAACTCAAATACTGTCAATTACGAAATGGAAAAAAAATATCAATGCTAGATACACATACAATACAATATGCATGCACATTCACACTTATTAATTTCTTTTGGGCCCACACTATACGCTGGAAGTATGTGTGTGTGTCGTGGGTGCCTATGGCGTTTCGTATCCTATAAATGTGTGGAGAAGAGAGTGGGAGAAAAGTAAAAGGGAATATTAGGAGGAGATCATCCCACGTCCGCAAATTTGAATGAATAGATCTGTTTTTGAAACTATCGAGTTTATCAAACGTCAATAATTCACTGATTGAAGAATATTATTTTTGAGAAAACGACGGGCAAAATAGTTTTGAAGGATGCACTTCAAAAGAAAATCCATTTGATTATCAAAAAAAGAAAAGAAAATCCATTTGATAATCCGGTTATCATTGTTTCGACCGACTTGATTTTTTGCTTGGTTATTCTACTCGTCAACCCCGACAAGTTGAACCGTGCAGATTTATTAATTTTGATAATCCATGTTCCCAATGAGCATCATGTAGTAGAGTCTCACCACTGGATAGACTGTAGTTTTTATGTTATCTTTTCGGATGTTTTTTCTTTTGCAAAAACCCTATTTTGTATACATAATATTTTTTATGTCTATTTTAAACTTTAATCAGCTTTAATGGTTAATCTCGACCACATAATTTGTTTTTATAAAAAAGAAATTAGTAAGGGACATGGGCTAAATTTGTAAGAAGGTAAGGAAATGTTTTTTTCCTTTCTTTTCTAAGGTTTCAACTGAGCCATTTCCCTCACGGGTTTCTTTCAAAAATGAGATTGGCTCGAGATAGCCCCTAAGGATTGCACTATGCGGTGTGTGTGAATGCTAGTGAATTTGTGTGTGTAAATTGTACCAGTATTGGGTAGTAGTCGAGTAGACGCATTGGACTGTTCTTGATCAAGACAAATTGGACCGTTCTTGATATTTTTGGAGCTCCTTTCAAAGTGGGCGGTCCTTCACGTTAGTGGAGGGACCGTTTCCAGTAGGTGTAGTCGATGCGATATTTAGGGAAGAAACTACAATCAGGCTCCTCTGTGCCCATGACATAAGCAAGAGCCACAAAATGTAATTGATATCGTTTACTCTGTGGTGCTCGAGAAGCAGAATAATCTCGTAAGAAATCAAGTCAATTGGAAGCACATTTGTTCACTATCATATAGGCTCCGTTTGTTTTGAGGTAAAACGTTTGATTGTGAAATGTTCATGGAAAAATATTTATGGTAAAAACTTTGTTACACCTCTCATGGCTGTGTTCAGCTGAGACCTCAAGCCAAGTTTTCACAGAAAAAAAATAAAGGGGTATCGCAAAGAAACGTTTTACACGATTGGGGAAGCATGTTGGGCACATAGGCCTTGTTGTGCCTTAAAAAAAAAAGGGTATCTCATCCCATCATGTTCATGAAATTGTCGTGCCTTCAACTGGGGCGATAATTAAAATCAAGATTAGATAGATAGAACTTTGTAGGTGCGGTCAAAATTGCTAGTTTGACATTCGAGATGACTATTTGACCCTACAATGGTAGTTAGACACGTGGCAATGGGACCCGCGTTAGAAGAATGGTTGACCACCCTATGAAATAATGACGCGTGCACACACGAGGCGAAAGTCATCCTCGCGGAAGAAATCCCCGCAGAAAGGCATTCGTGGAGATGGGGGGTCATCCGCGGATTACCTCCGCGGACCCCGCGTTTCGATATTAAAGGAAGGATTCATGCTATCACCATCTAAAGTCTTCCCGATCTGGTGATCCCGGGAAGGCCCTCTTTTGAAAGCCAAACCGCGGGGTCTCCCTCTTAGGCCCAGAGGCAGGGTCTAGAAGGAATTCCGCAGAGAGAAACGATCGTTGCAGGTCGCGACCTCGCTCCAGCGGGAATTGGGTTTCTTGTGGCATGGCGGCTTGGAGCTGGAGGTATCGCCGCGGGAAAACGAGCCCTCCCGCGGGAAAGCGTCCGCGGGAAGGCAAGTTTTCCCAAGGCCAGGAGGTATAGGAGGGACACGTGTCGGAAATTGATAGGAGCACCGTCTAGGGCCTGACCTAGGCCCAGGAGCCCTATAAATACCCCTGACATTCCCAATGATTGATGACGGCCGTTTTCTGGGAAAAGTGAGTGAGCACTAAATTTGAGGAAGGAGAATATTCTTCCTCAGAGAGACGGAGTGACCTCACTTGCTTGAGCCCTGAAAAAGAAGTGTAGCGCGGAACGACGAAAGGGACACACTGCCTCTGTTCTTCCCGTACCTCTTGCTCTCGCTCCTTCCCCCCCGTAAGACTCTCCCCTTTTCCCTTTGATTAACCATCGACCAATCGCACCTCTCCAGCTCACGGAAAACTACACGTAAGCAGTCCTGTGCGAAACCCACGTTCTACAAACTTTAAGCACTATATACTACCTCCGCCAATTGCTATATTTCACAATCTAGAATATTCTCTATGATTTGAAAATTTTTGTTTAATAAAATTAATTGAGATCTATCAAACAACATAATATATTAGAGAATATTCTAGGATTTGAGTCGACCGAAGTAAGACTCAATAGCATTTTGGTTTAAATAAATATACTTATGCCTTTTGTGGATAGGTGTCTATGCAATTGCTAAAAAAAAAATTAAGTGACTAGGACGTCTTTGACGTTTTTCGTGTGTGGAACCGTTGGTTTGAAGCAGAATCAGCATTTTCAGCCATTGATCGATGTGTGAATGACTTTCTTTGGAGTTAATTAACATTTCTTGGTATTTTTGGAGCTTCTTTCCAAGTGGGCGGTCCTTCTCGCCAGTTGACGGACTATTTCCACAAACGGAGTGCTGCTATGTGCACTGATCAAAATCATACCGACCGTGTATCGACGGTCGCGCCGGGCCAACTCCGGCCACCAGACAGCCGACTCGAGCCGTCCAAAAATTCTAAAAAAAAAATGAGGGGCCTCTTGCGAGAATCAAAGGCATTCGATGTGTATAAGTGCTCGATCCAAACATCCCATTTTTTTTGTGTGTATATACGATATATATGAAAAAATGAGGTATTTGGATTGAGCACCTACACACATCGGATGCCATTTATTCTCACGTGAGGCCCCTTGTTTTTTTTTTTTTCTAGAATTTTTGGACGGGTCGGATCAGCCATCCGGTTGCCGGAGTTGGCTCGGCGTGACCGTCAATACATGATCGGTACCAATATCATTTTCGTTCCACATATCAAGGGAAGGCGCTGGAATCATGACCCTGCTGTAACCATGAGCAACGTTATTTAGTTGAAATCGTTTATTTTTTTCTACCCAAAATGATAGGAGTTGTAATATATATATCAGAAAATAACTGAATACATCGACATTGGACAGCCAATAGAACACCAGAATCCCCACACATGGGAGGACTAACTCCCATTAGGAGGAGAGAGTCAAAGGGAAAATGACGGCCTATGACGTATTTTGATAATTAATACCCGTCAATGATATTTTCAGCATTAACAAATATTTTCAGCATGTTTTTGGCGGATATTAATTATTAAAACACATCCTTGGCCGTCATTATCCAAGAACCAAACCAACAAAATTAACCAAAAAACAAACGAAACCAAAAAGAGACAAGAAAATTTTAAAAAGGGCCAAGGATGCTGTCGCAAGAAGCCGCTGCACAGCCTGCACCGGATCCGTCAGTTTATTTGCCGAATGAGCAAAGCCAAACCATCCCATCTTCAAATCTTCATCAAATCGGCCCCGGCAAGGCCAGACAAGTAAACGGAGGAAGGAGGTGGAGGGCGCAAGTGGAGCACAACAAGGCTAGGAGGTGAAGAAAAGGGAGGCTAGAGGAAGGGGGGAGGTGGAGGTGAGGAGTGGCAGCCATCCCCACCCCCTCTCCCAAATAAAACCCTAGAAGGAGAAAGGTTTAGAGAAAGAGGCTCTCAAGTTGAAATTGTTTATTTCGTGGAGCTCCAAATATAGAACAATTTCGTAAAAAATCAAGTTCAGAAGCACATTTGTACAGAATTATTAACAATGTCAACAAAAACAAGCTCGAGTGGTTCGTTCAATTAGTTATCAACGCTCAATTGAATTGAGTTTTTTTATATAAGATTGTTCTAGGCGTTAAGCTCTAAAAATGAACTGTGGTTGTTTGTATCGTGTTTTGAAGCCCGTTTCACAGGCACATGCAACAAGCTATTGCGATAGCAGTCAATATATGCAACATCCTATTGCTAGAGGATGGTGAAACTAATTTCGATGCTCGTAAGCTGGAGGAGAAACTGATCACAATTGTGAAAGTGCAAAAATAAAAAAAAATAAAAAAAAAGGGGACACATACAATATGCGGAAAGTCTACAGCCACTGCATGCCATGTGAGGCTCACTCCGGGTCCCATACGGATGATCCAAGCCGTTCAATAATTTAAAAAAGAGAGTGGAGAACGCGAAATATCAGCTCAATCCGATATGTGTAGGTGCTCGGATCAAGCTTCTCATCTTTTTGTACACCAGAAAACTAATCTTTCTATTTTTTTCGATTTTCCAAAATTGACAAGCTTGATCCGAGAACTTACATATATCGGATTGAGTTGGTGTTGTTCTGCGATGCCCACGTAATTTATTTATTTTTAATTATTGAACAATTTGGATAATTTATGCGGGATCTGGAACGGACTCCACACGATGTGCGGTGGTTGGGCACCGCATTCTCGGGCGGTGGCTATAGGGTTGCTCTACAATATGCATGCACATTTGGACTAATAATTTATTGTGGGCCCGCACTACGCTGGAACTTGGAAGCATGTATGTGTGTCGTCGGCCACTGCTTTGCGAAATACTTTTGTGAAAGACTTTTCTTGGTCTACCCATGGAATTAATTGGTGATATTTTTGGAGCTGATCGATCATAATTTCCAAGTTGGCGGGGACCACCTCCATCCATCAGGTGTAGACGTTTCGATATTGAGGGAAAAGACATTAGCCTTGTTGGTTTTGGTTTTTAGATTTTGGATTTTAGATTTTGAGTGGAGGAAAATAGAGAGAGAAATGAGAATAATAATTGAAAAAATTTATTGGAAACCATACGCTGAGAGAGAATCCAAAACCAAAACAAACAAGATCTATTGATAATGCAATAATGCAAATTTGCTTGATCAATTTTCTCCATTTGTTTTTCATCAGTAGGGTATGATACCAATCGATCCCAATCTATTGTGTGAAAATTCACTTGATCAACTTATAAAAACCGCTTGATCAATATTTTTATTGTGTAGATTGTCCTACAATGCCACCTTACACTCCACTCTCGATTGCTATTATAAAAATGATTCATTCCATTCTAATTATACAGACTCGCAAATGTAAGATAAGGAGGAGAAAAAATTACAATTGGATAAAGTTGGATATAAGGGAACTATGTGGATTGTCAATTGATTGCCAATCAAAAGGGAGCTCAATTGTTTGGAGCCCATAATTTCAATTTTTAGAAGGTTATTCATATAATTTTTTACTTTTTTCTAAAAAAATTCAAAAAAGATAAACACGGTCAACAAAATCACCGAAAAGACTAACAACCAAATAAATCACTAATTAAAAAAGAAGACGAAGAAGTTATGTTAGTTCAAACTCCAGCGTAGGATTTATTGGAGAAGATAGTAGTTTAGGATGACATTTATATTCTATTTCCCAAGTGAGGGTGAAAATAAAATTAGGGATAAGGAAAACTTTGTGGGAGGCAAACAGATAATTCGTAAAGAGCAGAACCAAACTACACAGCTTAACAATTGAAAGAAACCTCACTGGGAACGTACAGATCTGCATTTAGGATCCTTGTGGATATTTCCAAGCCATGCAAAGCGACCATGTAAAATAATTTTACGAAAAGCAAAGATTTCATTTTATTTTATGGTGTTTGGTTGATAGTTGTTCCACACAGAAAATTTTCTGGAACACATCCTCTAAGTCAGAATTCTGGTTCAATGCAACAAAAAAAGTTTGTTGTAAATTAGCTTCTCTCTCTCTCTCTCTCTCTCTCTCTCTGCTCAATGTGTTCAGAACGTGATTTTAAGGGTTCCCGCAAGAAATCGGTAAAAAAAAAAAACCACACCGGAAAATGCTTGATTTGAGCAGTTTTTTATTGAACCGTTTAATAAAATACAAACAAAAACTGTTCGGATGAAGCCCTTCCCAATCATTTTATTTGCCGATTTCTCGCGAGTACTCTTAAAATCACATTCTGTTCACATTGAGTGGCTCACATTATCGAAACTCGATCGGAAAAGGGGAGGTGCAGACGGGAAGGGGTGTGGACTTGATCCGAACTGTGTGTATGTATGTATGTATGTATGTATATATATATATATACACACACACACACTAACACAATTCATCTATTATGTATTCCGTTATTTGCTTTTGTGTAAATGACTTTCCATTGTTGACCAGGAAAAGGTAGCAGGTGCAAAGCTAATGGCATCTCTGATGGCTAGTGAAGCTGCTATTCTAGATAGTATTGCGGGAGGACTACTGGATGCTAGAACAATACTTTGAAGTATATTATCTTCGTCGGATACTTCGCCGGAAGTAGAACAAGTATGCAACCAGTTGCTTTCATGTCTAACTTCTCCATTGATATGTTTGTTTTTGCTTTGTTTTTTGTAATTTCATTTTTTATGTGAACGCGAGGTACTTACAAAAATTATGCAACTGTTGCTTCCCGTGTGTCTATTGGTAGAAATTTTGTGGATGCATTCTACTCCTAATTTTACATTTGTAGAATCTTCTGGTGGTGATTGCTATGAGAAGCTAAAACCTTAGTGTGAGATGGTAGAAAAACAGGAGTATGAGTTTTGATTTGGACTGTTTATCTGCACTTCGATATGTATTTTTTGGATTGTTTACAGACATTATACATTTTTACACGGGTTCACGCATCATGGACATTTTGACAATCACGAAGTAGAGAATAAATTAATAAACCAACAAGCCATCAAAACAAGGATGCAAAGATTTACGTGGTTTTGCTCAAACACAAAGCAAGAACGTCTCCACGTGCGAAGAGCGACTTCAATTCGTCCCTTGTCTTGTTTTCACAATTTCTCAGGACTATTAACTTCAATAGCATTGAACTACATATAGAAACAAGAACCACATGCACCAATTGGATGCACGAGTGAGAAAATTTGGCTTCGATTAACCAGTTGGTTAATTTGTCTTGTTCATGTTATGATTGGGAGGATGTTTAGAGACAAATCTCTAGTGCAGCCCAGAGGGACCACAAACTGAAGAGACAACTGATCAAAACTTTAATATCACGCCCCAATAATTTCTTTGTTGTTCATTTTGGGTATGGGTCGGGCTTTATTATTCTTATCATTGTAGTCCCTGTAGACCCTTGGGTGTTTCAGGCTTTTGCTTTTGTGGTGTTCATTCAACTTTTTGTTGGATTCTCTTTCCCCTATTTCCCATTTTTAATAAAATTTCATCTTTGCCGATCAAAAAAAAAAAAAAAAAATAATAATAATAATAATAATAAAGAACAAAGAACTCTACAATTATACCGTAAGGAGCCTCTCCTTGATTATACCCAAAGGAACCTCTCCATAATGGACCTCAAAGAGACAAAAACTTGAATCCCCAAGGTTCACATTTATAGAAATGCGTTGAAAATAAGTCTAGACCGAACGGACTAGGAATTTTAGTCAAATAAGCCTAAATAAATTTTAACAAGGAATTGTAACGGACAAATTTGCAAAACATGTGTAGGCGCATGCAAATTCAAATATGTACATAATGTGATATATGCAATTATCGAGTTAATTATAAGGTTACAGTCACCTCTGTGCAGTGCTCTTTTCCTTAGTATATATTCTCTCTCTTCAATCACGCCCAAATTTGTTTGATTGATTTAAATGAATTTGGATGCATGCATGCAAGAATTAGAGGCTGTCTTGTGCATTCAAACAATAGAAGTTTTAATCCTAGGCGTGACCACAAGGAAGAATTGGTATGGGGAAACAACAGAAACCATACAAGTCAATTTTGAAATTCTTTTGGGAACGACCTTCAATACTTAAGTGGGTTTTGGAACATGTTAGGCAAGACCGCCAAGAGTGCACATTGACGCAAGGAGAGATGAATAATCAAGACGAGGAGTCTGGGAGAGGAGATGGAGGAGGAGAGAGAAATTTCCAGACTAAGAGGTGTTGCGTGTTGGAGATAAAAAATAAAATTATCCTCCTAATCCCTCTCCAGAAAGTTTTGATGACTGTGATATTTGTCGGAGTCACACAATGTGCGTTTATAAGTAAGAATGAGAGCGACATCGCGAGTTGAAAAAACGCATTTCAAAAACATCTTAAATTACTAAAATTCACAAGATCGAAGTTTAGAAACGAGTATAACTCAAGAAGTGAAATTGAGAATTACAGAGTGTTTACAGTAGTGATGAGTTTTGAGAAAGAATTTTTTGCAATCAAATTGTTAGCTGTTTTCGGCAATGAATTAAGTTGTTAAGAAATGTCAAATTATTTTCACTAATCAATAAGTTGTACATGGATATGTGAGTGAAAATTTTATTAAAAAATAAGTTGTTGATAAGTTGTTAGTGTGAACGTGCAAAATTTTAAAATGTGAAAACGTGTTGCTTAGTGTGAATGAGGTGGCAAAATAACGTACGTTTTTTCCTAAAAACTTAGTGGAAACTCCACCGTCGGATTACTGGAAATAAAAGTGAGTAGGACGTGTTTGCAGCATTAAGCATTGTCGGCCACTGCCTTGAGAAAGTCTTACTTTTGTGAGATGTGTGTAATGTAGCTCAAAAACTCGCAATTACAAAAGAAACAAAATTTATGGTACTTATTATTATATTTACAAAATGCACACATGATTGCATGCAGTTGTCGCATTTGAACCAGAAACAGAATTACAACACTGAAGTATCGAATTTGCTACATAATGTAAAGCACCGGCCTCTGCGTAATGTGATTTACATCCACGGTTCTATTAACGTTTTCTAATTTACAATTGCGGGGATGAGACGGTTTCAGGGACCATATAGCACGGCACCACAACCATTCAAAAGTGTTTTTAATGGCGTGGATTTAAAATAAACCTTTTTGCAGGAAGAGTAGACTATTCATGCAAAGAATTCTTTTTAAAATCTGGACCATTAATTGCTGAGATGGAGGGCCGCGCTCACTACACCCTTGTAGTGCAGTGGTGCGCTGTAGGATACTCGGATCCGCCGAATCCGACTGAGAGTGGGAGAAAAGTAAAAATGGGGAATTGGAGAAAAGTAAAATGGTGAAATATTACAGCGACCTCTCCTGAATTTTTACAAAAATCACATATCTTCAACAAGTTTTTAGCATGGCAGTGAGTTTGTCCTGGGTGAGTGACATTGTCTATCCAAAAAATGCGTGGAGGGGTGGGAGAAAATCCGGGGCCGGCTTAATATATATATAATAGGTCTACTCTAATAAAATGGATAAATGTTAGGGAAGCACTGCTTCGGCATTATCAATATTATGGTTATAATGATGATGAAGACTGGGAAATAGAAATGCTCCAGTTGTCAATACAAAGACTTCAGAATAAATTGAATATTCTATCTTGTGCATAATTTTGCAGGATGAATCGACCACCTGATCGTGGTTGAGGAAGAGGAACTTCCTCTAGAGGCTGTGGCAAATCGAGGGTCACACAAGCCGACGTTGAAGCCTACTTAAAGGCTCATAAACTCCAATATCCATCACTACAGGATGCTGCATCAGCATCAACATCCCCCTCAATGGCGGAGGTGGTTCAAATAGATGAAGTGTTCAAATTGAGTGAACACACTTAAACAATAATGATCTTGGAATCACAGTAAGCAATGAGGCCAATTTGGCCGGGCAGATGAGGCCAATTTGCTTCTGGCGCAGTAAGCAATCCCAACTTGTCGGACAACCAAAGCTGCAAGAGCGGAAAAACAAGTCAGGAACCACATAAAGCTTGAGCGGAAAAAACAAGTGAGAAACTCCGATATAACCTTAGCCGAGAGACGAGGTAAAAGCAGAATGTGCGAAAAACAGAAAAAGGTGAGCTGAGTGAGAACTTGCCTGCAACAGAAGTGGGCTACCACCAAAAACGTTCGTTTGACCTGTGGAAACCAAGTCCAACCCCATGAGCGTTTCAGCCAGGACAAGCGGCACCACATTCCTTCGAGAACCCATTTGAGCAGCAACGCTCACCAGCAGAGGGTTTACCTGCCCATTCGGAGACACCAATAAATAAGCAGCCAGCACGCTGATTGTTAAGGCAAAGCGACGCCTAGCCTGCAAAGCCATATTCTCTACGTCCCCTTCTGGCCCATACCATTCCATTAGGCGCATGATGTTGATTTGTCCTCCGACTAGCAAACTTTCGGCTGCTCCCCTAGTGATGTCAAGGCTGGTTTGAAGGAGCTTTGGTATATTCTTCCGGTAAGGCGGCACGACGATCACACTTGAGGTGACACCTTGGAGAATGCTTGGAATTCCTCCACAGTCGGGCACAACTCATTGACCCCGAACCTAAACACATGGACCTCCGGATCCCAGAATTGCAAGGCTGCCATCAGAAGCTCAGGGCGAACTCTTACATCACGGAGAAAACGAAATGCAGCCAACCCGTGAGATCGGAATGAGAGCCAATCTCCAGCAACAAAAGCAGTAAGCCATGGGCTAATCAACACTGGAAGGTTGTTCGCCATTTTGATTTCTGTGGAAAAGAACCAGGAGAATGTTTCTACAATGAAGCACCGGTCTCTTTATAAGCCAGAATGCGTGAAGCATTTCCCCTTCTCAAAGCAAAAGTCTTTGCTGCACTGTCCTTTCTTCTGAGGCCAAAGCATCTCTGCACTGTCCCATAAAAACTTCTGAGAAAAAGCGATGACAAGGCCTGACCGCCCTGGAATTCTGAGATGGTCAAATAAAGGAGGCCTGGTGTGCCTAAACCATCGCGCGATGATGTCACTCCATCGCGCGACTATTCAAGACCCTTCCATCGCGCGATTGTCTCACTCCATCGCGCGACGGTTCAACCTGCATTTTGACAGTTTCCAGCACCTACTGCCCAACCTTGGTCATTTTGGGTTCCGACGGTTGCCTTGCACCTTTTATGGTTCCAGCAAATCATTATAAGCATATATGACTGTATCCAAGCGCCGGATTCGAAAAATTGCGTTTAACAAAGATTTCGAACCCTTGGTGGCTCGTTTCAAGTTCAAAAGGCCGTTCTAAGGAGTCAAAACTCGTTTCAAAGGGTTTCCCCTCATTCTCTCATGCTGTACAAGTCATAATGACATAATGTGACTGTACGGAGGTGTCGGTTTCAGTCCGGGACATAATAGAGTCTTAGTTTATCATCTCGTGTCCCCTTTGTGTCCTTCGACGTGTCTGTGGCTCTTCGGCATTTTTGGACATATTTTTCGAATTCCGCTTACTCTCATAGGTCGTTTTGTACATATGTGACCCTACCCTAGTGTCAGTTTCATCCCAATTGAGATATCTTCAGTTTTGGATGGCAAATGTCCAAAATTCCATTATATTGTCCGTATCCTAGCTGTGTCCTAAGATATGTTCTCATTTTCTTTCGAGCTAAGTCCCATTTGTACGCGTCTCCGTGTCTGTGTTCGATCTTGGTGCGTTATCAATGCAATTACGGTATTAGTGGTAAGCATTTATCTACTTTAACCCATTGCACAAATAAAATGAATTGCAAAATGCAAATTTTATGGCTAACATAGTGATCTATCCACATCCAAATGAAGAAAGCTACTGCATGTTCGGCACTTCGGCCACCCAAAGTTATCATGTCAAGTTCGGGCACATCCGCCCATCAAATCAAAAGGCACGCAGGCCTCCAAAACATCTGTCAAAGTATCAGCCAAGGCGCTCTGGCCTTCCATCTATCTACGCGGGCACGCAGGCCCAAAAGCAAAAAGAAAGTGCAAAAGTGGGAAAAGGCTCCTCAGCAGCCCTCAGTCATCCCCAAACCAGTCGCCCTCTCCGTCGTCATCCTCGTCGTCCCTCTCTGTGAGATCCACTCTGTAGCCTGGATCCTCCGCTGAGTCATCAGACCCACTGCTGTCTGATGCACTCTCTCCCTCTTCCTCTTCTTCTCCCTCCTCCTCTTCGTCCTCCTCCTCGGAGACCTCAGGCAGGATCAGCCGCTTCTTGCGGACCGGTTCGTCTTGTGAAGGCCTCTGGCGCATCTTCAGCTGGTACCTCTCCTCGGCCTGCGCCACAGCCTTTCGGGCCGCCTCCTCGCTACCAATGGGTGGCTGTGGGCCCCGTGCCTGTGGCCTGGTGCTAGGCGTGGGAGCAGGAGTCCTTGCAGCAAGCTTCTTCTGTGGAGGCTCTCTTGCGCTCTTTCTTCTAGGAGCCGCCTGTCCCTGTGCCTGCATTATAAACATTGTATATATTAGCATATATTTGCATGTTTTATGTTCTAAAAGCAGGTATGATTAAGCAAAATCAAGAAGCAATCAAAACAAAGGAATGTATCGAATGCAGGAATGTATCGCATACAGGCATATATCGAAAGCAGGAATCTATCATTTTCTAAAGGATGTACCTGAGATCTCCGAGCTGCTGGCTGAGGGTAGCGCAAGTCCAACGGTAGGCCACTCGCCGCCCTTCTGATCACATTCTCCAATGCAAGCATGCGTCGGACAGCCTCATTCACCCACTCATTGGGTACCTGCAAGGAGGATTCAAATATGAGCAATTGAATGGCATTTCAAACTTTATCAGAATACAGTAATGAATGCAACAATATCTTACGGGCACAGTAACGGGCGCTGGCTCAACTCTGGCCGGGGTAAGGTGCAACTCAGCTGGATTGCCTTGAGAATCCACCACTGCTATTTGCCATGTCAACTCTGGAGGCCCACCTCTCACTGGTCCACTCGGACCTCGCCTCGAACGACTCTCACTGCTACCTGGCCTCCCTGAAACGGCCCTCCTCGCCTCAGCAGCCCCACGGGCCTGGCCCCGAACCTCTCTGAACTTTCGTACTCCCAGTGGCCCCGCCAAGCGCTCCCTCTGATAGACTGCATAGTCTATGTCAGGACGCAGGTGGCGTGTCAAGTCAGTATCAGGCCGTGTGAAGACCTCCAACTCAGCCAAGGTGTACTCTCCTGTGTGTGAGGCCCGTGGTGGAAGCGGTCCGGGCACCTGAAACCTCGCATAGCCAAGTGACTGGCGTGTCACTCAGTCACCCAAGTACCACTGCCAACCAAAGGCCGACTCCAGCAGCACTCTGCTCGCCGTGACAGCCCTGCTACGAGCCAAGTACTCGGGCTCAGGCTCCGTCCCTCTCCAAGGATCCCACTCAACCTGTAGAGGCAAACAATGCAAGTATCGGTCAGCGACAGCATTGAAGCAATAAAAAGGCACACCCTTTGTTATTTTTACTACGAAGTATAATGTTATACCTGTGAAGGGCGAAGCTCGTCAAGGTATACCCGGAAGCTGTTCAGATCTCCTCTGCCTCTCTTCTCCCCCATGTTCTTCTTGCTCCAGATGTGTGCACGTGGGAGCATCCCCAAGTCCAGGCTCTTTGTCACCGGACGGCACATATTCAATACCTCGTAAGCCCAGAGCTGCATGATTGTCAATGGATTAAATTCGATAATGCATGCAAGGATGCTATTGAACAGACTATGCTATCAAAATGAATGCAAGTGCGAATATCAAAGTGTGCAGAATCATACCTCCCAGATCCGCCAGTACCCCGCCGTACTCACCTCCGTCCTCGACGAATCTCCAAAAAAGCCATAGGCCGCGCCTAGTGCTGCTCCACCCCAGTCAAAACGTGAGGCCGTCCTCAGGTCCCTCAACGCTGGCAGGTAGGACAAGTGAACCTTGCTACGCCTGTTTGGATACAGGGTAGCGCCAAAGAGGTACAACAGGTACGCCCGGGCCATCTGCTCCGCCTCCTGGTCAGTCGTCACCTTCTTCTTCAGATACCGGGTGAATTGCCCGTACCTCGCCATCCCCTCCTCAATTTTGGGCACCTCACCCAGAAACCACTCCAAGGCTGCCTCGTCCTGCTCAACGCCCGAGTCAAACGGAATGGGCTCTCCTCCAACTCTCAGACCCGTGATCGCCGCAAAGTCAGTGGGCGTCACCGTCATCTCCCCAACAGGTAGGTGGAAGGTATTCGTGGTGTCCCACCACCGCTCTGCAAGTGCAACCAAGACAGCATGGTCATTCCTCGCCGGAGTGAGTGTCTCAATGAACTCTCTAAAGCCCGCCTCGTCTACCAATTGCCTCACTCTCTCTGGTAAACCCTGGTATAGCGCTAAGGAACTGCATGCACCTCCAAAGCCGCGGATGTCTCTAGGCCGCGCTCTCTCCTGCATTAGGTGCAAACGACAAAAAGACGTGTCAGCATACAAGGCTTTCATTTTCAAGTTCCAAGTAATCAATGCAGCCTGCCTACAGATGGTTGGTTCAAGTTATTATATCTCATGCACGATGTTCAAACATGGAGTTATAATATCGCTATTCAAGTTCTATTCAGAGGTTTGCTGTTGCTGTTACTCTACAAACTTTCAAGAACATTTGGGCGCATGCATTGTATTTGAATTGTATCTAAATAAAGGAATGAGCATCTATCAGAAAATTACCTCAGACCAGCTGCGCGAAATGTGAGTATCAGGATCTCGCAAGACCAACTCAGGATCGTAATCCGCCTGTCGTGGCCGATATGTTGTAAAACCCGACGGTACGAACAAATGTGGTACCGGTGCCCTGTATCCCTCTGCTGAAAAACGGAGCTCGAGTCAAACTCTCTGCCTCCGACACTGCTGTCACCCTAGGACCCCCCACCCGGGCGCCGCCTCTCTCCTCGGCCTCAACGTCCCTCAAGAGCTCCTCCTCTGCAGCTCTCTCTCTCTCAGCCCTCGCCGCGGCCTCAGAAGCGGCAACCTCCCGCTCTCTCTCCTCCCGGGCCTCCAAGACTGTAATCCCTATCTCGGGATTATCCTCCAAAAGCCGCGCAAGCTGCGCCTCACTTAAGAGTTCGGCGACATCTTGCTTTGTGATCGGCCTGTGACCTGATGATGTCGCCGCTGGACGGAAAAGCACATCCGCCTCACTATACGCGAATGGAACCTCCGTGGCTCGCTCACTCTCGGTCGCCACATCCTTGCCTTTCGCCGGATCCCTCGGCGGATGCTCACTCGGCTCGGCCCCACTACTAAGGACACCTCCACTGCCCGTACCACCAGAACTGCCACCGGCCACTACAGAACCGCTCACGGCCGTACTTGGGTCCAGTTGCTCGACTTCAGAAGGCACTGCTCCGACCCCCTCCATCGCGCGACGATCTGACTCCGTCGCGCGACGCTCGCCGTCATCCCCGACCGCCTGTGCATGGCCCTGTTCGCCATCGCCGCCGCCTGCCGCCGCTGCACCCATGCCCAGAACAACCTCCACTGGTCTCTGATTCCCCGTTTCAACCTCTATGGGTCCTCCCTCGTCCCCCGGACGATCAACAACTCCCCCTCCGCTGCCCTCGTCGCCGTGGTCTGCCATGGATGAGTAAATGTGCTTGGGCTTCTCGGTTTTGGCAAGAAATCAAGAGGATTGGTTGAGTTTTGAGAGAGTTTGAGAGAGAATGGAGTTAGGAGAGTTTTGAAACTGCTGTGAGCGGTTTCAAGACGTCCCCGTCGATCAAAAGGACGTCAACAGTCACGGGCCGGGTCTGGGCCCGTTTCAGATTCAAGCCCTAACGAAGAACCATCGCGCGATGGTATGGCTCTCTCGCGCGACGGTCCCGACTGGGCCGTTGACCATGTTTGACCTCTGGCTCGGCCCGTCATCATATTTGAGGCCCACAAAGCTTTTCTTAGAGCTTGCAAGTGATATTGGATCTTTACAAGATGTTCAGGGTGAACAAAGCTTTATATCCCCAGCAGTGGTCCGCCCGCACAAATCCGTCCATTTTACAATCAGCGACGATCCATCCGTCCACCGTCCAATTTTCAATCAGCGACGATCCATCCGTCCCTTTTACAATCAGCGACGATCCATCCGTCCACCGTCCAATTTTACAATCAGCGACGATCCATCCGTCCATTTTACAATCAGCGACGATCCATCCGTCCATTTTACAATCAGCGACGATCCATCCGTCCCATTTACAATCAGCGACGATCCATCCGTCCCATTTCCAAATCAGCGACGATCCATCCGTCCAATTTCCAATCAGCGACGATCCATCCGTCCCATTTCCAATCAGCGACGATCTAACCGTCCAATCCCTTGGTGCACGGTATTTGTACATACTGCCATGCGCTTTTCGATTAATTGGCCTTTGGGTGAATTAGATGGGTGTCTAGAAATCTTTGACGTTACCCGTACCGACTAATGGTGCTCCGCGTGCCGTCAAAGAGGGACTACTGTAGACACCTCAATTTGATTCCCCCGGTCATTTTATCTCTTTTCAATTTATTTCTTTTTCAGTTTCTTGTTCCCCCGATGATGAATCAGGTTGAGAACAGTTTTGATTGAAATGGTTTGAGTTTGGTGTATGTGGAACTCTTCCCTTAACCCCAGAACCATTGAGCCCAGCTTTGACTATGGGTTTGACCCTCGCGCGATGTACTGAGACACTCGCGCGATACTCTACTTGCCAGGTGGTGGTCAAAGTCAAACTTTGACCGATTGACCATCGCGGGGAAGTTAGAACCCTCGCGCGATGGTCCCACTCCATCGCGCGATGGTCGACACCTGTCGTATCCAGCTGGATTTTGTGATGATGAGGCACCTGCAGGGCCATGTGACCCCGTTCCATCAGCTGAACGGCGTTTGCTCGGCCATCCTTGCACCACCTAAACCCCCACTCTCCCATCAACTTAGCACCCCACTTCTCTACCAAGTGAGTGCTGCCAGCATTGTTGGCTGGCTGCCTAGCCAAGTTTACCACCAAAGAGCTCCTTCTTTCCCTATAAAACCCCCCCATTGATCTCTTTCAAAGGGTTACCAAGAAAAATCCCAAAAGAGAAGAACAAGAAGCACAACCTTGATCTTCTCTCAATCAAAGCTATCACCCCTTTCTCCTTTGTCAAAAGCATACCACTTCACTCAAACCATTTTTCAAATCATCCAAGCAAAGGTATAATTTTTAGCCTTTACTGTCTTGATCCGTGAGGGGGGCTGACAGGGCCAGGACTGGTAATCAATATCAGCTTCTGACCCCAAAGCCAGCAAATTTACAAGATGCTGTGAACATGAGAACCCACGCGCGATGAACCCAGACAATCGCGCGATGCTTCTAGCTTGCACGATATGGTTCTCGTGGGGATGGGTCTCTTGTTCTGATCCAGTTTATATGATTTCATATTCTTATTGCTTAATCATATTTGATATACCTCACTGTCTTGCATGCTAAAAATCAGTAGCTTAGTGTAGTTTGCTTTCCTTGTTCTTGTTGGAATGCCCCTGGGTAGCTTCTGAATATGTCTCAGAGCCCAGGCATGCAAAGCAATTCCTGGATGTCCAGTCAGAACAGTCGCGCGATGATGTGACTCCATCGCGCGATGGTTTGGTCATTTCCAGTGATTGCCCTTGTATGGGCAGCTAGGCCTTTGATCTCTGTTTTTATCACCCTCACTGTTTAAGGGTTGTGATTCATTCCTATCTGATCAGATTGTCATAAGTAGTTATTTTCAGTACATGTAAACTGCTTGGTTTGGCCCTGGGTGTGCACTGGTCCTTCCAGAGCCCAGAAGGAGATAAAATTGAACCTGTAAAAGGATGTTGATACTCGCGCGAGGGTATGGGTGTATCGCGCGATGGTGTGACTTGCATGTTCCCATTTTGTGCATGCAAGTTGGTCACTGTTCGTGATAAATTCATACCCTGCACTGTTTTGGCATCCAGAAATCAGTGTTCAGTATTATCTCATTTATTTCATCCATACATGTTATCAATCACATCCTGCAAACATGTTACAGTTTTAATCCCCTTTAAACTGTTCCCCCGCCCTAATTGGCTAAAAATTGATTAATCTAATGGAATCGCAAACAAACAATATTTTTGCAAATACCTAAGTAGAGACCGATCTCCGGATTGGGCGAGAGGGGTGCCATAAAACCCTTCCCCTCTCGTAACCTGGCTCCCGAACCCAGATATGGTTATGACGGACTGGTTCCTTAACTTTTTCAAATCAAACAGCGCGGCAAGTGCTTCGAAATACGGTTCCTTGGGTGTCGGACCTTCAAAACCCAAGTGGCGACTCTGTATTTTCGCGAGCGCTTGTCGTCCAGCTTCAAAAAAGCGCTCCCGCGAACCGGCAGCATCTTTCTCTTTCAAGAGGGGAACGAAATCCCTTCACCGAGGAGAGAGAAAGATCGGGGCAAATCGCATTGCCCACAACTAGCATTAGTGAGGCTTTGAGAAGTTTTCTCAAAACATTGGGTTGGAACAATTCCTTCTTGAATACAATTCATATCAGCACCACCATCAACCAAGGCAATAATTTTGTTGATAGTATATTCTTTATGAATTACCAAATTAACTTTTATATGTCATTTTTGATAAACCACTTTATTGATGGAATTCAAATAAGCCAAATCATCAGTCCTATTAGACTCACCTCTATTCTCTAAGACAACTAATCTTGTCTTAATGTCATAGAACTCCTGAGCAGCTTTATTCTGGAATGTTTTTAACAATTTAATTTCTACTTTTAAGATATTAATTTCCCCTTTTAATTTAGGAATGGTAACAGGTTTAAGATTTTCAACCTGTTCAAACCTGTCCAAAACAGTTTTTAGACTGTAATTTTGGTTTGGAAGTTGGGGTTTTATTTCTTCCTCTTCTTCTTTCATTGAAGATATGCAAGTTTCTATTATTTTCATTTTTAGTTGAGGATCTTCAATTTGATCAATGATCTCCAATAATCCCTGTTGTTTCTCAGTAAGAACATTAATACTGAGACCATTCATAACCAAACTGGGGTAGATCATAACCAAACTGGTCACAAAATTGTCCTAACTCTTGTTTACCAGTAAGGTTTTATTTTTTCAATTGGTTGTGTAATTTAATATCATTACACAGAGTTAATCCTTCTTGTATAATTATGGCTATTAATTGACCATAAGTATACCGATTATATTCAATAGTTAAACCATTATTTTGGTCTCTCAATTTTTTTCTTATTTTCTCCGCAAAGAAATAAGGCAAACCATCAACAAATTTAGATTTCCAATGCTCAGTATTAGCATCAGTTCTTTGCATTACTTTTGCAAGAAACGTATTTTTATACCAACGAAAATGAGTTAACGTTGGACATTTAAGATTTTGGAGTAATTCCCTACTTCTTTCTCGTTGGTTGTCCCAATGACCAACAAAGTGTAAGATTATGGATTGGATAAGGGTATAAACAGCATCTTGTTTTATACCACCAGTTTCATTAGGTTTTACTGCATTTAATATTTCTTGTCGTTGGCTTTCAGTCAAGATATTATCCCACCAACCTTTGAGCATGCCAATAAATCCAACTGTGATCCATCCAACAACTTCTTTTCTAATTCTGCAATTTCTTCATTAGACATTTCTTGTTCTTCTGTTATAACATTAAGAGTTAAACCCTTAAATCTCTTTTGTAATTCTTTAATTAATTCAGCATTCTTGCTAGAATCAGTAAGATTAAACCCTGTTATTGGTATTGGTGGCCGAATATTTGACGGTGAAATTTCATCTTCTTTTTATCGACTTTGGGATTCATGTTTTTAATATCTTCCCTAGTCTGAGCTATTATATATATATATATATATATATATATATATATATATATATATCGGATCATATACTTATTATATCATAAGATTTTACTTTCCAATAGATTATATTTATACATTGAAACGATTCTAGCCTAATGCAGTTAAAGTAGACCAATCAATTTTTTTTCCTTAGGTTACTTCAACTGTCACGTGCTTATTTTTTATTTATGAAAGAAATTGAGAAATGAGAATTTAAAATAACCGATTTTTTATCCAATCAAACCAAAGTTATGAATATTATAAATAGTTACATGAATATTTATCAATAATATTTAAATTTAAGCATATACAACATAAAAATTTTAAAACTCGGATGTTCGGAGAGTTGGGGCCGGAGGGTCGAAGCCCTCCAAACCCCAACATAGCTCAGCCCCTGGGTGGCTATCCTTAGAGTTTTGTAGAACAAAGACCTTCCCCTCCAGTTTTTAAAATAACAGTAACGACTCTCTTGTCACACATGACGAACACGGAACTCACACTTAACGATGTCGGACTAATTGCAAAAAATGGAGTCATTTCATACCTCTGGAGCACCATGTTGCGGTGCCCTAAATTCTTCTCTAAAATATATTTGTATGTGCTCCACGCATTTTGTGGCTGAGAGTTAGAGACCATACAAAGAAGATGAACAATGAAGACGAGGAAAGGAGATGGAGGGGGAGATTGAAGTTTCCAGAACTAGAGGTAGATTGGGAAATTTAATTAACTTGTTTGTAACTACAAGTGATTTCATAGTGGAGATAAAATTGTCCTCTTAATCCATGTCAAGAAAGAGATTTTCATGACTGTAATACTTATCGAAGTCACATAATGCGCATGTATAAGCAATAATGAGAGTGATAGCGCGAGTTAAAAAATGTATTTCAAAAACATCATCGAAGATTAAAAACAAGACTACAGGACGAGAATTACTAGATGCCTACTAGGACTTGTTTGGAGCTTTCCGTGTGGGACCGTTGATATGGAAGCAGCAGCAAGTATTGTCGGCCACTGCTTTGCGAAAGACTAACAACCAAATAAATCACTAATTAAAAAAACAAGAATAAGGTATGTTCAAACTCCATCGCAGCATTCATCGGAGATGATTGTAGTTTAGGATGATATCCTATTCGGAAAGTCTACTAGTACAGATTTCAAAGGACAAACAGCGCGTACAAATAGGATTTGCACCCATCTCGAGTTCCACAAAGATGATTGTAGCCGTCCATTTTGTTTAAAATGTCTCGTTTAAGGTCTTTGTAAAAAATTAGTTCATTTGGATATCGTTAAGGCAGTTTACGAAATAGCCAAACTTTGTTTTAGAAAAGGCCTATTTTCTGAATCAAAGTTTGGGTGGTTTATAAACCCCCTTAGCGATACCCAAATGAAATGATTTTTTTACACAGACCTTAAATGAGACATTTTAAACAAAATAAGCAGTTTCGATCATTTTTGTGAGACCCGAGACTGGTCCAAATCTCATCTGTACACGCTGTCTGTTTCTCGAAATCTGTATGTATAGCAGCACTCTATTCTATTTCCCAAGTGAGGGTGAAAGTGAAATTGGGGATAAAGAAAACTTTGTGGAATATAGAACAACTCTATCATTGGTGGAGGTGTCGTTTTCATTTTTGAAACTATAGTGAGGATTTCTGTAATTATAAAAATCCTCAGGGAAGCTCGTTGAAATTTACCCAAAGCAGAATTTTAATTAAAAGACTTCATGGTTCCACCCTGCTCAGTCAATCCATCTGTACTCACTCAATTTCTTAACACTCAATACTGAGTTTGCTATTTCTTGTGGTCTGGCTGGATCTTCATCTTCTCCACTCCTATAATTTATTCAGGTACGCAATAAACTTTTTTTTATTTTATTTGTTTGGTAAAATAGGTATGTCATAAACTTCACTCTTTCGGTGTTGATTATTACAGTGTAATAATATATAAAATAGCTCATTGAAATCATTCTATATTGTTGGGATGAGTGTGTTTTTATGAGCAGTGGGATAATAGTGATTACTATTGGCTTAATTTCAGATCCCACCAATATATATGCCTAAAGAGTGGTTGATATCGATTGATCAACCATGGAGTTCTTGAAAGCATTACAGTAGGAGTTCAAAGTTGACAAAAGAGTGTGCCTTGCTAATTTATTCTGGTATGTTGCCCTTATAATTTTACTCTTTTGGTCTTTATTATAGTGTTAGATATCATATATACAGCTCATCGAAATTAACTTGTCTACAGTCACTTTTTTTTTTTTTAATCAACGGCAAATTTCATTACATTTCAAATGCCCAAAGACAAAGATTACATCCCAATAATCAGGAGTGAACCAAAACCACCAAAATCTAAAACACAAGCAACTGTACAAAGCATGCACTTAGGCTAATAGGCTCTACAATGCATACTGCCGGATCAAATCAGCACGAGGTTCCGACATAGGGTCCATCGTCGATTTTGCAGTAGAGAACCCAACGGCCAACGGGAACCCAACTCAAACCAATAGGCATGAAGTACCGATGCAATGTTCAAGACCACAGATTTGTTTTCCCAAACAGCCTGCTCTTGGCATGAGAAATCTCCAACTGAGTCAATTAGTCCTCACAGCCTTGAGTGAACGACGCCACTTATAATTAGTCGGACGACACCCTCAAGTCAGGCCCCTGTCCCGCACAATGGAGGTAGGAGCATTATTTCAAAAAAAAAAAAAAAACATTTGTGGAATTTGGTTGAGGAAAAATAGAAGCCATGAAAAAGGGGTTAATTCAAATTGGAGATATGAAACGGAAAACGATATAAAATGGGTAGACAATTTACGCATTTATCAAGATTTTACATTCAATACTCCTGAATGAGGGAGGAACTGATTTAATTTGGGATTTTTTTTTTATGGTGGTTGCCCCTCTCTGCAAGTGGTCGATGGTTTTAATTTCCCCCAACCAATTATTAATCAACTCTCTCTTGATGTCTCTCATAAAATCCTTTTGTTTCATAGGAGTAGTGGATAGTCCTCTTTGGTGTTTGATGGTTTGCTTTGCTCTGTATAGCTGTGTCCCCCCTTTTATTTTTCCCTCAACAAAAGAATTTTATTAATCTGTGAAAAGATACAAAGATTAATAGGACAAAGGGCATCTGAAGAAAAAATTACTAACCTAAGACTAGCGAGATGCAAAACGTTGATAAGAGATCTAGACCAACAAAAGTGTGCTAAGCCCAAACCCCAAACCCTCAAATTCAACCTAAACAACTACCTCAACAAAAAAACAACCGCCAAACAAAGAGGACGCTTTGAGATTGTTGAGATTTTGCTTTTGTGTTTTGGTCACTTTGAGATTGTGTAATTTAGGGGTGTTCCCCTCTAGTCCCCATTGTAACGGTGTTATTTTCTAGTATAAAATCTTAATTATCCAAAAAAAAATCCAGATGTATTTGGACGGTCTAGATTTTAAAAAAACTCTTCCAAGGATAAGTTTAACTTTTATAGGGAAGTGTTTGAGCGAATCCTGACCATTGATTTTAGTAATGGATGACTAGAGATTGGTTGTGTGTTGTATTTTACACAACCGTTGTTAATTTGTGTAGCACTTTTGCTTTTTAATTAAGATTTTATACCAGAAAACAACACTGTTACAATGGAGCGTTGTGCAATGTTCTCACTTATTTTCTGTTTACTATATTTTTCTTTTTACTGCAGATATATAATAGAGAGCTTTCTCTTCTCAAATTTGAGTTGCATCAACTAATCAAATAGACATTGTGGCATTCAGAATATCAAAATACATCCACCAGTTCTAGTGCCTCTCCAACTTGCCACAAGGGTAAGCAAACTCTATATTCGCCTATTCGGTATTGTTAGCTT
Organism: Rhododendron mucronatum var. ripense; assembly: GCA_019656295.1. Classification (NCBI taxonomy): domain Eukaryota; kingdom Viridiplantae; phylum Streptophyta; class Magnoliopsida; order Ericales; family Ericaceae; genus Rhododendron; species Rhododendron mucronatum. The sequence continues at coordinate 849,954 of BPLT01000109.1, forward strand.
GCATGTACACACGGGTATATTATCACCTTCAATTTATTTGTTAAATTTTAGCTAATAAAAATTAGCCCACTTCAAGAACTTGTTGAAGATTTTGACTAAGATTCGATAATAAAATGATTTCTACTCTCTAAAATAATGTAGGGTACAACTTTAATAGTGCACTTTTTAAATAAAAAAAAAAAAACTTGTTTATGTTTATTTTTGAACATTTACGTCTACATGAAAAAGTTTGTTAGACATTAAATATAAAACACTTTTTGATTAGCCTAGGGCAAATTAGAATTCTAGTTCCACCCTTGCCTCCAAAGCTTGTTATGAGTTTGCCTCCAAAGCTTGTTAATTTATTTGTCAAAGGGCAAAGACCAACGAAAAATTGTTCAAAACTTTACAGATTAGCAAAATATTGTTTCAAAATCCTTTTTTCTTCTAAGAAAATATGAGATACCGTTTGTTGAGTTCAATAAATTTTTGTTGCCTACCAAAATCAGTAGTCACATCTTCTCAATAATCGCATTTCTTACCAGATTTTTTCTTCCTGGAGATAATGATAGGATGTCAATCATATTTATTGACTAGCTAGCTTCCAACTCATGGTATATGAATGTATTGTACGTGTTTAACTCTATTGTTTTCTTTATAATGTGAATGTGTATGAATTCCATGTATGATAACATTGACATAGGCGATATCATATACTCCTATGCATTTTAAGAACGGTCAATTCATGAATAAAGGAGTTCTGGCCAGATAAAGGTAAAAATTAAATAGATAACTCATTAAAAAATAAAAGACTACAAAACCACGATTCAAGAATACGGTCTCGATCCATTCTCTGATCGTAGACACATACATATTACCGTACGTAGATGGAGAATTAAAGAGTTTAGTGAACCAACTAAACTAAAATCTAATGAAAATCAAATAGGGTACTCATTTATTTGCCATGTACGGATTCTTTTCTTTTTCTTTTTTTTATCGGCAACCTACAGATTATTAATCTAAGTTCTTTTTTCTTATCTATCGTTTTTTATCAGCAAATTAAAGAAGAGATTTTGATTTGCTGGATCATTTAAAGCTGAATTTAAGGAAGTCAAATAATGTAGGGAAAAAGTTGTCCCCAAAAGAATAAAATTAACTAAAAATAAAAAGCTATATTTAATCCTATTTTTAAAATAGGACTAAAAAATAAAGTATTTTGGGTGGTGCTATGCTCTTATGTCATTGCTCTTATCTTCCTTTAATTTTCTTTTCTCTCTAATATTTTTTTCCTTTTTTATTACAGATACCAAAAGCTTTGTCTTGTCAAATAACTATCGCACCACATACATAGTTCCTTTGGAAATATCAGAAGAACTAACGCGCGCTGTAGCGGAAAATGTGTACCCTGCAAAGCATAATTGAGCAGTTGGGATGTAGAGCCTTTGATGAAGCAGTCAATGCAACGAGCAAAGCAGGGAAATATGTTCTTCAGTACAGGACGAACTTGGACAAATTGCGAACTGAAATGAGAAGTCTTGAAGATCGTCGGGCAATAATCGAAAGAAAAGTTCGTGAGGCCAATGATCGCGGAGAAGAGATTGAGAATGCTGTTTCACACTGGCAAACGGATGCGGATGAGACGAAAACTTATGTTCAGGACCTTATCGAGCGAAGTACAGCCGAGGCAAAAATGCACTGCTTTGCATGCTCATGTCCCAACATCAAGGGGCGGTACCGATTGAGCAAACAAGCAGAAGAGAAGATAGCAGATGTCAAGAGACTCGCTCAGGAAAGCAATTTTGATGAAATCTCGCACCCTAAGCCGCCTCCACCAGAACTTGAATTTCCATCCGCCGAGAATTATGTTCACTTGGATTCTAGGACACCAATTTTTGAGGCTATTTTGGGTGCGTTAAAAGATTCCGAAGTTAAAATGATTGGCGTATATGGGCTAGGAGGGGTCGGTAAGACCACATTAGTTGAGAAGGTCGCCAAAACAATGCTAGATGATGGAACTTTTGAGCAAGTCTCGCTAGTACCTGTCTCTAAGGATCTTAATGTGAAGGACATACAAAAAAAACTGGCTGACAAATTGAATTTTACATTGCATGCCGAGAAGGATGAAAAGGGAAGAGCGATTGAGTTGTGGAATAAATTCAAGAATGGCGATAAATATCTCGTAATATTGGATGACATTTGGGAAAAGGTGGACCTGAAGGCAATAGGTATTCCTGTCATGGAAGGAAATATAGGGTGTAAAATTGTGCTAACATCTCGAAATGAAGATTTGTTAAGAATCAAAATGAAAGCCGATAAAAATTTTCCAATTGCAGAGCTATTGGAGGCAGAAGCATGGGACCTATTCAAGAAGAAGGTGGGAAATACCATTGAGTCTCGCCCAGAAATAGATTCCCTAGCACGACAAGTGTGTAGAAAATGCAAAGGTTTGCCGGTCGCCGTAAATGCTCTTGGAGCCGCCTTGGAAGATAAGCCAGTCTACGTGTGGAAGAATGCACTCCAAAAACTTGAGAGGTACATGATCACGAACATTGAAGGCATTAACCAAACTGTTTGGGCTTCTTTAAAGTTGAGCTACGATATGTTGGGGTCCTCCGATGCAAAATCTTGTTTCTTGCTCTGTTGTTTATTTCTTGAAGATGCCGAGATATCAATCGACGACTTGACGAGACATTGCGTGGCGAATAGTTTGCTTTCTCAAAATCCACACACTTTTGATGAAGCAAGAAATGCTGTGCGTACAGTGGTGGATGCCCTCAAATCAGCCTCTTTGTTGTCAACTGACTATCACGAAAATGCTGTCAAAATTCATGATGTTATAAGAGACGTCGGTATCTCAATTTCACGGGAGGAAAAATCATTTCTGATTGATCATGGTGCCCATGAATGGCCACGCAATAGTAGGAATGTGACATCGTATTCAGCAATCTCATTAAGTTTCAAAAGTATTAAAGGCCTTCCCAATGGGTTGGAATATCCACAACTCCACACCTTGATGGTTGAAAACAGCGAACTTTCCGATCTTGAGGTTCCAGACAATTTTTTCAATGGAATGATCCAACTTACAGTGGTGACTTTTACTCGAATGCGTATGCGGCGACTCCCATCATCAATCGCAAAATTGGCAAAACTTCAGATGCTATATCTGAATGAATGCGAGTTTGATGATATTTCTATACTTAAGGACCTGAAGAGTAGCCTTGACGTGCTTAGCCTTAGGGGTTCTAGTATCGAGGTGTTGCCACTAGAGATCGGACAATTGACTGGTCTACGGGTGTTAGATCTCCAAGATTGTGGAAAACTCAAGGTGATTCCTAGAGGTGTCATTTCCAAGTTGATTAGCCTAGAGGAATTGTATTTTCCCGAAAACTTTGACATATGGGAGGCCACAATAGACGAGCAACAAGACAGCAACAGAGAAAATGTGAGCATCGAGGAGCTAAGGGGGTTATTGAGTACTGGTCGATTAGCCACTCTACATATCCATATACTAAATGTCATGTTATTATCCACGGAGGACCTAATATTTGCAAACCTGAAGGGATTTAATATATTATTGGGTTCTAAACTCAAAAATTCAGAAAAATTAATTTCTGGAAGATGCATGTTGAAACTGAATGGTATTCAGTTAAGAAATGAGTTCATCCCTTTGGTGGACAAAGCTGAAGTGGTAGTCCTCAGAAAGATTGAGGGTTTGAAGAAGATGATTCATGACAGAGGTGTTGAAAATAGATTTCTTAACTTGAAATACCTCGAAGTTACATCATGTGTTGAGGACTTGGAATATCTTCTTGGTGAGCCAAAATCATTCGTGCAAAGTCAGGGGCTGCATCGCTTACCGCCGTTCAATAATTTAATTGTGTTAATTATTGAATATTGTAAGTCAAAGTATCTCTTCTCCCCAACCACAGCAAGAGGACTTGTCCACTTGGAAAAACTAAAAGTAAGATCCTGTGAAATCATGGAAGGAATAGTTGGATTTGAAGAACGAAATGATGAAGATGAATTCACCAGTGAGGTGAAGTTCAGTAAGCTGAAGCAGCTGGAATTGAGTTATCTACCAAACCTCTTAAGCTTTTATGCCCAAAAGGAGAAGATAGGAACAACCATGGGAAGCTCTTCTGCCTGTGCCCGACCTCTTTTTAGTGAAAAGGTAAGCTCTATCATCGTCCTGTTAATTAGTTTACTTGGGTATTATTTCGGGTGGTTCTTAGATTGATCTGATATTCATATTGAGGAATAAGTTGAACATTCGGTTTTAGTACACATTGACGTAAAGCTAATCCCATAAATTCTAGTTTAAAAGTTTGTGTAAAATAATGGGGGCTTCTGATTTTAAAAAAATGAAAAAAGAAGGGGAACGCTTAAGTATATATCCCAACGTTGTTCGAGGATATAGTATCTCCGTTGACTTTCATCTTATAAATGAATAAAGTTTACCATGAAAGGGCATTCCATTTTCAGAAAATGATGCATAACATTTTTAATTTGCATTGCATTTTCATAGTAACTCATTTAATGTTGTCCCTTGTCATAACATTTGCCACAATAGGTATAACACTCATGATAAAAAAGCATAACATTTTATGATTTTGGCACACCATGAGGTGGGGGTACCGTAGCATTTCCCAAAAATGGAAGTTTGTTAGTTGGACAAATTTTCAAACCTTGACAATGTGCGATCTACCAAAGCTTGAAACCTTCTGTACCAAATTGGGTAAGGTGGGCACAACCGAAGGCAACTCTACCATCCATGCACTACCTTTATTCAACGGAAAGGCACATTTGCTTTATCATTATTAGCGTTGTGCCCGTTCTTGCACGAGACAAAAAAAATCATATTGATATTTTTTTCGGTCTTGTGTATCGAATGGGCAAAAGAGATAGTTGAATTTTTTCAGCTCCACATTTGATGCACAATAGCGTTGTTCCTGTTCTATGCATGGAAAGACATACTAAGTATTTCTACTGTTATGAATTAAAATTTTAAAGTGTCAATAGAATAAATTCCAATTAATTTGCAATTGTGAAAAATTGAAGATAAACAAAGCTAATTTAGATACTTATGGTCACAAATTAGCTTACTATTTGAAGATTGAAACCATTTGAAAAAGCATGTAGTATACATTTAATTTTTTTTAACCAATGAGGTTATCTTAGTTAGTCAGAACTCTTGCATCTCAATAGGAGGTCAGGAGTTCGAATTTTCCTACTTGTGTGTGAGTATTCTTCCCTGAATAGGCTTTCATTCTTTCTTGTTTCTACCTTATATAATAAGCTTATTTTTGGTATTTGTTGAAAAAAAAAATACATTCAATTTTTTTCTGTCAATAATTTTTTTCTCTTTCAATCCAGCTATATATTTTCTCTCCCACACTAACAATCTATATTACAATACACAACGGTTTGCAAAATGTCTCTCTCACAACTGTCCTTTGTGGCACATTGAAAAGCTCTGATTAAATAAAGAGTTTGAGGGCTAAAATTCAATCCATCCAAGGGTTATCATTTGTCAGGGTTCGAAATTTGAAAACCCATTATATTTCTTCCTTAATTTCCGATTTTTTCCTTTTTCTGTGGCAAAAACTATGAAAATTTGTCTTCTCTCTTACTTCTCTTATTTGACATTTCATTTCTCTCTCCCTCTCCTCTCCTTTTCTTCTCCTTTCTTCTCTCTCATTGATTTCTCGGTAGCAATAGAGGTTGCCATAATATTGGCATATACACCGGTTAACTTGAATCAACACAAAATAGCTATTGTTTTTTTGTAGTTGGAATTTTGCAAAAGAGACGTTGGCCTTCAAGAGGCTAGATAGACAAAATTGGCGAGCCATTCCTTCAAGTACGGACATGCACTAGTATCTCTATATAGTATAGATTGATCTCTCTTAGAATAGCCTTACAAACTCATAGGGAACTCTATGACTGGTAGTAGGCTTTCTCCTTTTCAAGTGGGCTTCGGCCGTCTAGGTGTCATTTTTTTGACCTCTCAACTTTTGGTTGGTTCCCCATCCCTTCTCCTCCAATTTGATGTACCCATGGTCAAGTTTTTTCCAATAATATTTTTGCCGTTTCAAAAAAAAAAAAAAAGGCTTCTTTTGAGTAATTTTTTATTTTCTGTGGTAATAGATTTCTCTTTAGTCCACAGAGAACTAGATAGTCCCCCTTAGGCCTTACAAACGGAGGCATGAAATGCGATTTGTTACTGTACTGATCACGTTAAAATGGTTGGTTCTTGTTTGAATATGCATTAAAAAATCTCGTTGATCGATATTCATTGCGTATCTAATTTTTATTAAATGGAATGGGCAATAAGTCCTACTTGGATGACATACTTAAAAAATTGAATGCCATGGAATTACACCTAAATTTGGAGCGACTAGTGCTATGCCAATCAGAGTCTTCAGTAGCTGCCGACTGCCCAATTCAACTATTTCTATCGTTGACAGTCCATCCTTTCCCAATGCTCCTAAACAACATCATCAATGTTGAAGAATGCCATTTGCGGGCTGTGATAAGTATATCATCTCGCATACATTAATTTATTATTCCTCATGTTTACTAGTCTAAACAAAATTTTCATATTGGTATGTTTCTTGCATTTAGCAATATTTATCACTTTTACGATTTTATCAGTCTGCACTTTTTTCTTTTTCCATACATAGTAAATTTGGACAAATGTATAATAATACCACAATTTACCAATTTTCTCTGATGTCAAATTTGAGAAATTTCTCAATTCGGCATGCATATTACTTTTAGCAACATGATCACTTTTTGTGGTGATCAACCCAATATGTTAAGTTATCCTATTTCTCTATTCCAAGAGAAAGGTGATCGGATTAAAATGGCCCAGTCATTCATATTGCATGGTGTGTCTGAGTATCCAATTCCAAGAGCTCTTACAAAAATTGGAATTTAGAAGAATGAAAGGTGATCGGATTGAGTCAACATGTCTTCCATAGCTCTCCAAGTTTTGAGACTCGAATTTCGTGCTTATGAGCACATATGGGTTTTAGAGCTTGATTGGACCTAATTAATTAGTATTCAATCACTAAAGAATGTTTTGTAAACAATTTTGCAGGTTGCTTTCCCTGTCCTACAAAGTTTGTATTTTCAAAATTTAGACAAGATAACAAGGATTTGGGACAACCAACCACCCTCAAAACGAGAAAAAGAAGCTAAATCCTTCTGCCAACTTATGGAGATTGAAGTTGAGGATTGTGACCAATTGGAGTATGTATTGCCCTCCTATATGCTTCCTCAATTAAAGAATATTTTGGAATGTCTCCGTATATGTGGATGTAGGAAGATGGAGGTGATAATCTCAAACAATCCGAAGGAGAAAGAAGCCACCAACAACAATGGTACCATTCGGTTCCCTCAGTTAAAGACCGTGGATCTTGGTTGGTTGCCTAATCTCGAAAGTTTCATATGTAGTGAAACGCAGCTCTTCTTCTCCAACAAGGTACAAATTAAGGTCTTTACCCTTTTTACTTAATTAATTAATCATGGTCATGGAAAGCACGTAAAAGTGGGCAAACATATATGTATAATCGTGTAGTTTCATTGCAATTGAGATTCCCAAATAGTTTATCGAATAAACTTAACTGGAATAGTGGAATATTAAGTAGTCGTATGGTTATCACAGACCAATTCCACCATACGTATTAGGTAAACCAACAGAATGTCAAAAACTTCTGAACTGGAATATTAAAGTGTCCGGAAATTACGACTGCTAAAGAAACCAAGCTACTTGAAGTTGAGCTCATGTTCAATCGTTAAAAGCTTATTCAAGATTGGTTTGTTTTATAAACAAACCAAGCTTAAACATTTGTTTTGAAAGTCGTTAAGGTTTCAAACCGAATTTGAACGAGCTACTACTTGGCTTGGTGGTCTAATTATGTATAAAAAAAAAAAAAAAAAAAACAAGCTACTCAACATCGGCTTGCATTTGGCTTGATTAAAACTCGTTTGAGATCGATCGGGTCATGTTATTAAATAAACTAAGTTCAAACATATTTTTGAAGCTCATTAAATTTTCAAACTAAGCTTGAAAGTTATGTACTCGCTTGTTTGGCTTGTTCATCACCCCTACTTGAAATGATTTTTACTAATGGGCACGGTCCCACGGAGTTCCCTAATAGATTTGGTTACACATTAATGTCAATTCCGTCGTGAATTGTATAATAGATTATTCTCCATGTTTACTAATCTAACAAAATTTTCTTTTGGTACGTAGGTATATTGCATTTAGCAATATTCATCACTTTTACAATTTTATCAGTTCTCATTTTTTTTGATTTTTCATGTGTAGTAAATTTTTTTAATTTTGATATCTTTATCAATCTGGACAAATGTATAATACCCGATACAACAATTTACCAATTTTATCTAATTCCAAATTTGAGAAATTTCTCAACCTGGCATGTACGTATATTTTTTTTTATAGGCAACAGACGTATATTACTTTTAGCAACACTGATCTCTTTTCGTGGTTTTGATCGTTCGCACTTTTTAATTTTAAATGCTTGGTAAAATTATTTCCTAAAAAAAAAAATTATTATTCATTTTGGCAAACTTATCAATTTCATTAGTTTGTCCAACCCAATATGTTAAACTATCATATTTCTCTATTTACTAATCTCATGGAAAAATTATCTGCTTGTTAGCACTTTCTGATTTTTACGTGCTTAGAGATGGGTTCTAGAGTTTGATTGGACCTCATTATTATCCAATCACTAATGAATGTTGTGTAAACAATTTTGCAAGTTGTTTTCCCGGTTCTGGAAACTTTAAAATTTAAATATTTACATAAGATAACAAGTTCTCCAAGTTTTGAGACTCGAATCTCGTGCTTATGAGCAGAGATGGGTTTTAGAGCTTGATTGGAGTTAATTACTATTCAATCACTAATGAATATTTTGTAAATAACATTGCAGGTTGCTTTTCCTGTTCTAAAAAGATTGTTATTGGTAAAACTTTAAATTTTATACTTATTTAATGTTTAAGTTTGAAAACTTTTGATTGAATCTTATTATTAGTTTATACGGCTTTTGTTTCATAAATGATTAATTTTATATGTTAAAAAAGTACTCCGTAATGTTAATTTACCAAATGCAATGGAAATTAAGTGCAACAAATATGGCACGATATGTCTGAATATCCAATTCCAAGAGGTCTTACCAAAATTGGAATTTAGAAGACTGAAAGGTGATCGGATTGAGTCAATATATCTTCCATAGCTCTCAGAGTTTAATTTGAGACTCGAATCTTGTGCTTAATTATGAGCAAAGATGGGTGTTAGAGCTAGCTTGATTGGACCTCATTATTATTCATTCGTTCACTAATGAATGTTTTGTACACAACTTTGCAGGTTGCTTTTCCTGTCCTAAAAAGATTGTTATTGAAAAAATTAGATAAGATAACAAGGATTTGGGACAACCAACCACTCTCAGAACCAGAAAAAGAAGCTAAATCCTTCTGCCAACTTGTGATGATTATAGTTGAGAATTGTTACCAATTGGAGTATGTATTGCCCACCTATATGCTTCCTCAATTAAAGAATCTACAAAGACTCGAGATACGATGGTGTACGAAAGTGGAGGTGATAATCTCAAACAACCCGAAGGAGAAAGATGCCACCAACAACAATGATACCATTCAGTTCCCTCAGTTAAAGAGAGTGTCATTTTGGGATTTGCCAAATCTCAAAAGTTTCATATGTAGTGATGAAACGCAACTCTTCTTCTCCAACAAGGTACAAATTAAGGTCTTTACCCTCTTTTACTTAATTAATTAATCATGGTCGTGGAAAGCACATAAAAGTGGGCACAATATGTAGTTTCATTGCAATTAAAAAATTAAGACTTGATCCGCAATTGATCGAGATTCCCAAATTTAGGCAAATTAGTTTATCAAAAATTAGGTTATCACATACCAATTCCACCATACGTATTTGGTAAACCAACAGAATGTCAAAAATTCTAAACTGGATTAATAAAGTTTCCGGTAATTAGGACCGCTAAAGATACCAAGCTACTTGAGTTTGAGTTCATGTTCGTTCGTTACAAGCTTGTTCAAGATTGGTTTGTTACATAAACAAATCAAGCTTGACATTTTTTCAAAAGTCGTTTAGGTTTCAAACCAAGCTTCAACATGCTATTACTTGTTTCGTTTGTCAAATTATGTATAAAAAAATTTAAACTACTCGAGATTGGCTCGTGTTTGGCTTGATTAAAACTCGTTTGAAATTGACTTGTCTCATAACTTAGTTGAGCTCTAACATATTTTTGAAGTTTGTTAAGTTTTAAAACCATAAACTACCTATTCACTCGTTTTGCTTGCTTATCACCCCTACCTAAAATGACTTTTACTGATGGGTACGAAGTTCCCTTGTGAATTTGGTTACACAATGTCACTCTCTGCGATCACTTTAAAAATAGACTTTCAAGCACGATATCGAATGCCATAAAAAAAACTTAATTGAAAACCTCCTTAACACCAATTAGTTGTAGGAGAAATGGTGGCGAAACAATCCCATGAGTGGTATTAGAGCCTTAAAGTCACGGGTTCGAATTGCGAGGGTGTTATCCTGATAGTGGGATTGTTGGGCCCGGAGTGGCTAGCCCCATGGAGTGGTTTGCATGATGTCCACTCCCTGCGACCGCTCTAAAAACGTACAAATAGGTAAGATATCAAATGCCATAAAAAACTTAATTAAAGCTCTCTCTTACACACAAATTGGGTTTATGAGAGATGGGGAGAACAGTCTGTGATAAAGGTATAAATAATAAAAGTTGCCATTCTCTCTAACAGCTTAAGCTTTTAGATGAGTTGGTAGTTAACAATTTAATATGGTATCAGAGCAGACAATAAATCCTATGTTTGAAACTCATTGCCTACTTAATGTTAAAATATTTACACATGTTCAACCCGCTCATGAAGGAGAGTTAGGCTACATGTGAGTAGAGACGGAGCTAGCTTGGGGCGTATGGGGCCACGGCCCCCGTGCTGTTTCATTTTTTTAAAAAAAAATTAATATTAATATTAGTTATTTTTTTGTTTGTCAAGAACACCTTTATATTGTATTTTATGTTGGATGTTACTTAGACATTTAAATCCTCTAAAAATGTGCTCATTTTGGGCCCTAAAACCTAATTTCTCTCTCTGTGCCACGATCTTCTATAAGTTTTTCCTTTAAGTATTAATCTCATACCTCTTTTTATCTCTTTCCACTTACTACCCGAAAAACCTCCCTCAAAATCTCAACCAAACAAATTATTTGATTTTCAAACCTAAAACTTTCAAATCTTGTTGTTCATAGTTCGGCTCCGCATTTGCAAAATTCTGGTTCCGTCTCTGCACATGAGGGCCCGTGTTGAAGGTATAAATAATAAAAGTTGCCCCTCTCTCTAATAACTTAAGCTTTTAGATAAATTGATGGTTAATAATTTAATAGTCTGACAATTACAATTTCGTGCTTATAATAACTCCATGAGGTTATTTTTTGGGAGAATTTTTCATAAGTCCACTATAGCACTTTCCAAACCTCCTAAGTCCACTTCTAAATTCTAAAACTCCCTAAGTCCACTAACCTATTAGTAAGGATATAACAACCCCGGTGAGACTAATATACCCCTATTATAAAAAAATTTGAAACCAAAATCCCTGTTCTAAAGGGATTTTCCTTCTTTTATTCCCCTGGCATTCGTTCAAATTTTTTGTTTTTGTTTCAATCAAGCCGCCGCCGCCACCACCGTCGCCGTTGCCATCACGCCAAATATAACGTTATATGTGTAACAAAAAAACTTATTTTTTCATTTTTCTCGATTTTTCTTTTATTGAATCCTCTACACTTAACATTTAACGTTATATAGGTGACAAATTTCTCTTTTTGTGTTTTCCTATTTTTCTTGTATTGATTTTTTAACGTTATATGAGTGATCCAAAATTTTCTAACATACAACATTATATGTGTGGCAAAATTTTTCTAACATGCAACATTTCTTTTTGATTTTTCTTGTTTTTAGTCTTTAACATTATATGCTGGTCGTAAAAAATATATAACATTATATGTGAGTTTTCGAATATCTATATATCACAAAAAAAAAAAAAAACAGAACATATTACATTATATTTGAGCTTCTGCAGCTCTGAATCTCACAAAAAAATAGAACAGGGCATATAACATTATATGTGAGCTTCTATAGTTCTAAATCTCCAAAAAAAGAATATATAACATTATATCTGAGCTTCTGTAGTTCTAAGTCTCACAAAACATGACATTACGTTGTATATGTTCTCAAAACAATATCATATCTTTCCAACAATATTATATATCTCAAAAAATAACATTATATGTTCACATATCATGCCACCATTATCCTTGTTTTCAGCCGCGCTTTGAATCTCAAGTTGAATGTTGATGAGGCCACCGGGGGTCGAGCTTCATTTTTTCACCGTTTCTTCTTCAAAACCTTCATCGAATCCTTCAAAATTTGTGATTTTCTGCCTCTGAATAGCATTCTCATAGCCTCTATATCTACATATATACATATTCAAAACAACATAAACAACATTAATATATCTCAAAATCGATATATAATATTATATGTCTAACCCTATGAAAAACACATATTACACATGACAAAAGTTCACGTATAACGTTATATGCTCCGTTGTCCTTCACTTATTGAATTGGTCCATGCAGCGGCCTTTTCGACTTGCTTCTGATAATATATGGATATCTATATGTGCTTTTGAGAGGCCACTGCGCAGACCAATTCAATAATAGAACATATAACGTTATTAGTTCCCTTTTGTTTTTGAAATTTTACAGGACAAAATCTCATATACAACGTTATATGTTCTCTATGTATCTATTTTAAAATAAAACAGATCCTAAATTTGTCTATATAACCATATGTGCCTTTGTTGGCATGAAAAACATCACACATATCCATATATAATTATATATGGATATATCCATATGTGTTTTTGAGTGACCGCTGTGCAGACCAATTCAATAAGAGAACATATAACATTATTAGTTCCTTTGTTTTGGAGTTTCATAGAACAAAAATTAGGTGCCAGGGGCAAATTGTCACATATAACCATATCTGGATATATAACCATATAAGTCTCAGTAGAGAAGATCATCTAGAACCAAACCACATCGCTAACCGAGCTTCAAATCACATATTTTCACATATAAGTCGGAGAGGCCGTTGCGTGGACCAATTCAATAAGTGATCGATAACGGAGCATATACCGTTATATATGACAGAAGCTCATATAGAATGTTACACGGTACAAAAGGTCATATATAACATTATATGTTCTCTTTATTAAATAACAATAGAATATTTCTAATCTAGAATGTTATATATAACAATATAATGTTATATATTATTATTTATCTCTCTCTCACTGAGAATGTTTTAAAAAATGAGATTAAATAACAACAAAAACACACAAAAATATATTATTTGTGTGACACGAAAGACACATATATAACCTTATATTTTTTTTAAAAAAACACAACCTGTTCTAACCTTATATGTCTTAACCCTAGAAAAAACGTACATATAATCTTATATATTTATTCAAAAAATTCTAAATATATCAGAAGTAAGTCGGAGAGGCCGCTGCGCGGACCAAATTAATAAGTGATTGATGACAAGCACAAATATAACCTTATACATTTATTCAAAAAATTTCAGATCTCTAACCCTAGGAAACCACTTGATCCAAGTAGTTGGAAACCATGGACTTATTATTGGGGTGTATCATGTACCTCTTGGTAACCATCAGCTTCAAGTCCTCCGTTCAATTCGAAGAGGAAACAAACCACGGTCAAAGCTTCTGTCGGGGCCAGCTTCGCTACCGGTCATCGGCAACCTTCTAAATCTGGGTGGCAAGCCCCACAAGTATACGGCCGAGCTAGCCAAAACTTACAACCGCTGTCCACGACTTTTCTCCATGTGTTGCTGGAAGCCCAATGAAAATAGAAAATGATGCAATAGTTAGCACAGATCCAACGGCCGAATACATACTACGACCACAAATAAGCATATTCATATAGAAATATCTCACATGAGGAACAAATAAGATTTTCCTTTACCTAAAGCAAGTTTTCCACTGAAGTTGTTCGAATCTCTCGAAACTCAGGGGCAAGTTACGACGACGGGAAATTAAATGAGTACTTAGGGCGGCAGTTGTGGCGGCGATGGAGGACTGGAACTCGGCCATGACGGCGACGATGGGCGGCACCGACGAGGAGGATGGGCGCACCGGCAGCAAGTAGGCGAGGGGGAATGCACCGGCAGCGGCGGTAAGTAATCGAGGAGAAAGAGGAAGAGAGGAGGATGTGCTCCAGATTTGTTTTTGGTCTAGGATTTCTCTTTATATGAAAGCTTATTCAGGAGGACATTTTTGTATTTGTTTAATTTCTTTTTTAAAGGAAGTGGACTTAAGGTCTTACTAAATTGTATTAGTGGACTAGAGGGGTTACAAATATTAGAAGTAGACTAACTGGATTACAAGTTCTCTATAGTGGACTCTAGACCAATTTTTTATTATTTTTTTCTCCTATAGGTTTTGTATTTGTCCGCGACCATATAATATAGCGAATGGCTTTATCGTGGGGTACAATACATATCCATTATCTTGTACAGTAATCTGTTAGCTACTAGCTCCTCCTATTAGATGAACATACATGCCTCAATAGTCGTCAGAAACGTTAATTCCAATTATCATAAATGATTCAATTAATTACTGACGATAAGCTAGATAACATCAATGTTGCTGCAGGATGCATTTCCAGTGTTGGAGGACATAGATCTCGATGAACATTCAGAGATTCTGCGAGATGGGACTTATACGAAAGAGGTATCCATGGAGGTTAGGATTTTTAAATTGTTCATGTGTCACTTAATAAACAATTGTCTCTGAATATTTATCAAAAATTATTCAATTGATGCTTCAAATTTTTTAATATTTTTTTTTGTTTTCTAGGTTTTCCAGTTTTTTTAGATTAGGAATGTAGCACAAGTGGCAAAGAAAGTGACCCTAATGGTGAAGAACTTGATGAAGATTTAGAGACTCCCAGGGCCAGCTTAGAGGATAGGCGAGAGAAGCATGTGTTTTGGGACTCCAAAAGAGGCTAAATATGAGTGTCCAAAAAATTCTAAGACCCCTATAATATATATATATATATATATATATATATATATATATATATGCCCCCCCTGAAAAAAAAAAATTTGCTCTAAGTCTCCTTTACACAAAATAGGCCCAATTGAAATTTAGGAGCCAAAAAATAAGCCCAACGGCTAATAATCAACTCTCATAGGCCTTAACCCATTAGGGTACATTGGTTCGATAGAATGGATTAGACAATAGAATGCAATTGACAATGCATGGAATGTAATTGAGAAGATTAATTTTCAAAGGATGGATTTTGAGATATTATAATGGTTGCATTTTTTTGAATAACTATCTATATATAATACAAAATAGAAGGGTGTAAGACCTTCAAAAGATAAGTTATTACAATGGCTAGGATTGAATTGATTCTGTAACGCCCCAAATTTTGGGTACGTTAATAAGGCATTTTATTACATAAAGAGATTCTGGCTCAATATTACATCATAAACCTTACAAAAGTACTTTTATTCAAATAAGGGAGAGAACTAGAGTTCTTATCTACTGCTCCGCTTCCTCCTCCATCCTGGCTAGTTCTTCGGCTTCAAAGGCTTCCAAAGCGTAGAGTTCACCATGTTCATTTATAAGATCTGACACATTATACCGGCGTCGCCACCAATATAATATGTCAGGGTCACCAGAAAAGTAACACCATGAGCTACTAAGGCTCAATAGAGTAACCCTTACACGCTAACCCTTAACTTACGAACAAACAATCATATATTCAATGATATACATATTTGACAAAGTAAATATCAATGACACATCCACATTCATTATCCATTGGCGTTGGTGTCCATAATTATCCGAGTTTTTCCTACGCAGCTCCTCGTAGACCGTGTCACCATTTTCCACATTTCATGTACCATATCACATTGCAAAAATCGTTTTTAACACACCTAACCTCGGTTTCGTCGTTCCGGTCTCCCGAGTATCCTCATAATGGTTCCGCCGCACCGGGTTCCCATTGGCACACATTGCATTGGCTCCTCTCCGCGGATAACCAAGCTACCCACCTAACCTCGGTTCGCCGTTCCGGTCTCCCGAGTATCCTCACAATGGTTCCGCCGTCCCGGGTTCCCATTAGCGCGCATACACACACACACAACTCACATTATGCTCCACAACCGATCATGATGTAGTTTCAAAATTATTTTATTCCTCGGTACACATTTCCCCTTTTAAACACACCTTTCCATCAACCACACCCTACGTGTCATGTTTCTAACTTTCTCGATTTCCGTGTCACGTTCCCGTGCATAGACTCCGCGGTAGGACTTTTCACATACGAAATCATCAAGCATTCATTGTAATCTTGAAACTAAACTAACATGGTCATCCAACTCCATATTACTAAGCATGCTCAAAACTTATCAAATATGATTACTTCTAATCAAGCGATAAATTCCAATCTTTTCGAATCCGCTCTTCTTCTTTTGTGGGAAGTTCAAATAAACATATGTTTACTTAAGTAGAAGTCATTTGGTCAACATGTTCACACCACCACTAGTAATACAAGTCTACTAACTATAATGCATTCCAATCGTCATAAGCGATAGACAACCTTATCTATTTGAAAATAATTCATGTTATACTTTGAACTAAAGAGTAAGGACATCCTAATTTTTTTAAACATAAGGTTCTATGCTATACTTAGGTTTAGTGGACAAGGAACTCCACCTTTCTTCTTGGCGGTTGGTCGGCTACGGAGAGTACGTCGGTGATCAAGCAGAGTAACTTCCTACGGAATGCTTATGGTAGCTTTGAAAGAGAAGGATTTCTCTCGAAACTAAGTCTTGACTAAACTACTTAAGCTTTTTGGATTGAGAGGGTGATGGAGTGGCAGTTTAGTGACGGTCTTTGTTGAGTTTCTTGAAGAACACAAGGAGAACTCAAGAACACCAAGAACAAAAAAGAATAAGAACAAAACACAAGCTTTCTAGAGAGAGAAGTTGAAGGATGGAAGGTGTGAGTTGAATTGCAAGAATGTGGTGCTATTTATAGTAAAAGTCTTGGCTATTACCCAATGAATAAAATTTTTCCTAGCAATTATTATCCAATGGGTAAAGATTTTCCTAGAAAAAATAATAGGCCAAAAGGTACATGTATCCATATATAAATATATTTGTGTACTTAAAAAATCTAGTAAAATACTTTATAAGGTACTATATAATCTTTTAAGATTTTCAAGTATCCAATAAAAAAAATAAGATCAAAATTTCTTAATAAACTACTCCTTCCGTCCCTAAATAAGTGTCCGATGTGCAAACCTATGCCTTCAAAAAAATGCATTTGTTTCATTAAAAAAATCAAATTTTTTTTCACAAATCAATAGATAGCAATGAGTTCTATTAGATTGTGAAAAAAAATTAAAATTTTGAATGAAAAACATGCATGTTTTGTAAGGCCTAATTTTCCGCGCCGGACACTTATTTAGGGACGGAGGGAGTAATCTAATAAGCACATGTTCCTATTATATTATTATAGACGAAATTAAATATCCATCCTCTTTACTAGACTTATTTAGGTGTCCATCCTAGAGGTTTTAAATACTTATGTTCTCATCCTCAAAATCTACTGTTGCCCATTATACCCCTATTCATATATTATTATATATGGTGTCTACCTATTATTTTGATTTTTCTTATTAATATACTCCCTCCGTCCCAAATTGATTGTCCGGTCCGCAAAACGGAGTGTTAAAAATAATGCAATTTTTTCAAGAAAAAATTCAAACTTTTTTCACAAATTAAAAATACTCATTGATATCTAGTAAGTTGTTAAAAAACTTTCGATTTTTTCTTGCAAAAATTGTATTATTTTTAACACTCCGTTTTGCGGACAGGACAATCAATTTGGGACGGAGGGAGTATATAATTAAGGATTTTATCATTTTCCTTACTTATAGGAGGGTCGTTTCGAATCCCCCAATTACTGGGATTAGGCAATATCCCATTTGGAATAGAATTTGTACCCTTTTGGCACCTAACCACAGCTGTCATGACCGGGATTAGGCAATATCCCCAGATTACATGATATTGATTTGCCACCTAGTTCGGGTGGCGCAAATCAGCCATGTCGCTTGAAACTGGTGGTCATAGCTCCGGCGCGGCGCGGCGGACGACGACTTTGTTGGCGATGGGACGAAATATATATCTTCGGTAGCTTGAAGAAGAAACAGATCATGGCGAGCGGCGGCGGCATTCTGATCGAGAAATTGAGAAAATCAACAAAAGATCGCTTTCCTTCTACAAACATAGAGTACATGTGAATCATTCTTTTCATTTACTACCCGATAATGTGTATTTGTTAATCCAGAACTTGTTATCTGTTTTCATGGCACAAAATTATCCTCCCCCACCAACCAAACCCACCAAAATCTCTATCGTCGGAGCCGGCAACGTCGGCATGGCCATAGCCCAGACCATGCATCCTCACCAAAAACCTTGCTGATTTAGATTACTTGTGCCGAAATTCATTGATTACATGTGCCGAAATTGTGTTGTAATTGATGGTATGTTGAAGATAGGTTTTCATATTTTGGAAGAACTGTAGTAAGTTTTCGGTCAAAATGTTGGGATGCAATGAGTGTCATTATAAGTATCATATTTTACGAAATTGTCATGTTCGTGAAATTGTCATGTTTGAACTCATTTGTGTCATGTTTTGTTTATCTATCTTGATTAAAACCTACACTTCTCAAAACTTGTCATGTTTTCTGATTTTTGTCATGTTTTTTATTTGATCATGTTTTGTTCATCTACATCGATTGAAACCTTCACTTCTCAAAACTTGCCATATTTTTCGATTTTGTCATGTTTTTTAATTGATCTTGTTTTGTTCATCTACCTCGATTAGGTTTTGCCATGTTTTGTGAATTGATCATGTTTTGCCATGTTTTCCGATTTACAAATTCGTTTTTGTGAGAGTCGTGTTTTCTTTTTAGATTTTAGGGGAATAAAAATATGAGAGAGAAGATTAGGAGAGAGAAAAAATTCAAAAGATTGGGTGAGAGATATGTTTGAAGGAGGAGAGAGAATTGAGATAATTAGAAAAGATAAATAGAAAAAGAGAGAAAGATTTGAAAAATTAGGAGAAAGAAAGGGTAGTTTATGATTTAATTGAATTTGAGGATGGAAAGATAAGTATTTAAACACATTAGGATGAACACCTAAATAAGTAGGGTAAAAAGGATGGCTAATTAAGTTCCCCATTATTATATTAGAGTACTTTAGTACACATTTTTTTATATAACAAAATCTTCATAAAATCTAGGGCAATAGATTTATAAGGTACATATACATATTTTCTATAAAATAAACTCACATGGAAAATCTAGGAAATGACTATTTAATAAAATTCTTGTATTTATTGGTAGACTAACCTTATTATCCAAGGGATAAAGTTTACCCTAGCATGTATTGACCAATGGATAAGAGAAATAAGGTAATATATATATATATATATATATATATATATATAAATATATATATATGGGACGGTTCAATGGACACCCTAAAAAAATACCCTAAATCTCAATCTCACAGTTTTCGATCAAATTTTTATAATCCGAACCGTTCAATGTGTGCAGAATGTGATTTTAAGTGTGCCTGTGAGAAATTAGCAAAAAAAATGACCGGAAAAGGCTTTGATTTGAGCAGTTTTTATTTAAAACGTTCAATAAAAAACTGTTCGAAACTGTTCGGATCAAGCCCTTCCCGGTCATTTTTTTTGCTGATTTCTCACTTGTACCCTAAAAATCACGTTCTGATCACATTGAGTGGCTCGAATCGTCAAAATTTGATCATGAATTATGAGGTGTTTTTTTAGGGTGTCCACGGAACCGCCCCGATATATATATATATATATATATATATATATATATATATATATATATATACTTGAATAATATTTAAAATACCCAAATGTCCTTTAGGCATGTGAATATAAGTCTATATATAACTATATATGAGTACTTTATCAAATGTAGTACAAGATATATTTGATAGAAAATCTAGATTTCCTACTGTCCAATGGATAAAAGTTTTCATAACTTTTATTTTCCAATGGGTAAAGGTTCATCTAGGGTTAGCGAATTGTAACTAGGGGAATTGGTAGTTTGGTTTCCTCCAACTCATCGGTTTGAAATTAACTCTACTTGCCAAGTAGGATTTCTAGCCAAGAAATAAAATTTTAAAAGACTAGGATCTAGTTACAACGGATTACTAGAAATTAAAAAGAATTTTAAAAGTAAAAATAAGTATTTCAAATAAAATTCAAATATTTAACGAAATTTTTATTTACCGAAAATCAGGGTCGTTACAGATTCAATGGTTGATGTGTGTTTTTCTACTCCTAAGAATGTACCCACATTCTTTCAAATTTATTACTACAAAAGTGCCATCAAATTTTTTTCCCATTTAATCAACCATGTCGACGTGGGTAGTGCCGTAGGCACGGGCAAAGGCTAGTATCCACTCCCTCCGTCCCACTTAGTTGCGTTTGTTTCCTTTTTGGGATGTCTCAAAAAATTGTTTATATATCACAATCTATAATGTTTTTTATGATTCGAAAACTTTGTTTAACAAAATAAATTGAGATCTATCAAACAAGATCCATATTAAATATATAAAATATTATAAATTGTAAGATATAGACAATTTTTTAGGACGTCCCAATAGTGGCGGCTCCACGTGGAGACCACCATGGTCACATGACCACCCAAATAAATAAAATTTCTATAATACATGTAGAAATTTTAGGATAACCCATGTTTTGAAATAGTTTGAACACTCGCTTCATACATCAATGAACACCAAATTCACAAAATTTTGAACACCCAGTTCATACATAATGACCACTGATTAGTGATAAAATTAGGAGTCTTTATTCTCTTTATTTGAGACCGTTTATATATTTTTCCATCATATTTCTTAACATATAAATCGTTTACAAAATTAAGTTCCCCAATTTTTAATCTCTTTGGACCAGTGCAAAGATATTATTTTCCTAATTATTTTATCCTAAAAGGTTATAATTAATTTTTGGCTCTAAGGCTGTCATATGGGAGCCTTAAAAGAGCAATAGAACCAAATAAGAGCAAATACTTAATTTTGAGAGCCCCAGAGACAAATATTAATTATGACTCTTTAGGATAAAATGATCATAAAAATAAGATATTTGCACCGGTTGAAACGGATTAAAAATTGAATCACTTAATTTTGTAACCAGAGTTTTTAATATAAAACAGTGTTAGTCTCTTTTATTTTTTTCTTTTAGTCCATATTGTATTAAAAATAATCTCTTGAATTTTCTAAAAAAATGCCGAATTACTTGGCGGCGCCTAGGCGAGTTTGGTGCTTGGTGGTGGGTCACCACCCGAATAGCGGCAAGCGCCATTTAAAATACTGGATAATATATTGTAAGGTTTTTTTTTAAACACCCTTTCGAGAAATCCTGGAGCTGCCAGTGCATCCCAAAAAGAAAATAGATGAAACAAAGTAGAACGGAGGGAGTATATAACAGGCTATAGGAAGGTTTTGTAAACTTATGTCTACATGGTTCAAAGTTATCCCATAAATCCTTCTGGGGAGACCAAAGATTCCTAGGGCTATAAATATATTTAGAAAGAATGAAAGTCATCTCTGTCTCACACTTATATATCCAAAATCTTTTTTTTTTTATAACTGGTATACCAAACATTTGGTATCTCACCTTCACAAATAATGTGACACGTGGAAAACTGTAATTTATGAGGACTTCAACTATAGTTTATTCCGTGCAGCCTTTTGTTGTGCAAAAGTAGACGTCGTTTTGGTTTGGCCTCCTGTTTTGAATTATGTGCTTCAATTTTTATGATTCTGTGGAGCAGAAACTTGATTATGAAAGCTTTAGTAACAAAATATAATTATGACTTTTTAAAAGAATATGATCAAAATAATAAGATTTTTCCACCGATTCAAACAGATTGAAAACTGGAGCATATCTTTTTTTTTAGACTATTTATATAGTACATTAAAAAATATAGTTAAAAAATTAAGTACTCTAATTTTCAATCGGTTTGAACCGGTGCGAAAATCTTATTATTTTGATCATATTATTCTGAAGGGTCATAATTATATTTTTTCATTAGAGCTCTCATAATAAGTATCTATTATTTATTTGGGACCAATGGAGCAGAAACTTAATTATGAAAGTCCTAAACACCAAATTTAATTATAATCCTTTAGAATAATATGATCAGAATAATAAGATTTTCGTATCAGTTGAAACGGATTGAAAATTGGAGGACTTAATTTTTTAACCTTAATTTTTAATACTACATAAATATTCTAAGAAATTGTGTGCGTCAATTTTCAATCCGTTTGAACCGATACGAAGATCTTATTATTTTGATCATATTATTCTAAAGAATCATAATTAAATTTTGTCATTAAAGCTCTCATAAACAAGTTTATGGTCCATAGGGTTTCAAAAATTGGAGCAAATAATTCAAACAAGAGGCCAAATAGGGTGTTCAATGTGTGGTCATGCCTAAGGGGGCTGCTATGTTGGTCGCCCCCTCCTACCCTTTTTCCTAGTAAAAAAATAAAAAAAGTGACAACAGGAGACAAAACGATGTTGTCTACATTTGCACAACAAGGCTATACGAAATAAATTACAGTTGAAGTCCTCATAAATTACAATTTGCCACGTGCCACAATATTCGTGAAGGAGGGATACCAAGTGTTTGGTACACGGGTTATACAAAAAAGTTTCTCTGTTGCTTGTAGAGAGAAACAAAAGTTCCCATAAAGGTATGGCGATAGAACGTGTTAATGCCATTGAAAATAATTTGCAATCTATTTCTTTTCTCTCTTTTTTTTTCGTCAATTTTTTTTTTTTTTTTTTTGGAGAAAAGCTGTGGTGGGGTTGCTGATTTGTGTTTGAGGGTTTGAAAATTTTTTTTCTTCCCAGACTCGACTTTCAATATGTAGGTTTACCCTTTCGTAATCCTTACATGTGAGAGCACCATAGGCTTTGTTTTTTTATTTTTTTTAATGTTCAACTTTTTGTTGGTCTAAAGAATTTGCTTAAATCTTTAATTGTAACCACTACCATTATAGTGAATACATAAGATTGTCAGGGGCTTTCATCAGAAAAGGAAATTTGCTTAAAAAGTGGATACTCCAATTTTTATTGTTAGTATATGATCTTAGACCAAGTTTCTAGCCGTGATCCCTACTCCTCCCTCTAGCTTTGCTTCTAGGTAACATAAGCACATTGATACTGTGTTCATATGATTTAGGGTCTTGAGAAGTGTTCCCGTAGTATCAGTGTCTCCAAAGTGTCTGACACCGATGCGGTGATCTCTAGAAGTGTCATTGTTACATGAAACTAAGCTACCCCTCGGTGTTACATGAATATGTTTATACTTTGTTCACAGATATTGGAAGAACTCTGTTTGTACCTAATTTAAGAAAAAATCTTCCTGTATAAATCAGCTTCGTTGGCGGGGGTGGTCAATAGTTTCATAATTCATTTCAATTGTGTTCAAATCGCGTTGCGCCGTGCCTTCAGGCATTGGAACTCGGTAGCTTTGGATGACTGTTGAGCACTGGAACTAGTTTTTATGCAGTTGACAACTACAAATTTTACCACCTAGTGTTCGTTATTTCCTCTTTACTGATGGTTCTGTTTTGAGTAATGTTTCAGATGTATTTTCAGTCAAGCTTTGGATATGAGAATGACTAATTTTTTTGGGTACTGTTTAGAACAACTACACTTCTGCTGCTCAAGCTAGGAAAGTCAAAGATATCCAAGGAATTCCTTGGGAGAGGCTTAATATCACAAGGGAAAAGTATAGGCAAACTAGGTTAGAACAGTACAAGAATTATGAGAACATCCCTCGATCTGGCGAGGGGTCAGAGAAAGTAAGCCCATTGGTCCTTTTCTCAGCTGCTGTTGCGATGCTTTTAATGTTTTACTGCCAGACGATGTAAACTCATTAACGCCTCACGTTTCTGTTGTGAATAGGATTGCAAAGTCACAATGAAAGGGGGTATGTATTATGAGTTCAGACGTAATTCAAGATCTGTGAAATCAACGATACAACATTTCCAGGTTGGATATTGCTTTTACGAACTATTCTTCTATTTTAGAGTTGCAAAACGTTCATCACATTTGGAATGTGACCTGCAATGGTATTTAAATGACGAATAGCTCCCTAGCTTTAGGTGCAATCTGCGCAATGTGCCAAACCTTTGAATTGGTTTCTGTGCAAACCAATAACAGCTCCCGTGTCCCTTGTGTTTAGGGGGGTATCTACCCTTACGTTTTCTTTTTCTGGCTAACCTCAATGTTGATTTAGAGATCCAAATCTGCAGCCCAGACAGCCAGGATGTAACTGCTGAATGACATTTGAGTTTCTTGGAAAAGTAAGCATGAATTGTAAAAACTAGTTGAATGCTATCTGCAATGCCCTGGAAAGTGATGTGTATGTGAAAGGCAAAGTTCAACATTAAGGTGTACACGGTCGAGGAATTTAAGGTTTTTTTGGATGGAATTAGAATGTTGAAACTGTAAAGAGTGTTTGCAGTGGTGTATGAGGTGTTTGTTTTTTCTCCAATTTTCTGTTGGAAGTCATTGTAAGGGGCGTGGTTTTATTTTCTGTTTTTGCTGCTTGAATGTGTAAGTTTGTTTAGCTTAAGTCGTTCGAGCCCCCTCGATGTACCCTTTTGAGTTAATATATGTGTTTCGTTTTGCCGAGCAAAAAAAAAAAGTGATGTGTATGTGCCGCATAGGCACATACCACTAATCATATGCCGGTTTTGTAGAAGTTGTGACAGATATGGGATGAATGTTGGTTTTTAGTCAAACTGTGTACTCAAATCGTAGAAGAGAGTGATTAGTACAATTCGGAGAAAGATACATCGAATTATACTACAAATGCTAAGACCTTAGTTTCATAAAAGGTGAGAGAGGCTGATCCATGGCATTGAGAAGCCCATAACTTTTGAAATTTATTAATACCGTATAGGCGAATGACCATATCTGTAAATTGTATTGCATTGTTTTGGACATTTCAAGATAAGAGTTTCCCATGCATGTTAGTAATGCATGCTTGTTCTTACACTAACTTTGTCATTGTTGTTTATTGATATTATGTGCTGCATATGACAAACCCAAACCCTTAAATCTTGTTGGTGATAGACTTAGGTTAGATGATATTGTAAGTTTATGGCATAACGCCATTACCTATATGAGAATATTTTTTAGTTTTCTAGAGTTAGCTACTTCTTTGATTTGTAGCATAGTTGACTGACAGAAATTTTGTGCTTGGTGTTGCAGTCGAGCAACTCGGTTTGGGCTACATCAAAGCATGATGTTTACTTTTTGTCACATTTTTCTGTTATTCACTGGTCTGCATTAACTTGTAACAAGACAGAGGTTCTTAATGTTTCTGGTCATGTCACACCATGTGAGGTGATTCTCATGATTCCCTCTATTTTGGCTTGCTTCCCGTTTCTATCTCGATCTCTCTGTGTTGTGTGCATGTGTTTCTTAAAACGAGAAAAACTTGTATTTCTGTATTTTTGGTCTTCTACGAATTAATTCGATGTCTTTTCTCCATATAGAAACATCCAGGAAGTCTACTGGAAGGATTTACCAGGGCTAAAGTTAGCACACTTGCAGTAAAAGATAGGTTGCTTGTTGTTGGGGGGTATCAGGGAGAACTCATTTGCAAGGTAACTTAGTTGAGTTTACTTGTGTGACATTTACTGGAAGTGTGAGAGTTCAGAAATTAGTTAGCCTCGGTTTGTTGCTTGCATTCCCACTTTTGATGTCCAAGACAGAAGTTTGGTTTCCATGTATGTATGAGAATTTTTTGTTTTCAACTTCACTTCTAGTTTTTCGTACTTAAATCTTTCGCCTCTCACTAACCTGATGCATGTTCTCTTCAAAATGTTTAACCTAATGAGATTAAGTTGATTTTCTGCTTTACTGTCTTGTTTTTTGTACTTTGAACTCGCCTGCTTGCAGCCCTGATAAGTATTTGCTGTAAAAACCTATGAACTGTATGAAGTATCATGAAAGTAACTACCATGTTTCATTAGACGATGCAACTTTTTCAGAATGGTGTAGGGAAATGTATATCGAGATGGAAGAATGCTTTGGTGTTATACCTTTTTTAGAAGTTGTATTCTGCTGCTTTGAGTTTTGTGTTAATCTGAATACAGGCATTGATGAATCACTCCTTTTTTGCCACAGAATTTAGATAGGCCCGGAATTTGCTTCTGCACGAGGACAACATACGATGATAACGCAATTACTAATGTAGTAGAGATCTACAGCACTCAGAGGTATTCTCTTTTGCCCTCGTGTTGCAGTTGGGATCTATTCACTTACTGAGGCTGAATCTTATGGAATTATGGTACTTCCTCCTCCTCCCCCTCCCCTCCTCTATTGCCCAACAGTGGTGCAGTTCATTTAACAGTTGCCAACAATGATTGTGGAGTTAGAGACTTTGATATGGAAAATTTTCAGCTTTCTAAACATTTCCTCTTTCCTTGGCCAGTGAATGTAAGCTCCCTCTACCTCTCTCCTGCTCCCTCCTCCCTCTGTCTTTCTCTTCGTAGAGTTTAGACAGGTTAAAAAGTTCCCATCTTTTTGGTGGCAGTATTTTCCATCACTTGATCGTAGTGATTCATGTTTGAATTAGGACCATCTAAACTGCCATTTGCAAATATTGTCATGTGATTATCCTGTTCATTTGAACTTTGAGTTTACAGTCGTGTCACAGCCTATATGTCTAAGGTGGGATAGTTGTAGGTATGGGAAAAGAAGAAGACTGATCTGTGTTTTCTTTTTGTTTGTCTCCCTCCTCCCCAAGATGAGTCTTTCCTATGGGCCTGAGTTGAAGATGTAAAAGGAGAATTTGGTATCAAAATAAGTGATTTTATGTTTAAGGTTTTGCAGCTAAAGGTGTATCTAACACAACACTAGAACCATCACTTTGTATTTTGTCTTCTGGTGTGGGGGTGGGAACCCTGGCATTACTAGGCAGCTGCTTGCATCTTGCTTCATTTCTGTTGATAATGGTAATAAGTCCGCGTTGAAGTCGTAGTTTGGAATTTGCAATGTTTTTTTTTTTTTTGTTGCAGCACACTTCCTTGAGTCCTGATGGTAAACTTCGTATAATTGTTGGAGATAACCCAGAGGGTATGTTGGTGGACTCCGGAACTGGGAAGGTAATTTGTCTGTTATTGCTTTCACCCTCTCCCTCTTCTGAAGTATTTTTAGTAAGCAGTGTAGCCTGAAGAGTTGGTGTAATTTGAATTTTTATACTTTTGCAGATGGTCGCGTCTTTGGTTGGTCACTTGGATTTCTCATTTGCATCGGCATGGCACCCTGATGGCCTCACCTTTGCTACTGGGAATCAGGACAAAACCTGCCGGATTTGGGATGCCCGAAACCTATCCAAGTCAGTGGCGGCTTTGAAGGGGAATCTCGGAGCCATCCAATCGATTCGCTACTCATCCGACGGTGGTTTCATGGCAATGGCAGAGACTGTCGATTTCGTCCATGTTTTCAATGCCAAAAGTGGGTATGAGAAGGAACAAGAGATCGATTTCTTTGGCGAGATATCTGGCATGTCTTTCAGTCCTGACACAGAATCGCTCTTTATTGGAGTGTGGGACCCTAGATATGGTGGTGGCCTTCTTGAGTTTGGCCGACGAAGGAATAACTCATGCCCTGATTCTATCATCTGAGTGGGTGATTGGATCTCTCTGCAAAAATAAGTGTACAAACAAATATGCAAAAAATATAATTAATGTGTTGTGGGATTTAGGTTGTTAGCGTTCTTTTAGTAGGAGTGTTCTGTTTGGAGTGATCATGAGTCGTCGGAGGCTGGGTTGTACCGAAGGCCGAGAAGCATTGGTCATGCAAACGGAGAAACTTGAACTGGGATTACTCAAAGATGTGTCATTTCACGTCCTAATTTTGAGATATATGCTTTTATTTTGTAACGGTAAATATTTTGTAATAGTTTTTTTATGAAATTTTTTGCAGACCAACTTTTGTATGAAAAATATAAGAAAACCTCATTCAAGAAGTTTATTTCCGGCCTCCAAAACTTATGAGCCGGTTCCGGAGACTCCTACAAAAGAGGTATCCATGGATGATAGTTGTTCTTGTGTCACTTAATAAACACGTGTTTGGGAATATTTACCATAAGTATTCAACTGAATGAACTGATGCTTCAAGTTTGGATTATTTTATTTTAGCTTGTAAGTTTTCCACTTTCCTCGGATTAGGAATGTGGTACAAGTGGCAAAGAAAATTACCATAATGCTAAAGAAGGCTCAAGATAATGATGATGGTACGGCTACGGCTATGAATATACAGTAAAATTATACAATAATTTGGGAGAATAGCCACGTAATACTCCAGACTACTTTATAATCATACATTCATTTGGAGTCTACCACTCAGTATATGGACACCACATAAATGTCTCGTTAAAATTTGGTTATTCTTCTACTCCCTCCGTCCCTTTTTTAGAGTCTGGTATTCCATTTTGGGCTGTCCCTTAATAAGTGTCCATTTTGTAAAGTTAATGGATAAAAATTAGTACATTGTCTATTTTGTCCCTAAAAGTAGATTCCATTTTAAAAAGTTAGTGAGTAAAAGTGTAATGATGATGGGTAAGTAGGGAAAGTGGAGGAAAAAGTTGATGTGAAAGGTATAATGATGATGTCTTTTTAATAAGTTGGAATTACGAAACAGGACACTTAAAAAGGGATGGAGGGAGTACTATTTTTGTTTCATTGTAGGTTGTTCTAGAAGCAAAGAACTCCATCTTGTCTTTTCTTTCTTCTCCTCTTTATTGACAACTTAAGCCCAAATGTAGTATGTAACTTGTGAATATAAAGAATTATCATAATATTAACGATACGAGCCTCTGACCTGATTTTTTTTGGTTTTTTTAACAGAGTCTACCTGGGTTTTTTCTCTTAATTTTCATTGGATTCAGGTCAAAGTTTTGGATTAATCGTTTGTTTAGACGAAAGTAATTGAAAAAGGTAAAAGTACAGACCAAAGTCAAAAAAAGTTCACTAAAGATGACAACATAATCGAAAATGACCAAAGATACAATCTTTTGTGTATGCGTCGTCTTATATGAACTTTTTTAAATTTTGGTCTATATTGCCAACCGAAGATAGGTTATGTCTGGTTTTTAATTACATGTTATTTTCTTGGCGATATTGTTAGGGATGGCTTGTAGTTTCTGGCAAATCATTGTCATTTTGGTAATTGGTCTCTTAAAATTGGTATAACTACTTAGTTACGAAGTTGGGGTGGATTCGAAACCCTAAGACCTTTTCCATATTTGAATTCAACATCTCTCTTGCTTTTAATTACTTAGATAATTTTAGTTAACCAAACTCCAATCACTCTTTCTTAAATTGAATTAGGAATCAATTTTAGAAATAAATAACTTAACCTCTTGATCTCCGTGGTACGATATCTGGACTTAAACCACTATTCTATTTGAGTTGAGGTTTAGCTTAGTTTTATTTATTTATTTTTGGTGTGAAAAACATCCTACCGGGGCTATGATGTAACAGGCATGATGTGTGGTCAGTATCATTCCCATCCAAGGTTGAATAGTTTATTTGAAACAATGCCTTGTTCCTTTCCCTTCTCAAAAAGAATTTTTCAAAAAATTCCCCCTAGATTCCCCATACTTGTAACATTTCTCTCTCTATCTCTCTCCACTTATTATCCCAATAATTTTTCAAAAAATTATTTAAAACTCAAACCAAACAAAGTGATTTCTCTGTCTCGTTGAATAGGTGATTCGTGCAAGTTCTAAATTTATTGGATCTGTCGTCATATGAGTGAAACACATTTACCTAATAGATCATTTTCAATATCATTCTTCGCTTACGAATTTCTGTTTTGTAGTTTGGGATGTTTTTGAAAAATGCTTTTATGGTCACCCTCTCACTTAGGCACAGGTATTATGTGATTGAGGATGGAACAAGGTGAGGAGTAATCAATTCTCAAATCTTACAATTCCAAAACACACGCGCGTATTGTGTGCCGCCTAACGTGTCAGTTTTGACCTAATGTGTCTGCTTACAATTTAAAAAAAAAAAAAACTACACTATATCAAAATCAGAATTATTCATTTTAAATCAACACCGGCAGAAATGGAAGTTCATATATGTAACACGGAGTGATTGAGATTGTGATAAAAAGGTTTCTTTTTACTAAGCCTCTTTTTTTTTATCGGCAACGCCACAAACACAGACTAATGTGCACAGATTCTGACACATATGCGTTCGAAACTTTCTTATGCATGTGACCCATCCATATCGGATGATTCTAGACACAATATTCACTTTGTTTGGTTTACATTTTAGAAAGTTATTTTTGAGAGTTGTGTAGTAATGAGTGGAGAGATAGAAAAAAAGATTTATTGAAAACTGTGCCGAAAGCTAAAAGTTACTCTCAAAAAATTAAACCAAGCAGAGCCAATTGTGTCTAGATTTCTCCACATTTGTCCGTTTCCATTGCATTTTTTCTGACCATAACCCACAAGAAGGCCTCTTTACCATTTGGTTGTCATCCTAAGAATGCCTTTCTTTTGGTCTGAGGTCCTAAGAAATCTGACTTTTAGCCTTGCCTGCTGGGCTTGGGCTACACGTGCGGGTTTAATTAAGCCCATCGACATTAGGTGCTTTGGATGAACCAGGCATTGAGCACAAGTTTCCATGAACACAACTTGAGAAAATTAATAATTAATATCCGTTAAGGACATTTTCATACAACTTTTATGGATGTTTTTGTTTGTTTGGATTCTAGAATAAATAAATAAAAGAATTTACAAATTGGGTTCTTAAAAAGTTTATGAAACAAATATATTTTCTTTATAAATATATTTTCTTTTTATGAATAAATAAATGTGGGAGGGAGATACTATTTGTATAGAAGAATTGGTTTGAACAAAGTTTTGAACCTCCTTATCTGTCCAAACAAAAACAAACACACAATTTTGTAAAATGCCGATGCCAATATGTTTTAATGGATTCAAAAAAAATGTCACAGTCAAATTGAATGTTGTTTGGACTCTGGAATGCATGAATTCAGCGTACTGATAAAAAAAATTTGGTTGTCGTTTGAAAGATTTCCCAAAGGCAAACTTACGAAATTTTGAGTAAATAACAGTCGAGGAAAAAGATAAAGTGAAAAGAAAGTGTTTTTTTTTTTTTTTGGTTTTTCATTAAATGCTACATAAAATTGTCACATAAATACATCAAATCTCGAACATTTCACTGTGTCCAGTCCAATGCAATGTCCTTCTAACTATAAAATGGTGCAACAAGTCTAAAATCACGAGCAAAATGCACACACAGTTCCACCACACATGATTGTGTTGAAAAAATACACATGCATATAAATGTGTGCATTGTGTGTGTGGTCATACCCTTATTATTTTCATGGAAAGATTTGCTCGACTGTGTTCAAAACAATCCGATACGCGCGTGTGAATCGCTTTTTACATTGTGGGATCCATGTACATAGGCCGATTCCGACTACATTTGTACATGAAAGTATATGTGTGCATTATGTGTAGAGCATAATTGACACAACAATGATACGTGCATAAATTTTCGTGCACAATAATTGAACATCAGTGTTTGGAACCGTTACATCCTTGAATTTTAATTTATTTTATTAATTAATTTGGCCATTATTTAATTGGGTGTTATGGTTGGGTCCCAATTAATTATTTTTGTGTGCACCATAGGTACAATTGTCGTAATTATTATTGCATGGGTATAAGCTTAATTAACCATAGTAATTTAGTTTTTACCCCAGTTAGAATATTAGATATTTTGTTAAACTAGATTGCTATAATTCTGGGTGTTTGTTATTAGTGGGAACTACAAAAGGCTATAGTTATAAGCTGAGTAGGGTTTCTATTAGATTGGCCGTATCGTTCTGAGGAAAGAAAAGGGGCGCAGCTTTGAGGTTTCTTCGAGTTCGAATATTGTTTCAACTGGTGGTCTTGGTTTCTCTAAAATAGGTACTTTGCTCTTTAATTGGCTCAATTGCTTTCTAATCTACAGATATGTTTTAGTCTACACCGAGTTCTCCTCCTCGTAAAATTATTGGGTGGGTTGGGTTTGTGGAATGGCGGACGTGGGGCTGGCAAAGTGGTGTGCGGCGGTGCGTGTGTTCGTTCGGTGCAAGAGGTGCCATCGGTTGGAGTTTGTGGGATGATTATAATATTTACAATTATAGACTTGTAGTGGAGTTAAATGGTTCTGGAGTTAAAATTGTTATGGGAGAGTTGAAGAAGTGGTGGCGTGGCAGGTTAGAGTTGGGTTTTGTTTGCTACTGTTGGTTTAACAGCGTAGGATTAGATTCTAGGTTTGGGCCTTTTACTAATTAATAATACTTCTACTTCAATGGTCAGTGATAGATATGTATTAATTAGTTAATTTATATGCTTTATTTTTACAGGTTAGGCTTTTTGCGAATTCGAGTTGCATTACTTTTTGGACCCATGTGAGTGGTTAAGAATGTTACGTATTTGCGAACTTTCCCGTATCCCTTAAATTATTGTTTTAGAAAATTAATGATTGAAATTGGGAACATATATTTATTTTATTTGGTTCTTGAAATTGGCATGCGGATTGGTGAAACCATTTGTTGATCGAATAATCTTTTGGTGAGAACTTTGTGGATATTAATGGGTGGGAACATTTATTTTGGAAGTCTAGAGAAATTAATCCTCTGTGTGCGGGTGACTCTGGCCATTAGGGAAGAGACCGGATTAGGCCGGTGACCCTAATGCTCAACGGTTGTTATTGACCGGATCGTTCTTAGGGAAAAGTTCCATGGGCTGCCTACTCGTGGTGACTCTATGATTCGATATTGGATCCAATTATGAGACATTTATTCACTGGCATTTGGTTCTATCGATATTGATTGTGGTTCCCCATTTTGTTGGAGATTGGTTTGTGATCACCATTGAGACCTATTTGGTAAATGATTTATAGCCTTATTTGTTGGTTTGATGTACACCTTCGTATGCCAAAATATGTTAACGTGATAATCTATTTTTAGCCATGTTTTAGAACTGTATTATTATACATGCTTAACTACTCACTGAGCTCGTCAGACGGATTTATTCCAACTTCTTTTTCAGGCAAGTTGGGCAGTTAGGAGGACTCTTGCGGTATCTCGGGGTGTTCTTTTGACCTCCTTAGGGTGTCTCATCATATTTTTATTTTATTAATCGCTTCCGCATTTGAAACATTTGTCAGTTATAGAATTCTTTTTATTATTAGTGGATCACTTGGTATTGTTTGGTTCATGGGATATTTGTGCCCCATGCTTATGATTGGGATTTATTTAATAACAAAAAAAATATTTATTGATCGACGACTTATTTTGTTTTAGGCTGCGTGTCCCATGAGTTGGCCTTGTGGTTCACAGCCGGTCACTTCTCATTTTGGGGTGTGACAGGAACCATCCGATCGATAGTCGTGGAACACTTATTATGTTGTGGGATTCATGTACATCGGCACGTTCCAGCTACATTCTATGCATGAAAGTTTACATCGACTTTCTTCAATCGGGAAGATTGACTTTTAGACACCCAAACACGATGTAAAGATTTTCACTAAGTCAATGTTGTAGTGCCAAAATATTTCACCCAAAAAAAAAAAAGATTAAGTACGATTCGGAGCACACAGGGTCGAGTGATGAAGATACAATTAGGGTCATTTAAAGTGTGTATGAATGTGAATGCATGCGGATTTGTGTGAAAATTCTGTAAGTATTTGGCAGTGGACGCCATGGACTGTTTTTTATCAAGACGATTTGGACTGTTGTTTATATTCTTGGAGCGCCTTTCCAAGACCACTTCCATGATTCCATCAGGTACGTGTAGTCGTCGCCATATCTGGGGAAGACACTAGAATCAGATTCAGGGCCATGCTGTGCCCAGGACATGAGCAACGTTCTGACCCGAAACGTAATTGAAATTGTTCATTTTGTGGAGCTTGATACGTAAAATAGTTTTGTAAAAATTCAAGTTGATTGGAAACCCTTTTGTATAGAGTTCGGTTAATTAAAAATGTCCAAGCATATATATTTATGTTTACAGGGGTTATTCTACAAGTTGAGCTTTACAAAGCGAACTATTTGGATCATATATAGTTTGGCGCTCGAGACAGTGTCTGTTTCTTAGACGCAACAAGCTATTCCGAGACCAGTCAATACGTGCTATTTTCCCTATTAATTTTTAACTTTTCGTCAACATTGTTAGGATTAAGCCTTCGTTGCGATGAAAGGAATAAAAAGGGCATAAAATAGTGATCGAAATTGAAAAAATTCAGTTAGACAATAAAACTACCTTTTTCTTTTCTTTTCTTTTTTCTTCTATAGGTCTTTTTTTTTTTTTTCCTAATTGTAATTTTATGCTTCTTAGATTAGTTTTGTTGAAACGAATCTAGACCTTTAATCGAAAAGAATCTTGTGAGCTCCATTGGCCGAACTCTTCTTCTTCTTCTTTTTGTCAAAATGATAAGAGTTTCATTGATAGGAAAAGATGCATACGATAATTACCAAAAGTAGCATCCGTCCTTAATCGAAAGACTAGAAAAGCCACAAAAGAGAGTAATTTTCCCAGATATAAATATCCAGACCACTACTACCTCTCTAGCCAAAGAATGGACCACCCCAATTGCAATCCTATGCACAATAGAAATCTCACAATTAGGGATAAACCTAACACCCGAAGTAGTGAGGCTGCTAAGCTAATCGATCTTTATATTTGTTATTGAACGGTCACCGCCGCCGCCTTCCTTTATTAAAGAATGATAGGCGCGTAAATGTTCACATTAGCGCCCTCTAATTTATCTTTATTAAGTTCCATTTATATTATTATTTGGAGCTTAATGCTTAATTATTGTGATTGTAGGTATTTGAACAATTTGATACAAAAAGCGTGAAGTTGGAAGTACTTGAAGTTAGCTCTTGCCGCAAGCATGAGTACAGAGGAAAAGGAGTAATGCTTGCAAGTCAATTGGCCAAAGAATTAGACTGTCGCAGGAAGTAAAAATAAGAATTGGACTTGGACTTCTATTAGGTGGCCCAAATAGTTTACATTTAGTTGGACTAAACTAAATGATGGGCCTTCTAAGCTAATTGTCGGCTGGGAATTTAAAGCAGGAGAAAGGTTTTTTAATGGGTGGGCTACAGCACTTATCCTAGGGCTTCCCACGGTACAAAACAGAGCAACGGAGCTGCCGACTACGGGGTACAAATAGAGGAACGGGACTGCCGACTGGGGGATTCCGAATTTTATTTGACAGTTTTAGATTGATTTCTTCAGCGCTTATTTTCTTTTCTCTTTCAAGTTTGAAGCTTTGTTCAATTACTTTCTCTCCGGTAACTTATTTTAATTTCTACTCTTTATTAAAGTTATTCGTTTGTGTTTGTTTAGTATTGATCTCTCGTTTATTTTTCATCTAATGTAATAGAAGCATGCTTCAATCTAGGATTTCTTTTGTTTCTTGCTTAATAATGAGTGAGTAGTCGTTTGGGTAGGGTTGCGGGGTGATTAGCACGCCGTAATCAGTTCGGACGCTGCTCCTGTTTTCAAACAATGAAAGACAATTTTTGATTGGAAAAATACTTCCCGCGGACGAACCCAGGCATTGTCGGAGCCCATGTGAACGGGGGAATGGGGGTCCAAAACTCATTTTCCGCTGTGCATGGGTAAACGGCGACCACAGGGTTTCGCATCTTGTGGGGTATCTTTTCCAATCTTAAATTGAACGTTTTTAAGAACATCGAATGGAGCAGGTTAATCTGGACTGGTTAGTGCTATGAACTCTACAACCGTATCTTTCTTTTAATTATTTGAAAAGTATAATCAATTTTTAGGTTTTAGTTAATCTCTCAACCAATCGACAAGAGGTGGCTACCTAAGAGCCCAATTTAAATAAGTAACAACCCGAATTTTCAGTTAGCACACATCATCGTCTCTGTGGATTCGATTCCGGACTTACCGGATATTATGCTGCATCGGTTTCCGCCCTACGCTTGGGGCAACCCATTATTTTAGGTCTAGGAATCGGTCAAGCAGAGAACCACAACCTTCACCATGGTCGAAATCTGAACCACCACCTCATTGATGAAGGGGAAGCCGAGAGAAAGAAAAAGAGAAAAAATCACGAAGAAACTCTCAAATTTGATATTGAGAGAGAAAACCCTCACTTAAAAAGAGCAGTTATTGGAGCGATAGAAGCCATAAAGGAGGAGGAAGAAAACATCCACCGAGGGTAAAGCCCTTCTCTACACCGCACAAGGGTGGTAAAAACCCTAGGGGGATGGAGCCGAGATCTCTTTTAGCTGGCAATTTCACGTCAAAACACACATTTGCGTGTATTCCCAGTTACTGAGTCATCCTTTTTTATTTAATTATTCTTTTAGCTAGTTTATATGTTTACGGATATGATATGAAATGAAATCAATGTGCATGTCTGAACGAGAGTTTGATGTCATTCGAAGGGCTAGTCGTTCAAAATCAAGTCCGCAGATTTTCGGAAAGTTGTTCGAGCCAACGGCAAGCCCATTTTCCTGGTCGAACCTCACTGGAACTAGGAAGAAGTGACCGGAGATTTATGCCAATACATCAGTAGTATAAATATGCAATGCGTATGAATGTGAATGCGAGTGAATTTGTATGTGTAAATTGTACTATTCCAGTGGACGCATTGGACTGTGTTTGATCAAGACCCATTGGACA
Organism: Rhododendron mucronatum var. ripense; assembly: GCA_019656295.1. Classification (NCBI taxonomy): domain Eukaryota; kingdom Viridiplantae; phylum Streptophyta; class Magnoliopsida; order Ericales; family Ericaceae; genus Rhododendron; species Rhododendron mucronatum. Next base: position 886,978 of record BPLT01000109.1, read on the forward strand.
GAATTATTCTTGATATTTTTGGAGCTCCTTTCCAAGTGGGCGTGGTTGTTGCGATGTCAGGGGAAGACACCAAAATCAGGGCCCGGTTGTGCCCATGACAAGAGCAACGTTCTGAGGCACAAAACGTAATTGAAATCGCTTTTTACGTGTGAAGTTTCAGATTAGAACAATCTCATAAAAAATTAAGTCAATTGAAAACACATTTGTACATACGGAGTAATAATTAGCAATGTCGAAAAAATCAAACTCGAAAATATGATATGTTCAATATTAGACTACCCAATGTCCAATCGAATTGATTTTTTCAGGGTTGTTCAACACGTAAATTGTACTATATACCTCTATTGTTTCATATGCATTCTTAAATTTTGAAGTGATTATGTCGTGTTTGTCATATAGAGTTCTGGGTTTTTTCCTTCCCTCAGTATCGGCCGGCTAGTAATTTCGAGGATGAGTAGACGTCATTTGAAACTCTCTGTGCATGTCCTAAGAAGAGTAATTTGTCCCTTTATCCGTGATAAGTGAGTTAAATCGTGAGGAAGCACGGCATATGTTTTGGAAATGATATTTCGATTCGACGTGTGATTATGATGGCTGTATTTTTGTAGTTTGATTCCGATTATTGGATTTTGTGGTTTTGTTTGCAGTTGGACTTTCTAGCAAATGAAAGCAGGTTTTGTGGCTCAGCGTGATGAACGATTTGACATAGACATGAACAACTTGACAGTTGAAACCAAAGACAGTTCTACCAATTTCCTTGAATTTGCTGCTAACAACGATGTCGATGGCTTCAAACATTGTATTGAGCATGATCTTTCGGGTATTGATGAGGTCGGTTCATGGTATGGACGGAAAAAGAAGGGGTCAAAAGAAATGGTTCTTGATCATAGAACTCCTTTAATGGTTGCTGCTACTTATGGTAGCATCGATGTCATGAAACTGATTCTTTCTTTGACTAGTGTTGATGTGAATCGGACTTGTGGCCTTGATAAGCCCACCGCCCTTCATTGTGCTGCATCCGGTGGTTCTGAAAATGCGGTGGAGGTTGTGAAACTTCTCTTAAAAGCAGGTGCCGATAGTAACTTGACCGATGCTAACAGTCATTTTCCTGTTGATGTTATTCTAGTGTCCCCAAAGTTGCCTTACTTAAAATTTATGCTTGAGGATCTCCTAAGGGTGTCAAAAACCATATCAAGTTCAAGTACTAATTCTCCACCACTTTCCTCATCCCCGGACAATAGGTCCGTATCATCAAGTTCGGACTCAAATTCTTCCCCCAAGAGTCCGAAGTACAATGATGTCTTGATTGCCTCTCCTGTGGAGAAGAAAGAGTACCCGATCGACCCATCATTGCCGGATATCAAGAATGGCATTTATTCGACGGATGAGTTTCAAATGTTCTTTTTCAAGATCCGGCCTTGTTCGCGGGCCTACTCCCATGATTGGACTGAATGCCCGTTTGTCCATCCGGGCGAAAATGCCCGTAGGAGGGATCCGAGAAAATACCATTACAGTTGTGTCCCTTGTCCTGATTTCCGAAAAGGGGCATGCAGAAGAGGCGATATGTGCCAATATGCTCATGGCGTTTTCGAGTGTTGGCTCCACCCGGCTCAGTACAGGACCCGGCTTTGTAAAGACGGAACGAATTGCTATAGAAAAATGTGCTTTTTCGCCCACAAACAAGAGGAACTGAGACCCTTGTTTGTTTCAACGGGTTCTGCCGTTCCACCCCCTCGGTCTTCTGATTTTAATTTAATGCCTCCCTCGCCATTTACGCCACCCATGTCTCCATCTTCCAATGGAATTTCGAACATGGGTTGTTTTCAGTCTAGTCGGTTGCGATCATCTATCAATGCTAGAGACATTTTGGTTGAGGACTTAGATTTGTCGTCGGATTACGATTACGATGTGCAACAACAACTTCTGAATGAACTGTCCCGGTTGAGAGAGCCGGGAATCAGTTCTTTCTCTTTAAACCCTCCGAGCCTTGAAGAGCACTTTTCTGCAGAGAGCTCTTCTCCACGGTACTCTGATCAGGCGTTGCTGGCTTCGTCGGCTGTTTTCTCCCCTACACACAAGTCTGCGGTTTTCAATCAGTTTCCTAATACAAATTTCTCTCCGAAAAATATCGACCACCCTCTATTGCAAGGCTCATTCGGAGTTCAATCTCCTGGAAGAATGTCTCCTCGAATAGTGGACCCCATCTCACCGATGAGCTCAAGGGTTCCGATACAACAGGAGTTTCGCAGCCTTAGTTCCCATGATCTCTGCTCCAATTCTGTTGCCATTGTTGGTCAAAATGGTGATTCTTGGGCAAAATGGCGATCTTCCAATGGCAAGCCGGATTGGACTGTGAATGCTGATGAATGTGGTAGGCTTCGGAGATCTTCATTTGAGCTTGGAAATAATGGAGGAGGAGGAGGAGGAGAGGAGCCGGATTCGTCGTGGGTACAATCACTTGTCAAAGAATCTCCGCAAGAAGTAAAGGAAAATCCTGAAAAAGTGGTCTTAGGCAATGGCGTTGGATCCTTGGGTAAAGGGTTGGATTTGGACTCTGAGATTGAACCGATCGACCAATCGGTTCTGGGGACGTGGCTTCAGAAAATGCAGCTTGATCAGCTATATATTGCTCAGTGAAATCTTGATCACGGAAGGCAATGCTTGTTTGGAGGTAACCAGTAGTGGATACATACCTAGTTTTTTTGGTTGGAACTTTTGGAATTTTTTGGTGTTGGGGTAGATGGAGCTGACAGTAACGAGGAGGAAAGCAAGGAAGAAAGGAAGATCTAGTTCAAAAGAAAGATTAATTTTCTGCATGTCATTTTCTATTACAGCTGAAGACTGAAGTTAGAAGGGTAGAAATTCAATGGGTTTTTCTTAGGGGAGAAAAAAGAAGCCTTTTTCTCCCAATATTTCTGATTTTAGGTCTCTATATATAATTGTCATTTTTCCCCTTCTTTAATTGGCTAAATATGCATATAGAACAGAAACTGATGTCTATATAGTTAAGAAAGCTCATATATTGCAGCTTCTATTCTCTTTTGGTTAATCCATTTGTATATTATTGGGGACCAGTGGATGATGATACTTTTGTTGTACTTTGTGGTTAATAAGAGTCTGATTAGGGTATAAGCTGGTCCGGACAGTTGACTTATCAAAGAAACAATCTAATTAGGGTACGAGCAAATGGAGAGAAAAGGAAGATGGAAACAGATTAATACGATTGCTGTTATGAGTTACGTCTTGCTGAAGTTTACCACCCTCATTAAACACGAGCTAATAATATCCTCGATTTCGTTGGTGGGAGTCCCACTAGAAAGTCGTTTCATATTATGTGAAAAATAAGAGTGTAGATTCTATGAACCTGTATATTTTCATCCTATGAAAGTGACTGTATATGAATAAGGTGAACAAAATTGGGCTTCTTGTTTTTGTTTGACTTCTGCTAATAGCTCATGTCTCAAAATTGCATATGACAAGGATGAACAAAATCGGACTCTTATGTTAAAACTTACAAATGCTTCAAAAGATAAATCTTGAATGTGTCTTTTCTATAGTTAAATCTTCTAGCTTTGTTTTTTCATTCCATGTGCTTAGTGGATTAACTAGGAGGCACAAGTAACATGTGCTGTGGTGGATTCCAAGTCCCAAAAGTTGGAATTAGGTTTTGTGGAGGATGTTGGGCTAGCTGTGGATGGGGGAAAAGGGTATTTTTTTTTGGATTCAACCAATGATCAGATGCATGGTGGTGAAAAATTTCTATTCCTTAGGATTGGTGAATCTTACTTTGGTGAGCTTATGATAGTGTTTTTCTGTTAATGGAATTATGGTATTCCTCCATATCATTTTGTTCCTTTCCCATGTCATTCTATATGTTTCTCCTTGTGGATTTCAATAGCAAGAAAAGTTGATTCTTTCACTACACCATGAGAACAAATTCAATGTGGCTAAACGTACACCTAACCCCGATATCCACACATAGTGGGACTTCGGCTTCGATCCAGATATAGGTGTAGTGCGGTCCCCTAAAGATTGTCGTGTGGTGTGGCGAGGCAATACTCTCTTGCGAAAGTGACACAGTACCATTTATGCGCTTCTATTTCTAGGGGGGGGGAAGGAAAAAGGAAAAGAGAACAAACTCAATGTTGAGCTACACACCAATCACCATGATGCCCAGGGTTGGAAATCCATTGCCTGCCAAGAAAATGATAAGGATGTTTGTAATTCATTTTTCTCTCTCACACTCTGTTTTGTCACATTTTGATATTTCATCATCAAGGACCAAGACTTATAAACCTATTCGATTTTGAAGATTTACAGTTCGCTCACTCAATATCTGTCTGTTGCATAATAAACCAGGTCCAAACTATTTTATGAAGTTTGTTAAGCTTTCAAATTTTGCCTCCGATTTGATAAAGAAGAGTGCAACATTACAAATTTTCCAAACAGGCCTCAAAATCAAGACTTGAAATTTAGAAATTTGCTTCCCTTTTGGTCACAAGTTCGCAACCTTTTAGGTGTTACATATTGACTCTTGTACGGCTAGTGGCTTTGCCCTTATTTTAAATGAGCGCCCTGCTCGTACCAAGGTGAAATTGGTCCTCTAAAAATAAATTAAGGTGTGTGTAAGATTGCCCAAGCACCCTCAAATATTTAAAGTAATTTCCCAAACAATGAATCATAGACTCTGTCATGTGGTTTCCAAGACCAAATGGTGGTCTTATTGGTGCATTATTTTTTTATTATGACGGTGGTGATCAATTGTTATTAGTTTTTGGGGTCATAGTTGATTGAACATAAACTTGATTACAATATGTAAAGTCTGTTTGACCTATACAAAAGAATGGAGAAATTTTGGCAAAATTCTCTTTATGCCTGGTTTTTTAAAATTCTTTTAGGAAAAGGAAGAATAAAATTAAAGAAAATAAAAGGTAATAAAAAAAAAGGTGAAGAAAGTTGCATCCCCACAACTTCGACTTTCGGTGCCTAGGTTGATAGAGATTTTTCCTTTTCTCTCTCTCTCTCTCTCTCTCTCTCTCTCTCTCTCTCTCTCTCTCTCTCTCTCTCTCTCTCTCTCTCTCTCTCTCTCTCTATATATATATATATATATATATATATCATTTTGCTAATCAAACCAGAGAAAATTAACATAGAAGAAAACGAAGGAAGAAAATCGTAGGAACAATAATGGCTCAAGTAACAATAATTTTACTCATAAAACAACCAAAATGTCCAAACAAGGGAAAATTATTACTTGGATTTGGAGAGCACTAAATAATCACTCGCAAACAAGAGTCATCTTAATTGTAACCTGACTCGGAAAATTTTTGGTCCATGAAAGTTTTTCAAGAAAACTGCTAAGGTTAACTTAATGGCTTAGATTCACCTGAATGTATGGATCCCAAATGTACAAGTGAGTCAAGAAACTTGTAGGGATTATAGTAGAACTGAGCTGAACTAAAATGCTTGTTGTTCTTTTAAGTGATTAAAATCATGTGACATATAATTTCGCGGAATCCCAAGAAATTTTTTAATACAACGGTTATTTGCAATGCTTCTCTCACATGGGGTGCTACCTATAGGTACATGGGATCACCTCTCACTCTCCATGTGAGAATGAGAGGGCGTTAGAAATAACAATTGTATCGATTTTTTTTTTTCATGCGATGAGATGACTTATTCCTACGTGTATAGTGCTGTATAGAATAAAGGAGAATATGGCACTGCTGTTTGCTTATCGGCTTATCACAGTGGGAGTTGGGTAGTTCCATAAACAACTTTAGAATGTGTTTAGTCAAGGGATTTGTAAAGAACTATAGTCTTTAAATTGACAAAAAGAAAAATAACTGCAAAATTGAAGAAATAAATTTATCTCTTCAACTTCATTATGTTTTTATGATGTTAGTTTTTCATTCACATTCGCTGATAGATTCATGATCCAAACACAACCTTAGGGTCTGTTCTTCAATTAACTTATCAAATGTTTTGCAAGAAGCTTTCTTCATTCGGACTCTTGGCCGCAAGTTGAGGTGTGCGTAAGCCGTAAGCGACCCCGGACATCTGAGTTTTCAAAAAGAAAAAGAAGCAGCTTTCTTAATTAGGTAGCCTTAATAATAGATCTCTCAATATAGTTCATAATATAGTGGCTTCTTAATATTAATAGGCTATTTGACTATGATAGGTAGTTCAAATTTTCCATTTCAAGTAATTAGGGTGATCAATTACTTCTTACTTTATTAGGTTGTTTTGTTTTTAAACTGGTTCCGGTAGCCGTAAAATGGATTTGGATGTCTTGCAAACGATGTTAGAAGTATTAACATCATCATTAGGCCACCTAATGGGGACATGTACTACACAATCAAAACAAACTAGCTATGAAAAAGCTGTATACATAGACTTATATGTATAGATCTAGACACGGATATGTCAGGAATCATTTCGATGTACTTAGGCTCATCTTTATTTTTGTGGGAACCGTCGATCAGACAGTTCTGGCTATATCTGTATTCAAATGTATAAGTGCCCATAATTTAGCAGAAATCCATTGAATACTTGCACTGGGTTCCAAGTCTCTTTGCGAACTTGTCACTTTAATTTTCAGAAAAGACTTTGTGCACGTGCATTGTTCAGATAAATATTATGTTTTGTGATGATGTAAATGTCCGAGCTAGTTTTCGCGTTCCTCATTATCAATTGAACTACGATTATACAATATGTAACAGATGAATTAGGAAGATAATATTAGATTTACAAACAAATAAGTCTTATAATAAGGGCCGAGTGTTGGGTAGGAGGCTGATTTGTTGGTTGGTTATCCATGACCAAACCAGTAAAAATTGGACAACACACATTTAGTTGGTTAGAGAGTTCAGGTGCTAAAATAAGTTTGACAGGGACCAGTGAAAAAAGACAAATATAATAAAAGGTTTGTTTAGTGAAGTACAATTTTCATTTATTAGTGAGACGTGAGTTCAGACATACCAACATCGTCAACCAACTTAACAATCTTTATGCAGGAACTTTTTAGATTCTAGTACTAATTGTTAATAAAATAGGTAGTTTATGAGCCTCAAAGGTTAGTTTCTTTTCAACTATCAGCTATGTGACAACAAGAATTTTAATAAGATCAAAGAAGATAAAAATATGAGGTAATTTGAAAGAAAAAGAGAGAGGGTGGTCTAGCGTGTGAGACCATCAGTTCTAGGGCTGTAAGCGAATCAAGCGGCTCGTGAGTTTGGTTTGGTTCAGTTTGTGTAGTAAACAAGCCAAGCTCGAGTTCAAATTTTCGGCTCGTTTAGTAAACAAGTAGAGTGGAGCTTGGCTCGGCTCAATTAAAGAGGCTCGTTTAGTAAATAACTAAGCTCCGCTCACTAAGGCACAACTAAACGAGGTAAAAACTCGAGTTTAAGCTCGGCTCGTTTACAACCCTACATTCTATCACTAATAGCTTAAGGTTGTTTCCGCACATCAAACTAATGAACTAAACAACGCTGGGAAATATATAGCTGTTGATTAAATCAGTCCAGCAGTGAACTCAATAATCAATAATTTAGGACATTGAAGGTGTATTTGCGGTAGTTGTTCAAGATGGGGTGGAAGTTGGTGTCCGATTGTGTTGGTCCCATTTAACCGAATACAATTTCAAATCAGAATATTGAAGTTCTCTAAAACAAAGATGCAACTTCTAGTAGAAAGATGCAATATTTTCAGACTGAAATAAAGAGCAATCAGGCCTGGTGCTACCAGAAAAAGCTAAAGCTTGTTCCAAAACATGGTAGTTTTTCTATTTTGACAGGGAAATTACAAATAAAATCTAGTGAGACTGCGAGTACAGGTTTGACAGGAAAAAGGGCAAAAAGTGGTCACTATGCACAAAAAGTGGAAAAACAGTAAAAATGTGCTTTTGCGGAAAAACATATATATATATATATATATATATATATACAGTCCGGATCCCCTCAGGGATCCCGGATGGGGAGGCTGGTGCGGGAGTCTAATCACAGCCGTTGGATCTAATCCAACGGCTCCCGTTTTAAAATGGTATCTCGCGGATCCTAGGGGAGTTGGGTCGTTAAAATGGGATGCGGGTCAGGATCCATGTGGGAATTCGGGCTATAACAAAACTCAGATTCCAACCGTACACCTCCCATTTCCTCCTTTTTCGATCAGACGCGGAGAGAGAAAGAGTGAGAGAGAGAAGCCCTAGAACGAAGAGGAAGAAGCAGCGGCTCGATCTAGAAGAAGAAGAAGAAGAAGAAGAACGAGCCAAACCATACCACCAAGGTCTCTCTCTCTCGTTCAATCTTGATTTCCCTTTCTCGTTCGATTTAGTGACGAAGAAACGATTTCGATGAGAGAGAGAGAAGCCGTAGAACGAAGAAGAAGATAGAAAGGTATCTCTCTCTTCTCTTGAATCTCTCTCGTATCTCGAACTCTGTATCTCTTGTATCTTAATTCTTTGTGATCTCAGTATCTATTGATTATTAGGGTTTTTCCTGGTTCGGTTTTCCCTTGTTCAATTGTTAGGGTTTTCTCTGAATCCGAATTCGAACGATTCTATATCTCGAATCCGAACGATTTATGGTTCCACACCACCAAAGTCTTTATTTTCGGCGATTTTAGGTTTGGAACGAGATTGATTTTCTGCCACACCAAACTGGTTACCAATATTTTCTGACCCCGATTCTTTTTTTCTTTTCTTTTTTTTTTCTCCAAGTCATGAATTAGTTGATTCTCTCAAACCCAGTCCATCTACGTTTGGTGGTGTGGAAAAATTGTTGGTTCTGCTATTGAAAATTTGTTTGAATTAGTTAGACCCCTTGTGATTTTCGTATTACCAGTCATATGGAGCAAATGGGATGTCTTTGATAGTAGTGGTCTTTGTCTTTAATTCTATCCAAGCAATCTATTTGCATTAGTAGAGTAATCTATTATATGTTTGGTGATGCAGTTATGGCTCCGGCTGGTGCCGTCTCCCCAAGCTCAATTGCAGGCGTGCATACTACCTCAGTTGTAGGAAAGAGTTTGCTCCCGCACCTGCTCTAGAGACATCTGTTTCTACTGGTCTTGCAATTTCTGTTGGATCTCTTCTTGTTGCACTATTGGTTTTAATGCTCTACTTTGTTTGAGCAACTTTTGCAAATTTTTGAGGTAAAGAGAAGAGGATAGGAGAGGATTTGTTCACTAATTATGAGAATGGTTTGAGTAGAGACCAATGGCGGCCGCAAAAATTGAAGATAAGATTGTGGGATCACATTTCGATGGAGTTATGAATTGCACATGACAAATGTTTGTAGCTCTTTTGTTCCAGTAGCTCTCTCTCTGTAGTTTTTAGCATGAGAAATGTCTGTATCCATGTATCCGTGTCAGGTTATAAGCTTGATTTGTCTATATCCGTGTCGGGTCCAAATTAGTTTGGGGCACATAATGAGAGAAGTGTTTTGATTAATTCTTGCGGGGACATCCAGGCTCAGTAATCTGTTAAAGCATGGATGAAATTTTGCTCTTTGTGCTCTGTAATTGGAAAAGGTAACGATCATTGGAAAAGAGATGTATTTCATTCACTTTTTAGAGGGTAAAATACCTATTTTGTTAACTTGTTCATATGCATATGCTATCCATCCTTCTGTTGGACAACTTGGTATACATTTTTTTGGACGCGTTTCTGAACAGTTTCAGCTTTGGAAAAATTGGTGATCATTATCAACCATATCTATCTTGGTACATGAAGGAACAATAAAATACATGGAAGGCAATATTGTGCTTTCATTGCAAAACAACAGAAAAAGAGCAAAACAATAATTCGATTGCAATTGAAACAAAAGTTTTACATCTAACCAACATGAATACATAATGTTTTACAAAAGGGGCATGAGCCAAACATCATCATCCTTGTCTACCCTAAGCTATATTACAAGTAAAATGAAATCGAAAAATCCTAAATGTCGCTAGCATCTCTTTTAATTGGCCGGACTCTCCATACACCAAGGGGAACTTGATTTTGATGATCTGGATGCAAAAAGGAAGCTTCGGATGCAATGTTAAATGAAACTGCACATGATTGAGGAAACTTCATTAAAGCCAACTCAACGGCTGCTGAGCTAACCAAAACCCAAGACTAGGGAGTTTAGCCCTGCTGGTACTTCAAAGAGGTGTTGAGTGGCATCTTCATTGTACAATAAAACTGGTGCTCGCAAATCTCTGAGACAGAAATCCCACTTGTCTGCAAAGGACAGAATATAGGTGTCTAAAAAATGATAATCACATTCAGCTATGACATATTGCATGCAACTTGCAAGTGAAATCAAAGAGAAGAGATTAGCAGTTCCACTGTGTCAACTATTATGACATTTGAGAATATATGCATGATTTAAATATTCTCCATGCCAATTCATGTGCCAAGGAAACTTTGCCCAAAGCAAATCCAGTGAGGTATCTGTTTTCTTTTCACACATAAACAAATTCCAAACCCCTTGTAGGTTTCTCCAAAATTTTCCTTCAAATTTATGCAAAGCCAAAATCAAATTTCCGCTCTAGAACCCGAGTACATGAAGTGCATATGAGTTTCAAATCACACTGAACCACTTTATTGAGAAAATTAACATCAGTGTTGCTTCTTCTTTTTGAAGTTAGTGCTTCTTAAATATTCACAACTCATAAACTGCCCTAAACGTACATTAGTTCAAGAATTGATTTAGATCAAATGAAAAGACAAATCTCATAATTGTTTCGAGGTGATCGATGAGATACGGTGGTGACTATTACGGTGCCCTAACATGCACCTCCAAACCCCTATAAAAATACCTAGCTCTAACAATAATACGTACACAATACCAAAGTTAAGCATTGATCATGGCATCCTCCTCTAAACGAGTGAGCCTGTAGCTACTTTTGAATTCGAATGTGCTGTGAGAAATAGGAAAACAAATGATATCTGATAACAGCCTAAAAAAATATCTGATAAAAAAAATGATATCTAATAATTTTGAGCTTTCAAATTCAAAACACTGAGAGATAAAACTGGTTTGAACAAAAAAAAAAAAAGCCCTAATCATGCTACAGTAAATTCCAGAAATTGAAAGTAAACCGTAATTTTTTGATTTATGGAAAAATGCCCTAATTAGCCTAAATGCAGAGAGAGAGAGAGAGAGAGAGAGAGAGAGAGAGAGAGAGAGACCTTGGTGTTGATTGATTACAGAAAATCGTCGTTCTTCATCATCGAAATCATTTCTTCGTCACTAAATCGAACGAGAAAGGGAAATCCAGATCGAACGAGAGAGAGAGAGGAGAGAAAGAGAGACCTTGGTGGTATGGTTTGGCTCGTTCTTCTTCTTCTTCTTCTTCTAGATCGAGCCGCTGCTTCTTCCTCTTCGTTCTAGGGCTTCTCTCTCTCACTCTTTCTCTCTCCACGTCTGATCGAAAAAGGAGGAAATGGGAGGTGTACGGTTGGAATCTGAGTTTTGTTATAGCCCGAATTCCCACATGGATCCTGACCCGCATCCCATTTTAACCGACCCAACTCCCCTAGGATCCGCGAGATACCATTTTAAAACGGGAGCCGTTGGATTAGATCCAACGGCTGTGATTAGACTCCCGCACCAGCCTCCCCATCCGGGATCCCATCCGGGATCCCACATGGAATTGTATATATATATATATATATATATATATATATATATATATATATATATATATATATATACACACACACACACACACTCCCCTTCAAGTAAGGTCGACCGCACCTAAGAAACATGCGGACTTGAATCCAACGGTTCTGATTAACTTAAGCAGGCTTGGGCTGAATGGCTGGGATTGAAGGAGAAAACTCGGCCAAACAAAACCCTTTTCCTCATTTCCACTGTACGCTTCCCCTGTACGCTTCTCGTTTCCACCAAACGAAGAGAGAGAAAGAGGAAGCGATCGAAGACGAAGAACAGCAACCTTCACGACAGAGGTCTATCTCTCTCTCTCTCTCTCTCTCTCTCTCTCTCTCTCTCTCTCGCAGCAAGGTCTGATTAGGGTTTTTTCTCCGGGTATAATCGATCGAAGAAGAGGACCGACTGGATTTTCTTCGATTTGTTTCGAACGACGAACACCTAACTTGCATGGTATCTCCTTCTCTCTCTCTCTCTCTCTCTCTCTCTCTCTCTTCGATTCGTTTCGAACGATTGGTTTTTTCTCTGGCTTTTTTTGACGACTGGCCTTTTTAGGGAAATCTTGGTCTCAAAAATCTGGTTTTTTTTTTCTTCGACAAGAAGAAGAACACCCCTTTTCCCTTCCAAATTTGAAAATCTAATTTATTTTTTTCCAAAATCTGAATTTTGTTTGAAAATCTTTTTTTTTTCTGATTTATGTTATGTTTTCTGAAGAACGAGGAACAAAGAACAAATCTGAACGAAGATCAAATCAAACGTGGGTACAACATGACGACGACGACGCACCAAGGTTGATTTTTCTCTCTCTAACCTCTTACAATAACAGTGCAACAGAAGAGTGGCCCTTCTTTAAATTCCCCTGTTAGAAATTTACCAAAGTACCAAGGCGTGACTGAGGCTGTGAAAATCTGGAATTTTTTTGTTTGAAAATCTTTCTTTTTTTAATTATTTATGTTATGTTTTCTGATTTATGTTTTCAACTTGGGGCGTTCGGTTCAAACTAGTGTGGCTTCTTTCATTTAGAATGGTATGTGGAAGTGGCCTCGTGCCAAGAATGCTATTAGTAGGGAAATCTTGGCAGGTAGCCTCCTAATTTTGCTCGTAATCCCCTGTTCCCGATTCTATTATTGAATGCTAATGGTATGTTTTGGGTTTGATCTGCTTGGAATGCCTTGAGGGATGTACGCCCTCTTGTTCCTTGGGCTAATAGTGTCCGGTTCTCACATAATCTACCTTGTTGGGCCTTTCATTGTTTGCTCTGTCAAAATGGAATTGTGTTCCATGAGCATCTATTTTTCCTCCCTGATTACTCAATAGTCATCTGGCAGATGATGTTTTTTTTCTTCTAGGAATGGCAGAAAAGAGATTCTATTATGTTGATTTTGTTGGAAAAGTCCCCGGAATCTATGAAAGTTGGATAGATTGTAGTGAACAAGTAACTAGCTTCTCTGGAGCTGTGTTTAAAAAATATCCCTCATTGGAAGAGGCAAATAATGCTTGGACTGCGTATGTTGAAGCTCATTCGTATGTCTCCTCAAGTTACTCAACTCCTGACCGATTATCCACCTTTGCTCGTAGTTGTGCAAGCAAACATGGATGGCCGAACTCCTTCCGTGCTGCCCAAACATTGCATGTACATTGCAATGGTCTTACTTGGAGTTGTAATAGGAATTGTAATTTGTTGGTCATCATGTATATATTCTTTTAGTTGGTTTTTGTAATGGTTATGTTGAACAAAATTTCTAGCTAGTGATGCATACAAATTTAAAACTTAAGCAAGTGTTATTGCTTTATGAGTATGGTAAGTTGGATGTTTTTTGAAGGTGAAATTATGCAATTTATTTTGCTTTCTATTGAAACAGGTTCTGAGTTTGGTGGTTAGGACATGCGGTAGTAAGTTTATTTACAAAAACCTTGTATGCCTGGGTTTCAAGTCATGTAAAAAACGGTGTAGCATGTGTGGGGTCTCCAATTAAAGAATGAAAATAACCCTGACTTCTGGACTTTGAGGTTGCTGGCCGGGTATCCATCTCCGTTTGAAGTATTGTAATAGTCAGCAGTTAACTCAAAGGATGAGATTGAGTGCCATAATGCCAGTGCATTTGCAGCTACTTTTCCGAATGTATTAACTTCATTAGGACCACCATTTTCCTACTCTCATTCCAGTTTCTCGAGCACAAGCATTCAAAGAAGCAAGCATGTATTGGAAAGTAGAACAAGAAAACAAGTCCCAGCCAAAAAAAAAAAGAAGACCAACATTACAAGTCCCGCGTTTTCCAGATTAGTCCTCTCCTCCATTGTTTTGGACTAAAAAAAAGAGGCAACCATTGTTTCAAAACTGAAAAAAGAAGAAGAAAAGGCAACCATTCTCGAAATAGACCAACATTACAAGTCCCCCGTTTTCCAGATTAGTCCTTCTCTCCTCCATTGTTTTGGACTAAAAAAAAGAGGCAACCATTGTTTCAAAACTGAAAAAAGAAGAAGAAAAGGCAACCATTCTCGAAATTACGTTACAGTGAAACCAATCTCTAAATTACAGTCAACACAAAATAAGTTAACATTGATCAAGTCTCCAAACTTAAAAAGGCAACCAAGTATCAAGTAAAAGGCAACCAAGTATCAAATATTAGTCAAACATCTTCTCACGAGTCGTTGAAACATCCCAAACATAACTGAAGCATCACAAACATCCAAACATAGCTACTTTCCAGATTCTACTCCACAAACATCCCCAAACGTTATCTTTGACATCTCAGCCCCATCTCCGGATGTCACCATCTTCTCACAAGTTGTTCCCCCATCCTGAAACACGAATAGGTAATATAAGAAATGGAAGAAACAAAGGCATTGACCCAAGTCCTTAAGAATCATATTAGATTCAAAAATCATATCGAAGTCCTTAAGATTAGTCACAGATTTTTTGCATTCTAATACCATTCCCATTCACAACGGTGCAAGTTATATTTGAAGCATTTTATAATAAACTCTTCCAATCATTGGCATCGGCATACCCAATGCCATCAGTCTCCATATCTAGTCGGGATAAAAAATAGAAATGAACAGATTTCAAATCAGTTAGATTTTTTCAACCAAACCAGAAACTTTTGAAAATGGCCCTGTTAATCTGATTGTCCTGTTATCTCTAATTTCAAAAAACAAATCCCCAAGTCATATAACAAAAGACTTTGACAACAATAATCCAAATCAAGAGAGTTTTCATCTTTGGTGAACTTTTCAAAGTTCTTGGTCATAATTGAGTACCAGAAATTTATGTACACAGCCTTAGTCACGCCTTGGTACTTTGGTATATTTCTAACGGGAATTTAAAGAACGGCCACTCTTCTGTTGCACTATTATTATAAGAGGTCAGAGAGAGAGAGAGAAATCGACCTTGGTTCGTCGTCGTCGTCGTGTTGTACCCACGTTCGATTAGTTCTTCGTTCGGATTTGTTCTTTGTTCGTCGTTCTTCAGAAAACATAACATAAATCAGAAAAAAAAAATAAGATTTTTCAAACAAAATTCAGATTTTAGAAAAAATAAATCTGATTTTCAGATTTAGAAGGGGAAAGGGTGTTCTTCTTCTTGTCGAAGAAAAAAAAAACCAGATTTTCGAGAGAAAAAAAAACCCTAAAAAGGCCAGTCGTCAAAAAAAGCCAGAGAAAAAACCAGTCGTTCGAAACGAATCGAAGAGAGAGAGAGAGAGAGAGAGAAGGAGATACCATGCAAGTTAGGTGTTCGTCGTTCGAAACAAATCGAAGAAAATCCAGTCGGTCCTCTTCTTCGATCGATTATACCTGGAGAAAAAACCCTAATCAGACCTTGCTGCGAGAGAGAGAGAGAGAGAGAGAGAGAGAGAGATAGACCTCTGTCGTGAAGGTTGCTGTTCTTCGTCTTCGATCGCTTCCTCTTTCTCTCTCTTCGTTTGGTGGAAACGAGAAGCGTACAGGGGAAGCGTACAGTGGAAATGAGGAAAAGGGTTTTGTTTGGCCGAGTTTTCTCCTTCAATCCCAGCCATTCAGCCCAAGCCTGCTTAAGTTAATCAGACCCGTTGGATTCAAGTCCGCATGTTTCTTAGGTGCGGTCGACCTTACTTGAAGGGGAGTGTGTGTGTATATATATATATATATACTGGACGTCTAGTAGCCCAAATAAAATTGATCGAGTACCATATTTAGGCAGTGTGATACACTATGTTCGCTTTCCTGTTTCTATACAACATATCAAAAAAATCCGTATTTACGCAAATCAGGACAATAAAGCCCACAGGTACATGGTAATTTGGTCAATTGAGCAAAAAGATAAGCTGCTAGATACCAGCGAAGATAACACAAACTGGCATTGATTCAACTCTGCAAACATGGAACCAGGTCACAGTGGCAATAACGACTCGTGTAGAGAACCACACCCCAACTAACCGGTTCAAAGTTGAAACATTTGAAAATGCTTTCTTTGTGTGAGAACAAATCATGAAAGAAATAGTGTCTGAGTGCTTCATCAGCTCGAAGGGCCTCATAATTACCTCTTTCCTCTTATGACACCCCTGCTTCTCCTTGGATCGATCACCATATATTTTGTGCCACCAATGTACAAGCCAGTTGGTGCAAGTGTTCCAGGTTCAACAAAGTCATTCATAATAGCTGTTATTTCCTTAGGCTTAAACTGCAAAAGCAATCAAGTGAAGAACAAACCTTAGTTGGACAAAATGATTACAACTAAAACACAAAGAATACTATTATGATGATCAGTTGATGCCATTGAGACTGAAAGTGGATGGTAGAATTACTTAGTTGGAACGCAGAACAACGCCTTACATTCCTCGTTATATCTGAAAGGTTGGCATTGCATTTAGCACAGCATCATCGACACGAGAATTGACCGAGACCCCAAAGATGACCACAACAGCAGTTGACATGCTCCCATTGGCTTAGCAGATCCAACACAAATACACAAAACGACCCTTGAAATATACACCACTCATGCAATGAAGAATTAGACAGACACCCATCTGTAGGTACAAACCATAATCCAAAATGCCCCATGACATGATACGCAGAGTCCAAAGTAGCATCCCTTGACAGTAACACATCTTGATAGTAACATTCAGTCATTCCTTGTCATCAAGCATCCTTGAGCAAATATTGTGTACCCCAAATACTCCTTGACACTTACGCCCTCATTTCACTTATCGAAGACTTGATACATAACTCAATGACTGAAGATAATACCCATGATGGCACACCTGCAGAACTTACACCGCCTCAATTTAACCCCAATAGAACTCAGATCCGTTGCTCAAAACACCCCCTTATGAACAGAATCCTAGCTTTGAACCCACTCGCCATGTCAAATTCAATTTCCCCATGACACCCCTTTGGAGCAGGATACCAACATTAAAGCTACTCCCTGTGACATATATGATCCCATTCCCATGACATACTTCACAAGTAAGATTCACCACATGACACAAACATAATGCAGATAAGTCTCATGACACATTCAGACAAACCCAACATTGAAACCACCCCATGACACATTGATACATCTAGCCTTTGCTTGATTCTGTAAACTTAGGGGGGAAAAGGTAAAGAAAATTAATCTATTATGTTTGATTTCAGAAATAAGAGTAAGCCAATAATATGTAATGAGAGTAAGAAAATAACAGGAAAAATAAGTGACGGAAAATTGTTTTCCCTCTACTTCTTCTTTGCTTTGTTTCCTTTTCATCCGCTACTCAGAACCAAGTAGAGTAGGAAAAATAACTGTTTTAAATTCGGTTTTTCCTTCTTTCCTTGAGTTGTAAGCAAAGTGCAAGATTTGATGAACCTTATTTGTATCCACGAGAAACAAAACCCACGAAAACGATTGACAAAGTAATATGAACTTAAAACTTGCAAACAGCAATAAAAGAAAAACTTCATACGATTAAAAAACTTAGGGAAAAGATGTTGACATACACCTACTGCTGCAGGAGGAGCCTCATCCCATCCTTCACTATAATCTCCTTCATCCGCTATATCCCCCCTTGGACTTCAAGCCAACTTGACATTTTGAATATCAGCAATTGACGCCAAAAAGTTGATGGTGAGCAAAATAGCTTCTCCTTTTCAAGGCCGAAAAAGAAGAGGAAGAAATATAGGGTAAACACAAACCTGTAGTCTATGAAGCATGGGCACTTTGGTTACTCAATCTCAAGCTAAGTCCCGCAACTTCTTTGCCAGTTCAGTATCATCCAAAGTATTTGCCACATCCCTTTAACCCATGGATGCGATGCAATGCCATGCCACAAAGCTGCCTCCCCCCTACAAGCAACTCCATTTACATACTTATTAAATTCTGTAAGGTTCTTTCTTACCACAGTACTAATTATGAATACAAACATTTTTGCTAACTCATTACTGAGAAAAAAAAAGGGGCATTTTTTGAAGCTCGAGCAGGCGAGCATGGACAAATACTTTCAAGAAAATTCTTGGACAAACTAAGAACTCAGGGTATTCCCCTCAGTTTTGGTTAACTCAAAATGACGAACAAGTGTATACTGACTGTTTCATAAACTGCACCAAAAGAAAGCTTCACTCTCCCTCTTTTCTTCTGTATTGGTCACATTAATTATGTAAAAGGAAAGCTGGAAGTTCACATAAAAATGTGTCTTCAAGTAACGTCTTTGGCCACTCAGAATGCAGGCAACAGGTAATGCACCCTCTTATGGGTGCTGACATTCCTACTGAGGTTGCCCCTAAGGGTAAAGTTTGGGAGGTGAAATCGGGGGGGGGGGGGGGGGGGGGGGGGGGGGGGGGGGGAACCTATTCCAACTCCACCTGCAGGCCTTGAGCCTACTGTAATCAGGTCTGGTTCCTCTGTTGGAGAGCTCCCATGCTCCAATCACTTTGATGTGCTAAAATTGATGAATGATCCAGACGATGATGCTCGTGTAAAGGTAATGGATTCAGTAGTTGCTGAGGTGATTATTGATTCTGAAGTCTTGGTTAATAGGGAAGCTATGGATATTGCTAATGTTGTGACTGTCTCCAATTCAAGTAACGAAATGGGGAGTCCTCTTTGTATGCTGCTCTACCAAATGAACTTGGTGTGGGAATGGTTGACCTGATGCTGTTTTCCTAGCTTTAATGTCTGCGAGCAAAGAGAGCATTAGTAAGCCTAATGAAGGGAAGAACCCTGGGGCAGCAAAGAGGGGAAGGAAACCTAAGAATCGATGATTAAGTTCTCTTCTTGGAATATTAGGGGTCAAAATAATCCCATTAAACAAGTCGAGATTAGTAGATTTATTCTTGCTAATAAGTTGTCCTTGATGGGTATTGTTGAGTCTAAGATTAGACAGTAGAATTTGGCAATGTCAATGAAGAAAAGCCTGCCTGCTGGATGGGATTATGTTCACAATATCGGAACAGGTTCTGTTGCTAGGATAATTGTGGCTTGGGATACTCAAGGTCCTAAGGTAAGCGTGATTGCTTCCTCAGACCAAATCTATTTTCATATAAAGTGGACGCAAAACTACTTGCTGATAACATGCGAGGAACGATTTGAACCAGTCTACATCAGAAAAAACACAGAGTGCAAGAAGCCAAACTTGATTTGTCACAAAAATAAGGTTAAGTTTTCATGTCCAAATCAATGGCCTAATGAAGCTTTGATATTTTTGGTTGTAAAGGCATGAAACCGAGCCATTGGTCATAAAGTGGTAGCATTCGCTGCTCAACGCCTCTTAACAGGTTTAATATTATCTGCAATTTTTACAGAATGGACTGCATAAAAAGATCTGCATTTCTTTCTTTTTGATTTTAATTGTTTTCAATAGTTTAGCTTCATTCAAAGCCCATATAAATTGTGTTCCAACTACCCTCTGCCTCCGAAGAAAATACTCTTTCCAGAAATCCTATAAAATTAGGAAAAATCTTCAAAACCCCAATCTGCTCCAATTTCAAGGATTTAACTAGGGAAAAATGAACCAACAATTAACCAAGCTTCCATCTGAGGAAAGCTCAAACTCTGGGCAGTAACTTCGTTTATTCCAAACCTAGTCTATGGAAGGTACAATTTGAAAACCCAAAAAGCAAAAATGATTGGCTATAAGCACTAGTTGAACTTGCAGGAGTGCATAGTCGAGTCCTGCGAACGGGTCAAGGACAAAGGTTGGAGGTGACTTATCATCTGAAATGTCAACAACTGGGATCAACCTATAGACACACCAATGTATTTCACTCAATGTTTCATGAAAGAGCAAAAAGTATAAGCTTGTACACGGTTTACCAGCAAGCTATCAGCATTTTATAGGTTCCATACAGTATGCTAAAGCAGCTGATAAATCTGTCAACTGAACTTATTCCAATCCTTCATCTAGCTAAATTCCTCAGAAGCTCAATCAACATAATGTTCAAAAATAAAACAGCACAGGATGATATGTCTTGAGATATTACTATATCTACTATGACCGGATAGTTTATTATGTCCAACTACTAAACCGAACCAAGTAACTACAAGAAACGTCCAATGAAATGTCGAGGATGATATAGTTCAGTTAAAGTTTGTGCTTTATCTTCTGTGGAGTTTGTCTTCTGTTTGTTTTTAGCTGTGAATTCTGGTGGTTGTCATGGCTATCCCATGGCTTCTGTTCTCTGTGTGGCTTTTGCCTTTTGGTAATGGATTAGCTTGCTGGGAAGAAAACATTCATGAAAAAGAAACAGCAGGATATAAATAGCATATTGAAACTGCCATGGTTGAGAAAGACATCACAAATCATCTGTACGGTAAGAATCAAGGGGCACGAGGAAGCTTCCCATATAAAAGCTTCCCATATAACAGTTCAGATAAGGGCGGGCTGACAAATGCAAGAAGTCTTGCCCAAGAATCGTACATGCCAAAGAAAATTCTTATAACATTGTGAATTGGAGACTTAAGGAACATTCTTCCTTTTCTGAATCTTACACCCAAATTTAACGCCAAAACCTCAATTGCACAAATTTGTTACAGTCGAATCGTCATTGGTTGCAAACTTGCACAATTGTTTCCTTTAAAAATTTCCTATCGACAAAAAGTGGTCCAAGTGCACGAATGTGTTGGAGTCGAAACCATTGATGGTTTCAACAAGTGTATCTTTTCTAATTTCCTAGTCAAATAGAAATTGGTCCAAGTGATTATATTCCTAAAATTAAATCACCGATAGTCACCACATGAGCATTTCCCATCCTCAAATCGATGAAAATCGATTGTTATCCCTCACAATAATTACTCTTCCACTGCACTTGGACATAAATTTTATTGCAGTGTGACAATCACCACGCACACGCAAGTTCTTCATCACTCGAATCGGCCTTTCGGGTGGAAAAGAAATGAGCCCAAATGCAATGGCCAGTCTTTCGCTATGATATCTAATTGCCTGATTCTTCTCATCACTACCCACTTCTCGCAGCACAAAACTGGTATCCTCAACATAACCGGCATGCTCCATTTCTTCCCCCAATTCCTTCAACTTCAGGTAAATTTCACCAGATATCGGGTGACGCCTATCCCTTACAGCAAATGTATGAACACAATTTCCCTGCTCAACCCCACTTACACCTGTTTCCTTCTTCAACCCTCGGCCCCTCAGCATTTTCCTGGCTTTGGCTGCATCCTCATATCTTCCAGCGGCGGCATAAGCATTAGCCAGTAGCACGTGCATTCCTGAGCTCACCTGACCCAACTCAAAGACCCTATCTGTTGCATAAACTGCCAATTCTGTGTCCTTATGAATTCGACAACCAGTCAATAAAGCTCCCCACACTGATTCTATTGGTTTTATGGGCATTCCATTGATAATTGAAACTGCATCCTGTAATCTCCCTGCACGCCCAAGCAAATCCACCATGGAAGCATAATGCTGATCCCCTGGTTCAATCCCATACACCTTCATTAGCTCAAAGTAATGCTTCCCCTTTTCAACGAGTCCCGCGTGGCTGCAAGCATATAGAACACACAAAAAAGTTATGAAATTCGGTTTCATACACACGTTTTCCATCTGTTTGAACAAATCAAACGCTTTTTCTATGTGTGCATGCTGAGCACAGGCAATAAGCATTGCATTCCACAAGCCTAGGTTCCTTTCTGGTATCTCTTCGAAAACCTGGTAAGCTCCTTCAATTACTCCGCACTTAGAGTACAAAGAAACCAGAGAACTACCCACAAAGCTCGATGAATCATAGCTCGTCTTCAAGCACGAACCGTGTATTTGCTTTCCCAATTCAAGAAGAGTAGAATTGCCACAAGCCCGTATTACACTCGAAAAAGTGAAATCATTAACATCCAAACCCTCCCACAACGCTTGCTTAAATAGCCTCAATGCCTCCTCATCCTCACCCAATTGGGTATACCCACATATCATGCCACCTCAAGAAACCACATTTCTCACCGGCATTCCATCAAACACTGTCCTTGCATCTTTAATCTCCCCGCATTTCGCATACATATCAACCATATAACTCCCCACAAACACATCCCCATCAAACCCAGTTTTCAAAGCAAGACAATGAACCGATATCTCAAACTCACGCCACGAAAGCATCCCGGAAGCTTTCAAGGCGCTGGGGAATATATGGTCGTCGAGCCTAACACCGAAACCAAGCATTCGGTAAAAGAACTCGACGGCGACACAAGGAAGCTCATTCTGCGCGAAGCAAGAAATGACAGAGCTCCAAGTGGTGGAAGACTTCACTTGGGTCTCTTCGAAAACTCGTTGGGAGTCGAACGGGAGCTGGGTTTTCGAATAGAAGTTGATGAGGTGGTGGCAAATCAGCAGGATTGCTTGGAATCCTGTTTTGATGATGTGGGCGTGGACTTGGAGGCCCTTGGGGAGAGTTCTTGATCGGGTTAGAGAGAGGAGGAGGTTAGAGATGTTTCTGTAGTTTTGTTTGAAGTTGAATTGGTTACTCAATGGGTTATTCAATGGAATCTGTAGTTGCGTTTGTTGGTGGGTAGTTCTTAAAGGAAGTGGATGAAGCATTAGTGTGCTTTAGTTCTAGGAGTTCGAAGCTTCAAGTGAGATTTGGCCATGGGCAGCAATTGGCTCGTTTTCTGTCAGTTTGAAAAGGAGTTAGATGGCGGGGATCAAAGGGCTCTTTCACTTTTGTCCTCGATACTACTAGCGTTGTGCCTGTTCGATGCACGGGGCCAAAAAAACCAACATGATTTTTTTAATCCTGTGCATCGAACGGGCACAACGCTAGTAGGATAGAGGGAAAAAAATTGGTTTATAGGCACCCAAACTGATGTTAATTACTCAAATCCAAGATACACAGATATATCATGTTAAAACATGCATCTACACGTAAGAGGTAGAAGGCGAGAGAAGAAATAAAATCATTAGAAATAAGCCAACTACATGCATTGTTAAAATTATCGGAGCAAGATACCTGGAAAAGATTTTTGAAAAGACTCTTTTACTATGTATCCAGTAGCCAACTACAAACTGCAAGAATTGAAATGCCGAAGTACTTAATTAGTAGCGGCTGTATACAAACAACAAATTTTAAATAAACCAAGTATCAAAGACGTCCTATGCTGAAAAGAGTAACTCAGATGCTGAAAGGGAACGAAGATTTTATTCATATGAAAATTTGAGAATGGTGTTCCCCATAACACCATTTTGATGCTAAGGAGGGAAAGCTGAATGTGGGAGACCATTTTCCGAAAGATCCAACGAACTTTGAGCAACTGAAACAATATCCAGAATTTGAGCTTGAAGATGGCTCGTCTGTTTGCTTCAAATCAGAGGCATTCTGAATACGTGCAGATCAAGAATTCAAGATGGCTTCCATCAGATTATCAATTTCGATCTGGTTTAGGTTGCGTTGATTGGATCTTGATGAACTAATTTTGCATTCCTATTCTCCTAGCTTTAGCTAGTGTATGATTGGGAGGCTTTTTCAAGGTCTTACTAAAATTTCCCTCTTGCCATCATGTTTGCCCAAAAGAAAAAAAAAATACCAAACACGGAACTTTACATATATTGGTCCATCTCAATTTTGGCACCAGCAGTTCGATACTTGGATCAATATATTAGTCCTTCCTTTAGGACTTGGCATTAGACTCAATAATATTGTGAATCATATATATCCAAATACAGCACATTACCATCTTCAAGGATCAGACATGTGAAAACCAAACTAACATAAAGGAAACCTAATTAATTAGATGCCTTTCCTAACTGGATTTCAGAGACTAGTGAAGAGAAGCGATGCCCTGTATATGCACATAGAATCTGTTCAAGAATGGTTTGGAATTAAGATGGTCGAATGGGGGAGGGGGAGTTGTGCCCATTCTCATATATACCAGTGACATGAAAATCTTATTTACATTTCATCAAACACATAGAAATGGGAGCATAGAGTTTGGACGATCTTAAATTATCGGTACTACAATAGACAAAGCAGAGAGAAAATCATACCTAGTGGTAGCAGAATTGAGCGATGCAAGATCCAAATTGCTTTCATTTGTCAAAATCTTAAACCTGCCAAATGAATTCGCACATAAACGATGAGTGAAGCATTCTGTCGAACACAAAAAAGGCAGTCAATTGTAACTGTCCAACTAACCAAAATCCAATTACTACATATGGGAAACAAAACACAGATTTTGAATCGCGAACTCAGTGAAGAGAAAATCAACTTACACCCCCTCGCCTCTGAACCTCGCCAGGTCCGTGATCAACAATTGGCCCCTCGCCTTTGAACCTCGCCTCTGAAAGACGCATATGAGAGAGAGAATTCTAGATGGGAAAAGACGAAAAAGAGGGAGAAAAGGAGTGGAGGAGGAGGAGTCCTACCAGGTGGAGAGAGCGGGGCATGGGGCGGTAGTCCGCGGCGGGGTGGGGTGTGGGAGAGAAGCGTGGGGTGGCGGCGGTTGAGGAGTGCAGAGAGAGCGAGAGAGAAATCTCTCGATAGGGAGAGAGAGAGAGAGAGAGAGAGAGAGAGAGATTATCGCAGTGGGATTCATGCTCCACTCCCAGCCGCTTTTTTTTTTTTTTTTTTGCGTGTGTGTGTGTTTTACTGACAAAAACTCTCAGCCGAATTAGGCCGGTTCCGGATTCTCAAATAAAAATTTATTTTCAAACTTAAAAAATAATACTATTCAAGAAAAAAAACTTAAAAAATAAAAAACTTACAAAAAATAATTTCTTAATTTTTTTTCTAGGATTTGATAGATCTCGATAAAATTTATAAAACTAGATCATATTGCATATTTTTTTATTTCAATAAATCTATTATTTTTAAGTTAAAAATAACAAATAAGTACTTATTTTCGAAAGAGGTAAATCCGGCCTTAAAGAAGTAATTGGGGGAGACAAGTGTTATGTGTTTTTTTTTACTGTTTTTAAAAAGTAAAAAATCTGAAAGTTAAAGAGTTAGAGGTTTCAAGGTCTTGGAGACTCACACACATTTCTATATAGTATATCGATAGAGATAGATTGATTTCAAATGTGTTTATGTTGTTCTACTATTTCATATTTTCATCCCTATTTGCTGTAGTACCCCTAATCTTTTAAATTGTGTTTAGAATTTAAGTATGTGTTAAACTTGATGTTAATTGTGTGATTTTGGCTTTGTTTTGCTAGTTATTAGGAAATGGAACATAAGTGGTTATAGGTCACACCAACACAGGATAATTTTTCTTGTACCTCTCAAAATGAAGAAACGTGTAACGTTTTCCCCATTCTCATCACACGTAGAGAGAGAGAGAGAGAGAGAGAGAGAACCGTTCGGTGAGAACGAAAACAAAGAAGAAGAAGAAAAATTTGGAGATTTCTTCCTAGACTTGGATTGAAGCCTAAATTGGTAAGTTCATGCCTAGAGAAGTGAAATTACTTGTTCTTGATGTTGAATTTTGCTAGAAGTGCTGAATCTAAGTGGGTTTAGGGTAGAGAATGAAGTTGTGTTGAAACCCCAAGAACCTTGTTTAAATTCCCAGAAATTGACATGTTTAAAGCTTGTGTAATTCATGAATTTGGTATAATTGAGGCAGCCATGAGTATGTTCTGGTTTGCTCATGTTTTTGGTGAAGTTTCTGCATGAGTTTTGATGTGAATATTAGGGTTTTACCTCAGAAAATTCGTGTAGCTTGTGGTAGGCTATTTAGAGCTCCAACAGAATTGAATCTGCCCTGTTCTTGAGGAATTTTTCTCACCATCTTCCCGACCTTGATATTTTTTGATATTTTTACTGAAGATGCCTGTATGTGTCTACTTTGCTGTGTAAAATTTTCAGAACCTAATTCACAATGTGGAAGAAGTTAAAATTCGTTAACCGACCTGCTGTTGTGGTGTCTGCAGTGCTGACAGCTTCGTCGCACTTTACGGAAACGGCCATAATTTTTAACTCGAGCGATGAAATTACGAACCGTTTTCTGATTTTGAAACTAGATTCATAGACCTTAAAAAGCATGTGGAGTTTGTACCTTAGTTACTTCCGTGCAAAGTCAGATTTTAAGTCGAAGTTGATGAAATTTCAGATTCTGAAGTTATTTCTTGAAATTGGTTGTCTAACTTCGTATCTTTCCCTCTATGACCTTATGTTCATTTAAAATAGGCTTGTTTGACATCGTCTAATCATGTTTTGTTGCCTAATTGTCTTAGGAGGTTCGGGGGACACGTGGATACGAGGTGAGTGATTAATACCCGAACCACATGGCTTGTTATAAGTTTTTCGCTCCAATAATGTTTTATACTTTGATATGAATTCCATGGAATATCAATGAAAGGTGGACTTGTTTTATATCTATTAATGGCATCCTCCCACGTCCCAGCTTGCTAGGGGACACGTGCTAAAAGGCTAGCAAGGCATGGTTATTGTCTTGGATAACGAAAGACGTCTTAACTTATCCACTACCGGGGACGCCTGGTAGACATGAAATGAATAGAGGAAGTGCATTACTATGCTATGTTGCTATGAAATGTGATTCGTTTTTTAAATGGTTTTATCATTGCCCATGGAAAGCATGTGAATTGCGTACTAATCATTCATACGAGCTTTGGCTTATGAATTTTTCCCACCTTTCAGGCAACGGGACGTAGAGTGATGGCGTACAGTTTTCTTTTGGGACATGCTGTGTAGATATGGACTTGTAGATAGGGAGTTGCCTTTGGTGGACACTTTTGGCATGTAAATATGCACAGCTCTGGGTGGTTTGCAATATAGAGATCTTTGTAAAGACTTTTGATTTTGGCTTATGTAATAAAATGGAATTTGCTTCCGCTTATTGTTAATTAGGTCCCTTTAGTCATTTGCTAATGAGGTGTTTAACTTTAATATGGCCTTAGTGATGTGATCACTGGCGCTTTGTTGAGACTAGAGCCTTTAGGGGCGGGCTAGGGTCGTGACATTTGCTATCAACTCCACTAGACATTTACTCTCAGAATAATAGACTACTTCTCGAGGCAAAATCAACTTTTAATCTTGTGGTTGAGATGATTGTAATTTAGGTCACATAATCCTCTAGTAGTACCCTTCTATCCGGCTCTAAATCTTTGCCCACGTTAATTTTAGTTGTTTAAAATATTTTCGAAAGGCTCGTTTCGTTTGTACTCAAGCTTTCGTTTTCGTATTATGTGACCTAATTTATATTACTTCATTTCAATTTCTTGATCAAAATGTTGAGTTGGATAGTGCAAGAGTTTTTAGCACATTAAAGATCTATGAATCTAGATTTTTGAGCTAACAATAAAAAGATTTTTCTCAAATAATACGACGGACAAAACAAGGGAACAAACATGATTCTCATGTTTAGTATGTGTTCTATTGTTATTTTCCCTCCTTGTTTTAATCTTTTTTCCCTATTCTTTCTCGTCCACCTCATCTATCTCATTAATTTGTCCTCCAACAAATTGGTGAGAAGGAAAAGGTATTTTTTTTGTCCAACCAATATAGTTGCATAATTTTGCATGGGACGAAAACCATCTATTTGGAGAGAAAACATTACATGCCATTCTTAATTGCAACTATAACATACGTATAACTTTATGGTTTATGGTTAATGACGATGCTATGGTATCTCCGCTTTTATCTAGAGGACACGGTATCTCTATATAACACTTTTCAAAAATGGCATAATATTTATTATTATTATTATTATACTTTTCAAAAACTTTAGGGACCATAAATAAATACATATGGGATAATTTAGGGGATAAAAGTGAAAATAAGAGTTTTCCAAATAATTGTCTCGTCCAGGCTATTCAAAAACCCTAGTTTCACAGTTTCAACTGATCGGCTCCCAAAATCTTTCCCTCACTCGAAAAAAACACCCAAATGAATTTTTTTTGATCAGTGTTTTTGCACAATGGAACACGAACAGGCGATGTGGACGTCACCGGAGTCCAACTCGATGGTATCGGCGACGATCGGTCGAGCGATGAGCACTCTGCTAAGCGCCCGCCCCAAGAAGCTCGAGGACGCCGTTTCTCGGCTCGACTCAGCCCCCCAAAGAAGCTCTGTTGGTGCGTTTTTGTAGCGATTTCTGTATTTGTAACTACCAAATGGTCCTGCCCAAGGAGGGCCGCTAAGTCTGGTTGCCCCCTCTCGACCCTTTCAAAGAAAACACAGTCATAGCACTTTTTGTGCAATTTTATGAAGTTCGTCACCAAGTGGTGTGAGTGATTGCGTGGAGCACCACCACGTGGTGTTCGTGGCCATTCTCCATTAGACATTGGCGTGAAAGGCATTATAATGTGATTTTCTCATTATACGTGATTGCAGGGACGGAGCCAGGAATTTCACCATGCAAGGGCGAGCCTATATACTTTCATTGGATTTTTTTTTATTTTTACATATAATAGCAGTGTTTCTTTTTCTTCTTCCAGGGGCGACCGCCCCTATTGGCCCCTCTCTAGCTCCATCCCTGCGTGATTGGAAGTAGAAATGATTTTAACAAGGTTTTATTACTTTTTGCAGCTTCTTTGGAAGAATCACTATGGATTCTTCACTCTTTTGTGATAGATGCAGCAAAGAGGGAAGAGCCATTGGATGGAGTTCTTGTTCCCATGATTGAACATGTATCTTTCTGGACTTCCACTTGTCATTCTATCTTGCGTTAGTTAAACATGATGAAGGACACATTTGTTATGAAACATATGTCATGACTGTCAGGAAGTGAGATATCTTGCTTTCAACATCCTTTTAAGTCAGGAGCTACGATTTTGATTTCTGGCTGTCAGGAAGTGAGATATCTTATTAACTATGGAATCTGGTAGTGTGGAAATATATGAGTTATTGAGTACTGGTTATAATGCTTACCTTTATTGACTTATGGGCCTATGGCAGTGTAATATTAGTAGTTTTATTAGTCAATAAGTTTCCGACGGGCCACCCATCTACAAAAAGAGGCCAATAACAAGAAGGCCCCATCCGTCTGTTGATTTATGGAATGGTTCAATAACTTCAATTAGTAAATAAGTTCTCATAACGACAAGGCCACCCGTATACGAAAAGAGGCCAATAACAAGAAGGCTGCATACACATGATTGTTGAGGAAATCATATCAAGAAAATTGGTTGAGAGGACTGCATTCTCGACCCCCAAGCAAATCAAATTACTAGCAAGAGAACTGTTGAGACTATAAGCCCATAAAGAATATGATCCATTCCTATCCCGTCAAATTAACCACTTCAAACAAAGAGGGTTCATTTCCCCAAAGTTCCTCCTGCTCTTCCCCACCTTAATGCCTCTCAAACAATAAAGAAGAATTTTTTTTTTTTTGAACGGCAAAAGTAAAGAAACTTTAACATGCACTCTGGGAAGACCTACTCCATTCTAAGCCATAAGGGATCTACTGCCAAAGGTCCCACGCTGCCGAATAGAAAAAGGGGTTTTGGTTTTGTTGGGAAGATGTCTTCTTTTTTGGTTCTTCTTGGACCTTGTACCAAGATAAGGTTTCTTTGGCGCTTTTAGGTTCCCAAGGTACCACTTGCTGTTTCATTTCTGCCATTGCTTTTACATGAATGGCTACCAAGTGAACTCTCCTGATTCTTTCTATTGGTTCCTTTGATCTTTTCTCTTTTGTTGGGTTTATGGGGTGCATTATATTTCCATGCGAGATAGCATGCTGCCAATTCCTTGTCCTATCCATTTACTGGTTGCAAGTTCCTTCTTTATTCACCCATATCTTAGTGTCTTATTTATTTATTTACTATTACAGCAGTTCTATTGA
Organism: Rhododendron mucronatum var. ripense; assembly: GCA_019656295.1. Classification (NCBI taxonomy): domain Eukaryota; kingdom Viridiplantae; phylum Streptophyta; class Magnoliopsida; order Ericales; family Ericaceae; genus Rhododendron; species Rhododendron mucronatum. The sequence goes on from BPLT01000109.1 coordinate 916,825, forward strand.
TCTCTTATTCATTTTAGAATTGCCATTGATGCCCTTTAGCTTTTACCAGTCATTGAAATACAAGGAATCAAAGTATGGCAACCAAGCAATGATACTTTTGAATTGGCTCTTCCAAGATGAAGTTATTTTCCAAGCTCTTGCAACAAATCTTGCCAGCATCATCATGAGAAAAGAGGATCGTTATATTGCTCTTGGCTGGTGTATGCTAGTACGTGGTCTTGTAGGGTATGAGATCAAGACAAAGCAGTTAGAAAATAATGGTAATGTGACAAGTGCATTTTTACCTATTTGCGTATTATACATGCTTGGAAGTTTCTAAGGATAGGGATCATGTCAGTTAAATGCGACTTTTAGTTTCCTTCAACATGGGTATCCTTTTCAGGGATGTGTATGAATGAGTGTTTGGGTGTAGGACAACCCTCCTCCTAATCTTTCTGAATCCAACTTCAAAAATATCCTTAGGCACAGCTTGGTATGGGCTTTTGTTGCAAGTTCAATGAATCCTTGAACTTGATCGCAAATAGAGTACATAAAGTGGTTTAGATATCCCAGTCTTTAACTAGGGAGTGGTGAAATAAGATTCATGTAGGCTGTAGCTAATCCCATGTATTTGACAATGTTTACTTGTTATGTCATAAATATAGCTATATACTCGATCTGAATGTTAACTATAGCTATAAGTAACAGTGTCATACAAAAAAATGTTAAATTTGGAGCGGTGCCGATATGGAGGGGTTGATGCTTCTCATGTTCTTGTAGCTTTCCAATGCAACACCGTAAACTTATGATGGACCAAGATGTATGTCAAAGTTCATTTTTAGAAACTTGTGCTTTTCTTTTGGTTGTGGAGGTCCACCTGCATTCATAGACAGAAATTTCCCACCATACTAACTTTTGTGTGACAGAAATTGAATTGCATCTTAGGGGTACCTTCTCTGATGTTTTCCAGGTTTGACTTGTAGGCGTTGTTTTACCGCATAACGTCCCTTGAGTTTCTTGATTTTTGGAGGTTTAGGAAGGGGCCATCCGGCCAAATATACCTCCCATATGGAAGAAGGCGGCCTTTGGGCAAGGATACTTCCTCTATCGGGGGAAGGGGACACTTAGGCAAGGATAAATGCTTTGGAGGGGCCATCCAACAAAAGACATCTCCTCCCTAGGAGGAAGGGGTTATCTGGTCAATTAGCATCTTCCCAAGGTGCGACTAGGTGCCTCACCTCTTAAAAAGCAACCGAGCGCGTTACCAAAAGCAACCGAGCGCCTTACCTCCAACTCCAAAGATATGTTCTTCTACAGGTCTTGCCTATGCTCTTGAGAGCTGCCACCGATAATGCTCTCTGGATTCTGTGAGTCCTGAATGAATAATCGAAGGCGACTCCAACACCATCCTAGGCCGGGGTCAGGCCTAGGTACCTCACTTTGGACTTAAGGAGGCTTGTGGTTATGGAGGCTAAAGCAAGGGATTTGTCAAGAAGTATAAGCCGCCCTCGGTGATTCTCTAACTTGACCGGTTCTTGGGAGAGAGGGTGTGTTGACCAACATCCGGCATCGCGGAAGATTTATCACACCTACCATCTGGCACCTTGAAGCCCACGTTATACCTACTAAACTTGGTAATTTGATACGGGTCTCCATGTATCACTCAAATGCTTCTGTTAGTCGTATGACAAAGCCCGAAGTCTGAACATAGACTGAAAGAGGAAAAAATGTCAACCTCCATTGTCCACCGATGGGCATGAGGCTGATAGCTTGCTCTGTCCTCCCCAAGGCTCGTATATAAGGGAGAGTTGACACCTAGTAGAGGAAGCATCCTATACACGTATTGAAGGCACATTGAGTAATCATTAGTCTCTGATTATCTGATTGACCACTCCCCACTGCCATCTCTCTCTCTCTCTCTCTCTCTCTCTCAGGCTGCCCCTAGCACGGTGGTCTTGAGAACCATTGTAATTCCCAGCATATTCCCGGAAGGCTCGCTTCTGTCCCTTGTATCCACCTTTACTCAGCAATGTGGTGGATTAACTTAAATAGGAACACAAATATCCCGCTTACCTTTTTGGAGCGTTTATGATACTCGGGTTGTATTTAAGTACCCCGACAGTTTTTTTTTTGAGCACGGAAGCTAGTTAACAATTACAATATTCTAGATGCCTGCTGACTTCAAAATGTGGGTTGAAAGGGTAGTGTCCATTTTGACAAGTATCCTTTGGCCGTATTATCTTATTTAAGTCTGAGCTTGTACCTGAAGCAGGATAATCGTAGGCCCCGTTCCCAAACTCAAAATAACTACTTATTTTTTAAGAAGGCAATTTCAAGCTCAAAAATTATGTGCTTACGCAAATAATTTTCCTATCAATATGAATCTTGTTTGATAGATCTCATTGAGATCTTTTAAACGGTGCAAAAAAAAATTGAAAAATTATTTTTCATTTACATTATTTTTTAGTTTGAAAATGTGAAATAAGCTGCGTATTTTTTAAGAAGGTTTCTGGAACGGGGCCTTATACTTTGTGTCTTGCTTACGTCGTTTTCAAAAAGTGATTATTGTGTCCTCACCAGTCACTAATGGGCTTTGATGGTGCTGCAAAGCCCTTAAGAGATACTCTAAAATTAGATATACCTGGATCTCAGATATTTTTCTAGCTTGCAAGTTCGTGTTTATCAACTGAAGCATAGATTTGCTCAAAAAACAAAAAACAAAAAAACAGTTACACATAGATAACATCGGTTTTGACTGGTCAGCAACCAGTGGTTTGGGTCATGGTAACAAACCTTTTTTTTTTTAGAAATCAATGCTAACAACCTTGATATCAACGATTACTCCCTAGAGTCAATGCCCTTTGCATCTCTTGCTATTTGGATATCAGGAGCATGGGCAGGGTTCAGTCTGCACTCTGCAGAGATAATATCTGGTTTATGCGCACAAAGTGGCTGCTATTAACTCAAACTTGCATTTCATGGATTAGTGTCCGACCTTTTTTAGATGCAGTTAGCAACAGACTCCTTCGGGATGCCTCCAAAGAATTTCTATGCAGCTTTGTTGTTCAGCTCTACTGGTGATTTTAAAGTCATGTGAAATCAATTTTGAAGCTTGTTGTTTTGTTGCTGTATCTGGGTTTTGTTTTTGTACAACCATATTGGTTTTGTCTTTCAAGTAATTAAGAAACAAGAACAGTATGATTTTGGTGCTCAACTGGTTTACTAAGATAACAGTATACAGTTCGGTTCTGTTCTGTTTCCTTATACGCAACCGAGCTACATGGTAAGAATTCCTGTCTTTGATGCTTCTTTGTCTGAATTAGTTTGATAACGTATTGTCAGCAGCGTTTTTGGGATAAATGAAGCCTGAACAGCTAGTTGAAGGATATTCTTTCTTAGCCATTTCAAACGCTTTGATAGGCATTAGTTAAATTTTGGACTCGCAGTAGGAGTAAGACTAGTGAAAGAAGTTATATGTCTTCTAGTCATGAGAAAATATTTGCATTTCTTAGTTTCTGTTGTAGAAAGATTTTAGTCTTCGCTGTCTCCCCTATCTGCAAGGAGTGATAGAGTAATTTTTCTTGATGCAGGACTAAAGCAGAAGTACTCTTCGCTACTCAAGATTTTTTCTTCGTGCATCACACATCTTGTATCTGTTGTATGCAATGGAAGGTATATCGTTTTACACCAAGTTATAAGCCCAAGGGGCATCTGATAACTATTCTTGTAGCTGCAAATTGAAGCAAATGTCTGTCTCTGTGTTTTTCTTTAATATCTGTTGCATGCTTGATGCTCCGATGAACGGTCTTGGTGCGGCTGCCACTACCTCTGCAGCCTCATTTCTCATGCTCAAACTATATCAATTCCTGATAGTACGACTATTAGTGAATTTCGAATTCTACCGAAAAGGTTTTTTTTTTTTTTTTTTTAAGTTATCTGATATTGTGATGTGTCATTCCATCCTGGTGACTTTGTCTTGGCTTCTTTCTCACTTTTCTTTGTGACGTTATCATTGGTTAATATGAGAAATAGGAAACTTGTGGGTTCAGTCTAGATTAATAGCTAGAAGGACCCATACAAAGACGAGGAAAACTGTTAAGTGTAAAGTCATTACCAATTGTTATGAACTGAATAGGAGGTAATTAGAGAAAAGCACCTCAGGTTAGAGAAGTCGAGAGGTTGAAAGACTGAACTAGACTGGTAATGATGCAAGACATGTGGTTATTCTGTTTCTGCCATATCATGAGCCCGTTGTGCTGGAACTATTGGATTACATCCGTTATTGGTGGATGCCACAATATATAGTCAAAGAGGGGAAGTATTTCTGTAACCTTGTTTCTATCTTTGCTTTTAAGTACTTAGGCTCAATTATTAGTAGAGATGGAGAGATTGCCGATGATATGACCCATAGGATCCAAGTGGGGTGGCTCAAGTGGAGGAGAGCTACTGGTATACTGTGTGACAAGAGGGTACCCATAAAATTGAAGGAAAAATTCTATGGAATTGCCATCATACCAGCGATGCTTTATGAGACATAATGTTGGCCTATTAAGAAATAACATGTGAACAAGATGAGTGTAGCGGAAATGAGAATGTTGAGGTGGATGTGTGGTAAGACTAGACGAGATAGGATTATAAATGAATCGGTTCATGAGATGGTAGGTGTAGCACCCATAGAAGAGAAGTTGGGGAAAATAGGCTAAGATGGTTTGGGCATGTCTACCGTAGATTAGGAGATGTCGTAGTTAAGAGAGCGGATAAGATAGTTTTGGGTAGCAATGCTACGGGGAGGGGTAGACCTAAATTGACATTAGATGTTGTGGTGTGCAATGATATGAGTATGATAGGTTTGTGTGAACAAGTGGCCCTTGACAGAGCTTAATGGTATGATAGGTTTGTGGGAACAAGTGGCCTTTGACAGAGCTTAATGGGGAAAAAGGATTTATATAGCTGACCCCAAGTGATTGGGACATAAGGTTCGGTTTGGTTTGGTTTGGTTTGGTTATCTTGTATTCGTTTAGGTAATGTGAGAGTGCCATTAACTTTCTGATGTGGCGGTGAGCCATCATCATACGCGAACAATGTAAATCTTGTCTTTCCTATCTATATCGCTCTTTATTTGATAAGTTATCTTTAGTCTATTTATCATGGTTTCAGTGCAGTCAATGTGCTGCTGTTTAGTCTTTCAGTACCAATCTCTTACACAACCTGTTGTGGCCCACATGTACCAACTCCATTTTGCAACTACATGGTGTTTATTCTGTGCAGATTTCAGCCTCTATTCTTATTTCAGTGTAGTCTTATCCATTTGCACAATTTCATAGAGTCTATGTGCTGTTCGTTTATATTTGATTTGCTTTAGTCCTTGCTAGACAACAGGTTTCCCATTAACTAAGGAGGATTCTTTCATTGCACACTGCAGAGCACATGGCAAGTTGCTGAAGATCTGTTTGTTGATGTAATATTTCTTCTTTGTCCTTTCCGTGTGAAAGAAAAGAGTAGGAACATACAAAAAGAAAAAAGAAAGGGAAACTTTACCCTAAAAAATTCAATACGAGAATTCGTATGCTCATCTTTTTTTTTTTTTTTTCCTTTTTCCGCATGAAGTGTTTTGAGATAGTGGTGGTAGTTTAGTAGAGATACTTGGGATTCAATTAGCCTTACCTCATTCCGTTGTTTTATACTTGTGATTGTTTGTATTGACTTGGTTTAAGTGAGACACTGCTATTTCATGTGGACATGGTCTATACTCTCTATAGCCCTTTTTTTTAATTTGTTTTAGTATATTAGTTTCTACAATTCATCACTAGGGTTTTCTCAGTTAAGGAGATCCAAGTGACAATCTTCTGTTTTAAGATTGATCAGAAATGTTCATCCAGGAGTGGAATAAAACCAGCCAGTTGGATCCGTCTCGGTGCATTTTTTTTTTATAGATTTGGTGATTGGTCCACTTTAGAGATTTCACAAGCCCACAAGTTCACCTATTAGTTTTGTAAGCCCACAAGTCCACACGCGTAACCTAAACCCTAGGGTACCCTATGAAAGTGTCTGAAACCCTAAACTCCATGAAAATTCCTAAACCACTAAAACCCTATAATCGGAAAGTGCACCCGAATATCCTATGAAAGTGTCTAAACCCTAGGATACCCTACCCTATAATAGGAAAGTGCAATCCAAAAACCCTATGAAAGTCCCTAAATGCTAGGGTACCCTACCCTATAATATGAAAGTGCACCCTAAAACCCTATGAAAGTGCCTAAACTCTAGGGTACCCTACCCTAGTGAGTGGACTGGGCCTACTATGATCTTTTTAAATTGTACTTGACACCTTACAAAACTAATAGGTAGACTTGTGGGCTTATGAAATTCACAAATGGACCTAAGACCTATATTTTTTATTATGTTGCATTAGTCATGGAGAGAGTGACGGGTTGGCTAGTTTATTAAGCACAGATTGTCTTGTTCCGTGAATGCTCGTTCCGTCCCTCAACAAATCTATATGCAAGGTTGACAAACATTTCTTTACTTATCAGATGTGATACCTCTAATTGTGTTCACGTCTTTGGAGGTTTGGCAACTTGATGCCAATTGAACTGAATTTTTTGTCTGCGAACTTTGTGCAACTAGTCAACTAGCAGCTCAACATTAAGTGGGAATTGTTTCTGAAGAATTATTCTGTTGGCTGTATGTTGACTGTTAGCTTTATGTTGGTAGTTTCTGTTATCATTCGTTCCTGTTAAGCACTAACCTTGTCTGAAGCGTAAATGTTAAATTGTTTTGACGTACCCATGTCCAAAGATATTGTCTGAAGATGCCTTTAGATTAAGCTTAGAAGCTAATGAGACTACCCTCTGCTAAAAGTACTTACATAAAGCCTGTAGATCTTCAGATTGGCTTTGGAATAGGATTTTGTAAATTTTGATCTTGACTTAGTTTTGAATTCGTAAACTTTCAATTATCTCTATTATTCCACAATATTGGCACTTTCTGGAATGGGAGCTCTATTTTTGTCCCTGTTCTGTTTATTTAATTCTACTTGGTATGCATTTTTGTTACTTCTCGTCGCGGACTGCCAAAATGGGCTGCTAGATGCACTATTGAGTTGTTCAGATGAGTGGTATCTCCTGCCACCTCAAAGGCAGTACCTGATGGGACACATCTTTACTGATAATACACCTTATTTGGACAGTTCAAATTGAAAGTGGAGTTAAATAACATAAGGCTACAGATCCTTGCAATATACAGAAAGCGGATATTATTGCTAGTGATCACCTTCCACATTGTTTAAAGCTGCAGTGGTACAAGTGAAACTTACTTATGCACCATAACTCATATTGTCAGTACACTAATTAAAACAGGCTCATTGAATTCACTGGCTTTCTTTTGAGCAGCTTGTTTTTGTCACGGAAATTATTGGTTAGACGGTGACGTGGACAGCTAACCTAATTGTTTATTTGTTAACATCAATTCTAAGAGGTGCTAGAGGGCTCGTGAAAGTTGTGGTAAGGCTTAGGTTTTTAATCGTCGATTATTGCTGAGAGTAAGATGAGACCATTGTCTTGATCTCAACAATGATGAGATAACATTTGCGTTTAAGAAAAGAATTCAAAGAATCCGTTGTTTATTATATGAGATGAAATTCATCTTCAGGATATGATTATTGTGAGACTAGAGCAATTGGTCCTCTGAGGCAATCTAAGAGCTCAAATGATGCTTGTGTGCCGTCTTTGTGCTTTAGTATGCTGAAGTTCTTGATGTAATGTTATTAGTTAGCTTAGTGTTACGTGCTTGTGTTGACTCTAATTTTTTTTTGAAAATCCATTCCTATGTTTTTGTTTAAAAATGTTTGATCCTTGTAGTTGTAGCACTTTGCAGGGGGGTTTTGAGTTGCCAACTCGCCTGGCAGTGGCTGCTGCTGATTGCACTTTAGCTCTCACTACAGCTTTGACAAAAAAAGATCTATTTTCCAATGGTTCAGATGAAAAGCCTAAACAATCGAATTCAAGTTTATCAAGCCTTCCAACTACCTGGGTGCCTGGAGAAAAGAGAGTGAAACCAGCTAGTAGATGTCCTGAAGTCTCAATGGAGATGAAGTTATTGCTTTGGGATCATTTAGATGAACTTATTATTCTTGTGCAGAAACTCATTGCTGTATGTTACAAAATTCTCTACTAGATCTTTGATTTGATTACCCTTTTCTATTTGTCATTGGTTGCTCCAACTACACGGTTTTGTATATAAGCTTGAAGGCATCTCATAAACCAGCCCTTGGGGTTGAGTGTTACCAAACACTGGATAGCATGGTGTATTTAGACTTGATGGTGGAACCGTGAACAATTTTAATCCTATCAGTGCTATCACCCACCTACTTTAACTTCAAAGTTTTGCTTGGTAATCTTTCAATTTTGCTTGGGACCATGTTTTTTTTGCCGAATGCTCTCTGAACAATGGTGATGACAATGGTTAAACCTTGGGCACCAAGCTCCATTGGCTCCCTTAATGAAGGGATGGAGTTACTTTACGCGAGTTATGAGGGTGGAGAAATTGGCCTCACTGCTTTGGCCAATTCAATTGTGGACGTTCCCTAGGCTATGGATTTTCTGGACATGTGAATCAAGTCTGTGCTCTGCGGAATAGAAGCTGGAGGTAGTATATCGTTTGACATTCCTGTGTTCGATCTTCTGGCGCAACAGGGTTTTTTTTTTTTTTTTTCCTCCGAATAGCCTTGGGTCCTCATGGACATAACAAGGCTGTCTTTTTGTGAAAGTCAGATAGGATGCCTGTTCCTCTATTTCATAAAACCTCCAATCTGATCAGAAGTAAACTAATTCTGTTTCCTGTTATTTCATGGACCTTATGGTTTCATTTTTTAAAAAGCACCTTGTTTATTTCATTATGTTTTTGCTGAGGTGTTCTATGTCTTCTCTAACAAGCACCGCCATCTATAGTTCTAGAGATGTTTTCCTGTTTTATCTTTGGGTGCTTATAAACTTGCATCAGTAGATTGTTATTGATGCTTGGACGGTTTATAATTGTATAACAAATGGTTGCTGGCGTGCTGCACAAAACAAGTTATTAGAATTACAAGATACCCAATCAGAAATGTCAGGAAATTCCCCTGCTCTTGAAGGATACCCTCAGCGTAGAAAAACATACACTAGGGTGTATGTGCGACGCTTTTAGATCGCGGGCTGTGACAGAAGAAGAAAACTAATTTTCCAGTATCAACGATCTGTGTGAATTAATAAAATAAAGTGGAAGAACTCTATGCACTATGGCAGAATATGAAAATCTACCATAGAAAGTACATACACAGGATATTGCGGTTTGAATTCAATAATGCATGTTACTTGCTGCATAACTTGATTTCTTTTCCTGTTGAGCTAGTTGAAGCTCGAATATCTCAAATAACAGTTTTGTTTTCATCATGGTAAGCAGTGGAGCAGAAAAAGCTGGTCTTTACATGCTGAAGGATTGGACAGAGTGCTCAAGTGGTTGCAGGGCATAAAAGGGAGCTATGCGCACGTTCAAAATGAGGCTGGTGTTACTTCTATAACATATTAAATCATTTCATGTCCCCATACGTTTTAATTCCTCTCCGTAAGTATTTGTGTTTTTTTGACATGTAAGGCAGGGTCACACATGCTGAATACTGGAGTTTTACTTCTCTCTTCTTGTTGGAAATATTATGGCATGTTGATGCACTTGGAAGACTACCAAAGTTCTCGGCACTACAAAGAATTATTGGACCAATACCTGTCTGGGATTCAGGTTAAGTTTACCTTTACCCATATTCTCAGCATTTTTCCAGCCAAGTAATTCCTGTTTGTATGATATGTTTAGAAGGCACACGCCGAGGCCAAAATTTCATGTCAAAACCAATAACTATGGTCATGACCTACTGAGGTCCAACATGATTCCATGACTCGTGCCCAAGCATGTCTGATCTCCCTTATCATGCCTGTGAAGATTTGACTGGCTTATTTATTGTGTTCCTTTGTGTGGACATAGTCGTCAGGTGTCAATGTGGTTCTTGGGAAGGATCCCACAAAAAATGTGGTTACATATATGATTAGTGCTGTGGCATAGTATCTGACGTTGAAGGCTAAACACATACATGGTGACATGGTATCTTTGTTCAGCTGCGTCATGAAATCTAGCTTTCCAATGAGACTTGAAGCATTTCAATGTGGTTAACTTCTTCCAGCAACTTATTGTATACATTCAGATGGCATTGTGCATCCTTTTTAGATGATGACCAACACTGGGTGATGATTTACTGGAGGACTGTCATGGGGGTACATTTTGTTAAAAAGATTAGCTCTTCTTGAATGTAGTTCATCTGAATAGCACATTAAGGGAAAATCAAACATTGGCACTGAGCTACTTATCGGGTTCTGAGTTTCTTGTAGACAACATAATAAAATAGTGTGACATATGATTTTTCTTTCACTTGACGTCCTAGATGAGGCAATGAGGTTTCAATAAATATGATCGCACGTGTACTTTGATTCTGTTGGAGTTCAGGTCCTAATAAACCTCGTATGCAGTTTTATGCAGAGAACCACACTGAAGAGTATACTGAGAATAAGGATAGTGGAATAGAGACGATAAAGTTTTTCTTAAATTGTCTATCCCTGCTCTTGGGGCATTTGGACGGCAAGCGATTTGAAAACACGTTGTCAGAAGATGGGTTGCGGATATCTCGCATTCTCATATCCCAGGTAGATGTCTCGTGTTCTCATATCACAAGTTTACCTCTTTAAGATTACTTTGTCCTCTTGCTCTTTGTCCCTTTAAAAATTCTCATTTTCTGCTTGCATTTGTGCAATCATTAAGTTAATATCATTGAAACTAGGAAATAACATATAGTTGAAAGTTAAGATTTGCACGGTTACATCACCTAAATTTGCTTCTTGTCTAGAATATATATTTTCCAACTGCTGAACTTGCAGAGGCACTATATTATGGTTGTATTCCTTTCTTTCAAAGTTCTAGTGTGCTTCTTGATTCTGATAAAAAGAAGTGTGCTTCTTCATGATGTGAACTTAAGTGCTCATGAGTGTCTGTTTATTGTTTATGCCCTTTGTTTATAGTACGCTTGCTTCAATTGTCCATTCTGTAGAACTCCTGTGCAAAAATTCTGCTCAATTTTCTTTGCTACAAACTTACGTCTGCAAAAATCACCACTTAACTAACCACAAACAGAAACTTATCTCAATTAAGTTAGCGATGCTGATTCTTCAAAAGAAGGTAAACAATTAAAAATATTTTGTGGGTTCGTTAATCAATCAGAGAATGGCAGATCTTCCTTCTTGTAAGAGGAAGGGGAAAAGGAAAGAGTTTGCAAATTTTAACCATGAAGCACTTTAAAGTATTTAGGAGGAGCATTTCAAAAGGGCAAGGCTAATCGTCGAGAAACTAATTATAGAGGAAAAAGGCTACGAAGAAAGGTGGTTTATGGTAGTCCAAAATTGACTTGCTGCCAAATAGCATGATTTTGAATCATGGTTGCGAGTCATACAATATCCACATCATAGGCATTGATTCATTTGCCTTCATCGTAGGGTGATATTAGATGTATGCTTCCGAGTGGAAGGGGATATCAAATTAAATATTGTTGAGCTTGTTCCACATGGGTTAATTTAATTATAATCTCCAAACCTAGTATATGAGCTTGGACGACCTTTCCACTCACTGCCAATTGGTTTTGAGTTGAATGCTTTAACATGGTATTGGAGCTGGGCTTTTGTGCCTTAAGCTCACCTTCTTTTTTAGTTCGTTACGATCCCGTTGTGGGAGTGTTGGAGCGGGCCAGGGGTTGCACTTGTGGGGGAGTGTTGGAGCTTGTCCCACATTGGTTAATTATAATCTCCAAAAGTAGTATGAGCCTGGGCGGCATGTTCTCATCACAAGTCAAATGGTGAATCATAAGATCATTATGCCGTTGTGGCACCGTTTGTACTTGTGAGCACAGAGTGATTAAATGGTGTTTGTATATTTGCTATTTCGTTGAAGATTTTCATTTTTTCACTGTTTGGAATTCCCCCCGGAATACTTTCCCTTGTCTTATCTGATACGGACATATTGTAAATTAGAAGAACGCTTTACGAGCTGATGCCCCACCCGTCAAGTGCTGTTATATTCCTTATTGGAAAAGCGTCTACCATTTTGTGTAACATTGATTATAGAATCGTTAAAGTACACATGAAACAGTGTCGTCCAGTTTGTACAAGCTTAATTTGATAGCACTATATGCTGGTTTAACATTTCTGTCTGAAAGTGAATGACACCAGTTTCCCTGGCTCCATCTGTAACTGTTTAGTCAGTGTGGATTGATTTGCTCAGAATGAGTTTCCTTTGTTGCCTTGAGTGGTTATGGACCAGGTTTCTCTTAACTGTCTTCAGAAGTGAGGTTTCTTCTACTTATCTGAGATAGGTTGATTGTTAAGAAGTAGCTATGAGCTACAACACTAGAATGTAAATAACTTGTGGAGAATGAACTGCCATTGTACTTCAATCCTATAGTTTGGTTTTGGATCTGATCTTAACATTTTTATTTGGGGCAATTGTATGCTTTGTATTAATAATCACGTGCTGGCTCTTTTTAAGCTTCACTGTGCCGATGCGGAGGTGATTGATGGGGCGGTTTGCCTCTTAAAGGCAGTCATCTTTAGATCCAATTATTCTTTGGCTGGGAGCAGTTCCACCGACACTAGAGAGATGGATGCTGTGCTACCATTGCTACTAAACCTTCTAGATGAACGTGATGGAACAGCCAGGGCTGTCGTTATACTCATTGCAGAATACTGCTCCATGTATGTCTAATTTTTTTCACCATTTCACTATTGAGTTAAATCTTCATGTTCTAATCTTCTATCCAAGTTTAAACCTGACTAAGTGATTGCTAATTGTTGATTCACCAGAAGCACAGATAGCCGGTGCCTTCAAGAAGTTTTAGACCGTCTCGCTTCTGGAGATGTTGTAAAGAGGAGGAATGCTGTTGATGTTATGTCAGAACTTTTTCGTATATCTCCACATCTAGTGCATGTACGGTCAATGTTTCTTTTGCTGGTAGTTAGCTCTTTGATAATCCTTGTCCTCATTCCCTTGGCTGTTCAGATTTTTGGCAGGCAAGATATAGCAAGCCACTTGTTGGAGTGCCTTGGAGATGAAGAATCCATAGTTCGGACACAAGCAGCAAATTTGATCCCAATGATGGGTTAGTTTTAAATTTGATGATAGCATCTTCAAAACAAAATGCTTGTGGTGAAGTATTTCACCAGTGTACTTATGCCAAGAATGTTATGCTTGGTCATTGTTATCATTTACCAAAGGTCGCTAAATTCTAAAGCGATGTTTTTGCAGCATTTGGTCTTTAACTCTAGGGACTAGGGTGGGGTCAAAGGGTAGAAAGTGCGAATAAAGGTAAAGAAAAAGGTTGAAGCTGGTAGGCATTACATGCGAGTCTTTGAAGTTTTGACTATTGGACCTGGACCTAGAATTACATTAATTCCAACGAGAGCTATAAAACTGCAATTAATTACTGTATCTGACACATGTCTAATAGATACGAAGACTTTGTTGGTTGTGTAAGGGCTCTTGAGACTCCAAATCTAAATAGGGTTGCACTTGCAACTCTAAAGTTGAAAACAAAAGATTGGCGCTTAGCAAACTACCGTTAATTTTAAAATCAGACAACCAAAATGATACTAAAGGGAAAACTACTTTTTGCTTCCAAATGTTGGGCAAATTCGTTTTTTGACATCTTGTAGTTTTATAAAGTAATGTGTAACACTTACACTGCTTCACCATGTCTGACGAATCTGGGTGAAACTGTTAAGTTTTTGCATGACACATATATGGATAGGCAGAAATTGAATTCTATCAGTGAAAATTTGATTACCCACAAGTCTTTTTTTCATAATTTTTGTTTGAATTTTCTTTTTTAATTTACATCTTGGGTCTGGCTAGAAGATTATTTGATCTTGGAAAAGTTTGATGTCCATGTAAAGAAAATTGTTTAGTGCCAATTTAAAGTCTGTTGTCGGGTTTATTGTGTTTTTACCCTTATTGTACGTTGACTTGATGATGTTAAAACTTAGCAAGATCTAAGATGCACGGACACTTAAAAGAAGGGGATGTTGTCCATGTCTGACACTCCTTGGGCACTTGTCTGATGCTCGTTTCCGTGTCTCCATAATTATTAGGAAGTAAAAATCTTAATTTGGACATATGTCCGACACTCTATCTGCAACTTGTCCGCCATTTCTTTGCCTTTTGTGACACTTAGAAATAAATATGCGATCAACACTATTTTGACACTTGCTAACATGTGACTATCAAAGATATCGTAATTTGACACATTACTGTGATATACAAAGTTGGAAAAGTAGTAATTCTTACAATTTATCATACTTATCTATTCTATAACTTAGCTTTACTTTATTGAAGGATTTCTTGAGTCCCATGTCAACTAGAACTTATCTATTCTATAACTTATTGTACATAACAATATATTTGTACAGATTTGATTGAACGTATCCTGAACGGGACCGTGTCCTACATCATAGGGAAATAACATAGTCGCGTGTGCGTGTCAAGCTTATCTGTGTCTTGTGTCCGTATCTAATAATTTCTCCTGTTGCCACTATTATTGTCACATAAGCATGCAATTTTAGTTTCGGCTCTATGACAAGGGGTTGTGTAAAACACGAAGTGTCAGACTTGAGTCAAATATGGCATAGCAATATGGTGCTGAAGGTGATTTCTCCCACATATTGGCAAATATGAGGAATTTACCTCATCTTCTCACTTGTTCCATAGTAATTGATCCTCCCAATATGCTAAGTGGTAATAATCTGCTTCTTTGTGGGTGACCATGAATGCTATATTGATTGTATCCCCCAAAAAACCGATGAAACAAACTAACAATGGACTTCTCTTACTTATACTTCCCGGGCATGCATAGCTCCCTTGTCCTATGAGCACTGGGTGATCATTTACAAATCCCTGGGATGTTCCCAATGGGGATTTATGTAGACTTGGGTCCTTCAATTCGTGACATTAAGATGCTGAGCGTCTAGTCTTCGCTTTTGGGTTAAATAGGATTTCCACATTTGCAGCAGCAGAAAGTCATTATTCTAGCTAGTCTCTGTCACAGCATCAAGTTTTTGTTATTGAGCTTGTGATTTTGGTGTGATTAGCCATACTCAGCTTTATTCCTTTCCAGCTATAAACAAACTTACTGTTGCTATGTTAACAAATGCAGGTCAGTTCAGGCATATACTGATTTTCAGTTTGTTTCCTGATATACTTAAATTTACTGTAATTTGTAGAGGTACGCTCTAATGTGGAAGCAGAGAAGGGCCACAACCTTTATCAAACCCGAACAAATTAGGAAACTAGGATATGTAGTAAACCTAAACAACTCAAATTTAAACTTACCAAGACTCATATTTTAAGCTTAACTCAAAAAGAAGCTAAACTGGAAGTACTAAAATACATAATATTGCACTCCGGTAACTAATTGTGTGCACACTGGGCAGATTTCCATTTTGTTCAGTCTCGGGAGAAAGGAATTGTAAGGATTTTTTTTGGATTTGTTATTTGTTATTTGAACAGAATGACTCTTTTGACCATGGTACTTTTTGTAAATGGATTTTTTTGTTTCTTCTTGCAGACCCTTCCTTGGTTTTGCCTGCTTTAGTCGGTCTTCTTTATTCATCAGACGAAGTATTGCAGTCATCTGCTAGTAACACATTTGTCGCCGTGCTCAAATATCATAATAAAAACTTTGAAGTTTTATGTATGTTGTTCAACTGTCTTAGGTATATTCTAGTTCACCTTTTAGTTCTTTCTTCATATTTGTTTTGGGTTTTCTTGAACCCTTGCACTACCATTATTGGGCTTAGAAAACTTCAAAGGGTCAATTTTGTTTGTACATGCTTTGTTTCTGGAAACTTTGGAGTAGTGCTAGCTATTTTGGTTCTGAAGTTTAATACATATGGCAACAGTTTTACTTGTGTAACCTATAGTTATACATTTTGCAGCGACCTCTGTCAAAACCCGGATCTTCCAGAAGCTTCAGGTGATGTAGCAAAAGCTATATCTTTCCTGTTTTAATCTTGGAATTGTTCATGACATGCTGTAGCATCCTTGTTCATACATATTTGTTTACAAATTTAGAAAATTGTCCGAGAGAAGTTATTTTATCGTGAAAGTACTATAAAATATCCAAAAATTCAGTAATGGACATTATTATCCATAAACCCTCTTCTTGGCTGCCCCTGTCTTATTTTTGGGGAATACCATCTGCCATGTATGTACTTTACTACCATACTTAAGTAGAAAATGTTTTTACTTGCATTATTTTGGTAGCTATCAAACTTTTTGATCGACATGCATATAGCCCAAAAATTCTGTTGAAGCCACGTACTTTTTTACCCCTCATGATTGGGGGCCTATTGATTGACCTTATTCTTCGGCAATCGTGCATACTACCATACTTAAGTAGAAAATGTTTTTACTAGTATTATTTTGGTAACAATCAAACTTTTTGATTGACATGCATATAGCCCAAAACTTCTGTTGAAGCCATGTACTTTTTTACCCCTCATGATTGGGGGCCTATTGATTGACTTTATTCTTCGGCAATCGTGCATAAAGTCATGGTGAAATTTGGCTCACCAAATGGCTAGTATAAATGCTGGATTACTATCTTCTCCAGCTGCTACTCCATAGCAAATCCAAGATAATGGACCTGAGGAATGTGGATTGTTGAGATGCAATTACTCATCTCGATCGTAAATATTAGATTTAGTCGCACAATGTACTTATGTTGAGATATAAGCGTTTGTACATTGATATGTGATGATTGGAATCTCAGAACATCCATTCCCCATACCAAATGCTTTCAACAATATGAAAGCACTTTTGCAATCAATTGTTAGTTCATAGGATATGGTTTTTAAGATACCTTATATTGAATTGTTTTTCTATGTTATCTTTTTGTTCCTTAATTTAGGTTTCACCTTCTTTCGCATAATTTAGATGTTTTTACTTTGCACCTTGTAGGAGGGTCAAAGTTGGATGTTGATATCGTGCTCAAGCTGATTCCACAGTGGTCAGACAGTGTATGCTTTGTTATTTAGTAAATTTTTTAACGGTCTTGCATACCTCTGCCCACTTGGTGGAGGATAATATGCTAATAATTCCAAACAAGTTTGGATATCAATACGCATTTCCCGATATTATTACACTTTCACAAATATCAATACACATTTTTCGGATATTAATGCACCTTTTACCTATTATCCTACACCTTTTGGGCAGAGGTTAGAATAATCCAATTTTTAATTTGTTTTGGTGATAAGTAACATTTTCGAGGTGGTTGTTTCATGGCTATTGAGTCCTTTATTGTGCTGTCTTTGCTCATGTCCTTATCGCCAGAGTTCTTTGTTTCTATACTCATGTGGAATGTCCATGAGTACTGTGGGGTTGTCGATCAAGATCGGTTAACCTCTCTTGAGCCTCCTGGTTCAGCAGCTGGGTTCGCCCAGACCGGTCGGAAACCGAAAAGGCCCTCCGCTGGGCTAGTCAGAAAGTTGTAGGAGGAAGATGAAAGCACTAGGGTTGGAGAGGTGAAGAGTGCGTACCATTGTAGGGTTTCATCCTTACCTTTATATAGACATCTTTGGCTTGCTCTCCAAGCCAACGCATGCCAAGCACGCTCGGTAACTGCCTTGGGCCTATGTTACACCTAACATTTTGGATAAGGTAGTTGTCGGGAATGTGCGTGAGCTGTCACCCATGTGTGCTCGTGCCATAACCGTTCCACCTGACGTCACACTTGACGTACTGGATAAGGAAGTTAAACACGTGGGCGAGCTGACACGTATGAGTTGGCCGAACCACCGTGTCCTAACCAAATGGCCGAACCACAGAGAGGAGCGTCGACCTCGGTTTGAGTTGGCTGAACCATAATGTCCGAACCATAGAGAGGAGCCTCGACGTCAATGAGTTGGGCGAACCATAATGTCTGAACCAAAGAGAGAGTCAATCCTTAGAATGAGTTGGCTATTCGGATCTGCTTGTCCAAACACAGTTTGTGCCTAACCAAACCCGATCGAATCTAGCAACCTGGTCAATGCCTCGATCGGATCAAACAAAATCGAGGGGTTTAACCCGGCCTTCAGCCGAACGTAGTGACTGTGGCCGAACTAGCATATTGGGCCCACTACAAGTACTTACATGGTTGTGGCTCATAAGAACCAACATGCACGCGGTTGCTTCCTTCTAAGGTGGAATGCTCATAATAACTTGTGCCATGTCGACCTCCATAACGACAGACCATTCCAATGGTAGCTGGTGTCTAGACATCCATCACATAGCATCCAAGAGAACTCCGCAGGGCGTCAACGACTCAACCTTAGCATCACCATGGTACAAATCAGTGAGCTCACACGCAGAAATATCCCAAGTAAAAGAGTCAGCTCAGCTAAAGATTGACACTGCGAGAATCTTTGTGTGGCTTCTAGGTTAGAGAGCCTGGTAATGCAGCCTCCTGTACGTGCATTATCTAGGTTCAGCATGACTGGGAGAGAGGCCACACTGACTTGAATCCTATACCAAGTTTTACCTTCACTAAGTTGATGTGACGAAAATGATTACCCGTGTTGGTAGGCAAGGCCCTCGTTCCCATCCCCTCCAACAGATAGAGAGCTTTCCCACTTTACATGGACAAACCACCCCCCACCCACCCACACACACACACACACAAACACACTCTCAGAGTGTGGGTGCTTCTGTCTCTTCCCCAATCCACCTCCGGTCTCACGGCACGGAATGCAGATTCTTCTCTGCATTTGCTCTGAATCCAATGACTTGGAAGAGATTGATTAGAGCCAGTAGATTGTAGATATGTACTCCCTGTACTTGGATTCTTCAAATCCCCTAGAATACCTGTGCCATTGGGTATGACGTGGGTTGGTCTATGAGATGTGTTTGACATTCGTAAATTGTAGCCAAATGGATGTTTGGATCCTTTACTAGCAGAACAATGTTTGACGGAGAAGTTCACATTGGTAGACAAGGAATATTTTTACTGAACGCTAGAAATATCTTTTACCTAAATCTAATTAATTTCAACTACATCAATAATTGAGCATTCTATAATAGCAGAACATTATGCCATGTATCAGTATTAGATGTTCATTTCATGTTCAGGCCATATCCAATATTTGGAAGCATATCCATGTATCCTCCGCTTAAGGGTTTAGGGAGATTTTACGTCGGGGCAGACATCTGCAGCTGATATTCATACTGGAGTTCATTATCATAGTTTGTGCATATGACATATATTCTCTTTTAGTATTTAATTTGAGGAACTCTAAAGCGTAAAAAATTAGTTTGTTGGTGCATAGTTCTTTGGAAAATAGATATGAGTGCTGAAAAACATTTACATTGTTTGGCCCCTTTCGTAACTGCGACTAATCCCTACATGGTAATCAGGATCTTAGGGGAGGTCTTTTGCTGTAGTTGATCTGTCTGCATTATTCCCCCTTTGCATAGACATTCATATAGATAGACATATGTGTATGTATATGCTTGGGTTGTTTTATCTCCACGTGCAAGATGAGGCTGCCTGTGAAGTAGTTTTGAAAAGCTTGATGTACATTCTTTGCCCCCTCAGCTCCAATCTGAGCTTCGGAATCTTGGTGCCCTACGTTGGGGCTTGTCTCGACAATTCTTTTCCAATAACTAGAATCTGAGTGGAAAAAGATGTTTTGCTGTTTTGTTTAGGTGAAATCTATTAGTGTTTAGGACATTGTAAATGTTATTAATATGTTATATACATTTGTTTGTGGATATGTGTATCATACCAAATTGTCTGTTTGAGCTTTTTAGTCTATAGCTGTGCCAATCTCGTGCAGTTGTCTCATGCATGTGTATGGGTAATGAATTGACTCAAGGCTAACTGTCCTTAAAGTTTGTTTATGACTTTCTGGACGTCCTTGATTGCAATTGCGGTTAATCTTTTCAAGAGCTTCTATTTTGTTTTTTACTAGATTTTTGAATCTCTGCAATGGTGTAGGTTGAAGACTGGAACTTGTTGGTTGTACCCTTGATTGACAAGTTGTTTGCGGAGCCATCAAATCCCATAATTGTTAAGTTCCTAAGTTATATTAGTGAACAGTTGGCAGATGCTGCAGATATAGTCTTTCACCAGATTCTGTTGCGTACAAGACAGCTGGATGAGTGAGTAAATTCTCTTTATTTTATTGCATATGAAACTCTTGACTGTTAATATCTCATGATTCTCACGTAAATCCCATCTGTTATCTTGCTGGTTTAAATCCTGTAATCAAATTCATATACTACTGTTAGATGTAATGGTGCATTAAAAAGTTTTCCATGAACACGAAATGCAGACTTCCTATATGCGGTTTTCTAGAGTTGGTAAAGAATACTTCATAGGGGTTATTGTAACTAAAGTTAGATTTCTGAAATTGTGGCTTCATAAACAAGCCCAACTACTAGCCAAGTCGTCAGTGTCTTTCCTTTCCCCCCACCCCTGTTGTGAAGCAATATTCGGCATGGGTGAGTTTTCAGATCCCTCAAAATGGCCCTGATGTTACGAACCAATTACTCTCAGAGTATAGGCTTGAGAGAAATTTGACTTTCGTCAACAAGCTATTTGTTTCAGACTCCAAGTCATGAATGTGTTCCTGATGACCCTAATGTATTAGAGAAGGTGCCTGGATCTGAACTTGATGAAATGATATTTCCTGCAACATTTCCTCACACAGTTGATGATTGATAGTTTCTGAAGAAAATGGTTAGGAAATATCAAGGAGCAATCTGGTTATCTTTGGATGTGCAACATTCTCCTTTTTTTTCCTTTTCTCTTTACTGATGAGAAACCCCTTGTCACATTGCCGGTGGCCTAAAGTTGTTGAACAGAAGACCTCCACTAGGTGTGCTCTCTTACCCCTTGGGATTGCAACATGGCTCTTTTTAACTTATGTAGGCCTACCTTAAATGGACGGATGCTAGAATATAAGCCTAGGACATCGAAGTTTTCTCATCTCCCTTGGTATAATGGTGTTATCTTTTTTTCATGCAACAAGCTATGCAACTATGAGAAAGCTACCAAATAATAGATAAGCATCCAACTTAAAAGTAATTGGCAACTTGTTGAGAGGCCCCCACCCAGGCTCATGTACGAGTTTTGGAGGGTATAATTAACCACTATGGGACAAGCTCTGACAAGATTGAATATTCTTTCTGAAGAACTTTTGAATGCAAAAGGAAAGAAATAGTTTACTTAAAGAAAAATATTCTGGGAGCATATTTTTGTGCCAAAGAGAAGCTGATGGATTGGCTATCAATACGCTACAAGATACATGGACGCTTTCAATTATTTTTTTCAATCATGATTTACTACATGTTCTAAATTTTGGTGGAATGCAAATCATGGATGCTCTGATGGTGCTGTTTTCGTATTCGTCTTCCTTTGTTTGTCCTCTCCTTCCAAGCCCTTACCTGCCCTACTGAAGCTGGAGAGGTGGGTAAAACCATGGTTAAGGAATGTTGCATATTCAGTTGCTTGTTTATACTATTTTCCTTGTATAAGAACTGCACCCTGGTAGATTTTTCCTATACATATGTGAATCATTTCATCACGTCACAATTGATTACATTAGTTATCCTAATGAGTATAGTTACTGATCAATTAAGAAAAGGCATTTTCAACTCCCTCATGATGATCACCATTACTGTTTCTTGTAAGTGTGATTGATGGAATCATCTTCTACAGATGGAAAAGTCATGACTCTGAAATCGACAATCCTGTGAAACTGGCGCATTCTCTCTTTGATCGCCTCTGCCCTTTACTTATTATCAGGCTGCTTCCACTAAGGGTTTTTAATAATCTCAACTCTTCATTGATGTATGGTGTTCTTCGGGACCAAGGTATGGTGCTTGATGTGTATGCCTCAGATAGTTCTTTGTTCCTTTCTTTTCTCTTCTTTTGTTTCGGTTTCTTCTTCGTTCTTTGCAAGTCCAGATCCCTGTCTGCTATTTTTAGTTCGTAGCGCTTGTGGAATTTGTCTCAGCCCCATTGTTGACCTCACATTTCTGGTGCACTTTTCATCTGCCGGCTTACTATTCATGTTTTCAGCAATAGGGAGTATTTTCTTATTCGTATTAGTGCTTTAGAGTGGTCTACTTAAGACAGCCTCGTTCACATCTCATGAAGCTGTGCTGTTTTCTATGCATCTGATGATAATTGATATGATGTTAGTAAATATAAGTTCTTCTTGGTTTCGATTCATAGTTGTTTTGAGTGAGCTCATGGACACGTGGTGCCTGTCAGAGTATTGGCTGGCTTGAAAGGTGGCATGTAAGGTGTTTGTGTATGGCCATTTAATTTGGATGCATATCATAATGCCTCACTTCATGCATAAACTTGAGAAGTAAAAAGTCTTCCACTTTGACTTTTTCAAGGTTTGGTGCATTTTTGGATGTCTGAAATTGAAAAAATATGCACAAGCTAAACAGGACGGGGGCGTTGGGTGTGATCATTTCGTTCTTCTGCTATTTCTTATATCGGTCATTAATGACATAGCTGATCACAATTTTCGTTTGAAGCTATGGGATTTATGTGGCTTTGGCTCACGGACGTCTCATGACTCATGGCACCTTTCCTAGATTTTTTGCTTACTTTTCTTTTGTTTTTTGGAAATCCTAATGCAGGATATTTTGACATAAATGATCCTGAATGTGTTGCTGGAATCCTTTTAAACAGGTTGCTTCACTACCAAAACAATCATCAAGCCTTTTTCACACTTACCCATTTTCTGATAAAGTTCTGAATGAAGAGCTGATATTCCCTCTTCTATTGGTTTCAGGGCATTTAATAATTTGGAGTTTGATGATGTTCTGAAACTTGCAGCTGAACTCTCTGGGCGGATTCATCCGCAGGTATATAGCAATGCGACTTTTTGTCCTTACATGCAAGCATTTTACTATTGTTCAGCCTTTTCTTTTTGGTTGCAAAAGTTCAAACTACCAGCATGGCAGCATGTAGCAAGTGAAGGGCGTAGTATCTTGTCTATTTAAGCTATTTAAAAGTTGGAAAACCAGAGGAAAGAATGAACAGAAGAAATTCATTGGCCGATACGATTTTTAAGTAGATGCTTTTAGTGCATGAAATTTATTGGGCTAATGCCCTTAGGTTCTTACAATACTTAGAGTGCTCTTAACTTTTTATTGGTCTGATGACTTCATAATATTGAGCCTGAAAGTAAGAGTAGTTCAAGACCAACAAGCTTTGCCAATGACGTTTGGGCAATGCATTCATTGTATTTTATTGTAGCTGTTAAGATTTTGTTCAAGAAAACAGCTGTGAATACATGGAAGAACACAAGTGGTATTTTTCGTTCATGTACTTCTACGCAAACTTGTTTTTTACTTACTCAGTTCTTTAGTTTGTAAGTCTACTTGATAGCATTTTCTGATAAAGACAGTTTGCCCAAATTTGTTCTGTAGTTTTCAACTTTTCTATGAAGCATGGGTAGTTTTAAATTCCAGTCATACCTGGTACTTTGCATGGTAGCTCTAACTATGTCCAGGTAAACCTGTACTGAAGTTTTTTTATGACTTTGCTGTACCCCAAAAAGTATCCAAGACATACTAAGCTATACCAAACACTGAGATGAACTAAGTTGATTAGACTTCCTTTTTCAATGTTTAGCATGATTGTAGAACAAAGATTTCAGTCTATAGGTTCTTTTGTATAATGTCATTAAACTCTGATGTATCTTAAGTTTATCATTAGACTGTTATTTGATCTTGGATTATTCAAGTCATTCATCTTTTTTCTTTGTTTGAAGTGTAACGATTACATAATATTTTGTTCAACATCATAAAAAACTCACCTGTTTAGTTGTAGGACTTGTAGCCCAGCCATACCCATACAATGCATTTATTTGGTTTCGTCATATCAACATTTTCGATACCTGTACTCGTACCTGCACATGTGCTTCTTAGGAGTACAGTAAACTGGTGTGGCGGTGTTAAGCACCTTCTTTTGTATGACTTTGTGTCCGGCCTAATGGACCAACTAATCTTGGGAACCAATCCCCACCATTCACAAGTGAGGCTGACGGAGGAATTAATATCACGCAGGTGGGATGCTGGGAGTCAAACCCTAGACCAAAGGCTCTTGGTTGCCAGGTGACCAACTGTGCCAACCTGTGGTGCATAAACTTTGTTTTACCTTGATAACTTGAGACCAACCTAGCTTGCAAGATCAACGACCAGTTAGTGCCCAGAATTAACTTCAATGCCAAAGTCTCAACACAACTACTTAAAAAGAGAAGGAAAATATAGAGCTCTTTGGCGGAAAGTAATTGTGTACCTTTCTAGGGTTTGGTCCAAGTAATCGTGTGCTAGACACATGCCTGGTGAGGCTCTTGGTTATTTTTTATTTTCACAAACTGATCTGAAGTCTTCACTCTACTATTCTGTTAAGCAAAGATGTTCCTTTCTAAATCTGTTCTGCAAAACTTCCATGACTTATGAAGTGTCATGTATTCCTAGTCATTTTTATTTCCATCTTTGCAATCTAACCTTCCTGCATTTTGTGATTTTTGCAGGTACTACTTCCAATCATTGCCTCACAGTTGGAAGATGCAGCAAATGCTCGTGAAATACTAAAAATAAAAGCTTGTTTGTTTGCATTATGCACATCATTTGTGGTAATCTCGGTCATTAACTCTCAGTTGTCTTGATTTTCAGTCCCACTTGGGAATTTAGTTTCTTATATCTGGCATCAGTTACTTGGCATTCAAAGCTTAGCAGTTTCTTCTGGTATACAGATTAGAGGCAGGGATTCAATTGTGCATCCAGCTATGCTTAAAATTAGGAACACTATAGAAACTATCCTGTTGTGGCCTTCACTCGATGGAGATGAAGGTACTCCCTCCGTCCCTCTGATTGTTAGTCTTCTTTCCAAAGTCAGGGTATAGAAGTTTTAGTATCCAAAACTGTCAGTTACAAAATGGTTTTGATATTCTCTAAAGTGAAAAGGGGCGATCCATTTAAGTAATGCCTTCGAAGTACCTAATGTTATTGTTAAATGTCTCCTTAAGAAGCGGAAACTCCCGAAAGGGAGGAAGATTATGGGATAGAGGGCGCAATTAGTTTGCTTTCCAAAATTTGCTGATCCCCTCGTTGCTCCTAAACCTGACAGCTGCAAGTATCTTTTTCCATTTCAGTTTCCAAAGCCCAACATGGGTGCATTGATTGCCTTGCATTGATGATATGTACTGAACTGCAAGATCCCGAATTATTCAGGGATTTGACCATAAAGAAATCAAGTCTCGTCAGAACTCCCAGCTGGTCTCGTCAGTATCTCACTCAGCCTTCGTCTCTCCTGCTTTTTGTTTTGTGCTCCTTACTATTTAACTGATCACTGTGGTGCTAAATGCAGGGGATGCTGCGATGAGAAATTCAGTATTTAGTTGTGTGATCAATCAGTTAACAAGCGATAAGATTCAAGTTTTCTCTGCCAAAAGGGGTAATGAGGTCTGCTCATATGAGTCATCAATGCTTCTCTCATTTCGCATGTGCATGGCTAATGTCCTTATCAGTGCTTGTCAAAAGATGCCAAATTCTGGCAAGAAACCCTTTGCTCGGAAAGTTCTTCCACATCTCATTCAGTCTGTGGAGGTATGTTCCTAATCAAGTTGACATTCATTTGGGTTCTTTTACCAAAAAAAGGACATTTTTTGGGTTCCATCATACTCGTACTTAAGGGCATACTTTTTTAATGCTGCCATTTCTGTCTCTCTCATGTTGCCGGTGTCCACAGATGATTATGGAATCAGAGATTAGAGCTGCATTTGTCCAAGTTTTCTTCTCAGCTGTGTATCATCTGAAGTCTGCAGTTCTTCCCTATGCATCCGATCTTCTCAAAGTCTCTTTGAAATCTCTTACAGATGGATCAGATAAGGTAATAATGCTGTAATTATACACGATTAAAGACTGTAGTACTTCCTTTGTGGTTTTCTGGTTGAGCACCCAATGTCATTTTTGTGTTAAGTATTTCTGATTTGACCTCTCGCACTTTGTAAAGGAGAGATGTTCTTTGCTTTATGGTAGTGAGAGCTTGGTTCTGGAGCAAACATTGGCACCTCAATAGCAATTAAGCTTTACACTTAAATTGGTGTTCCTCTTCTTGAACTGCTTGCTAATTTGGGATCTGAGTCTTGATAGTCAAATTTGCACCTTACGTAATGAGTGAAGCAATTACAAGAATAGAGACTATTCTACTCGGCTTAAAGGGAAGAAGAGGAGAAGATAGATGTGGATTGAGTAATCTGTTCCCTGGGAGACATAGTACTATTGTTCCCATCAAAATATTAGTCGAATGGGATTACGTATCCTGATTCCCAAAGTTTAGACACCTGTATAATTGGAATGAGCTTTCGTTTAGACACCTTCGGAAAAAGCTAGAGGATGCTCAATTGGAATTGGAGGATATTCAGAAATCTCTGAGGGATGTTGGTGCAAGGGAGTGGCATGTGGTGGTGCAGCTGGTAATTAGGGATCAACAACTCCGCTTGCAAATTGATCAGTTGCTGGAACAACAAGAGATGCATTGGGCACAGAGGGCAAAGGAAAGATGGCTTGATCGGAAGCCACTTTGGCTTGTTTTCAGCCTCTTTTAGCATTGGGGGTGCACTTGTCATCTGATCAAGTGAGACTTGGAAGCTCCTTTTGTTGAGGTTGAGGTGTGTGAAGCTGTGTTCCAGATGGGGGTATGAAAGCTCCGGGTCCGGATGGGTCGTTGCAGGGTTCTATCAGAAGAATTGGGACTGTGTGGGTAGTGAAGTTACTCAAATGGTCTTGGCGTTCCTTCATTCGGGTACTATGCTTAAAGAACTTAATTGCACTTTTATTACTCTGATTCCCAAAGTTTCCAATCCGTCTTCTGTTAACGATTATAGGCCCATCAGTCTGTAATGTTTTGTATAAAGTTATTGTTCTTGTCTTCGTCCTGTGCTCAAGTCTTTGATATCTATCTTCCAGAATGCTTTTGTTCCTAGCTGTCTTATTACGGATAACATTTTGTTAGTACATGAAACTATTGAGTTTATTCAGAAAAAACGCAAGGGTCAGTCTTGTTTTGCTTTGAAGCTCGATATGAGCAAAGCGTATGATCGTGTATAATGGTCTGCAGTTTTGGATGTGCTCTCTAGCTTGGGTTTTAGTCCTAAATGGATTAACCTCATATCTCAATGTCTTTCAACAGTGTCTTTTTTAGTTTTGGTCAATGGTGTTCCTTCCGAGTTCTTTTCCCCTCGTTGTGGTCTTCGTCAGGGTGACCCGTTATCACCTTATTTGTTTATTTTGGTTAGTTAGGTGTTGTCGGCCAATTTGAGTTTGTTCGCTTGCCAAACGATTTGTCGGGGTGTGGCTGTTAGTCGGCATGCGCCCCCAATTTCTCACTTATTTTTTTGCGGATGATATCTTCTTTTTTCTTAATTTTGTTCTGGTGGAGGTGTGGTGTTTAAAGTGGCTACTTGATTCGTATTGTGAGTTTGCGGGGCAGCAGGTTAATAAAAGTCAGTCGGAGATATTTGTTAGCCCGAATATGTTGCGATGGCAGAAAGATTTTCTTACGAGGGTGTTGGGCATTAAAATCGTGGCAAAGCCGGGTATTTATCTAGGGTCTAATTTAGATATTACAAGAAGGAAATGTGATCTTTTTGGGAGGATTTTGGATCGGTTTCAGGGGCGGTTGGGTAGATTTAATATGCAAGCTTTAGATTTTGGGGTAGATTGGTTCTCGCGAAACATACTCTTTCAACTATTCCAATATACTTATTTTCGATCTTTAAAGCGCCTGTGTATTTTGTTCAGAAAGTTAGAAGTACGATTATTCAGTTTTTGTGGGGGAAAAAGGGGATGGTGGCAGTGTTTGCTGGAAGAAGTGGGAGGATTTGTGTAAGCCGTTGTGTCATGGTGGGCTAGGGATAAGAGATTTGGATTGTTTTAATCAAGCTTTGCTGGCAAAACAAGCTTGGAGGTTGATCTCTAATCTACAATCTCTTGTTGCTAAGGTATTGATGCGTAAGTGTTCTAGGGGGAAGGATTTTTTGGAGTGTAAGGCTAGGCCGGGTTGTTCTTGGTGGCGGAGAAGTATTATGTGGGGGGTTGAGTTTATTCGAGACAATATTGCTTGGCGGCTTGGGGATGGGAAAAATATAATGGTTTTCAATCACCAATGGATTCCGGAGTTACAATCCACCAGAGCTCGAGCTCGGCTCGAGCCTTAACGAGCCGAGCTTAGCCATTTACTAAACGAGCCTCTCTTAATCGAGCCGAGCCTCCCTTAACGAGCCGAGCTCTACTCGGCTCGTTTAGTAAACGAGCCGAATATTTGAGCTCGAGCTCGGATCGTTTAGTAAACGAGCCGAGCTTTAACGAGACGAGCTGAGCCGAGCTCGCAAGTAGCTCGGCTCACTTACAGTCGAGAGGGACCACTTCCATAAGAGTAGTCGTTTTCTGTATTTATTACCGAGGGAAAAGACATTGATGAGTTGGAAAGGACAATTGAAGTGAGACAGAGCGGGGAGGGGGTCATGGTGCCTTGCAATAATGCTGGTTGGTTTATCAAGTTTTTGTCAGAATAGTCTACCCGGAGGCCGGGGTACTGTTGTGCGGTGGGTACATTATACAGTCAGATTAATCGTATTACACGGTGTAATGCAACAGGTGCAGTATAGCGCCTCTCTCCCCTTCTTTCGTCTAACCGGGGCTAGGGGTGCAAACGATCCGAGCCGCTCGCGAGCGGCTCGAAGCTCGACAACAGCTCGACTCGGCTCGATTCAAGACACAAATGAACGAGCTCAAGCTAAAATATTAGGCTCGTTTCATAAACGAGCCGAGCTCGAACTCGTCAAAACTCGGCTCGCCAGCTCGCGAGCCCAACTATATTATATATATATATTCATATTCATATATATACACACATACGTATACGTATACATATACATATATATCTCTTTGACTGACAACACCAAAGATTGTCCAGGAGTCATTGAAGAGAGGCTCCACGTGGGAGGAAGTGATCCATCAGGAAGCTTTGTAGGGTGTTGAGTGCTCTTCAACTTGTATTTTTTCGATGTGGGACAAGTCCATGAAACCCCTTCCTTCTTCTTTTGCTTTTCCTTAGTCCCACATCGCTACTTCAGAAGAAAAAGACACCACGGAATGCTTTATAACCTGAGGGCATCAATTGATTTCTCTTGCCCTAACCGGGGCCATTCCTAGACTCTTATCAAACTCCCAATGATCAATGTTGAGATTCCAGTGACATTTTCAAAAAAAAAAAAAATGTTGAGATTAATGTTTCCTAGATCAATTGAAATATACATAAAGTAACCCAAGCACTCTCAATCATCGAATAAAAATTGCATGTGGTCATGACATTTGAGCTAGGGGTGTGCGCAGGTTGGTCTGGGTCGGGTTTGGCCCGAACACGTCACCAAACCGATTGACGGGTAACCCCATCTCTGGACCCGTAACCGAACTGAGTCATTGTCATAACCGTCTGGAAAACCGAATATTTTGATCGGTTTTCGGGTCCGTCGGATTGGACTTTGGACCAAATGAAATCTCAGAACAAATCAAAACTCACATATGGCCATCTCCTGACCTCCCCAGTACACAACGGGCAAACATGCCGAACACAACCAAAAATTAAAAAACCCAGAAAAAAATTGACACAGAGAGAAAGGACTTCGTCAATCTTTGAGAGAACGGAAGTGGAGGCGTCGCCGTGGCTATGGTGTTCTCATGGATCCATTTTCACATTTGCAGAGGGAACGCCAAAACAGAGAAGAAAGAGTGACGAGAGAGAAAGTATATGCGCGTGACTGTATTCAAAATCGCAGAGGAGAGAGAGAGAGAAAGGTGACCAGATCCAGTTTTTACGCTGAAAAATTAGAAACGGAAAAGTCATGTGGTTATTATCTGGTGTTTCATTTAAGGTGTATCATTCGCTGGGATCATGTGTATCATCCCTTTAATCGGACGGATTGGGTTCGACGGGTAGAAATTGTCTACATCTAAAGGTCGAACCGAAAACTGATTATTTAGCATCTATCAAACCGATGGCCGACCGTATCCTTGATCCAAACAGTCCGTATGCCTTCGGGTCTGATAGGGTTTGCGGTTTCTATGCCCAACCCTAATTTGAACCAGAACAGAATTACTAACTTTAAAGTATCTAATTTGCTAAATAATATAAAGCACCGGTTGCTGCGTTATGTGATTTTAATCCACGATTCTATTAAAATTTTCTAATTTGCAATTGCGGGGATGAGATGGAGATGGCTCCGGGGATCCTGTAGTGCACTACAAGGGTGTAGTACAGTATTACAACTGTCCAAAAGTATTTTTATTAGTTCAAATTAAAAATATGACTCTTCGTGGAAAGAAAATAGTCTTCAGGCGAAGAATTCTTTTCAAAATTCGCACCATTGATTTCTGAAATAAACAACATTAAAGCCACGCTACACCTCTGTACTGTATTAGTGCATTATAGAATCCCCAAATCCGGACGAAACAGTGGAAGAAAAGTAAGCGCGGGAAGGGAGATGATAACTAAAAAATTCATCCCCCACCATGATAACTAAAAAAATAAGCGCGGGAAGGGGGATGATAACTAAAAAATTCATCCCCAACCATGATTTCATCCGCACCATTGATTTCTTCATATATATTTTTTTTTCAGAAAAATTTGAAAAGTTTATGCCTTGTTCCTTTTGATTTTTAAAAAGCATTTTTCAAAAAATACCCCATAGATTTCCCCTATTTTCAACATTTCTCTCTCTATCTCTCTCCACTTATTATCCCTACTATTTTTCAAAAAATGTGTCAAATCTCAATCCGAACAAAGAAGGCATAAACATGTCGAATAATAACTAAAAAAAATTCATTAACAAAATCATTGATTAAAAAAAGTTAAGTTAGTTCAAGCTCATGAAGCGTAGGATTTATTGGGGATGATTGTAGTTTAGGATGAGATCCTATGTACAAAGTGCGCGTGGAAATGAAATTGTTTTCATGAGGAACCACTCCCTCTTTGGGGGAGCTCATTTTCAATTTTGAAACTTGAGTGGAGATTTACGTAATTATAAAAATCCTTAGGAGAGCTCATTGGAATTTGCCCAAAGTAGATTTTTAAGGACTTAGGTGTAACCCAAAGAGATAGACAACCGATCAAAACCCAAATATCAAGCCCAACAATAAACGAAAAAAAGAACTCCACAATTTTACCCAAAGAAGCCTCTCCTTAATTATACTCAAATTAAGGAGCCTCCCCTTAATGGACCTAATAGAGACAAAAATTAGGAATCCCCAAGGTTCATATTTATAAAAATGCATCGAAAATAAGTCTAGACCGATAGGAATAGAAATTCTAGTCAAATAAGCCTAAACAAATTTAAACATGGAATTGTAATGGACGAATTTGCAAAACATGTGTAGGCACATGCAAATACTACAAATATGTACATAATGTGATACGCAAATATCGAGTTAATAAGGTTACAACTTTGTGCTCTTTTCCTCATTATTATATTCTCTTTCTTCAATCAAGCCTAAATTTGTTTGATTGATTTAAATGAATTTGAATGTATGCAAGAATAAGAGTCTGTTTTGTGCATTCAGACAATAGAAGTTTTTATCCTAGGCATGAGCACAAGCAAAGCACAAGGAAGAATTGGTATGGGAAAACAACAGAACCACAACTTAATTTCGAAGTTCTTTTGGTAACGACCTTGAATACATGAGTGTGTTTTGGAACATCTACATGTTAGGCAAGAGTGCACATTGAAGACACAAGGAGATGAACAATGAAGACGAGGAGAGGAGATGGAGGGGGAGAGAGAAATTTCCAGACCTAGATCATGTAGATTGGGAATGTTAATTATCGGCCTGTTTGTAAGTCGTAACGATATTGGCGTGCAATATTGGAGACAAAATAAAATTGTACTCCTGATCCCTCTCAAGAAAGATTTCACGGCTGTGATGATACATGTTCAAGTCACATAATGTGCGTTTATAATAAGTAAGAATAAGAGTTATAGCGCGAGCTAAAAAAACATATTTAAAAAACGTCTCAAATTAATGAAATTCGCAAGAAGATTAAAAGAGAGAATAAGGCAGAGTAGTGAAATTGAGAATTTAGATGCGACTGCTAGAAATAAAAGCGATAATGCTAAAGACGCCTATTGTGGCCACCGACCACGGCCACAGATGGCACAGCGGGTCCACTTTGGGCCCCGCATAGATGATCCAAGCCGTTCAAAAGAAATTTTAAAAAAATTTCAAGTGGGCCCGTGATAGCTCAAATTCATCCAATGTGTGTAGGTGCTTGATCCAATCATCCTACTTTTTAGCGCTCATTCTAATTTTTGAAAAATGGGATGATTGGATAAAAACCTACACATCGGATGGAACTTAGCCTTGGCGAGCCCACTCAAAATTTTTTATAAAATTTTTGAACAGCTCGGATCATCCGTGCGGGGCCTGGAATGACCCCACATGGGCCACATGGCCGTCTATGGCCACTGTCGGTGGCGGTAGCAAAGTCCAAATAAAAGTGAGTAGGACGTGTTTGGACGTTTTCGTGTGGGACAGTTGATATGAACTGTCGGCCACTACTTTACTTTTGTGAAAGACGTGTAGTCGTTCCGATAACGCGGCTGGCAAGGGAAAAAAGTAGGGGTGCTCGCGGTCCGGTTCGGTTCGGATTTTTAAAAATTCGAAGACCGAATCGCTAGTCACGGTTTTTACAAAATAAAATCTGTGTCCAGATCAAAAGTCATACGGTTCAGTTCCAATCCAATCCGTAACTCACGGATCGGTTACGGTTTTGTCCACGGATTTTAGCAAAAATAAAGCTCAAACTTATATCTCACACTAAAAGTGAAGAAGGTTACATTCAGAATTAAATTTAACACCGGCCATCAGAAAGTACTTGTTACTTTGAAGAAACGGAGAGAGAGAGAGAGAGAGAGAGAGAGAGAGAGGAGTAGGAGGAAGAGGTGAAGAAGTAAGAACGGTGCGGTGGCGACTACGGTGCGGCGGCGACTTGAACAAGAAATGAAAATTAGGAAAACTGGAAAAGAAACGAACTAGTGAAACTAAATTAGGATTACCCATAACTTATATAATAAAAAATACTACGATTTACCCCATATATTTTATACATCTACACTATATCCCATTATTAAGATAAAATACTAAAATTGGTAGAAAAAAGTTTTAACATTACTAACAATTAATTATATAAATACACACAAATATTTATATATTATTTATTATTTATATAAAATAAATATCTCATGGTTCGGTTCGGTTAATCTACAGTTTCGTAATGAAAATCCGTGAACCGAACCGCAAGTAACGGTTTTCTAATTTTTCAATCCGTGTCCGGACCATTAATCCACGGACAAAATTCAAAAGGTACAGATCAATTTGGTCCGAACCGGTTTCACAGTTCACCGGATTTTATGAGCAGCCCTAGAAAAAAGGTGCGAGAGAGAGAGGGGGAGTGGGGACATGGTGTCTTTGCAATAATGCTGGTTGGTTATCAATTTTTTGTCAGATCAGTCTAAACGGATCCGAGAGTGCTGTGATTTGGGTACAGTACACAGTCAGATCGATCACATTCACGGTATAATAAGACAATTGCACTATAGCGGCCCTTTCTTCGGTCTAAACGGAGCCTTTCTTAGACTCTTATCAAACTCCCGATGATCAATGCTGAGATCAATGTCTCATAGATCAATTGGGATATGCATAAAGTAACTTAGACACTCTCAATTATCGAATATAAATTATGCTTCTTAAATCTACAAAATGCACACATGATTGCATGAGGTCATGACATTTGAACCTGAACAGAATTATAACTATAAAGTATTAAATTTGCTAAATAATGTAAGGCACCGGTTGATGCGTTATGTGATTTAAACCACGATTCTATTAACAATTTCTAATTCACAATTGCGGGGATGAGATGGAGATGTAGATGGCTTAGGGATCCTATAGTGGACCATTGATTCAAATTCAAAATAAAACCCTTCGTAGGAAGAATAGACTCTTTGCTCAAAGAGTTCTTTTCTAATTCTTCACAATTGATTGCTGAGATGGATAATTGTAAAGCCGCGCTACACCTCTGTAGTGAAGTAATTTTGCTTCGCTGGCCAAAAAAATAAATCCCGGAGAAAAGGAAAAGGGGGAATATTACAGAGACCTCTCCTTAGTTTTTTCAAAAACCACAGATCTTCCCCAAGTTTTTAGAATGATCATACTTTTTGTCGCTACTTTTTGGATTGCCAATCAAAAGGGTGCTCGACTTTTTGGAGCTTACGATTTTAATTTCAAAAATTTTTCTTCATATATTTTTTTTCTATTTCAGAAAAATTTGAAAAGTTAAGGTCATGTTTGGTAATCATTCTATTTTCTGTTTTCTGCTTTTATTTTCAGAATTTTTGAAAGTTAACTTTGAAAGTTTGTTTGGTGCACTACTTCTACTTTCAAATTTTGAAAATCACTTTCACTATTTTTATAATTTAAGGAAGTAATAAAACTCAACTTTCACTATTTTCAAAAACAAAAAACAGACTGCCCCACTACAATTCCTTGGAGGTCT
The DNA here is from genome assembly GCA_019656295.1 of Rhododendron mucronatum var. ripense. NCBI lineage: Eukaryota > Viridiplantae > Streptophyta > Magnoliopsida > Ericales > Ericaceae > Rhododendron > Rhododendron mucronatum. The sequence goes on from BPLT01000109.1 coordinate 951,545, forward strand.
TTTTTCTTTTCCTCTTCCTCTTCCTCTCTCTCTCAAACCCAGGCCATTGAAGATACTCTCTCTCTCTCTCTCTCTCTCTCTCTCTCTCTCTCTCTCTCTCTCTCTCTCTCTCTCTCTCTCTCTCCCCTTAATGCATGTATTTATTTTTTATCGTATGCAGGGCTAGGTACCGACCGTATACCCGTACTTGTAGAAGGAGAAAACCTTATAGCTAATAAAGGACCGAATTTGGAATTAGAAAATTTCATATATATTTCATCTATCTATCTATCTATATATCTATCTATATATATATACACACACACACACACACTCTCTCTCTCTTAACTTAGAGATGAAAGTTGATACTATAACTTCGGCCTAGGAAAGAAGAATCCAATCACCTGAACTCAGTGCCGACTCAAAGATATTTGGGCCCGAAGCGAAAGTCGTAATGGGGGTGCCATTTATCTCCTCATCTTTAAACAAAATTTTACAAAATGTTGAGGAAAACTAAGGGGTGGAGATTCGAACCCAGTTTTTAAAGTATTCAAAGAGTCTAAACTGTCACATGACCGAAAAGATGTTACACAAAGTAAGGCAATTGATACTTCTTATTACTTAAAACTAAAAAACTGTGTATTTTTTGGAGCCCTCGTCGAGCTAAAAAATCGGGGGCCAAAAGCAATGGCTTCTTCGGCTTCCCCTCTAAGTCGGCTATGCTTGGTCTATCTACCCAGCCCTTTCTTTCAGAATATCAAGTATGGAATTTGACAAGATTGCAAAGGCTAAGATGACTCTCTCTCTCTCTCTCTCTCCCTCCCTCTTGCATGTATAGTTTGGGAACTAGTGGAGAGATTGCAAGAAAGACCATTTTAGAAAAAGTAAAAACTGGTTTCAGAAATTGTTTTTTTTTAAAAAAAAAAACAGGTTGACACAAACATGTTTTCTGCTTTCATTTTTTTTTTAGGAAAAGTAAAAACTGATTTCAGTAAATAGAAAACAGGAAGCAAAAAAGTGGCAGTGTTACCAAACATAGCCTAAACATGTCGAATAATATCTAAAAAAAATTCATTAACAAAATCATTGATTAAAAAAAGTTGAGTTTGTTCAAACTCATGAAGCGTAGGATTTATTGGGGATGATTGTAGTTTAGGATGAGACCCTATGTACCAAGTGGGTGTGGAAATGAAATTGGTTCATGAGGAACCACTCCCTCTTTGGTGGAGCTCATTTTCAATTTTGAAACTTGAGTGGAGATTTCCGTAATTATAAAAATCCTCAGGAGAGGTCATTGGAATTCGCCCAAAGTAGATTTTTAAGGACTTTATGGTTCCACCTCTTCAGTCAATCCATCTAAACTATCTCCATCTCTATCTCTACAATCTTGAGTTTGCTATTTCCTGTGTTCTGGCTCTATCTCTTTCTTCTTCACACTTTATAATTCATTCAGGTATGCCATAAACTTTACTCTTTTGGGGTTGATTGAAATCATTTTACATTGTTGAGATGAGTGTATTTTTATGAGCAGTGGAATATTAACAGTGATTACGTACAATTGGCTTAATTTCAGATCCTTCCAATATGCTTAAAGATTGGTTGATATCGATCAATCAATCAACCATGGAGTTAATTCTTGAAAGCATTAAAGTAGGAGTTCAAAGTTAAAAAAAAATTTTGTGTGCCTAATTTATTCAGGTATGCTGCCTGCTCTTGTAACTTTTACACTCTTTTGGTGTTGATTAATTATAGTGTTAGATATACATATCTCATTGACAAATTTCTATATTAATGTTGGGATGATGGTGTTTTATCATGAGTTGGGAAAATATAAAGTATTTGGTTTCAGATCCCAACATTAATAGATATGCTAAATTAAAGATTGGTGGATATCCATGGAGGAGTTACTTGCCTTCTCATTGGTGACTTCTATTAATTAATCAACCATGGAGTTCTTGAAAGTATTATCCGTTCCACTTTCTCAAGAAGAATACTTAAAAAATAAGGGTTTATGTTTAAGTTTAAAAATATTGAGTTTAAAAAAATAATTTTTAATTTTTTTTTTGCAGAGTTTGATAGATTCCGATGAGATCTATTAAATAAGATCCATATTACATATTTTTTGATTTCAGTAAGCTTATTATTTTTAAGTTTGAAAATTGCAAATAAGTAGGAGTACTTATTTTTTATTTTTTAATGGGCGAAAGTAGAACACTTTAAAGTAGTAGTTCAAAGTTAAAAATTGAGTTTGTTAATATATTTGTCAAACTGTAAAGACCCACGAAGAATTGTTCAACATACGATTTCCTTTTTCTTCTAAGGAAAATACTGAAATTAGCTTGTCTACTGTCACTTTTTTTTATCAACGGCAAATTTCATTATATTTCAAGCTACAACCACTTTTTTGATCAACGGCAAATTTCCTTATATTTCAAACGCCCAAAGGTAAAGATATGTTTGTTTTTTTGCTTTTATTTTTCGTAATTTCCTTTTTTTGTGTGAACGTGAGGTACTTAAATCAAAATTACGCAACTATTGATTCCCGTGTGTATACAAGTACGTGAGTACTTTTTTGTATGTATAAGCTAATTGTTCCTTTTCCTAATAAAATTTTGTTGCCTATCAAAAAAAAAGCTAATTGTTCCTTTGAATGATACGCCCGCTTTGTTCACTATGATTGACCGCATGTCTATTGGTAGAAATTTTGTGTATGCATTCTACTCTTAATTTTACATTTGTAGAAATCTTCTGGTGGTGACTGCTATGAGGAGTATGAGTTTTGATTTAGACTGTTTATCTGCGCTTCGACTTGAGTTTTTTTGGATTGTTTACAGACATTACACATTTATACACGGGTGCACGTATCATGAGGTAGAGAATAAATAAACCAACAAGCTTTCAAAACAAGAACACAAAAATTTACGTGGTTCCGCTCAAGCATAAAGCAAGAACTTTTCCACGTGCAAGAGCAACTTTGTCCCTTCTTGTTTTCACAATTTCTGAAGAGTATTAACTTCAAATAGCATTGAACCACAAAGAACCAAGAACCACGCCAATTGGATGCATGAGAGAAAATTTGGCTTCTATTAACCGGTTTCTCTTGTTGAAGTTATGATTGAGAGGATATTCAGGGACAAATGTCTAGTGGAACCCAAATGGACCACAAACCTTAGGTGTTACCCAAAGAGCTGGACAACTGATCAAAATCCAAATATCAATCCCCAACAATAAATGGAAAAAAGAAGTCCATAATTTTACCCAAAAGAAGCCTCTTCTTAATTATACTCAAATTAAGGAGCCTCCCCTTAATGGACCTAAAAAGAGACAAAAACTAGGAATTCCCAAGGTCTATATTTATAAAAATGCGTCGAAAATAAGTCTAGACCGATCGGAATAGAAATTCTAGTCAAATAAGCCTAAACAAATTTAAACATGGAATTGTAATGGACGAATTTGCAAAACATGTGTAGGCACATGCAAATACTACAAATATGTACATAATGTGATACGCAAATATCGAGTTAATAAGGTTACAACTTTGTGCTCTTTTCCTTATTATTATATTCTCTTTCTTCAATCAAGCCTAAATTTGTTTGATTGATTTAAATGAATTTGAATGTATGCAAGAATAAGAGTCTGTTTTGTGCATTCAGACAATAGAAGTTTTTATCCTAGGCATGAGCACAAGCAAAGCACAAGGAAGAATTGGTATGGGAAAACAACAGAACCACAAGTCAATTTCGAAGTTCTTTTGGTAACGACCTTGAATACATAAGTGGGTTTTGGAACATCTACATGTTAGGCAAGAGTGCTCATTGAAGACACAAGGAGGTGAACAATGAAGACGAGGAGAGGAGATGGTGGGGGAGAGAAATTTCCAGACGTAGATCATGTAGATTGGGAAGGTTAATTATCTTGTTTGTTTGTAAGTCGTAACGACATTGGGGTGGCACATTGGAGATATAAAATAAAATTGTACTCCTAATCCCTCTCAAGAAAGATTTCACGGCTGTGATGATACATGTCCAAGTCACATAATGTGCATTTATAATAAGTAAGAATAAGAGTGATAGCGCAAGCTAAGAAAACGTATTTCAAAAACGTCTCAAATTAATAAATTTCGCAAGAAGATTAAAAGAGAGTATAAGACAGAGTAGTGAAATTGAGAATTTGGATGCGACCGCTAGAAATAAAAGCGATAATGCTAAAGACACAGACAGCATGCGGAGCTCACTTTGGGCTCCGCACGGATGATTCAAGACATTCAAAAAAAAATTTTAAAAAAAATCCAAGTGGGCCAGCAAGAGCTCATATCCATCCGATGTGTGTATGTGCTCGATCCAATCATCCTATTTTTCAGTGCTCATTCTAATTTTTGAAAAATGAAATAATTGAATCAAGTACTTATACACATTGGATGGAGCTAAGCTTTGATGGGCCCATTCGGAATTTTTTATAAAATTTTTGAACAACTCAAATCATCCGCATATGGTTCGGAGTGGACCCCACATGACTGTCTATGGTCACGATCGGTCGCCGTAGCAAAGTCCAAATAAAAGTGAGTAGGACGTGTTTGGAGGTTTCCGTGTGGGACAGTTGATATGAATTGTCGGCCACTGCTTTACTTTTGTGAAAGACTTTCGTGTAGTCGGAGAGCAAGCCACCATGACCCCCTCCTTGCTCTCTCTCACTTTAATTGCCCTTTCCTCACTCATCAATGTCTTTTCCCTCAGTAAATACGATAGAAAACGACTACTCTGATGGCAACCAGCATAGCTCTCATTAAAAAAATACTAACAATAATGCTGGTTGGTTGTCAATTTTTTGTCAGATCAGTCTAAAACGGGATCCGAGGGTGATGTGATGCAGGGGTGCAGACAGAGTCTGATCGATCGCATTACATGGTATAATACGATAATTGCACTATAACGGCCCCTTCTTCCGTCTAAATGGACCTTTCTTAGACTCTTATCAAACTCCCGCTGATCAATGCCGAGATCAATGTCTCATAGATCAATTGGGATATGCGTAAAGTAACTTGACACTCTCAATTATCGAATAGAAATTATGCTTCTTAAATCTACAAAATGCTCACATGATTGCATGAGGTCATGACATTTGAACTTGAACAGAATTACAACTATAAAGTATTGAATTTGCTAAATAATGTAAGACACCAGTCGATGCGTTATGTGATTTAAATCCACAATTCTATTAATATTTTCTAATTCACAATTGCGGGGATGAGATGGAGATGGCTTGTGGATCCTATAGTGGACCATTGATTCAAATTAAAAATAAAACTCTTCGTAGGAAGAATAGACTCTTCACGTACAGAGTTCTTTTCTAAATTTTCACCATTGATCATTGAGATGGACAACTGTAAGGTCGCGCTACACCACTGTAGTGCATTAATTTTGCTTCGCTGGTAAAATATACTACCTCCGCCAATTGCTATATTTCACAATCTAGAATATTCTCTATGATTTGAAAATTTTTGTTTAATAAAATTAATTGAGATCTATCAAACAACATAATATATTAGAGAATATTCTAGGATTTGAGTCGATAGAATTTAGACTCAATAGCATTTTGGTTTAAATAAAGATACTTATGCTTTTTGTGGATAGGTGTCTATGCAATTGCTAAAAAAAATAAAAATTAAGTGACTAGGACGTCTTCGACGTTTTTTGTGTGTGGAACGGTTGGTTTGAAGCAGAACCAGCATTTTCAGCCATTGATCCGTCAATTTATTTGTTGAATGAGCAAAGCCAAACCATCCCATCTTCAAATCTTCATCAAATCTGCCCCAGTAAGGCTGACAAGTAAACGGAGGAAGGAGGTGGAGGGCGCAAGTGGAGCACAACAAGGCTAGGAGGTGAAGAAAAGGGAGGCTGGAGGAAGGGGGGAGGTGGAGGTGAGGAGTGGCAGCCATCCCCACCCCCCCTCTCCCAAAGAAAACCCTAGAAGGAGAAAGGTTTAGAGAAAGAGACTCTCAAGTTGAAATTGTTTATTTCGTGGAGCTCCAAATGGAGAACAATTTCGTAAAAAATCAAGTTCAGAAGCACATTTGTACAGAATTATTAACAATGTCAACAAATATAAGCTCGAGTGGTTCGTTCAATTAGTTATCAACGTTCAATTGAATTGAGTTTTTTTATAGAAGATTGTTCTAGGCGTTAAGCTTTAAAAATGAACTGTGGTTGTTTGTATCGTGTTTTGAAGCCCGTTTCACAGGCACATGCAACAAGCTATTGCGATAGCAATCAATATATGACCTATTGCTAGAGGATGGTGAAACTAATTTCGATGCTCGTAATCTGGAGGAGAAACTGATCACAATTGTGAAAGTGCAAAAAAAAAAAAGGGGACACATACAATATGCAGAAAGTCTACAGCCACCGCATGCCATGTGGGGCTCACTCCGGGTCCTGTACGGATGATCCAAGCCGTTCAATAATTTAAAAAACAGAGAGTGGGGAACGCGAAATATCAGCACAATCAGATATGTAGGTGCTCGGATCAAGCTTCTCATCTTTTTGTACACCAGAAAACCAATCTTTCTATTTTTTCCGATTTTCCAAAGATGACAAGCTTGATCTGAGAACTTACACATATCGGATTGTGCTTGTGTTCTGCGATGCCCACTTAATTAATTTATTTTTAATTATTGAACAGTTCGAATCATCTATGCGGGACCTGAAATGGACCCCACACGACGTGCGGTGGTCGACCACCGCATTTTCGGGCGGTGGCTGTAGCGTTGCTCTACAATATGCATGCACATTTGGACTAATAATTTTTTGTGGGCCCGCACTATGCTGGAACTTGGAAGTATGCATGTGTGTCGTCGGCCACTGCTTTGCGAAAGACTCTTTTGTGAAAGACTTTTCTTTAAAAGTTGCAACTTGCAAGGGGACGGACCACTGGCTCCATTTCTTGGTCTACCTATGGAATTAATTGGTGATATTTTTGGAGCTGTTCATAATTTCTAAGTTGGCGGGGACCACCTCCATCAGGTGTAGACGTTTCGTTTTGGTATTTAGATGGACCTCTCCTGAGTTTTTTCCGAAAACCACATATATTCCCTCAAGTTTTTAAAATGACAATATGAGTTTCCTATTACACATGTGGACTAACGCGTTAATTTAACGATGTTGGACTAATGCAGTTCGTAAAATTTGAGAATACTCTCCCGCACATAAATCTCTTTGACAAATCTATCATTGTAAATTTGTAATCCAATCCAATCCTACACAGATACTACTACCTAGATTAACAATTTCATCATTGAGATTTTGTACTTAAGAGAGTCATGAAAGTAGATGTTAGAGGTAAAGTTGGAGCTCTAATAAGGGGTATCGAAAATGCTTATGTATCTCTATTTGTCAATTTTTAATCCAAAGGTCCGCCGTATTTGTGTGCGGTGCCCGATCAATCAACTTCAAATTTGCTAGATCAATTTTCTCAACTTGTTTTCATCAGTAGGGTATGACACTGATCGATGTCCAATCTATTGCGTGAAAATTCACTTGATCAATATTCTTTATTGTGTAGATTGTCCTACAATGCCACCTTACACTCCACTCTAAATTGCTATTATAAAAATGATTCATTCCATTCTAATTATACAGACTCACAAATGTAAGAGAAGGAGGGAAAAAAATTACAATTGGATAAAGTGGGATACAAGGGAACTGTGTGGATTGTCAATTGAATTGCCAATCAAAAGGGAGCTCAATTTTTTGGAGCCCAAAATTTTAATTTTTAAAAGATTGTTCATATAATTTTTTACTTTTAGAAAAATTTTAAAAAAAACAAAATGGTCAACAAAAGCGCTGAAAAGACTAACAACCAAATAAATCACTAATTAAAAAAGAAGAAGAAGTTATGTTAGTTCAAACTCCAGCGTAGGATTTATTGGAGAAGATAGTAGTTTAGGATGATATATATTCTATTTCCCGAGTGAGGGTGAAAATAAAATTAGGGATAAGGAAAACTTTGTGGTTAATATAGAACAACTCTTTCTTTGGTGGAGCTCGTTTTCATTTTTGAAACTTGAGTGAGGATTTCTGTAATTATAAAAATCCTCAGGGAAGCTCGTTGGAATTTACCCAAAGTAGAATTTCAATTAAAAGACTTCATGGTTCCACCTTGTCAGTCAATTATCCATCTGCACTCGCTCAATCTCTACCACTCAATACTGAGCTTGCTATTTCTTGTGGTCTGGCTGGATCTTCATCTTCTCCACTCCTACAATTTATTCAGGTATGCCATAAATTTTACTGATCTTTTGGTGCTGATTATAGTGTTAGATAGATATATACATAATAGCACATTGAAATCATTCTATATTGTTGGGATGAGTGTGTTTATGAGCAGTGAGATAATATTAATTACAATTGGCTTAATTTCAGATCCCACCAATATGCTTAAAGATTGGTTGATATCGATTAATCAACCATGGAGTTCTTGAAAGCATTAAAGTAGGACTTCAAAGTTGAAAAAAAGAGTGTGCCTAATTTATTCAGGTATGCTGCCTACCCTTATAACTTTGTACTCTCTTTTGGTGTTGATTATAGTGTTAGATATGTCTCGGTTTGGCATATGATTGTCCCGATGCTTAGGTGTCAACTTTGTTGGGATGTTTGCAGAGGGTTGTGATGCCGTTTTCTCTTTGTTCCCTTTAGTTTTTGTAATACTTATTCAAAGATTAATAAAATTTTTTTACCATTCAAAAAAAAGAAAAAAGATTATAGTGTTAGATATCATTGACACAATTCTATACGGTAGGGATGATGGTGTTTTATGAGTAGTGGGATAGTATTAGTATTGGCTTTTAGATCCTAACAATATGCTAAAAGATTGGTTACTTCCTCTTTTTTTTTGTGAAAAGAGTCATTCATTCAAAAGCCCATCGGGCAAACAAATTTCAGAACAGATACAGGAAAGAACCAAAGCAACCTAAACGTCGATCCGGCATCTACTGCCGAAGCAGACCCTGCGATAACGCCGGTACATAAGAACCAATTTAGGTCTAGATTACAGAGGATTTAAGAAATTCACAGCTCAAACCCTAACAAATAAGCATCGTTGAAATTTGGAAGCAATTCAACAACAAAACAACTAAAATCTAACAGGTCTCATGGACAAAAACCACGGTCACCGGCCTGAACCACCGGACTATGGCGACCGAAGACCAGTCTTCATCCAGCCCATTGCTGCTCAGCCTAAACAAACACCACCAAACCACCACTAACCCCAACAACACCACCGGAACCCACCTCCCCAAAACAAACATGCAGAGACAAAGAGACCACCAACACTGGACTATTCCTCAATAGGCACCGTATTATTCGCCCACCACCATCACCCACCAGATCTGGAACACCCAGACTGGTACAGAATCGGACAAGGGAAACCCGTCGATAGAAAAGGAAAACTGAAAAAAAACAGAAGAACAACGGAAACCCCAAACACCAACCGCACACCTTATTGCTCGTTGCCGGACCAAGAACAAAACAGATCTGGAGAGGATGGAAGAGGAACGGGCCAGAGGAGCCACCATCTGCCGGCGAAGCTGGTCGGAGGAATCCTTGCCGTCCTAACAAGCCGCCGCCCGAAACCTGCAAATCATGGAGAACACAGCGAAGAGAGAGAGGAGAGGCGAGGAGGGCAGGGAGGAGCGGGGGGTAGGAGGGTGAGAGAGGCGGAGGCCCCCCCTCCCCCAGATCTGGAATTGAAAATTTTTTCTCTCTCTAGCGGTGGCTCTTTCTTTCTCTCTAAAAATTAGAGGAGTGGGGGGATTGGTTACTTCTATTTATTAATCAACCATGGAGTTCTTGAAAGTATTAAAGTAGTAGTTCAAATTCAAAAATTGAGTTTGTTAATTTATTCGTCAAACTGTAAAGACCTACGAAGAACTGTTCAAAATACGATTTCCATTTTCTTCTAAGGAAAATACTGAAATTAGCTTGTCTACAGTCACTTTTTTTTTTTTTTTTAATCAAACGGTAAATTTTGTTACATTTCATGCAAACGTCCAAAGGCAAAGATTACATCTCAATAATCAAGAGTGGACCAAAATCTAAGACATGAGCAATGTACAAAAGCATGCACTTAGGCTAATTGTCAAGTTCTACAACACGTACTGCCGGATTAGACCAGCACGAGGTTCTGGCATAGGGTCCATCATCGATTTTGCAGTAAAGAACCCAACTCAAACCAATAGGGATGAAGCACCGATGCAATGTTCAAGACCACAGATCTGCTTTCGCAAGCACGTCACCGGCCTGCTCTTGGCATTAGAAATCTCTGACTGAGTCAGTTAGTCCTCGTAGCCTTGAGCGAAGGACGTCACGTAGTCGGACAACACGCTCAAGTCAGGCCCCTGTCCCGCACAATGGAGCATTAATTTAAAAAAAAAAAAACAGTAATTTTCTTTTCATACTAGGCAAAACATAAAGATACACATAAAAGAATAGCCACTTTTTATTTTACATGCACATGCAGATATATACGATGGGTTAACTTGAGGGATTTGGTTTTGGAAAAATAGAATTACCATGAAAAAGGGGTTAATTCAAATTGCAGATATAAAATGGGTCGACAATACTCCTAATCGAATGAGGGAGGATCCCTCTCTGCAAATGGTCGACAATTTTTCCTCCAACCAAATTAATCAACTCTCTGGACATCTCTCATAAAATCCTTTTGTTTCCTAGGAGTAGTGGATAGTCTCTTTGGTGTTTGATATGCTTTGCTTTGTTCTGTACAGCTGTGTCCCCCTTTTTTTAGTATTTTTTTCCCTCAACAAAAGAATTTTATTAATTTCTGATTTTTAAAAAGATACAAAGATTAACCTAAAACTATCCGAAACCCAAAACGTTGAAGAGAGAGACAGACCAACAAAAGTGGGCCAAGCCCAAACCCCAAACCCTCAAATTCACCCTAAACAGCCACCTGCCGCATAAAATAGCAGCCAAACAAAAAAGACGCTTCAAAATTGTTGAGATTTTGCTTGTGTTTTTGGTCTCTTTGAGATTGTAATTTAGGGGTGTTCCCCTCTAGTCCCCCATTGTAACGGTGCTGTTTATTGGTATAAAATCTTAATTATCCAAAAAATTGTTCTTTTTGTCTTTTGATCATAAAAAAGAACAGTGGTGTCTCCAATTATATTGAATTGCTATTGGTTGAGATAAACGAATTAAACTACGAGGTAATGTAGGGAGATTATTATCTTAAGACTACCCGAAACCCAAAATGTTGACAAGAGAGAGGCCAACAAAAGTGGGCCAAGCCCGAACCCCAAACCCTCAAATTCACCCTAATTAAACAGTCACTTGCCCCAAAAAACAGCCGCCAAACAAAAAGGACGCTTTGAAATTGTTGAGATTTTGCTTGTGTTTTTGGTCTCTTTGAGATTGTAATTTAGGGGTGTTCCCCTCTAGTCCCCCATTGTAACGGTGTTGTTTACTGGTATAAAATCTTAATTATCCAAAAAATTATTCTTTTTGTCTTTTGATCATAAAAAAGAACAGTGGTGTCTTCAATTATATTAAATTGCTATTGGTTGAGATAAACGAAGTAAACTACTAGGTAATGTAGGGAGATTATTATTTAAAAAACAAAAAAAAAAGCTGCGGGGGGAAATATTTTACTTCTAATTTTTGGGTAGTTGAAAGGTAAACTTTTTTTGTTAATAGAGCGTTGTGCAATGCTCTCATCTTATTTTTCTGTTTACTATATTTTTCCTTTTACTGCAGATATATATAGAGAGCTTTCTCTTGTCAAATTTGAGTTGCATCAACTAATCAAATAGACATTGAGAAAATCAGAATACATCCACTACTAGTTCTAGTGCCTCTTCAACTTGCAACAAGGGTAAGCAAACTCTATATTTGCCTATTCGGTATTGTTAGCTTGTACACACGGGTATATTAATTATCACCTCCAATTTATATGTTGAATTTTAGGCCATAAATATTAGCCCATTTCACTGAAAGAGAACTTGTTAAAGATATTAACTAAGATTCGATAATAAATGTTTTTTACTCTCGAAAACATTAATGTAGGGTAGGGCACAACTTCAGTGCATAGGGTACAACTTCAATAGTGTACGAATTTTTTTAATTATTATTATTTGTTTATTTTGAACATTTACGTATACATGAAAAAGTTTGGTGGATATTAATTACTATAAAACACTTTTTGGTTAGCCCTAAGACAAATTAGAATCTTGATTCCGCCTTTACCTCCAGAGCTTGTTATGAGTTTGGGTGGCATCTGCACTCACTATCAATCAACGGCGGAGACGGGTTGGACAAACTTTTACGGGGCTTTTGGGCACGGTATTTGTAACGACCCATGCCAGTTGATCTGCTTACCCTAAATTTAATCACACCGTTCAAAAGGTTAATCTCATGTTGTACAATAGCGGGTCATACTTCGTTATATACCATTTCCATTTCATTACTCCCACCAATGTGGGACTTCTTAATGGGGTTTCACAATCTCCCTCTCTTGAGATTGCAACGTCTTCGTTGCGCTCCGTAGTCCAACAAGTTCCACCCACCAAGCGATGTGGGGCAAGTACCCGCTTAACCACGTCAAGCTCCTTATGTGGGACCCGCCAAGCATGCATGCCAAGCAACTCAAGTTCCTCACTTGTTGGGCCCATCTGAGCATTTCTTTCCGTGGGACCCGCCTCACATGTACTTCCAACTGGTGTAGGCTCTGATACCACGCCAGTCAACCTACTTATCCTTAGTCTGATTATTAAAAAGATAAAAAAAAAAACACTACAAGAAAAAGTATATTTGCTAATGAAACAAAAAGATTTTCGTCACCAAAAGTTACTATAGCTGACAAAAAAAAAGATTTTCGTCACCAAAAGTGACTTTCGGCGATAACCTATAGATAGTAAAATTTAAATTTTGTCACCATTGTTTTCGTCAGCAAATATACTTTTTCTTGTAGTGAAAGTAAAAAAGTTACTATAGGCGACAAAAAAAAAAGATTTTCGTCACCAAAAGTGACTTTTGGCGACAACCTATAGATAGTAAAAATTAAATTTTGTCACCATTGTTTTCGTCAACAAATATACTTTTTCTTGTAGTGAAAGTAAAAAAAAGTTGTCTTTTTGACTTATTAATTTTTGTCTTTATTCAAAAAATTATGAGTTTTGATAAAAAAATTTAATTTTTCGATTTCTCTCGTCGATGAATCAACAAGTCGTCTCAAAAGTTTGACACAAAACAAACAAATGCGAAAAAAATTCAAATAAACAAAATAATGTAAGGCACCGGTCGATGCATTATGTGATTTAAATCCACGATTCTATTAACATTTTCTAGTTCACAATTGCGAGGATGAGATGGAGATGGCTCGGGGATCCTATAGTGGACCATTGATTCAAATTCAAAATAAAACTCTTCGTAGGAAGAATAGACTTTTCACGCAAAGAGTTCTTTTCTAAATCTTCAGCATTGATTGCTGAGATGGACAACTGAAGGCTGCGCTACACCCTTATAGTGCAGTAATTTTGCTTCGCTGGTAAAAAAAAAAAAAAATCCTAAATCCGGAGACACAGGAAGAAAAGGAAAAGGGGAAATATTATAGAGGCCTCTCCTTAGTTTTTTTCAAAAACCACAGATCTTCCCCAAGTTTTTAGAATGATCACAATGACTTTTCTATCACACATGTTGGACTAAAGGCCTCTTTGTTCAAACTTTTATTACGGCTTTTTGGCACGATATTTCTAACGACTCATGTCAACTGACTTGCTTACCCTTAGTCTAATCATGCAGCTCAAAAGATTAACATCAAGTTATACAGTAGATGGTCACACTTCGTTATACTATATCATTTCCATTTTATTACTCCCATTGACGTGGAACTTTCTAAATGGGGTTTCACAGTATTTTTGGCTACTTTCTCTTAATCTTTACATTCAATTTTTTACATCATAATTTTTACCTCCACTTTTTGGATTGCCAATCAAAAGGGTGCTTGACTTTTTGGAGCTTATGAATTCAATTTCAAAAAATTTTCTTCATATATTGTCTTTTTCAAAAAATTTTGAAAAATTAAACATGTCGAATAATAACTAAAAAAAAATTCATTCACAAATAATTGATTAAAAAAAGTTAAGTTAGTTCAAACTCATGAAGCATAGGATTTATTGGGGATGATTGTAGTTTAGGATGAGATCCTATGTACCAAGTGGGTGTGGATATGAAATTGGTTCATGAGGAACCACTCCCTCTTTGGTGGAGCTCATTTTCAATATTGAAACTTGAGTGGAGATTTCCGTAATTTTTTAAATTTTCAGGAGAGCTCATTGGAATTCGCCCAAAGTAGATTTTTAAGGACTTCATGGTTCCCCCTGTTCAGTCAATCCATCTAAACCATCTCTATCTCTATCTCTACCCTACAATCTTGAGTTTGCTATTTCCTGTGTTCTTTTTTTTTTTTTTTTTGATCTGCATTTCCTGTGTTCTGGCTCTATCTCTTTCTTCTTCACACTTTATAATTTATTCAGGTATGCCATAAACTTTACTCTTTTGGGGTTGATTGAAATCATTCTATATTGTTGGGATGAGTGTATTTTTATGAACAGTGGGATATTAATAGTGATTACTATTGACTTAATTTCAGATCCTACCAGTATGCTTAAAGATTGGTTGATATCGATCAATCAACCATGGAGTTAATTCTTGAAAGCATTAAAGTAGGACTTCAAAGTTAAGAAAAAAAATGTGCGCCTAATTTATTCAGGTATGCTGCTTGCCCTTATAACTTTTACACTCTTTTGGTGTTGATTATAGTGTTCGATATACATATCTCATTGACAACATTAATAATATAAAGTATTTGGCTTTCAGATCTCAACATTAATATGCTAATTAATTAAGAGAAATGCTAAGTGCAAAGAAAATAGGCAAAGAAACGACCCTTAAAGTGTACATGAACGGCTCAGATGCATTGCACAGTGAATCTGGACCGTTCATGTACACTTTAAGGGTCTTTTCTTTGCCTATTTTCTTTGTACTTAGCACCCCCCATTAATTAAAGATTGATGGATATCGATGAAGGAGTTACTTGCCTTCTCATTGGTGACTTCTATTAACTAATCGACCATGGGGTTCTTGAAAGTATTACCTGTTCCGCTTTCCAAAAAAAAAAAACCTTAAAAAATAAAGATTTATTTTTAAGTTTAAAAATAATGAACTTGCAAAAATAATCTTTTAATTTGTTTTTGTGGGGTTTGATAGATTCGGATGAGATCTATCAGATCCATATTACAAATTTTTTTATCTCAGTAAATTATTATTTTTAAGTTTGAAAATTGCAAATAAGTACTTATTTTTAAAAAGACGAAAGATGAACACTTTATGTAGTAGTTCAAAGTTAAAAATTTCCACTTTCTCAAAAAATGATCTTTTAGAAAATGAATGTAATTTCAAGTTCAAAAATCATGTGTTTATGCAAATAATTTTCCTTTCAATATGAATTTTGTTTGATAGATCTCATTGAGATATTTTAAAATGGTGCAAAAAAAATTAAAAAATTATTTTTTATTTTCATTATATTTGAGCTTGAAATTACCTTGTTTTTTAAAAAGAAGGTTTAAAAAGAAAGTGGAACGGCACCTCAGTTTGTTAATATATTTGTCAAAGTGTAAAGACCTAAGAGAATTTTTCAACATATGATTTCCCTTTTCTTCTAAGGCTGAAATTGGCTTGTATACGGTCACTTTTTTTTTTATCAACGGCAAAATTTCATTATATTTCAAGCTACAGTCACTTTTTTTTTTTTTTTTTAAAGTTAATTTAAAATTTCATTATATTTCAAACACCAGGAGGTAAAGATTACATCCCAATAATCAAGAGTGAACCAAAACCACCAAAATCTATCTACAACGTGTACTGTCGGATCAAATCAGTACAAGGTTCTGGCATAGGGTCCATCATCGATTTTGCAGTAGAGAACCCAACGGCCAACGGGAACCCAACTCGAACCAATAGGCCTGATGCACCGATGCAATGTTCAAGACCACAGATCTGTTTTTCCAAAGTGCATCACCGGCTTGCTCTTGGCATGAGAAATCTCCGACTGAGTCAATTAATCCTTGCAGAGTTGCAACCTTGAGCGAAGGATGCCACTTATAATCAGTCGGACGACATCCTTGAGTCAGGCCCCTGTCCCGCACAAAGGAGCTAGGTGCACTTGCCTTTTCTATAGTTAATAAAACCACATGATTGTAGAAAATGTATCTGATTGGACTCACATGATTGTAGAAAAACATTTGTGGAATTTGGTTGAGGAAAAATAGAATTACCATGAAAAGGGGTTAATTCAAATTGGAGATATAAAATGGGTTGACAATTTACGCATTTCTCAAGATTTTATCTTCAATTCTCCCGAATGAGGGAGGAAGTTACTGATTTAATTTGGGATTTTTTTTTATGGTGGTTGCCCCTCTCTGCAAATGGTCAACTCCTCGTAAAATCCTTTCGTTTCCTAGGAGTAGTGGATAGTCTCTAGGGTGTTTGATTCTTTGCTTTGTTCTTTATATATAGCTGTGTGACCCCCTGCCCCTGCCCCCCCCCCCCCCCCCCCCCCCCCCCCGCCCCTTAATCTCTTGAAAAGATACAAAGATTAAAAGAAAAAGGGCATCCGAAGAAAAAATTACTAACCAAAGGCTACCCGAAATCCAAAACGTTTTGAAGAGACCAACAAAAGTGGGCCAAACCCAAACCCCGAACCCTCAAATTCACCTGAAACAGCCACTAGCACCAAAAAACAGCTGCCAAACAAAAAGGACGCTTCGAGTTTGTTGAGATTTTGCTTTTGTGTTTTGGTCCCTTTGAGATTGTAATTTAGGGGTGTTACCCTCTAGTCCCCCATCGTAAAAGTGTTGTTTTCTCCCCCATCGTAAGAGTGTTGTTTTCTGGTATAAAATCTTAATTACCCAAAAATTTGTTGTTTTTGTCTTCTAATCATCATAAAAAAAAAAAAAAAAAAAAACAGTGGTGTGTCCAATTATATTGAATTGCTATTGATTGAGATACACGAAGTAAAATACGAGGTAATTTAGGCCAGGAGAATATTATTTAAAAAACAAAAAAAAACTGTACGGGGAAATATTTTACTTCTATCTTTGGGAAGTTGAAAGTAAGCCTCATCATTTAGCCCGACGGCCCGCGGCCCGCCCTTAGTCCGCCCGGCCCATCGGGTTTTTACCCGGCCCGAGCCCGAGAAATGGGCGGGCTAGCCCAGCCCGTAGTTTGTAATGGGCGGGCTCGGGCCTATGAATTTTTACTCGGCCCGCCCGTAGGCCCGCCCCATGAGCCCGCCCGGCATACCCGTCCAAAAGCCCGCCAATGGGCCTGCCCATTAGCCCAAAATCCCAAAAAATCCTCTTTTTTTTCTTGGTTTAGTTTTGCCCAAGGAAATTTAAGCCCGCCCGTTGGCCCGCCGGCCCGCCAATCTGGCTAGCCCGTGGGCCGGGTTTGGGTTTCAATTTATGGTAGGTGGCCCGACCCGCCCGGCCCGCCAAACAGAAAAGGCCCAGTCGGCCTAGCCCGTGGGCGGGTTGGGCCGCGACTTGGCGGGCCGGCCCGATCCGATGATGACCCTTAGTTGAAAGGTAGTCTTTTTTGTTTTTTTTTGGTTAATGAAGTGTTGTGCAATGTTCTCATGTTATTTTTCTGTTTACTATATTTTTCTTTTCACTGCAGATATAGAGAGCTTTCTCTTCTAAAATTTGAGATGCATCAACTAATCAAATAGACATTGTGACGTTGAGAATATCAGAATATATCCACCAGTTCTGGTGCCTCTTCAACTTGCAACAAGGGTAAGCAATATTCGCCTATTCGGTATTGTTTAGCTTGCATGTACACACGGGTATATTAATTATCACCTCCAATTTATATGTTGAATTTTAGCCAATAAATATTACTCCACCAGAAAGTCTAGGTACACTAATGCAGTGATCGTCCACTATTTGGGCCCCACTTCGAGCCCCACATAAATACATAAAAGTACCATAAATTCTAAAATAATATTTTTATGGGGCCCTGTAAAAATCAGCTTCAACGAATATTGGTAGATGTGTTTTTCTGAATTCGAAGGAGCTAAATTGTTCAATTTCGCAGTTTCACTCCTATGAATTCAAAAAACATAATTACAAATATCCGTTGGTGCTGATTTTTTACGAGGCCCTCTTACAATAATATTTTAAAATTTATAAATATTTGTATGTATTTTGTGGAGTGTGCAGTGGATGGCCATTGAATTTCCAAAATTTTAGTCGATTAAAAACAAAAGTTGTCAAAGTGTAAAAACCTACAAAAATTGTGTCAATGAGCTATATATATCTGACACTATAATCAACACCAAAAGAGTAAGTAGGCACTCGTTTTTCAACTCTGAACTCCTACTTTAATGCTTAAGCATATGGGTGGATCGGAAATTAAGCCAATGGTACTCAATATTATCCCACTGCTCATAAAACACATTCATTCCAACAATATAGAATGATTTTCCAACAATATAGTAGAATGATTGGAAATTAGCCAATTAAAATTCTGATTTGGGCTCAACCTGTTGGGCGTAAATCAGTTTTCTCCTTGTGGTTTAGAGAAGAGGGTGTTGGGTGGTCAGACTGGGATACCCAAACCCCAATTATTTATGTATTTCGCATTATGAGTTAATGAAAATTTTTGCTGATAAAAAAAAAAATTAGTATTGGCTTTCAGATCCCGACAATATGCTAAAAGATATCGATGGAAGCGTTACTTGCCTTCTCATTGGTGACTTCTATTATATTTAATCAGCCATGGAGTTCCTGAAAGGATTAAAGAACCCGGAGTTCTCATTGGTGACTTCAATTATCTCCCGGTCCTGTAGGGGCAGAGCTAGCATTTACATATAGAGTGGGGCAAAATTTTGAACCTAAAGTTCCTCATATTCACATAGTTGAATTTTTAAGTTTTCCTTACATACAATTTAAAAGTTCACTATGTCATGAAATCTAAGGAATAATATTGTACAAGAAAAATTATAAGCTATCTATTTATAATTGGCCAAACATACATACACAAACAAGAAGAATTAATTGTTTTCCACTACATTAACCACTTTATATTTAATTTTTTGAAGTTTGGGGGGACCAGTAGAGTACATTAAAAATATGGGAGGCTTAAATAATCATCCTCAGAACCCACTTTCTTTAAGTTTTCATCCCAGTCAATTTGAACATTTATGTTTTCATCCTTTCTTTTTGATAATCCCAATAATGCCCCTATATATATATATATATATATATATGTATATATATATATATGTATATATATATATATATGTATATATATATATATATATATATATATATGGAACAAAATTTTGGGATGAAAACTTAACAGATTTTGATCCCACCCTAGAATCAGGCCAATCCCGAAAATTGCTCCCCCAATCCTTCCCCATAAATTCTGCCCTCCAATCCTAAATTCTTCTCCTTCAAATTTCTTCCACTCTCAACCCATCACAGGAAGAAAGCAGTTACTTACAACTTATCAATACTCCGTTCATGGCTCAACCTCCATGAATGCCAGAAAAGGAAGAACGCCACCGCCGCTGTCTCCACCTCGTGCAAACATCCACCGGAAAAGGAAGAACGCCGCTATCGCTCGATAAAACTTTTTCACCTGGATCTGGGTAATTGAACAACTCATTTCATTCTGTTGTCGTCCACTTTTTCCCCCTTGAACAGCCCTTTGTTGCCCCTTCAATATGATTTCAATAGTCTCGCCGACGCCGATCGCACCTTTGTCGGTGTTGGAATTGAAAAAGATCTTAATAAGTTGAGGGAGGATTATGGGCTGGAAGTGAGGAACACGGTGGACGATGGTTGGTGGCAACGAGGTTGCGCATCAGGTTGCAACGGGGGGAGAGAGAGAGAGAGAGAAAGAGAGAGAGTTCGTCTGGATTGTGAGCAGTTTTATTTCTTTTGTTGGGATTTAGGGCAAAAACGTTCATTACACAACATAACCGAGCCATCAGCTTCGGAAATAAAATTCAGGATTGAGATCTAACGTGAAAATGTGGACCGGCCTCTAATTTTTTATATTTAGTTTTATTCGATTTTATGGAAAGATCGGAACAGTTCATTATGAAAAGGCCTTTGGTCATCAGCTTTTTGGATTATAGGTGTAGGCCAACCATATATGATAAAGTGACCGTGTTTTTTGAAATTAACATGATAAGTTGACCACATTTTTTCATGTATTGATCATGTTAAAATGCCCACGTATTATCCGAAAAGGTCATATTTTTAATTAATCATATTCCATGAAATATGGTTAAATTACCATCACAACAGGTATTATCGTGATTAGCGTTTCATGGTTAAATTATCATGTTGATTTCAACGTTTCATGATCATTTGTAATCTAGCTTGAAACCAATTTAATAAACATGACATACTCCCAAAAATATTATTATTGAAATATAAAAGTAATCAATCATATTAAAATTTCCAAAAAAAATCATGAATTATGATTGTTTTGATGCGATTCAATTTGAAATATAAAAATAATATGATAAAAAATAAAAGTAATCAATCATATTTAAATTTACCAAATCCCATTAAATTAGGAAAACAATTCAATCCAATCCCACTAAATTGGGAAAACAATCCAATTAAATCACACTAAATTAGGAAAGCAATATAACATAGTATATGTATATCATAGTGAAAAGGGTAAGAAAGGTAATTCACATACTAAGAGGATGAAAACATAAACATGAAAAAATGGAGGCATGAATTCTTACATGGCATGAATAAAGAAGATGGATATTTAAATATTCCTAAAAATATTTATTATGTGTCTTATATTGTACATAGATGTGCCCATTCTAAAAACTTTCTTAAAAAATAAGTACTTTCTTTGTAATTTTCAAGTTTAAAAATAATGGCTAAAGAAAATAATTTTTAAAAGTTTCTTGCATCGTTTAAAAGAACAGTAAGCTCATTATTTTTTAACTTGAAAATTATAAATAAGTACTTATTCAATGTTCTGGAACGGGCTTGGGTGGCTTGGGGGCTCCATCCATACACGTCTCTCCGTCCTCTGCGTCCGGTGCCTATACGATAGTCGAAATCGTTCTTTTCCACAATTTCTTCAAGAATATTGTTTGTGCCAAAAAGTATGTCCATCTGGCATGGAAAGATATAATCTCAAAATTCATTTGTTGAGTGTGTCACTATATTTTTCTCCAATCGACATGATTTTTGGCATGATTAATATCGTCAACAAGATTTAAAAGTTGAACGGTTTTGATTGTCTTTGTCGGACTGAGAAGGACCCACGAAAGATCTCAACCTAAGAGTGATAGGTGAGGACAACCTACTTACAGAAATATATTATTTTTTTGGAAAGCGAAAACAATTTTATTAATATTAAAGAGAATAGTATAATCCGAGGGAAAGAGGATAACGGACATCACAACGAGTGAATGACATCGCAACTATATTGGCACCCCAAACGCTCAACAATCATTTGCCACCCCAAAATCCCAAAAGATCGATACCCATGAATAGTTGGCAAGGTTCCAACCACAAAGAGTCTACACCCACAAAAATTTAAATGACATACAGATAATAATGGAGTTAGCCAAGACACCATGAAAGAGATAAGTCTCCATATTTTAAGCAAGCAAAAACTCCTAAGGAGAAGAAGATGACTGGTATTTGTTTCAACATAACACCCAGCAATGACAGCATCTAATTGCCTGAATCCCTCCATGATGACAGCAAGATAGATAGCAGCAATACATCTCCAAATATCAACAACAACAGTACAAAATACCAGCGTACTCCAAATATAGCAGCAACAACAGTTGAAACCCTCCAATAATAGCAATAGCCACATATCAAATTCAGCATAATGCAAGGATATATGCTTAATGCCTGTACTCCTTCATGACGACAGCAAGAAAATGTAGCATTTACAGCTCCAAGTATCGCAGCAACAACAATATAAAGCACCAATAATAGCCTGCAATAATAGCAGCAACAGTTAAAAGCCTCCATTATAGTAGCAGCAACATATCAATCCTTCAAATGTGAGAGATTAAGACCCAAAATGAGTCAAGATCATGAAAGATTCAGCTCCAAATTGCAGAAATGATAGTTACAGCAAGCCACACCCATAAAAGATGAAGACATCGACTCAAAATGAGACCAGAGACACCATCCCAAGACACAAACCCAGCCCAAGATGAAACAAGAGACGCCAGCCCAAAAGGACCAGGTACGCAAGTCCAAGACACAAACACCAACCCACCCGCCCAACCACAGAAAAACCCAAACCAAAACCCAGCCCCAAGATAGCCACCAAGTGTGCTTCCCAACCCAGGCAAACACCCAAAACCAACAAGACGAAATAAACCCCCAAAAGACCACACTAAAAAGAAAGACCAAACTAGGACCTAGACAGACAAGACACAGACCACAAAGACACAAAAGAGAAAAACAGAAAACAAAAGGGAAGCACACACCCCCAAAGACAGGCCAATTAAGAAGCATCGATAATGCTTCCCAATCTGTAGATAAAATCATCCATTAAGTAACCATATCCCCAGTTTTTGTTTTGACCCAAAGAGCCACCCTAATTTTGATTGTTTCCTGCACCTCACACCAATTGGGAGACTTTTGTTTAAAGACAGCTTCATTTCTAATAAAACTTTTGTTTAAAGACAGCTTCATTTCTAATAAGCCAGATGGTCCATAGAACTGCAAATAGAATACAGTCCCATATAATCCTTTTCTTTGCTTTGAAGTTCCAGTCATCCCACCACCTATATAAATCATCCAATGCGTTTGGCAATGGTCCTTGGACTCCCCGCCAAGACGGAACATTACCCCAAGTATCCCACACATATTTACAGTGAAGCAACATATGATCTGCAGTTTCAAGTTCTGCAAAACAAAACTTGCGTAATGCTTCTTTTTCATTATTGATAATCTCCAATCTCAGAAGATACTCTAAAGTTTTCACCCTACCAAGATAGACCAACCAACCAAAGCACTGAACTCTATCAGGTGCTGCATTTCTCCATATAAGTTCAAAGGTTTTGTCAGGATTGGAGGGATTTGCTCTGAATATATTGTAGAATGATTTGACTGAGAAAACATTTGAGTTGCAGCCAAACCATGAAAGTTCTGTCTTCCCCTTCATCTTTTGCTACCACCCTAGAATCATCAAGAAGATTGGAAAGTTCTGTTTGTGATTCCTTCTCCCAATCAAAGAGGTTCCTTCTAAAGACAAAGTTCCATTCATTAAAGATAGCTTTTCTTACCAAAATATCACCCAAGCATTCCTCTTTGAAGCAGACCACATTAAAAAGAGTGGGGAATTTCAAGGATAAACTTATATTACCCAGCCATGTATCCTTCCAGAATAAGATTGAGTTTCCATTACCAACCTAGATCTTTGCATTCTCCACATAAGTGGCATGAATTTGTGGTTTTTTGTATTCAATCATCATGATATCTTTCCAAATATTGGACACTTTCCTGTGAAATTCCATTTTTGGTGTCCATCCCCCATCCCCCATTTTGTATTTAGACGTGATAACTTTCCTCCAGAGAGATTCCTTTTCAGTGCCATATCTCCACCACCATTTCATTAGCAGTGCCTCATTCATATCTCTGATACTCTTAATTCCCAGGCCCCCACAAGCTTTTTCCTGAGTTATTTTTGGCCATGCAACCAAATGGATTTTCCTTTTTAGATTAGAGCCACCCCACAGAAATTTGACTTGTATGGATTCAATAGTTTTTGCAACCCCCTCAGGCATTTTAAACAATGACATGTAGAAGATTTTATGAGTGCCACCTTACCTCCAAAAGAGAGATGCCTTCTCTTCCAAGTTGCTAGTCTTGCTCTCACTCTGTCAATGACTGCTTTCTAGGTTTACTTCAATCTAGGATTAGCTCCCAAAGGCATTCCCAGGTATGTCATGGGCAGTTTGCTAGGCTGGTATTTAAGTACACTGGCATAGTTTTGAGTATCTTCGAAGTTTGTACCCACACCACACACCACTGTCTTGTGATAGTTTATTATCAGTCCTGACATTACCTCAAAGCTCCTTAGCAGGTTCTTCACCACTATGATTTCTTCAAGATTTGCTCCACAAAAGACCAGAGTGTCATCTGCAAATTGCAAATGTGTTAAGCTAGGTCCAGCATTTCCCATAACCAAACCCCTAATTAATCTCTCAGCTTCTGCCTTTTTAAAGGCCCAATTCAATCCTTCCGCTGCAATGATGAACAAGAAGGGCGATAAGGGATCACCCTGTCTGACCCCCTTTTGCATTTGAAACTGTTTTGTTGGGGATCCATTCACCAGTACTGAAACCCATGGAGATGAGAGGCATTCTCTGATCCAACTTACCCACTTCAGAGGAAAACCCATGAGTTGTAACATATTCAGTACAAAGTACCAGTTTAAATTATCAAAGGCTTTTTAAAAATCCAATTTGATGATTACTCCCTGTTTTCTGGACTTTTTCCAAAAATCCACCACCTCATTTGCAATTAGGATGCCATCTTGAATGTTCTTTCCACCTGAGAAAGCAGATTGTACCTCTCCAATCACTGTAGGAAAAAATTGTACCTCCCCAATCACAGAAATATATTATGGTAAGTGGAAAACGAAAGATCACCAAATTGAAAGATTTAAGGATAAATTAAATCATGGTCCTAAGTGGAGCTTTCATAATGTTTGTTAAGGGAAATGATTTTGCCACTCCTTTTTTAGTTAACACCACTCCCCTAGCAGGGGAGTGGCATTAACAAAAAAGAGAGTGGCAAAATCAGCGGCCTTTGTTAATCCTATTCTTATTCATGGATTAGGATTCCAAAAATATACTTGCAGGGGAGTGATGTTAACAAAAAAGATAGTGGCAAAATTAGCAGCTTTTGTTAATCCTATTCTTATTCATGGATTAGGATTCAGTCCTATAATAGAATTGTTTATCAATTTTTTCCTTACTATATACTCCCTCCGTCTCTCAAAGAAAAACTAAAATCAATAGTCACACCTTCTAAATAATCACATTTCTTACTAGATTTTTTCTTACTGGAGATAATGATAGGATGTCCTTATTGACTAGCTTCCAACTCATGGTCTACGCATGTGTTGTGATTAACATTGGGGGTGATATCATATATGTATCTGTTTTCTTTAATTGGGTTGGTTTGATTTTTCGCTGAATTTTGAGAAAAATGGTTGTGTAAAGGGTTAATTTCATCGGCCCTTATTTAAAAAGGGGCGTTTCAGTCAATGGGCCATTTTCCATCCAAATGTTGGACAAAATTAAGTGATAACGTTTCATAGATGAAGAGGTGTGTGTGATTGGTTTTAAAGATGAAGGGTGTTAAAGTGATAAACAGTAACAGATAAGGGAGTGTATCTGATTTGTTACCTAGATTACACGTCAAAGAATAAAAAGACTACAAAACAAGCACAATTCAAGGATACGATCTCCATTCTCCGATTACATACGCATACATAATATCGTAGAAGGAGAGAATTAAAGAGTTTAGTGAACCAACTGGATCTACAAACTAATGAAAATCAACTAGGGTGATAATCTATTTACCACGTACGTGTTGTATTAATCTAATTTCATTTTTTCTTTTCTTCTTTCATCAGCAAAGAGGAGCCTCCTGTTATGTTAAACTTATGATTTGCTGGATCACTTAAGGCTGGATTTGAGGAAGTGAAATACACCGGAGGAATTTTTTTTTTTTCTTGGCAAAGAAAACTTTTATTAGACTCGAAGATGGTACATCGAGTAAAAGAGAAGGAGAACCAGAAAGCAAACCACAATCCCTAAGGAAAAGAAAAAAAAAAAAAAAAAAAACAAAGTTACACCCAAAAGTACACCTAAATTATGAGCCTTCTAACACCACCGGAGGTAATATTGGGCAAAGGTTGTCTACGAAAGAAAGAAAATTAACTAAAAATAAAAAGTTAGAGGTGGAATATTTTACTCTCTCTCTCTCTCTCTTGGCCATGGAAAGAACGTATTTTGGTTGTCATTGCTCATCTTGCTTTTTTTTTTTCCCCTCTAATAATCTTTTTCCTTTTTACTGCAGATACAAAGAGCTTTATTTATCTTCTCTCAAATTTGAATCCCATCAAGTACACATTACTTTTGGAAGCATCAGAAGAGCTCTAACGCCCTAGCAGAAAATGTGTACTCCGCAAGGCATAATTGAGCATTTGGGATGTATGGTCTTTGATGAAGCCGTCAAAGCAGTGACTAAAGCAGGAAAATACGTTTGTCATTACAGGACAAACTTGAACAATTTGCAAAAAGAAATGACATTTCTTGAAGATCGTAGGAAAATAATCGAAAGAGAAGCCAATGAGGCCATTGGTCGCGGTGAAGTGATTGAGGAGGATGTTGCACGCTGGCGAACGGACACGAACACGATGAAAATTTACGTTTACCTTATGAGGCAAAGTACATGCTCAAGTCTTAACATCAAGTGGCGGTACCGATTGGGCAAACAAGCCGAAGAGAAGATAGAGAATGTCAAGAAACTTGCTCGGGAAAGCCATTTTGATAAAATTTCACACACCAGGTCGCCGCCTCCAGAGCTTGAATTTCCATCCGTGGAGAATTATGTTCACTTGGATTCTAGGACACCAATTTTTGAGGCTATTTTGGGTGCGTTAAAAGATCCAAAAGTTAAAATGATTGGAGTATATGGGCTAGGAGGGGTCGGTAAGACCACATTAGTCGAAAAGGTCGCCAAAAAAATGCTAGATGATGGAGCTTTTAAGCAAGTCCCGCTAGTAGCTGTCTCTAAGGATCTCAATGTGAAGGACATACAAAAAAAATTGGCTGACAAATTGAATTTTGCATTGGATGCCACGAAGGATGAAAAGGGAAGAGCGAATGAGTTGTGGCATAAATTCAAGAATGGCGAGAAATATCTGGTAATATTGGATGACATTTGGGAAAAGGTGGACCTAAAGGCAATAGGTATTCCTGTCATGGAAGGAACTATAGGGTGTAAAGTTGTGCTAACATCTCGAAAGGAAGATTTGTTAAGAATCACAATGAAAGCCGATAGAAATTTTCCAATGGCAGAACTACCGGAGGAAGAAGGATGGAACCTGTTCAAAAAGATAGTGGGAAATACTATCGAGTCTCGGCCAGAAATAGATTCCCTAGCACGCGAAGTGTGTAGAAAATGCAAAGGATTGCCGGTCGCCATAAATGCTCTTGGAGCCGCGTTGGAAGATAGGCCATACCACATGTGGAAGAATGCTTTGCATAAGCTAGAGAGGCACATGCTCACAAAAATTGAAGGTATTGACCCAAGTGTTTGGGCCACCTTATGGGTGAGCTTCGATATGTTACGGTCCTCAGATGCGCAATCTTGTTTCTTGCTCTGCTGTTTATTTGCTGAGGATGCTGAGATTCCGATTGACGAGTTAATGAGACACTGCATGGCAAGGAGTTTGCTTGCTCAAAACCCTCGTACATTTGATGAAGCAAGAACTGCCATGTGCACAGTGGTTGACGTCCTCAAATCAGCTTCTTTGTTGTCAACTGGCGATCATGAAACTGTTGTCAAAATTCATGATGTCATAAGAGATGTTGGTATCTCAATTGCATGTGAGAAAGAAGCATTTATGGTAGATCATGGTGCCATTCAATGGCCACGAAATCCCACAAATGGGCCATCGTACAAAGCAATGTCATTAAGTTTCCAAAGTATTAAAGGGCTTCCAGATGAGTATCCACAACTTGAAACCTTAATGGTTGACAATAGTAAATTTTTAAATCTTGAAGTTCCAGACAATTTTTTCGATGGGATGATGCAACTTAAAGTGTTAACTTTTACTCGAATGCCTATGCGACAACTGCCATCATCACTTGCAAAATTGGCAAGCCTTCGGATGCTACATCTGAGTGAATGTGAGTTGGATGATATTGCTATACTTAAGGACCTCAAGAGTAACATTGAAGTACTTAGCCTTAGGGATTCTGGTATCAAGGCGTTGCCACCAAAAATCAAACAGTTGACTAGTCTACGGGTGTTAGATCTCCAAGATTGTGACAAACTCATGGTGATTCCCAGAGGTGTCATATCCGATTTGACTAGCCTGGAGGAATTGTACTTTCCAGAAAACTTTGACAAATGGGAGGCCAGAACTGACGAGCAACAAGACACGAGCAGCAGGGAAAATGTGAGCCTCAAGGAGCTGAAGGGGTTATTGAGTACTGGTCAATTAACCACTTTACATATCTATATACCAGATGTCATGCTATTACCCAAGGAGGGCCTACTATTTGCAAACTTGAAGGGATTTAAGATATCAGTGGGTTCTAAATTCGAAACTTCAGAAGAAATTTCTGGAAGATGCATGTTGAACTTGAAAGGTGTTCAGTTAAGAAATGAGTTCATCCCTTTGGTGGACAAAGCTGAAGTGGTAGTCCTTAGTGAGATTGAGGGTTTGAAGAAGGTGTTTCATGACTGGGGTGTTGGAAATAGATTTCTTGACTTGAAATACCTCGAAGTTATATCATGTGTTGAGGACTTGGAATATCTTATTGGTGAGCCAAAATTATTCGTGCAAAGTCAGGGGTTGCATCGCTTACCGCCGTTCAATAATTTAATTGTGTTAATTATTGAATATTGTAAGTCAAAGTATCTCTTCTCCCCAACCACCGCAAGAGGACTTGTCCACCTGGAAAAATTAGAAGTAAGATCCTGTGAAATCATGGAGGGAATAGTTGGGTTTGAAGGACGAAATGATGAAGATGAAATCACCAGTGAGGTAAAGTTCCGTAAATTGAAGCAGCTGGAATTGGCAGATCTACCAAACCTTTTAAGCTTTTATGCCCAAAAGGAGAAGATGGGAACAACCATGGGAAGCTCTTCTGCCTGTGCCCAACCTCTTTTCAGTGAAAAGGTAAGCTTTATCATTGTCCTGTTAGTTAGTTTACTTTAGTATTATTCCCGAGGGTTCATAGAATGATCTGCTATTCATATTGAGGAATAAGTTGAACATTCGGCTTCATTACACATTGACGTAAAGCTAATCCCATAAATACTAGTTTAAAAGTTTGTGTAAAATAATGGGGGCTTCTGATTTAAAAAAAGGAAAAGAGAAGGGGAACACTTAAGTATCCCCAACTTTGCCCGAGGATACAGTATCCCCGTTGACTTTCATCATATGAATGGATAAATAAAAGTTTTTTTTTTTGCCCGGCAAAGGAAATTTTTTTATTTATTAAACTCGAAAGGGTTAAGTGCAAAAGGGCATACCATTTTCAGAAAATGATGCATAACATTTTTAATTTGCATTGCATTTTCAAAGTAACTTATTTTATGCTGTCCCCTGTCATAACATTCACCATAATTGGTATAACACTCATCATAAAAAAGCATAACATTTTATGATTGGCACACCATAAGGTGGGGTTACGTACCTTAGCATTTCCCAATGCTCCTAACGACATCATTAATGTTGAAGAATGCCATTTAAAAGTATAACCTTTTTTTAATCTGGGCACACCCATAACGTGGCGGTATCTTAGTATTTCCCAAAAATGAAAGTTCTTATTTGGAGGACAGTGCATGTTATGGTTTTGATCTCAAACAGCTAGCTGACTTATTCCTTGTGTAGCAATTGTTTGATAATGCTTGGCGAGCAACCCTTACATGGAGAAGTCCCTAGTGATTCGTCTATCAAACTACTTTGTAGGTTATTTTCCCTGTCTTGGAGAGATTGATCATTGTTCAGCTGGGTGACATAATAAAGATTTGGGACAAGCAATCAATCGATGTCTTGGAAGAACAAGGGTCTTTCTGCCAATTGACGAATTTGTATGTCTACAAATGCGAGAAATTGATCCATGTGTTTCCATCCAATATGCATCCACTGTTAAAGAATCTAAAAGCTCTAGAAGTAGAACAGTGTGAAACTATGAAGGGAATAGCTGAATTTGAGGGAGAAACAGATTACGTTGGACTTAGAAATGAGGTATGTCGTTTCAGCAAATTGAGAACTTTGATATTGTTAAGTCGATGAATCTATGATATTTGCTTTATCATTATCCTTCTTACTTTGAATCTTTTCTTGTTGGTTCTTAGACCATACTTTACATATGGATAGGGTAACATTTATCACTGGTAGTTAGGCCCCTCTCTCACGCTATCAAACACACAAATGCACACACCTTTGGTAGTTAGGCCCCTTCCAAAGGTGGAAATTTTTGCTTGGTTCAAAGAAAAAGCAGTTATCAGGTCAGAACTTCTTTGCAGAAATATGATAAATGAGATTCATTTAGCTTTGTGTCCTCTCTGTTCCCTACACCTTGAAACTCATCAGCACTTATTTCTTCATTGCCATTTTTCCTGAAGTATTTGCTCAATAATCCTAGATTGGTGTAATATCAAATGGGTTTGTCCAGTTTCGGTACTAGAATTAGCTAGCTGGTGGTTTGCAAATGGGTTTACCAATTTGGAAAAACACATTTGGGAAACTTGCTTCTATGCAACGTTATGGTCCATATGGCTGGTAAGGAATGACTACATTTTCAAGAATTCAACAAAACAGGCCTGTGAAGTGGGAGATGTAGTTAAAACAAGGGTCGCGATGTGGATGAATGCAAAGTTCGACATCAAGGTCTACACTGTGGAGGAGTTCAAGGTCTTTTTAGATGGTATCCAAAAACTGAGGTTGTAACGTAGTTTTTTGGTGTGCCATCCAACTATCGGTTAGATGCGTGTGTATCTTTTGGCGTATCAAAGCTCTGTGAGCTTGGTGTTTTCCCTCGATATACCCCTTTCAAGTAATTAAAAATGTTTCGTTTGCCAAGGAAAAAAAACACACACACACACGTAAACATCCCCGGACACCAGACAAATATAATGAATGGTACTTGTTGTATGACCCAGTATGCTATGTTCTTCTTCTTCTGGTACCCTTACTCTCTGATGATGTTATCCGTGCGAGCTCCTTTTGCCATCATTTTCCTCCTTTTCAAGTGGAATAACGTCTTTCAAGTTCTTTTTTTTTTTGGCGGTTAAGAATTTCTCTTCAATCCACGGAGGACTAGATATTATGCTAATCATGCATGTCAAATTGTTTCGATCTTGTCCGATTATGCATGAAAACTTCTAGAGACAAAGCACGAGCCAGTCCTTGTAGAGACCATGACGTGCTTTGATATAATCAGGTGGTTTGTTTTCTCCAACTATGTACAAAGTCTCATACAATCCAATGCGCGCGGCACTCGTCATATTTGGATGTTGACGGACCATTGCAATGTGGTTAAAACATTTTTTGGTTTTAATTTCCTTATTTGACTCTAGATAAATATTAGTTAAGGATTTAGAGTAACTAGAAATGTTGTGTTTGCTGAAACCTTGATTTATTTTATGTTTTTTGCTGAGAAAAAGAGGTTAAAATATCCTTTTCATTCGATTTAATCTAATCGCAGCTCACAACTTCAGACACATATTTGAATGAAAATCTTTTATCAAATTCAGACACATAACGGACCACAGCTATGGAAAGAAAGATTACTGAGTTGCAACCAATTGTCATATAGAACCATTCAATTTTGGGCAGTTTGTTGTCGGGCTCATTTAATTTTCATTGATTGTATTTTTTCTTGTTTTCCTTTCTTTTTGTGGGCCTCTTACGGAACCTCGATCTCTATGGTCTATATTTGGTCTCGCTTCGATGTACTCTTTGTCGAGTTCTAATAAAATTTTGTTACCTATCGAAAAAATTAACCATTTAAGTATTAGTCTTCAAGCCTCTAGGCAAGCTCAATATATTTAATTGCGGTACTAATAGGGTTCTGAGTTCTAGTAGTTTATCAAATAAAATGGAAAATTGGAAATTGCAAGGAATATGATGTGTCTGGATATTAGAAGATTGAAAGGTGATCGAATTAATCAATATGTCTTCCACAGCTCTCCAAATTTTGAGACTCGAATCTTGTGCTTCTAAGCCAAGATGGATTCGAGAGCTTCATTGGATCTCAGCCGAAGATATTGAGCATGGTCGGAGTTAGTGCTTGCTCTAAGAAACATTTATAACATACTAGAATGAATCCTCATTTTAATTGATTTTAGAGCTTGATTGGACCTCATTGTTTATTGAATGTGTTGTAAACAACTTTGCAGGTTGCTTCCCCTGCCCGAGAACATTTGGAGATGGTTGGGATAACAGAGATTCAAGACAAACAACCACTCCCAAAACCCAGAAAAGAAGTTGAATCCTTGTGCAAACCTGTGAACAACGATGACATCATTGTGTTCCCTGAGTTAAAGGAAGTGACACTCCGGAAATTGCCTAAGCTCAAAAGTTTCTACAGTGAAACGCAAGGCTTCTTCTCCCACAAGGTACAAAGGACGTCCTTACCCTTTTTTACTTGATCATGCATGGCCATGAAAAGCACATAAAAGTGGCCACACATCTATGATCATGTAGTTTGGTTGAAATTGGATAGAGACTTGATGAGTAACTGAGAGGCACTACCACCTGTAGCCTGACGTACCCAACATAATGGAGCCACACCACCTCCTTTGATTGACCAACCCAATGTGACAAACGACGGTAGTTCAAAAAGGCGCGGTTCAGTTAGGGTTTTGGGTAAGCACAAAGAGGAGGAGTGATGATGAGAGATTGATTGTAGCCTTTGGAGAGAGAGAGAGAGAGAGAGAGAGAGAGAGAGAGAGAGAGAGAGAGAGAGAGAGAGAGTTTATTGACGAAGGAGACCAAACTATGGGTGGATTGAGTTTCAGATGTGGTGAAGAGTGTTTTTGGTTGTGGGCCGGCCTTGGTCTAGGTGTTTTTTTATGTGCTAAAATGACCCAGTCATTCATATTGGATGGTGACTTACAATAAAAAAACAGAGTGAGTCTAGTCGAGTAACGATTCTTTAATTGGTCAAAAAATTTCATCGCTAGTATAAAAAAAAATTGGGGTCTCTAGAGATTTATTTAGTGGTTAACTTTAAGATATAATATTAGTCAAGATCCTCAAAAGACAGTTTTTCTTTTTTATCAGTCCACGCATTTTCATTTTTCCATGCCTAGTAAATTTATCAATTTGGACAAATGTATAATACCCAATACGACAATTTACAAATTTTCTCTGATTTCAAATTTGAGAAATTTCTCAATTCGGCATGTATATTACTTTTAGCAACATGATCACTTTTTGTGGTGAACAACCCAATATGTTAAACTATCCTATTTCTTTATTTGCTAATCTCATAAATTTTTTTTCTCTATTTACTAATCTCATTAAAAAATTATTTTCATTAATATACTGTGTTTACTCACGTGACAAACTTTTCATTAGGTTCAAATATTCTTATAATTTTGTCAGTTCACACTTTTAAATTTTAATTACATGCACAATTTAATTTTGGTAAATTTATCAATTTTGATTTTGGAAATTATATTCCATTTATTAATATTTTCTCTCATTATGATTGTATCAGTTTGTATATTTTTTGGTTTTACATGCGATGTACAATTCTAATTTTTGTATATTTTACAAATTTGTTATTTTGTGAATGATTATTAGGCCATTTAGTGATTTCTGATTGTACGGCTCTAAAAAGAAGAAGAAGAAGACTTCATTGATTATTTAAGTAATTATTGTGTATGGAATAGGTAAGTTATACTTATTTAATATTTAAGTTTTGGAAACTTTTTGATTGAATCTTAATATGGTAGGATACATACATATATGATAATAATAAGGGCAATGCAAGAATATTATATTAGTTTATACGGCTTTGATTTCATAAATGATTAATTTTATTCGTTAAAATAGTGCTCCGATCCGTAGTGTTAATTTACCAAATGCAATGGAAATTAAGTGCAACAAATATGGCATGGTGTGTCTGAGTATCCAATTCCAAGAGCTCTTAAAAAATTGGACTGAGTCACTATATGTCTTCCATAGCTCTCCAATTTTGGAGACTCGAATCTCGTGCTTACGAAAGAGATAGGTTTTAGCCAGAGCTTGATTGGACCTCATCATTATTCAATCACTAATGAATGTTTTGTACACAACTTTGCAGGTTGCTTTCCCTATCCTGAAAAGCTTGGCATTTACGAATTTAGATAAGATAACAAGGATTTGGGACAACCAACCACTCTTAGAACCAGAAAAAGAATTTAAATCCTTCTGCCAACTTACAGACATTTTTGTTAATCGTTGCAATCAATTGGAGTATGTATTGCCCTCCTATATGCTTCCTCAGTTAAAGAATCTGCAAGAACTCAGTATACGGAATTGTACGAAGGTGGAGGTGATAATCTCAAACAACCCAAAGGAGAAAGAAGGCACCAACAACAATGATACCATTCAGTTCCCTCAGTTAAAGACCCTGCAACTTGGTTGGTTGCGTAATCTCAAAAGTTTCATATGTAGTGATGAAACGCAACTCTTGTTCTCCAACAAGGTACAACTTAAGCTCTTTACCCTTTTTTTACTTAATTAATTAATCATGGTCTTTACCCTTTTTACTTAATTCAGTGGGCACACATGCATGTATATAGTCCTGTAGTTTCATTGCAATTGGAAAAAGAGTACTTTATCCGCAATTGAGATTCCCAAATTTAGTCAAATTAGTTTATCGTTTAAACTAATTAACAAATACCCGAAACTATCTACGGAAATTTTCCCGAGTCCAATGAATCAGTAGAGCCCAATTTAATAATTTCTTCATTGTTATCGATCACAGACCAAATATGGATTAGGTAAACCAACACAATGTCAAAAATTCTGAACTGGAATATTAAAGTTTCCGGAAATTAGGACTGCAAAAGAAACTAAGCTATTCGAGTTTGAGTTGTTCGTTCGTTAAAAGTTATTCATTGTTTCTTCGATTATAATGCAATGGTGTGGCTCACATGGTTTTTTCTCGCGTTGAGGTTTTTCACGTATATCTAGGTGTCTTTTGTGATTCTGTTTCATAGGCATTATTTTCATTTGCCATTTGATTTATGTGATCATAGTTTTTAAGATCCGCAGGGGGTGTAGGGCATTTTGGATTGTACGTGGAGTTCGATTCCTAACACCATTTCCTGCGACTGTTCTAAAAATATGCATGTAGTAAGATATTGAATACCATGAAAAAGATTTAATTGAAGCTCTCCCTAAAACAAATTGGTTAATTTTAGGAGTGATAATGGAAAAAATGGTCCAGCAATTACTCATGAGGTTGTATTTTATCCTACGTATAGGTTTTCTATTTGTCCATGACCATGTAATATAGCGAATGGCTTTATCGTGGGGGGCGGCTGATCTCCATACGGTGGTGGAGGGAGTAGGGGGCGGTGGTGGAGGGAAGGGCGACAGTAGAGAGAGACAGAGAGAGAGAGAGAGAGAGAGAGGGGGGTGGGCTGCAAAACTCTAAATGATGGGCTGCCCAGCTTTGTTGCTATTTAAAATAGGGTAAAGAAGTAAAATTACACCCATAGGACTTAGTGGGTATTGCACTTGTACGGTTGTACCCCGTAGGACTTGGTGGGCCAACGAATCCAACATTAGGACCGGCCCAGAATTTACTCTTTTTTTATGTGCTAAAATGGTCTAGTCATTCATATTGGGTGGTGGCTTAAAATAAAAAAGCAGAGTGAGTCTAGTCGAGTAAGGATTCTTTTATTGGTCAAAAAAATCCATTGCTAGTATAAAAAATTTTGGGGTTTCTAGAGATTTATTCAATGATTTTTTTTAGGTTTTTTTTTATAGGCAACAAAATTTATTAAAACTCTACAAACGGTTCATTGAGGAGGCCAAACTCCAAATACAAGAAGAAAGTTGGATTAAGAGGAGGCCAAAAGAAAAGAAAAAATGAAAAAGAAAATACATCCAATGAGATATTGAAAGAACCACATAAGGAGCGAAATCATCACATCACGTCAATGGTTGACTTTAAGATCTAAAATTAGTCAAGATCTTCAAAAGACAGTTTGAAGATGTAGGAAGATTGAGGTGATAATCTCAAACAACCCGAAGGAGAAAGATGCCGCCAACAATGATACCATTCGGTTCCCTCACCTAAAGGAAGTGGATCTTGGGTTTTTGCCTAATCTCAAAAGTTTCATATGTAGTGATGAAACGCAAACTACTCGAAGTTGAGCTCATGTTCAATCATTAAAAGCTTATTTAAGATTGGTTTGTTACGTAAACAAATCAAGCTTAAACATTTGTTGTAACGCTCCTAATTTTAGGTACGTTAAAGAGATAATTTATTACGGAAATTAAAGAGAGTCACTGCTCTTTATTACATCATAACTCTCGCAAGAGTATTTTAAACACAAAACAGGAAACAAATAGAGAACTAGGGTTCCTAACTACTGTTCCTCCTGTTCCTTCATCCTAGCGAGTTCTTCAACTCCAAACACTTCCAAGGTGAAGAGTTCGCTCTGTTCATCTATCAAATCTGACATATTATACCGGCGTCGCCACCCATATAATATGCCAGTGTCACCAAAAGGTAACACCGTGAGTTACGAAGGCTCAATAGTAAAATCCTACTTACTAACATCGATTTCCACATGATACGTATATTCACAGTACAAAAGACAATAACATTTAGCACATCTACAATTGCTTGATAACTTTCGTTGGTGTTGACTCATCGTGGACCGTGTCGTTATTACCACTTTTTCTTTTACCAAAAACTCATTTTTAACTCACTCAACCTCGGTTCCGTCGCGCCGGATTTCCGAGTATCCTCATAATGGTTCCGCCTCGCCGGTCTCCCATTGACACACATTTGCATTGGCTCCGTACTTGCTTGACCGATTCCTAGACCTAAAATAATGGGTTGCCCCAAGCGTAGGGCTAAGACCGGTGTAGCACAATATCCGATAAGTCCGGAGTCGAATCCACAGAGACGGTGATGTGTGCTGACTAAAACTCGGGTTATTACTTATTTAAACTAGCTCTTAAGTAGCCACCCTTTTGTCGTTTTGATTGAGGGATTAACTAAATGGGAAATTACAATAAGCCCCCTTCAGCTATACCTCGGTAACGAGTTGCCCCCTTCATCGTTTAACTCGGACACTTAACCCCCTTCATCTTTTATGGCGTGACACTTAACCCCCTGCCGTTAGTGAGCCGTTATGAATTTAAACGGAAGGTCATGTAAGCAGTACACGACCTTATTAATGACAAGTCATGCCCTTATAAATACATACAACAGTAAACTCTCTCTCTCTCTCTGTGCTCCCTCCCAATGGAAGGTAGAACTGGGTCTTCCAATGGGGATCCAAATGTGCTGTGCAATTGTGGCATCAGAGCACCATTGATTAATTTAGTGCATTCCAACCCAAAAACAGAGTACTGAAAATGGTAGTGCATTCCTCATGAAAACATAGAGCTGATCAAACAATTCCTTTTGAAATAGATTTTTCAAACCATGCATGTGAATTTGAAATTGAGTGTGGCAAATAACAAATAGATGTGAGAATAAAATCTCCATATAAAGATTTATAAAAATAAGTATGAAAAGGCTCGAACCCATAATAGAACTTAGAGAGAGAGAGAGACAAAAAAATAGAGTGCTCTGTTTTTTTTTTTTTTTTTGCTTTTTGGCAGCCCCCGGATGAAGGCCTGGTGGTCGGTTGACCTATATTCCAACCACTACACATTTGCAGAGGAACGATCAGCTAGCTGCACTGAACAGACAACAGCTAGCAATATCCAATCTGCTGATCACTGAATATCTAGGACGCAACTCTAACCTTAGAAAGCATAAAGTAACCATATTAAAATTATTATAAACCCATAAAATAGAGGAAAAAATAAGAGTTCTGAAAAAAGAACGGGCTGAAACAGAGTTTCCTACGAAAAGTTATAAGCGAAATAAAAATATCCCAAAGAGGGTAAATTGGTAATTTCAGCAATTCCGTTAACGGCTCACTAACAGCAGGGGGTTAAGTGTCACGCCATAAAAGATGAAGGGGGTTAAGTGTCCGAGTTAAACGATGAAGAGGACAACTCGTTACCGAGGTATAGTTGAAGGGGGCTTACTGTAATTTCCCCTTAACTAAAATCTAGAAATTCATTGTACTTTTCAGATAATTAAAAAGATGTACGGTCGTAGGGTTCATAGCACTCGCAACCGATCTGGGTTAACATGCTCCATTCGATGTTCCTGAAAACGTTCACTTTTGGATTGAAAAAGATGCCCCGCAAGATGTGAGACCCTATGGTCGCCGTATACCCATGCGCAGCGAAGAATGAGTTTTGGACCCCCATTCCACCGTTCACATGGACTCCGACAATGCCTGGGTTCGTCCGCGGGATGTATTTTTCCAATCAAAAATCGTTTTTCCATTGTTTGAAAATATGAGCAGTGCCCGGACTGACCACGGTGTGATAATCACCCTGCGATCCTACCCCAACGACTACTCACTCATCATTAAGCAATAAACAACAGAAATTCTAAATTGAAACATGCTTCTATTACAAGAGATGAAAAATAAACAAAAAATAACAACTAATTGAATACCAACGACAAACTTTAATAAAGAACAAAAATTAATACGAATTACCGAAGTGCGTCGATCTCAATAAAACTTTGATAACTTGAAGGACAAAGAAAATCTGAAATGAAGAACGTGAGTATAAAACTGCAAAATAATAGTACTCGGAACCGAAGCCTCACAGCCCCGTCCTTCGTTTCTTTATTTCTGTTTCTCGTCCGTGGGCAGAACCTATTTTCTTTTTTTCCCAAAGCTGCCGCCGCTCGTCACCAGTAGGGTGAATTGTTTATATAGGTTGGAAGACTTTAATCACACAAAGGTCCTTTAAACTTTATGAAATAATAAATGAACCATTCAATTTTGAATCATTTCGCATTTGAATTCCAAGCTTCTTTAAAATCTTTTTTTATCCAAAGTCTCAGACAACGAGCTTGAGCAATCTATAAACATAAAAACACAAAATAAAAATCAATTAACAAAAATAAAGAACTAATAAATGTAGATTGGGGTGCCAAAATATGTATATTTTGACACTTATCAGTACCGCGGATGACCAAGCGACACCCCAAACTTGGTTCCGCCGAGCCGGTCTCCCAAGTATCCTCACAATGGTTTCGCCGCGCCGGGTTCCCATTGGCACACAAACACAATCATCTCACATAATACCCTTGAAATGGTCATTATGTAGTTTCCAAAATATTTCCTCCCTCGGAAAACACATCTTTCTCGCAATGACAACACCCTAGGTGCCATGTTTCTATTTTCTCGATTTGCGTTTCGTTCTCATGCAAAACTCCGCGGTGTAAGACTTTATATACAAACATGCATTTCATAAGACTATTCCAACAAGATCATCCAACTCTAAGCTACATAGTATGCTTGAAACATCTTGAAAACAAACCATGCATTTCCAACGTTTAACAAAAGATAACATTATCTACTTTCAAAAGTAATGATCAAAGTCACTACTAAACAACATGCTATTCTTTAACATATGATTTTAAAACAATACTAGAGTTAGAGTGTAAGATTAAACTACCGTTCTTCTAGGCGGTGGCCGGCTACGGAAAGTTGGTCGTAGGTTTTGAAATCGGTGGCGTAACGGCCTCCAGTTTGCTTCGAAAGGAAAAGAGTTGTACTTTCTTTTCCTAGAAACAACTTTACTAACTAAAGTGGACTACTTTAAAGATCTATGGGTGGTTTTTGGAAGTGGTTTGGTGGTATTGCTCAAGAACTCAAGAACAAGAAGAATTCTTGAACTTTGAAACAAGAACACTAGAAATTTTAGAGAGAAGGAAGAGCAAATGCTTGAAGGTGTGAGTTTGAAGCATGGAATCACTACTAGAATAACCTTAGAACATCATGGGCTTTACCCGTGATAGTTATAGTATAATCACGGTTTTAAAACTGTGATGGATCGGGCCGTTATAAAAAGCAGCAAGATTCAATCACATTTTTTGTCCGTGATTAAAAGTTAGTTTAAACTGATATTAAAACTAAAAAGGCATGATTATATACGAAATAAGATCACGGTTTGTATTAAGAGCCGTGGTTAAAGAGAATATAAGATCACGTTTTGTATTTATATGATCAAAGTTTCGTGTAAAACCGTGCTTGAATATGTATTAAGATTACGAGTCAACTGAAGAACCGTGATTATAAGTAGTAAAAGATCACGCCTCTATAGAAACATCGTGCTTATTTACCTGTAAAAGACTACAGTTACTTTAATAACCGTTGTGGATTTTGTTTTTTGGGAAAACAATTTCTGTACCCTGATTATTAATTTTTCCCAATTGACCGCATTATTTTTACACCTAGAGCATTGAAAGAAATTTCTCTGGATCACACCATGTACACACGAATAACAGCTATGCAAAAAGGAAAAGGTTTATTAATTAACTCATCAATCTTTCAAAGTATGGTACATTTACAATATATATACAATAACCCGTGTCTAAAACAAAACTAAAAAGCTATAAGAACATAATTAAAAAAAAAAATTATAACAACTCAAGCAACTTCTTCTTCAACCCAGAAAGTTTGCATCGCCTGACAAGTCACAAGTGTACGTACGTACTGCATTCGATAAAAAATAGGGAACTCGTTAGAATATGCGAATACAAAAAAAACAAAACAAAACAAAACAAAGATAGAACGTTATGTCTTGAATCTAAAGGTGAAATACATGTAAAAGGCTCAAAATATCTCACCTCCTCTATCCTTCTACGTACATGCTTAGTTAATAAAGGACTCCACCTCTTACGCTGCCAATTCAAAGGGAACAAAGAGTACTAAAATTGGGAGTAAAAGGCCCTTCGATCCTAGACCAAGATTATGATTCTAAGAGGAAACAAAATCAATTTGCAAGCCATAAGGAGATGGTGATATATAGAGACTGAAATTGCCGAGCAAAAAAAAAGATAGAGACTGAAATAAACAATTTACCAATGATTGGGTGGAGATCAGCCTATGGTTGTGCCCGATTGGAGGTCGAAGGGTCGTGCTCGGAATTTCGCCATGAGCGACATCAGTTTTCCTGAAAGTTGACAGAGAGGAGCGTAAGATCTATGGTATGGAGGCCAAGAAGAAAGAGGGCCACCATATTTACCTAAAAAAAGAGGCGACTGACTATTTTGGGGGGAAAGTAAAACCCTAATAATTTCAAATTTTCATGGATTCAAATTTGGTTTCTTGTTGGCGCCCATGAAGTATTTATCACGCTTGTAATCAAAGCGTGTAAAAATAAGCAAATGCATTTAATCACCCTTTAAAAAATGTAGTTATATCAAACAAGAAAGATTTTATCACAGTTGCAACGAAGTGTGGTTCAAATAAACCCATTTTATCACGCTTATAAGAAAGTGTGGTTTAAAATAGACACATTTCTATCATGGTTGTAACGAACCGTGATTACAATAGACACATTTTATCACGCTTATAGAAAAATGTGGTTAAATAGACACATTTTTATTACGCTTGTAGCAAAATGTGGTTAAATTAAAAAGTTATAATCACGGTTCTATTAAAACTGTGATAATAAATATTAATTATCACAGTTTTATTAGCAAAGTGACATTAAAAATTCACCTCACATCTCTTTATCACGTTTTCATCAAAACTGTGATCTTTCTAATGTTTTTACTGTGATCTTTATCTATTATTCTAGTAGTGAATGGCCTTCTATTTATAGGCAAAGGCTCCCCTCCCCCTCATAATAGGCCCCCTCTCTCTCTCCCAAATCTCATTTTTTTACTCCAATAAAATCAAGTTTCTTGGAAGATCAATGGCTAAATGCTAGGCTTGCATGGCTATGGTTGTACCAAAGATTTGATCTTGAACAAATTTGTGGTAGAAAAGAGGTTGTACAAGATTCTTAG
This sequence comes from Rhododendron mucronatum var. ripense, assembly GCA_019656295.1. Classification (NCBI taxonomy): domain Eukaryota; kingdom Viridiplantae; phylum Streptophyta; class Magnoliopsida; order Ericales; family Ericaceae; genus Rhododendron; species Rhododendron mucronatum. The sequence goes on from BPLT01000109.1 coordinate 993,479, forward strand.
GGTTAAACAAATTGGAAAATGTACAAAGAGGACAATGGGGTTAAGATTTTGCTTGGAAGAGTAAAATCTCATGGATTTGAAGTACATTGGAGATCAATGCCAAGGTACAAGTCCAATCTCTCTTCTTTCTCTCCCTCTCTCTCTCCTCTCCTCTCCCTCTCGGCTCACTCTCTCTCTCTCCCCTCTCTCGGCCTCTCTCTCCCTCTCTCCTCTCTCACTTGCTTATGTACTAACACACACACACACACACACACACATATATATATATATATTACAATGCAAGAAGAACAATTAAAATATTAGTACTTTTAGTACTAAGGATCAAATAGTCTTAAAAGGTCAAGATTTACTCAATAAACTAGTAAATAGACACATGTGTACTTAGGGCAATATTCTAGTCTTCCACGTACTAATATAATATAAATCTATGTACCATGTACCTTAGGTAGTTCAAAACGCCAACTTAAAATAATACTAGTAGTACTTAAAGAATCTTAGGCCTTAAAGTCTATTAAGTACCTACATAATAAAATAACATGTACTTTATCACATGGGTTTAAAGAAAAGATTAAATTAATAAAACCCATGGTACTATGAAAGACTAAACCTTTTACCCATTGGGTAATAAATCCCATAACTTCTATTGTCCAATGGTCAATAGTGATTAGGTAACTTTTATATTAAAATAATATGTACCTTGTCATATGGGGATTAAGAAAAAGACTAAATTAATAACCCCATGTACTTGGTTTGAAAGGTGAACTTATTATCCAATGGATAATAATTCTCCTAGCTTTTATTGTCCAATGGACAATAGTTACTAGGGAAACTTATATGATAAAGTAATCAAAAAGTCCTTTAAGGCATTTAAAAAGTTTATTTTTTATAAATACTAGTACTTAACCAAGTATACTTTTATTATAAAGAATTGGGATTTCTATTATCCAATGGATAATAGTTTCCTTAACTTTTATTGTCCAATGGACAAAGAATAAAACGAAAAATATTTAAGAGAAAATGAATAATCAATTCTTGGTCTAGGGTTAAAAAGGTTCACAAGGTTCAATGAGGGGCAAAACGGTCCATCAATGGTTAGGGAAAAGTAACGAGGTGGTTTACTAGTTTAGTTTTTCCAACCGGTTGGTTAGAAGCTAACTAGGCTTGCTAAGTAAGGTCAAAAGTCAAGAAACGATATTTGAAGGGCTAAAGCGTAATTATAACAAACTTTAGGAATTTAAGGCAATTCAAGCAATTTAAATAAATAACTCGAATAAGAAATAAATTTCCATTTATTGAAATTCAGAGTTATTACATTTGTTTTGAAAGTCCTTCAGGTTTGAAACCGAGCTTGAAAAAGCTAATACTTGGCTCGTTGGTCTAATTATGTATAAAAAAAAATAAAGCTACTTGCTTGATGATTTCCTAGTCCTAAACAAACGGGTTTTCCCCAAGCATAGGGCGTAGACCGACGTAGTACAATATCCGGTAAGTCCAGAGTCGAATCCACAGACACAATGATGTGTGCTAATTAAAAATTCGGGTTTCTACTAATTAAACTGGCTTTTAGGTAGCCACCCCTTGACAATTGATTGGGATTAACTAAAACCTAGGAAATTGATTGTTCTTTTCAAATAATTTAAAGGAGGTACGGTTGTAGAATTCATAGTACTCGCAACCAGTTCGGATTAACCTGCTCCATTTAGTGTTCTTAAAAAGATTCAACTTTAGATTGAAAAAGATAACCCGCAAGATGTGAACCCTTATGGTCGCCGTTTACCTATACGCAACGGAGAATGAGTTTTGGACCCCCATTCTCCTGTTCACATGGGCTCTGACAATGCCCGGGTTCATCTACGGGAAGTATTTTACCAATATAAATTGTCTTTTTCATTGTTTGAAAATAGGAACAGTGCCCGGACTGGCTATGGTGTGCTAATCACCTTGCGACCCTACCCATACGACTACTCGATCACTCAATATCAAGCGAAAAACAGAAGGAACCCTAGTTTAAATCATGCTTTTATTACGCGAGATAAAAAAAAATAAACAAGAGATAACTGCGTATTGAATACCAATGAACAACGTTAATTAAGAACATAAATTAAACCGAGTTTTCGGAATGCAAGTAATTGAACAAAACTTGAAAACTAAACAATATTGAATCTCGGCAGTCGGCAGCCCCGTTCTTCGTTTCTACCGTCCCCCTGTGAATCTGTGATGTTAAGATCTGCTCTCCTTTTATAAGCTTCTGTTTCCCCAACGAAAACCCTTTTGGCCCCGTTATTACACTCAATTCCAGCCGTGTACTTCAATTGCTGAAAACCTTGGGCTGATTCTTAGTCGAAATACCGAATAATTATTAGGCCTAATTAGAAGATCAAGTGCACGTCCAAATAATGTTGCTTTTGGGCCCACCAAATACACGAGTGAGTTGTATTTTTTGCAACCCATTTCACTTCAAACACCACTGTGCTGTGGAGGAAAAATTATATGGCACAATTCATGCTTCGATCGGCAACTAACGTATTAAGCTTACAAACACCTACAATATACAAACTAAGCATTAAACTCCGATTAACAATATAAATAGACTTAACAAAGATAAATTTGGAGGCGCTAATGTGAACATTTACGCGTCTATCATACCCTCCAACTTACAGTAAAGAAAACAAATAATATAAGTTCTAACTATGTCACTTTCGTAGTACTGATCACGATTGTACTTAGCTCTTGCAACAAGCCTTTTAAAACCCCTAGGCGATCCCAGAGGACAAGTGGAGTCTCGTGAGGGTTTACAGTAATGAACACCCACTAACATTGTGAATACTTTTCATATGAAACCTGAAAAATCGTAGGACAACTCAATGATATCTCAAACAAAGAATATAAAGCCATCGTAAAGAGATAATGAGCATAAGCAGTTCTAGATACTATCAAGTCAGAAAAATGAGTCATGGCACCTAAAATTAGCGCGTGTGAACAACGGATTTAGTCACAAGTGAAAAATAACTAAAATTTCTCTCCAGACCAATTCTTAACTTCAAATTTCACCGTATCATGCCCTCAACAAATGAATTCACTAGAAACAAGGTGCATGTTATGTAGTCTCAATGTGTGGTTATAAATTATGTAAATGAAAGCAAAATACTCCGCACACGACATGAAAAGATAGCTCTACATAGTGGACATATGATCTCGTGAACGGAATGACAAGTGTTGGAAACTCTCTCTATCCATCAATCCACAACCCATTGCCCCTAGGATCAAATAGGACTTCAATTCCGATGATAACGCTAGGTAAGGAAAAGTATTTCACGGTTAGGATAAAAACATTCAACTGTCCGAGAATAGGCTAACAACAACTCACATAGGGCAAATATAACAATGCGTGCTCTTTCTTTCTTCTCTTTTTTTTTTCAACTCCGCCACATCTCTCTTTCCTTTTCTTTGATACAATTCCACATTAAGAACCAGTGTTTCTCCTTTCCACAATGATTTGGTGTCTTCCCTTTTCACTTTTTTTTTCTTACAAGCGCATTCTTTTTTTTCTTTTCTATTCGTGAATGGGAAAGATCACCACTAGTCAAGCATAATTCTCAACTCCTTTTCTTAATAATTCACCTTCACATCATTAACTAGCCATTCTCAAGACACAATATAGATAATGGAGCTCAACAAGAAAATGGTATCATGCGAGAGGCTCAAATGGTCTCACAAGAGATAAATGTATGAAAGAAACAAATAAATCGGCTCAAAATAACAAAGATGGCCTATAATCCTCTCCAAGGGGCAATACAACCGTGAAATTTCCAAACCCAAGAGATAAGTAGGCAATATAAAACATTCCCAACACTTAACAACAAAAATAATGAGATCAACAACGAATTTGCTCTTTTGTGACAACAAGAGTTTATTTGACACCACTCCAAGAAAAAGTAAGGCTCTAAACTCATATAGACATAAATCTCCACTAAACAAGCCATCGAGAATAATCAAGTCGCAACTCACAAACAACCAAAACCCAAATAGACATGAAATGCAAAGATGCTAGAAATAAATATCATGACCAATTCTTCACGACAAGCTAGCAAAAAGAACTACAATACCACCACAATATCAAAACAATGACTATCACATCTTGAACTCAATCAACCAAGAGTCAATCTCAACAACCTTCAAGTCTCATGCAAAAAAAAAAAGTATTCCACCTTTTTTTATACTTTCAAAAAAATATTTTATTTTATTTTTGAATCTAACAAGAAAAAGAACAAAGTGATCCCTCCCCTCAACTTAAACTATTAAATGCCTACATTGAAAGCGTGAAAAATAAATATAAGACAAAAATGTAAAAGAGAGAAGAGATATCACCTCGAAAAGAAGGGGCTAAGTAGAGTAAACTATAGAAAGAGAGAGACCCTTCAACTTGGATCGAACAATCTGCAAAATGTTAGCCTCCAAGATAGCAAGAAAAAAAACTAAAAGAAATAAACTAGACAAGAAATAAAATAAAATACAAAAAACCATCTGCTTTCTTCACGCGAAAGACACGGGTACTACTTTTCTCCCAATTTCTCAAGCGAGAAACGAGTGGCTATACTAGACCATCAAAAGAGAAAAAGAAAAGAGATAGAGAAAGAAAGAGTTTATGTACGTGTAGCCAAACGCGGGTTCCGAATATTTATCATGCTAACGAGAGTTAAGACAATGAACATAGCACTCCATTCTACATCTTTTATCAAGAAAACTCAGCTTTACCACAAGTTAAGATACTTTGAGTAACGCATTTGCCGAATTCGTTTTAGACATTTAAGTTCCAGCAAGTGTAACAGCCCAAACTAGATCAATTTTCAAATTGTTGACAAAATCCACAAGATAGGGATGATAAACTAAATTAAATTCATCAACACCAAGAAAATCAATTAGTTCCGCATTTATAAACTCTTGCAAAAGTAGAGACTTAGTAGGAGGGATGACACCATCTAGAGCCGAGAGTATTTGATTATTCAGTGTAACTATTGGCAATGACTCCTCAAAAGGCATATAGCCTTCACTAATGACAAATGACTCTATTTTCTCTTTTTCCCTCGTATTAGAATTGGTATCCTAAAAACTTTCAGTCAATTCACAAAATTGGAGCTTTTGGGCTAATTCATCTCGGTAATCCCAAGCCTCTTTAGCGTTTTTATCCAGGAATTCGTCAGTGGACCTAAAATTCACCTAGCATGTCTTAGGATTTAAACCATGGCAAAAGATAGCCAGAAGATTGCCAAGCTCACAATTAAAACTCTACAAAGAGAATACGGAAAATTTAAATCTCTCCCAACACTGCGAAAAAGACTCATCATCTTATTGATAGAAATGTGATAGTTCATGTAAAAGCATATGAGTCTCATATGAGGGAGTGAAAATTTTGAAAAATTGTATTACAATTTCACTCCATGTCGATCTTGGACTCAAAAAATTAAACTAATCTTGAGCACTACCACACAAAGATGCTGGGAATACATGTAAAAGAGCCACTTCATCGCTAGCAAAAACTTTCTCAAGATTAGCAATATGCAAAAAAGGATTTTCTGAGGCCAAACCATAAAATATAGGAAATGACACTGAACATTCAAATTGTTTTGCATAACCTCCATAGCACCTTGTAAAATGGGTCATTTTTATTCTTTTCAACAATAAAAAAAAATGCTAGAGGTAATTGCTTTCCTGCGATGGAGGATTGCCTACCTCTACCTATGATGACTCAAAAACAAAAACTAAAAATAAAAAAAATAAAAATAACTACCCAAATTCTTAACACACGTTACCGTCCTCGGCACCGGTGCCAAAAATGCTTAACGATTTTCTAGTCCTAAATTAACGGGTTGCCCCAAGCGTAGGGCGGAGACAGACGTAGCACAATATCTGGTAAGTTCAAAGTCGAATCCACAGAGACAGTGATGTGTGTTGACTAAAAACTCATGTTGTTACTGATTAAACTGGCTCTTAGGTAGCCACCCATTGACAATTGATTGGGATTAACTAAAACCTAGGAAATTGATTGTTCTTTTCAAATAATTTAAAGGAGGTACGGTCGTAGAATTCATAGTACTTGCAACCAGTTCCGAAAAACTGCCTCATTTAGTGTTCTAAAAAATATTCAACTTTAGATTGGAAAAGATACCCAGCAAGATAAGAACCTTTATGGTCACCGTTTACCCATATGCAGAGGAGAATGAGTTTTGAACCCTCATTCTCTCGTTCACATGGGCTCAGACAATGCCCTGGTTTTTCTATGGGAAGTATTTTACCAATCTATAATTGTCTTTTTCATTGCTTGAAAATAGGAGCAGTGCTCAAATTGGTCACGGTGTGCAAATCATCCCGCGACCCTACTTATACAACTACTCACTCATTATCAAGCGAAAAACAAAAGAAGCCCTAGTTTGAATCATGTTTCTATTACTCGAGATGAAAAAATAAACAAGAGTTAACAACTTATTGAATATCAACGAACAATTTTAATTAAAAGCAGAAATTAAAACGAGTTACCTGAATGCAAATAATTGAACAAAACTTAAAAACTAAGCAATATTGAATCTCGGCAGTCGGCAGCCCCGTTCTTCGTTTCTACCGTCCCCGTGTGATGTTAAGTTCTGCTCTCCTTTTATAAGCTTCTGTGCCCCAATTAAAACCCTTTTTTCCTCGTCATTACTCTCAATCCCAGCCGTGTACTTCAGTTGCTGAAAACCTTGGGCTGATTCTTAGTCGAAATACCGAATAATTATTAGGGAAAATGACGGTAAATGACGTGTTTTGATAATTAATACTTGCAAATGACAAATTTAGCATTAACAAATATTTTTAGATTGTTCTTAGCGGGTATTAATTATTAAAACATGTCCTGTACCGTCATTTTCCCTATAATTAGGCCTAATTAGAAGATCAAGTGCACGTCCAAATAATTTTGCTTTTGGGCCCACCAAATACACGTGTGAGTTGTTTTTTTTGCAACCCATTTCACCTCAAACACCACTGTGCTGTGGAGGAAAAATTTTATGGCACAATTCACGCTTCGATCTGCAACTAACGTATTATGCTTCCTAACACCTACAATACACAAACTAAGCATTAAGCTCCCATTAACACTATAAAATAGACTTAACAAAGATAAATTAGGGGGTGCTAATGTAAACATTTACGCGTCTATAATTACTCGACATCGGCTTATATTTGGCTTGATTAAAACTCGTTTGAAATTGATCGGGTCGTGTCATAAATAAACTAAGTTCGAACATATTTTTGAAACTCGTTAAGTTTTCAAACCAAGCTTGATAGTTATCTACTCGCTTGATTGGCTTGTTTATCTACTCGCTTGATTGGCTTGTTTATTACCCCTACCTGAAATAGATTTTACTGATGGGCACAGTCCGTCCGAGTTTTCAAATAGATTTAGTTACACAATGTCATTCTCATCATGAATTATATAATGGATTATTCTCCATGTTTACTAGTCTAACAAAATTTTCTTTTGGTAAGTAGGTATAATGCATTTAGCAATATTCATCACTTTTACAATTTTATCTTTTCCCATTTATTTTGATGTTTCATGCATAGTACATTTTAAAATTTTTTATATCTTTATCTATCTGGCAAATGTATAATACCCCATACGACAATTTACCAATTTTATCTAATTTCAAATTTGAGAAATGTCTCAACTTGGCATGCACATATATTACTACTTTTAGCAACATTGATCTCTTTTCGTGGTTTTGTTCGTTCACACTTTTTAATTTTAAATGCTTGGTCAAATTATTTTACCCAAAAAAAATATTATTCATTTTGGCAAACTAATCAATTTCATTAGTTTGTCCAACCGAATATTTTAAACTATCATATTTCTCTATTTACTAATCTCATGGAAAAATTATCTGCTTTGTGATTTTATCAGTTTGCACTTTCTAATTTTTACATGCTTAGAGATGGGTTTTAGAGCTTGATTGGACCTTATTATTATCCAATCACTAATGAATGTTGTGTAAACAACTTTGCAGGTTGCTTTCCCTGTCTTGGAAATTTTGAATTTTAGGAATTTATTTAAGATAACAAGGATTTGGGACGAGCAAACCACTTTCAGAACCAGAAAATGAAGCTAAATCCTTTTGCGAACTTACAAACATTTCTGTTGGTGGTTGTGAGCACTTGGAGTATGTATTGCCCTTCTACATGCTTCCTCAGTTAAAGAATCTGCAAGAACTCACTATATGGGAATGTAGGAAGATGGAGGTGCTAATCTCAAACAACCCGAAGGAGAAAGAAGCCACCAACAACAATGATACCATTCGGTTCCCTCAGTTAAAGAATGTGGATCTTGGTTGGTTGCCTAATCTCAAAAGTTTCATATGTAGTGAAACACAACTCTTCTTCTCCAACAAGGTATAAATTAAGCTCTTTACCCTTTTTTACTTAATTAATTAATCATGGTCATGGAAATCACATAAAAGTGGGCACAATCCTATTCGAGTTTGAGCTCGTGTTTGTTCATTAAAAGTTTATTCAAGATTGGTTTGTTTATGAAATAAACAAACCAAGCTTTAACTTTTTTTCGAAAGTTGTTAAGGTTTCAAACCAAACTTGAACAAGCTACTACTTGTTTCGTTCGTCTAATTATGTATAAAAAAATTTAAGCTACTCAAGATCGGCTTATGTTTGGCTTGAAAACTCATTTACTATGTGATTAGGGTTATTTCGTTTTTGCAGAAAAATTTCGAGAGGAGTCGAAAGAAAACTATTCTCAGAGAGAAGAAAGAACACTTTTTTTTTATCGGCAAAAAAGAGAGATGTGTACTCCATTGTTTCTTCGATTATAGTGCACTGGTGTGGATTTCACGGTTTTTTCTTTGCGTTGAGGTTTGTTACGTATATCTAGGTGTCTTTTGTGTTTTTGTTTCATAGGCACTATTTTCATTTGCCATGTGATTTATGTGATCAATAGTTTTCAAGATCCACAAGGGGCTTTATGGATTGTACATGGAGCTCGATTTCTAGCACTATTCTCTGCGACTGTTCTAAAAACATGCATATCGTAAGATATCGAATACCATAAAAAAAGATTTAATTGAAGCTCTCCTAAAAAAAATTGTTTTTTGGAGCAATAGTGAAAAAATGGTCCGACAATTACTCGTGACGTTGTGTTTTATCCTACGTGGGTTTTTGTCCTCACCCAGCCATGTAATATGGCGAATGGCTAATATTATCTGGTAATCTGTTGACAGATGGTGAAGTGGATCTTTAGCTTGCTCCTGGATCCTATTAGATGAACATGCCCCCAAAGATAGTCGTCGGAAACGTTAATTCTAACGACACGCTAACATCAATTTTGTTGTAGGATGCATTCCCACTGTTGGAGCAAATATATCTCCATAAAGATTTGGAGTTTCTCCAAAACGAGACCTCTTCGAAAGAGGTATCCATTGAGGTTAGGATTTTTACTTGTTTTTGTGTCACTTAATAAACTTTGAGAGTGTAAGTGCTTGATCTAATGTAAATTTATTCATTTAAAATCTAGCATCCTAAATTCTCCATGAAAAGTTAGATAATTAAACTAAACACTTACAGTTCTCTAATTGAGCTTTATTTTTGCATGACCATTCAGAAATTTATTTTAAAAATTAATGACTGGATGGAATTATTTTTGAGGGACCAAAACGTTGGTCCTATATACCGATATGTACACCATTAGTGTATTGTCGTCGGTACCCCTAGTCGAACTATTACGAGCCTGCGCTAAAAATATGCTTTCTCCCGCTAAAATTATTTTTTCCCCGCCGAAGTCCACACGCAACCGGAGACACCCGCCGCCACTTCTGCTCCGGGAAGGTCCCCCTGCATTAACACTAACCTCTCCTTCACCTCCTCCTCCATTATCACTCCTTCATCTCCTCCATTCATATAAACGACAATGTTTAATTTCTCTGCTTTTTTTCTTTCAGGCGGAGAGATAAATTCTGAAATCCAATCGGATGAATCGGGGGTTGGAGTAGGGCCCTAATCGCTCCTTGTGCATGATAGGCGCGCGAAATACATGGATTTTAGCGCCTAAGTAGGGAAATTAGCGCGTTAGACGTGCATTTAAATCTCATTTTCCATTTAATGCGTGCACGTGGTTGGATTTTGTGTTTGTGCTTAATGTGCAGGAAATTGAGTTGTCTTAGCGCTACTGAGAGGTATCCGGAAAGGCCGTGATGAAGCTTGAGAGCGAGAAAGGCTGTGGAGACTAAGTGTTGGATACAAAATCGTGAGAAAGTGACCAGAGCTCTCTCTAGCGCTACACCCTTTGTGGTGTAGCGCTACCTAAGGCCTTAATGGTCAACGCCGGCTAGGAGCGAGTCAACTCAGTCAACACACCCGAAGGCCATCGCGAGCGCTACCTAGGAAGTGGTGTAGCACTACCGAGGGCATTAAGGCCAGGAACGGCGCCGTTTTGTTCGTCCGGTGCCCGATTCCGATTTGTTTTAGAATTTTTAATTGTAATTAATTGGGGATAGTATAAATACCCCGTTTTAACTCAGACTTAGGTTACGTACGTTTTACTTAGGGTTTGTAGCAGCTTTTCATAGAACGTATTATTTATTTTTGCATCGCTCTTAACTTTTTGGCTGCAGTTCTTCTAGTTCTAGTGCGAGATTCAAGTTTTCTTCAGTTCTATTCCGGATTTCCAGCATCGGATTGGTGTTTTTGCTTCGTTAATCAATAGTTTCTTCATTTAACTGCGGTATCCGTTCTTCTCGCTATTTCGATTATTGAAATATGTTTAGATTGAAGTGTTCTCTTATTTTTGTTATTGCGTTCGTTATAATCATGTGTGAGTAGTCGTATAGGGTGCGGCCACGGGATGGAAGCGTCACGTGGCTAGTCCAATCATTGTTTTACCTCGTGGCCGAATAAATTCAATTTTGAGCAGTTTTAGGAAATGAAATCTTTCTAACGAACAAACCCAGGCATTACCAGATTTCGAATGCGCACGGAAATTGGTGACAGGTGGTGCGCATTCGTTAGGGAATATTTTCCAATTCTAAAATCAGTAAATCGAATCATTGTGGCCCGAGTAAACATTGGTTAGGCTAGTTGCAGACGCTGGATTCCCACGGCTGCACTCTCCTTTTTAATTCATTAGAGGTCAATTTCTTCAGTAATTAGTTAATCAAACCAGCCAAACAAGGGGTGGCTACCTAAGAGCCAATTAAAACTAGAATTTAACACTTTTGAGTCAGCACCGTCCGTCCGTCTCTGTGGTTCGACTCCGGTACTTCCGGAATTATTGTGCTACACTGGTCGAGAGTCCTACGCTTGGGACGCGTTTTTAGTTTAAATTTTATTAACACCTGGTCGGTCAAGCATTTTTGGCGCCGTTGCCGGGGACGGCGACGTGTGTTCTAGAGTGTGAGTTTTTGTGTCTTTTGTCTTTTAGTTGAGTCACCATAGGTAGAGAGAAGAAGGTGTCCTTTAAACAGGACCCTCTTTATTATCGCGACCCGACTCATCGTTTAGTTCGAAAAGAACTGGAGTCAAGTCAGCCTGCGTTTTCTAGTTCTTCATCTTCTAGTTTAGAGTCAGACTTAGCTGAGTACCAGTCAGAGTCTATTCCCATTAGTGGTGTTTATATAGATTTGCCTTTTGAGTCAGTAAGTGTCAGCAATCCGCTTTTTCAGCCAGAGCTAGAGTCAGTTCCAGAGTCATCTGAGATGGGAGATAGGCAAGTAGTTATCCAGCCATCCTTGAGGCAGCACATGCATCCCGAGAGGACCACTCCTCTCGGACCCATTGTGTTCCCTCAAGAGACACAAGAGGTACGCAATGCCTTTACAGTCAAACCTGGTGTCCTTAATAGTCTCCCTAGTTTTCACGGGAGAGAGTGCGATGATCCGTATGAGCATGTGCGGACATTTGAGGGATTGGTGCGCAATCTTGCGTCCAATACCCAATACGAGAATGCGTGCCTCAAGCTGTTTGAGGCAACATTGAGGGATGGCGCACTTCTGTGGTTCCGAATGCAAAAGTTTCAGTCTTTCACCACTTGGGCACAAGTGCGTGATGCCTTTTATAGGAAATACTTTTCTGAGGCTAAGACTAAGAGTTTTAGGCGTCAAATCCAAGGATTTAGGCAGGAGAGGGATGAGCCATTTCTCAAGGCATGGGAGCGTTTCAAGGAATTGCTCCTAAGGTTGCCACATCATGGCTTTGAGAGAATTCAGTTAATTGGGTTCTTTCATCTGGGTCTCAACGCTGAGTCAGTCCAGCACATAGAATATTCTTGTAAAGGGGACGATTTTTTGTCCAAAACAGCAGACCAGGCTTGGGATTTCTTAGATGACCTAGCTGATAAGCAGAGGGCCTTAGAACCATCTGATTTTGAGCGATCCGGACCTTCTGGGTCCAATGTTGTCCCGGTTACCATTCGTGACCAGCGCCTTCAGTCACAGGTTGAGAAAATGGCTCAGAGATTAGAGGAGTTAGAGGTGAGGCAGACTCGTCCAGTTAATGAGGTGTCAATTGAGGAAGTATGCGTGTGGTGTGAATGTAAAGGGCACACCGCGACCGTTTGTCCTGGATTTATTGCCGCCAAGGGGGCGAGTCAATTCAATCAAGAGGAAGTTAATGCAGTTAGGGCCTGGGATCCTTATTCTAACACGTATAATTCGGGATGGAGGGATCACCCCAATTTTGGGTGGTCAGACTCCAGACCCGCAGGTGGAGGCCAAGCTCAACCACTTGCGCTACCTCCGCCGCAGCATTTTCAACAGGCCCAATCGTCCAGGCCTCCTCAAGGCCAGATCATTCCATTTCACTACCAGCCACAACTTGGTAGGGGGGGCAGGTCCATCCACTCGTGGTCCTCCCCCAGGTTATTCACAGATGACCGCGGCGTGATCATAAGTTAGATGATACTGTCAATTCCCTGATGCAGTCACAGATGACATTTCAGACGGAAACGAGACAGCAAATTGGGGCCCTTACAACCCAAATGTCACAACTCACTGCGGTTATCGGTCAACTGCAGCAGGAGAAAGGTAGGTTTCCGGCCCAGGGTAGTACAGCGGGGGCCCATTATTTGGACAATCCTTCAGGTTCTAATGTTCATAACCCCAATCAGGAGGAGGCCAAGTCGGTCACCATTCTTAGGAGTGGGAATGAGATCGATAAGTCTATAGAACCTAAGCAGAAACCAGCTCCACCCCCGGAACCGGTTGATGCACCAAGAGCAACTCCTGATGTTGATGATGTCCTTAGGAAAGGGGTAGAGGATGATGAGGAGTCACCTGAGGTGGTGGTGCCTGCAGCTGCAACGCCCACGACTCCAACAACACCAGCAGTGCCAGTAGCTCCATATCCCCAAAGGCTAGCGGTGAAACCTAAGCAGAACATGAACCATAAGATGTTTGAACTTTTCAAGCGGGTGCAATTCCCTATCACTTTGATGGAGGCAATTGAGTCTTTTCCCCAGTGTGCGAAGGTATTGAAAAATCTTTGCACGAAAAAGCACAAGAACCAAAACAATATAGTTCTGACTGAGCAGGTGAGCTCCATTCTTCAAACTGAGATTCCTGCAAAGTGCAAGGATCCTGGGTGTCCCACCATTACCATAGATATTGCAGGCCAGACATTCGATAAGGCATTGCTGGACTTAGGAGCGAGTGTTAACTTGCTCCCCTATTCAGTATACCTGAGGCTAGGTCTAGGCGATCTGAGAGCTACTCCGGTCACGCTACAGTTGGCAGACAGGAGTGTGAGAGTACCCAAGGGTGTGGTAGAGGATGTGATGGTTCAAGTAGGTGAGTTCCTATTTCCTGCGGATTTCATTGTTCTGGACACTCGCCAGAATCCTGAGATTTTAGAGAAGACTCCCATCATTCTAGGTCGACCTTTCCTAGCCACCTCCAATGCTATCATGAATTGCAAAACTGGCAGAGTCCAGTTATCTGTTGGCAAGGAGATGATGGAGGTGGATGTCTATAATGTTAACACTTTTGAGGAGGATGATGAGGAGGTAGAAGAAGTAAGTTTGATTAACACGCTCGTTCAGGAGCATATAGAGACAGTGTTGTATAAGAATCCTCTGGAGATTGCTCTTAACCGCCGAGGAGGCGTCATTTTTAGATTCTCCAGAGGTAGGAAGTTTGTTAGAGATATTAAATGTCGAAGATTCAGTAGAGGAAGTATGTGGGGTCTCTTATGACCCAATGTTCGAGCCTCTGGGCGACCCTCCGCCCAAGGTTCTTCCGTCATCATTTCAGCCGCCTAAACCAGAGTTAAAGCCTCTGCCAGACACTCTCAAGTACGCCTTTTTGAAGGGCAATAACACTTATCCGGTTGTGATCTCCTCATCCCTTGAGGAGAATCAAGAGAGGAAGGTGCTTGATTTGTTGAGAGAGCACATAGGCGCGCTTGGCTGGACTATAGCTGATTTACATGGTATAAGCCCAACGGTGTGTACACACCGAATCGATCTTGAGAATAGTGTGAAGCCTTCTAGGCAGCCTCAGCGGCGCTTGAATCCCCACATGAAAGAGGTGGTTCGAGCTGAGGTTTTGAAGCTCTTAGACGCTGGTATCATTTACCCAATTGCCCATAGTGAGTGGGTGAGCCCAGTTCAGGTAGTGCCTAAGAAGGCTGGGGTGACAGTTGTTACCAATGAGCGAGGTGAGTCCGTGCCAACCCGAGTTCCTACAGGATGGAGAGTATGCATAGATTACCGGAAGCTCAATGCGAGCACCCGGAAAGATCACTTCCCTCTCCCTTTCATTGACCAAATTTTGGAGAGGGTAGCAGGTCGGGCTTTTTATTGTTTCCTGGATGGGTACTCGGGATACAATCAGATAGAGGTTGCGTTACAAGACCAGGAAAAGACCACTTTCACGTGTCCGTATGGTACTTATGCTTACCGTCGCATGCCCTTCAGGTTGTGCAATGCACCTGGTACTTTTTCCAGGTGTATGATGGGGATTTTTAGTGACATGGTAGAAAGGATTGTGGAGGTGTTTATGGATGATTTTTCGGTCTTCGGGGACTCATTTGATGGGTGCCTTGAGAATTTAGGCAAGGTGTTGCAGAGATGTGAGGAGAAGCACTTGGTACTGAATTAGGAAAAATGCCACTTCATGGTTACCCAAGGGATTGTGTTGGGACACATTGTGTCCTCCAAGGGTATCGAGGTGGACAAGGCTAAGATAGACTTAATTCGTAAACTTCCTACTCCTAAGTCTGTCAGGGATGTGCGTTCATTTCTTGGACACGCTGGTTTTTACCGGCGGTTCATTAAAGATTTCAGTGCTATCTCCCGTCCATTGTGTCAGTTGTTAGCTAAGGATGCACCCTTTGTGTGGTCCGATAAGTGTGAGGAGGCATTTCAAAAGTTGAAGCGTAGCCTCACGACTCCGCCTATTGTGCAGTCTCCTGATTGGAGTCTTCCCTTCGAGTTAATGTGTGATGCATCTGACTATGCAGTCGGAGCTGTTTTAGGACAGAGGAGAGGGAAGGACCCATTTGTGATTTACTATGCGAGCAAGACGCTCAATGAGGCACAAATGAATTACACCACTACCGAGAAAGAGTTGTTAGCCGTGGTGTTTGCCTTAGATAAGTTTCGATCCTATTTGGTGGGTTCGCAGATCACGGTGTTTACCGATCATGCGGCCCTTAAGTACTTGATGACCAAGCAGGATGCGAAAGCTTGCCTTATTCGGTGGATTCTGTTGCTGCAAGAATTCCATCTCATTGTTAAGGATAAGAAAGGGGTAGAGAATGTAGTAGCTGATCATCTGTCCCGTTTGGAGTTCGAGGATCCCACCTCGAATCTTCCCATTAGAGATTCTTTCCCAGATGAGCAGTTATTCGCTGCTAATGAGTGCCCGTGGTATGCTGATATTGCCAACTATTTGGTAACTGGGCAGATTCCTTCCCATTGGTCTACACAGCAGAAGCAGCGTTTCTTGAGGAGTGTCCGACAGTACATCTTCGATGACCCTTATTTGTTTAAGTACTGTGCGGACCAAATTGTGCGTAGATGTGTCCCTGAGTCTGATCAGCAGGGGGTCATAGAGTTTTGTCATGGGGAGGCGTGTGGGGGTCACTTCTCTGCGAAGAAGACCACCGCCAAGATTCTGCAGTGCGGGTTCTGGTGGCCCGATATGTTTAAGTATGTGCATGCGTTTTGTAGGTCATGTGACCGTTGCCAAAGGCTTGGCAAACTGTCTTCACTTCAGGAGATGCCCCTTCAGCCCATTCTTGTGCTAGAGGTGTTTGATTGCTGGGGCATCGATTTTATGGGTCCATTTCCTATGTCTCATGGTTTTGAGTATATTCTGTTAGCGGTGGATTACGTGTCAAAGTGGGTAGAGGCGATTCCCACCAAGTCCATGGAGTCCAAAGTAGTGCTAGAGTTTCTTAAGGCTAATATCTTGTCGAGGTTTGGCGTGCCATGCGCCATTATCTCGGATCAGGGCACTCATTTCACGAGTCGGTCATTTGCGAAATTGATGGGGGAGTTTAAAAGTTAGTCATAAGGTGTCAACTTCGTACCACCCCCAAACCAATGGGCAGGCTGAATTAGCAAATAGAGAGATTAAGAGGATTCTAGAGAAGACTGTAGGTGTGACTAGGAAAGATTGGTCTACCAGGTTGAACAATGCATTGTGGGCCTACCGCACAGCTTACAAGACCGTATTGGGTGCTTCACCCTATCGGCTCGTTTACGGTAAGGCCTGCCACCTACCAGTTGAGTTAGAGAAGAAGGCCTATTGGGCCATTAAGAAAGTAAATTCCAGTTTGAGTGAAGCGGGTGAGCATAGGAAGTTACAGTTGTGTGAGCTCGAGGAGCTTAGGAATGACGCGTATGAGAATGCTAGCATCTATAAGGCTAAGGTTAAGGCGTATCATGATAGGAATATCCAGCGCAAAACCTTTAGTGTTGGTCAGCAAGTTTTGCTCTATAATTCGCGTCTCCATTTATTTCCAGGGAAGTTGAGGTCACGTTGGGACGGTCCCTATGTAGTGGTTCAGGTGTATCCAAATGGTTCAGTCGACGTCCGCGACTCTAAGAATGATCATGTGTTTAAAGTCAATGGGCAGCGTCTCAAACCCTATTTGGAATTTCTCGAAGTAGGTGAACCCGATGAGGAGTTGATTGATCCTGTCTATCAGGACGTTCCGGTTGAGTAGGCTTTTTCAGCCATGTTTTGACGGGTAGCTCACGCGTACCCTGCTCTTCATTGAGTGTGGACCCGGCTCCTAGTGATAGGGGCACCCATCATTGACTTGGGTTTTATAGCTCCGCACGCCGCTATTAAAATAAGGATCGTGTGCCCAGCTCCGGTTCGAAGGGCAAAAATTTGTAAATATTGTGCATATTTTGTTTTACATGTTTCGTTTAGTTATGCATGTTAGTTTCGTTTTCACATGTTCGTTTGTTCGCATGTTTCGTTTTATTTAGTGTTACATGTTTTGCATAAAGTCTTGGAGATATTTCACATGAAAAGATTTCACCTATGTTAGTGAAAAAAGGGCTTTCATTAGCTTTTCTTGGTAATAGTTTATCGGTAACGATCCATGCTCTCTGAATAGGCCCCTTTCAGTGGCAACTTAGGTCTGTGGGTGAGGTTTGATATTGCCTAGAGTACACGCTAGGTCGTATTTTGTCTTGCTTTGTTTTGATCGTAGGGGACGCTGGACTTAATTGTTTGGCGAGGTCGAGCGGTAAATTTTATTACGGGCATTAGGATAACACATGTACAACGGTCTTGTATAGCCACCCGTTTCTCGCTCATTCCGCTTGACACGGGAAGAAAAGTATGACACGTGAGACTGCGTGAATGTCTGGTGGTGTTCTTTTCTTTTATTTTTATTATTATTGTTATTTTTGGTTGTTTGTGGCCCGAATAACACGCGCCGGGCGGGACTAATGCCATTTGCATATTTTCGGTAGTTGTGGTTTCAGTCTTTTGGCAGGGTACGCGTGCTACCACACCAGCCTTGGTAGATTAGGCCTCACCGCTGGGGAGATGGAGGCATTCAGGAGCTCTAAGTCATGGGTGCCATTACGTGTGGCGGTTGTAAGCCCAAAGCCCTCAGCGCGGCCTTGTGTGACTAGCTGTGGTCCCATTATTTGGGTCCGAAGGAGCAAGCCCTGGAGCAGCTGCAATGACAAGGAATGCAAAAGCGACAAATTCCTCGAACATCGGCCGAGGTCATGGTGGTTGGCTGCCACCCCAGGTTCATTTTTTCCTTCTTTTAATTCTTATTTTTTGTGGTCTTCATGCTTTGGGGACCATGCGCATTTCAAGTTGGGGGAAGGGGTGTACTTTGTACACAATTACTTTTGTGTTGAGCGTTGTTAGTTGGTTTAGGGTTCATTTTAATTTTTAATTTTATTTGTGTATGGGGATACGATTGTTATGCCTGTTTGTATGAGTTAGGTGAGCATGTTAGATTCTTGTCTCATTGTTTGCCTATTCAACTCATTTACATGCATATATCTGGCATCTCTATTTGACTACTTTCGCACCATAAGCAATATTGAGTAGGTGTTCCCACTTAGTTCACAGTGTGTCCCTAACAGCATTCCCATGTTTCCTTGTCTATCGATTTCTGCAATTGCACAAAATAGTAGGCGTTTGTACCACTCATCGTAGTCTGAATATTTTGCATGCATGTTGTGAGAGTTGAAAACAGGCTTAGGGGATGAAACAAGGCATTCTTTGAGTAATTAAACCACTATATGAGTCCCTTTGATCCCATTTTAGACCCATCCATGTCAGTCAGTTGCTGTGTCAAACTTAGGGAACCGGTGTTTGGATGGGGTGTGCTTTGGTAGCCAGCTCTGTGCTCATTTTGGAGGCCTCAAATTGTAGGGAACCTTTGTAATGTGGAGTTTTGCTCATGGGTGCTGTGTTTTAAAAAAAAAAAAAAAAACCTAAGCCTTAAATTTCAGCCAGAACCCAAACCCTTAAACCATTTGGATACTAGCCAATAACTCCATTTGAATAAGAGAGAGAGAGGAAGTCAACTAGCCCCCCCCCCCCCCCCCCCCCCCCCGTTGACTGAAAAAAAAAAATATTTTCGCTCGTTAAAAAAAAAAAAAAACAAAAACACATAAGCGCTCGGGTGCGCTACACCAAAAGTGGTGTAGCGCTACAAATACTTCTGTTAAAAAAAAAAAAGAAACTGCCTAGAGGCGCGTCTCTCTCTCTCCTCTCCACTTCCTCTTCTTCTTCTTCTTCCTGCGTCTCTCTCTCTCTCCAAACTCCATAACCAACCCACTCCATTATCCTAAAACTCCATAACTCCCTCAAAACTTCACCAATCTTCACCAAAATCCACAAAAACACCCCTCTCACTCTCCTCTACCATAATATCCAACCCAAAATTTCCCTAACCTTCCCAAACTTCCAGATCAGAAAACCCAAAATTTCCAAAAAAACCCAAACTTTTACCCTTAAGTTAACCAAGTCATGGCACCCAAAAAGCAAAACATTGGTAAGGGGAAGGCAGCGGCTGGTTCCTCTGGCCCGCCGGGGGAAGTCCCAATGGGCCGGGCTAAGCGTAGGGATCGGGAGCAGATTGAGAGGGATAATCAGGCAGCATGGGAGTCGTCCATAAAGGACCGGGGAGTAAAGAATGAGAGGCACATTGTTGATGACGGGTTATGGCCGGCAAACTTCACTCCTTTCCTCGCCATTCGGGACCAACAGTTGAGGTATTGGTTCGAACCTAACCCTGGGTTTAATACTGCTTTAGTTGAAGAGTTTTATAAGAATATGGTTGTGCCGGAGCCGGGTCACTTTTTGGCTCCGGGTGCCCGGATTACTTCGAAAATAGGTAATACCCCGGTCTTTATTGATGCGGCTGAGATAGCCAATGCATGGGATTATCCGAGGCCCACGGGACCCGTAAATTACCCTAGGCCGGACGAGACTTTTGATCAGGATCAGATGGCTGGATATATGTATGAGCATCGCAGGAATGCTAGGATTCCCCATTGGCCTGGTAGGTTCACGACAGCATATAGGTTTCTCAACCAAGTGGTCTGTTATAATTTGTATCCCAGGGGTCGGGAGGGCACACCCCAGAAATCGGTTGGGAACTTGATGTTTGCGTTCATGGCTGAGGAAACGGTCTGTGATTGGGCCCTATATGTTTTTTGGGCAGATGTGTGATTTAGGGATGCCCCGACTACATTGAGGATGCCTTTCCCGTGTCTGGTTACCAAAATTCTCAGGAGCAGAAACGTTCCGGGGAGGCGATACTATAGCAATGATGAGTTACTGCCAAAGGAGTTGGACTCCTCGTTTATTCAACGGAGTATGGCTCAGTTAAGAGGGATTGAAGGATCGTTGCTTTCTCCACCACCGGCTAGCGCTAGTACTAAGACTTGGTTGGAGAAGATATTTGGTTGTGTGACTGGCATTGCTAAGAGCCAGCGGAAGTTGAAAAGGGAGCAGAGACAGTTGGCTAGGAATCAGATGGATTTACTTGATAGGCAGCGCCACCTGCAGGCGCAGATTTCTGGGCAGAATCCAGGGCCTTTCCAACCTAGACAGTGGCCGGCGTTGGAGGTGAGCGATGATTTCGCGGATCCACCTGAGGAAGAGGAGCAGTCAGATGCTGGAGATGCTGGGGAAGAAGATTGAGCATAGAGCTGGGCTAGTGGTGGTGTTATTTTATGTGTCTTTGTTGAGTCCTGTCAGTTTATGTGTTATTTCATGTGGTTCGTGAGTCGGTGGTTAGAGTCTTGTCATTTTGGATATTGTGTAATAACTCGTACTACGTTATGTTTAAGACTGTTGTTTTGTGTTGAGCACTGATGTGGTGCCGGAGTCAAGATGGCGGTCAGTCAGGGTAGGTTGTCCATGCGCTTCTATAGGCCGCCACCCTTTGCATGTTCTTTTTCTTTTTGCAACCACGGTCGTTATAAGCCTGTTAAAGTCCTTAGTTGACCCGATGCACGTTGTTTAACTCTCTTGCATGCATGTTTTATATTTAGTTATGGATGTTTGGTATCTTAATTTCGTTGAGCTTTCATTGTTATAACTGGCGTTGTTTTGATTGGCACGTGGTGATTTTTGTTCCATCTCACGTTGGTCACCAAGCGCCTCACATGGGATGTTGAGTGTTCCGTTGAGCGAAAGTGACATTGTGACTTTGTGGTGGCATGTTTATCTCTACAATTGTTTTGATGCCAAATTGTTCGAATTGTGGCTAGGGCATGCATGTGAATGAGTTAAAGGTGGCAGTAAGAGGAAATTTCATGTTCACATTGCTTTTTAAAACAAGTTGCATAACCCTCGTATCCCTTGTTGAGTTTTCTTTTCTTGTTTTGTTATCTTTTATTTCGTTCATTGCTAGGAACTAGCAACGCTCAAGTTGGGGGATGTGATAGGCGCGCGAAATACATGGATTTTAGCGCCTAAGTAGGGAAATTAGCGCGTTAGACGTGCATTTAAATCTCATTTTCCATTTAATGCGTGCACGTGGTTGGATTTTGTGTTTGTGCTTAATGTGCAGGAAATTGAGTTGTCTTGGCGCTACTGAGAGGTATCCGGAAAGGCCGTGATGAAGCTTGAGAGCGAGAAAGGCTTTGGAGACTAAGTGTTGGATACAAAATCGTGAGAAAGTGACCAGAGCTCTCTCTAGCGCTACACCCTTTGTGGTGTAGCGCTACCTAAGGCCTTAATGGTCAACGCCGGCTAGGAGCGAGTCAACTCAGTCAACACACCCGAAGGCCATCGCGAGCGCTACCTAGGAAGTGGTGTAGCGCTACCGAGGGCATTAAGGCCAGGAACGGCGCCGTTTTGTTCGTCCGGTGCCCGATTCCGATTTGTTTTAGGATTTTTAATTGTAATTAATTGGGGATAGTATAAATACCCCGTTTTAACTCAGACTTAGGTTACGTACGTTTTACTTAGGGTTTGTAGCAGCTTTTCATAGAACGTATTATTTATTTTTGCATCGCTCTTAACTTTTGGTTGCAGTTCTTCTAGTTCTAGTACGAGATTCAAGTTTTCTTCAGTTCTATTCCGGATTTCCAGCATCGGATTGGTGTTTTTGCTTCGTTAATCAATAGTTTCTTCATTTAACTGCGGTATCCGTTCTTCTCGCTATTTCGATTATTGAAATATGTTTAGATTGAAGTGTTCTCTTATTTTTGTTATTGCGTTCGTTATAATCATGTGTGAGTAGTCGTATAGGGTGCGGCCACGGGATGGAAGCGTCACGTGGCTAGTCCAATCATTGTTTTACCTTGTGGCCGAATAAATTCAATTTTGAGCAGTTTTAGGAAATGAAATCTTTCTAACGAACAAACCCAGGCATTACCAGATTTCGAATGCGCACGGAAATTGGTGACAGGTGGTGCGCATTCGTTAGGGAATATTTTCCAATTCTAAAATCAGTAAATCGAATCATTGTGGCCCGAGTAAACATTGGTTAGGCTAGTTGCAGACGCTGGATTCCCACGGCTGCACTCTCCTTTTTAATTCATTAGAGGTCAATTTCTTCAGTAATTAGTTAATCAAACCAGCCAAACAAGGGGTGGCTACCTAAGAGCCAATTAAAACTAGAATTTAACACTTTTGAGTCAGCACCGTCCGTCCGTCTCTGTGGTTCGACTCCGGTACTTCCGGAATTATTGTGCTACACTGGTCGAGAGTCCTACGCTTGGGACGCGTTTTTAGTTTAAATTTTATTAACACCTGGTCGGTCAAGCAGTGCAGAAAAGGGTCAAGCCACCGTCGGGTGAGCATCCAGATAGATTGTACTGTACACTTTTTGGTGTTCTAATTTACAAGCATAACATATATTAATTATATGCATGTATGCGAATGTAATTTTTCCTTGCTTCCCTAATTTTAAGTTTCAATTGGTGTAGGTCTTCAAAAAAAAATTTTTATTTTTTATTTCTTTAACTTGGTGGTGCAGCCTGTGTCTTTTGTGCATTTAGCGTAGTCTTATACGGAGTATGATATTTTCCAATTTTGGTCTGTACTGCTATATTTTTCTTCCTCTCATCAAGACAAAAGATTTGAGGTATTAAATTATGAGGAAGAGCTAAAACATTAAATAATACGCTTGTCCTCCCCAAAAAGTAAATTAGTTCAAACAACCTATTCCTATGATCAGTGTAGCAGTACATGCT
This sequence comes from Rhododendron mucronatum var. ripense, assembly GCA_019656295.1. NCBI lineage: Eukaryota > Viridiplantae > Streptophyta > Magnoliopsida > Ericales > Ericaceae > Rhododendron > Rhododendron mucronatum. Next base: position 1,016,652 of record BPLT01000109.1, read on the forward strand.
TACGAAGTTTCGAAAAAAAATTCAACTGTCCATCTCTACATAATTCGTAGTAGTATAAAATATTTGCATTAATTTATAGTCTGCAATGGGTTAGAGTAGACTGTATATAGTTTTAATGTTTCTAAAATTTTCCTTCCCACAAAGCTGTTTTCTGCTTCTATTTTGTCCTAATGAATATCATGGCTTATAGTTTTAATGCATCTTGCACGAGTATAATATATGTACAATGGGGAAACTTAATGTTGTGTTTTACTTTTGCCCCTTTCATCAGTAGTTTGCGCTGGAAGTTACGGGTGCGTTCGGGTTGTTAAGGAGACATGCAAGAGTGCGTTGGAGTAGCCTCCCGAATCCAAGTGCAAAACTTCTTGCTCCATTTAATAAGTTGAAGACTCATCTGATAGTGATGCTTTCTCTATTTGGGCTGTAAGGAGGAGAATGTTTCTAATTTCCAAGTTTGCGTTTTCAGCTAAAATTGCTTTAATAATTTTGGATGCGAGCTTGACTTCACATTGGAAAACTTGCTTGTCTTTTGTATTCGTATACTCCCTCCGTCCCATAATATTTGTCCGGTCCGCAAAACGGAGACTACAAAATAATGCATTTCTTTCAAGAAAAAATTCAAATTTTTTTCACAAGTTAAAAGAACTCGTCGAAATCTAGTAAGTTGTTGAATTTTTTCCCAACTTTTCTTACAAAAATAGAATTATTTTTACGTCTCCGTTTTGCGGACCGGACAAATATTATGGGACGGAGGGAGTATATGTTTATGAACCTTTTTGTGAGGTTTCTTCTTGGACAACTATTTTGCAAACTGTATCTCGAATATTGTTTGTGAGCTGATAAATGTCGGATGAGTCCTATGATTCTAATTCGTGAGCTTGTGAACTCACCTAAAATATCTGAAGTTGTGTTTTTTATGTTTTTTTTTTTAAACGGCAAAAATATTATTAAAAAATTTGATAAAGGGTATATCGAGGAGAAAGAGGAGGAGAGAAAAGAACAGCATTGAGGAGACCACGTGACATGCTTGTGTCATCCTAGTACTTTGTGGTTGAGAAGGCAATGAGATGAAATTCACTATGACTTTTACTTTTTAGATTCGCAAGATCATAGGAAGGAGGAAGAAACCAAGCAAGGTATCCACTTTTACAACCTCATTTTGGGGATATGGGTCTTTGATATCGATTGGGTATGCTGTGTGTATTGAGAATGTTCTTTGCATAACCATCCTTGTTATGTATCATTCATGATGAACACATGACTTGATACCAACATCCACCAATTAAAATAAAGGTGATGTATTGTTAGAGAATAACATGTCTTGTAAAACGAAAAATAAGTACTTTAAAAATAAGAATCTTTGTGGAACGGGGCTGGCAAGAGTTGATTTGCTTGATGTGTGTAACTTCATTTTAAAAAAATTAAAAAATAAAAGACGAGTGTAACTTTAGAATTTTAATCAGAGATCTTTAAACATGTACAAATATCAAAAGTTAGGGACCAGATGTCTACAACTCAAACAATGGAGACATGCTGTGCAATGCATTTCCAAATTAAATAAGTAGGATGTGAAGTCAAATTGCATATCTATCTATCAATATATTATATAAATTTGTGTGAGCCTCCAAAATCTTCAAATTTTAAATTTTAACTTTCTAGGTTTTTGATTTAGCGAATAAATAATCGCCCCCCCCCCCCCCCCCCCCCCCCCCCCCCCCCCGCGTCAGACACCCCCCTGACACGGGTTACCACTTCCCCCATTTACCCCCGACCCCACCACCCCTAAACCGAAAATGCCCCAAATATATCCGAAGTCATTTTCTGTTAATTTTTTATTTAATTAATAATGTTTATAATCTGTATCTTTTTTCTTTTTTATTTACTTAAAATTATTTTAGTGTTCCGATTTTCAGTCCGGTTGAATCGGTGAAAAGATCTTTTTTCTTTTATCATTTTATCTTTAATGGTCATAATAAATTTTTGATCTCGTAGAATCAAATATCTCTTAGGGCTAACCAACAAGAGCCCTAGAGTCAAAATTTAATTATAGCTATTCAGAATAAAATGATCAAAAAACTAAAATCTTTCCACATGTTCAAACGAATTGAAATTTGGAACACTTAACTTTTTAACTATATTTTTAAATATATAAACCGTCTAAAAAGGTTAAAAAATTAAGTGTTTCAAATTTCAATCCATTTGAACTGGTGGAAAGATTTTAGTTTTTTTATTATTTTATCCTAAATAGTCATAATTAAATTTTGACTCTAAGACTCTCGTTGATTAGGCCTAAGAAAATCGTAGAATCAAATATCTCTTAAGATTAATCAACAAGAGCCCTAGAGTCAAAATTTAATTATGACCATTTAGGATAAAATGATCAGGAAACCAAAATCTCTCCACCAGTTTAAAAAGATTGAAATTTGGAACACTTAATTTTTAACTATATTTTTAATATATAAACTGTTTAAAAAGGTTAAAAAAATTAAGTATTCCAAATTTCAATTCGTTTGAACCGGTGGAAAGATTTTAGTTTCCTGATCATTTTATCCTAAATGGCCATAATTAAATGAAGCACAAGGATGGGCTCATCCTTATGAAACACGCCTCCAATTGTGGTACGAAGTAATGCAAATAGATCCGCCGGGACGACGACCACAATTTGGCGGAAATATTGACTAAATTTGTGTATTTATTTATGTTCATGTATTGGTTCTATATACTCAAATGTAATTAAATGAAGTTTAATTTCAGTTTGCATTATTGACAGTTCAAAGAAATATAAAATAAATTTAAGTTGATTCAATATACATAATTTACTTCAACATATATATTTCCACTGGTTCAAACTGATTGAAATTTGGAACACTTAATTTTTTTTACTATATTTTGACATTCTGTCTAAGAGATTAAAAATATTAAAAGATTAAAAAAATTAAGCATTGGTTCAAAGTTGCCCATTGGTAAAAAAAAATGTAATTATGACCATTGGTTAAAACTGCAAACGGTCTAAAAGTATCCAAACATTTTTTCTGTTATTTTTTCTTTATTTAATTAATACTAATAATTATACTTTGTATCTTTTTTCTTTTTTATTTATTTAAAATTATTTTAGTGTTCCGATTTTCAATCCGATTGAATCGGTGGAAAGATCTTGATTTTTTTTATCATTTTATTTTCAATTGTCATAATAAATTTTTGAACTCATAGAATTAAATGTTTCTTAGGACTATTTAACGAGAGTCCTAAAATCAAAATATAATTATGGCCATTTAGGATAAAATGATCAAAAAACTAAAATCTTTCCACCAGTTCAAACGGATTGAAATTTAGAATACCTAATTTTTCAACCTCTTTAAACAGTTTAAACTACCACAAAAATATAGTTTTTCAGTTTTACATTATTTCACAATCAATATTAGGCTCGTTTGATAGGTTTCATTGAGTACATTTCAAAAATATAAATTTTTTTAAAAAAAATTACGTGAAACAAAAGTTATTAGCATTTAAAAATTTATAACAAAAAGAAAAAGAAAAAGAGACTGAGGTGTGAGAGAGAAAATTCGGAGGTGTAGGTAGGGGTAAAATTGGAAAGTGATCGGCCGCGTCAGACACCCACCCTGACACGGGGGGGCTGATTAACACCTCTCTTGATTTATTATAAGAGAGAGAGAGAGAGAGAGAGGGAGGAACGTGGGAGAGGGAGGGAGAGAGAGACTCTATGGTTGAATATAGAGAAAAAATTATTCTATGCACCTAGAATACCATCACATGATGCTCCAAAATTATTTTTCACCCATGGTCTTTCAGTGCATAAAATGAGGTCAGTGCTAGCGTACGTGCATCGAATACGGGATTGGAAAAAATATGAAATTATCTTTTTCTATCAATTAGCATTGTACCTGTTCGATGAACGGGGACCAAAACTAACAATGTGATTTTTTTTATCTCGTGTATCGAACGGGCACACAGACACAAATTTCTTAAAATGTATTTGGGATTAGGATCCGGGGATCCTGCCGTCCCCTTGGACAGCACCGTGGACATCAACTCAACCGGACCTCCATTTTGATTCGGTGGACGTGGCATAGTGACTATAAATGATGTTGATGTTTTTGGGGTTAATATAAATTAGTCAATAGATTAGCGTCGAAGGAAGTCTAATTGATTGCTCGGTATAATTATTAAATACACTAGATCAATTGATTTGCTCAAGAGTTTAATCAATTGTGTTCAAACTGTTTGAATTGATCAGTGTGACATAATTTGCAGATATGACAATTAAGAGTGATGATGGTGGTTGATAGTGATTCGTGAGGATCGACGCGACCAATTCGTGGTGCTCGCATAGCTACGAATCATATTCACACCACATCGATTCTTCATTGATAATTTGCAGGAGAAACGGCATCTCGTCTGCATTGATAATTTGATGTTAAAAGTAAATCCAACAGTTACAATTTACTGATATTTTTGAACCGGAAACTTCAACGGATAGGAGAGGGCACGTTCTTTTATATCCTCTTTTAGGCTTTCAATGATGACTTGTCTTCTAATCTTTTTCTTAAAAAAATTGCATTATTTTTTAATTTTTTTTTTCGAATTGAACAAACATTTTGAGACGGAGGTAATATTAAATTAACTATTAAACCATGTTTCCATCTTTTCTTTATACAATACCTCCCATCGTTTAATTGGCTAGAAGTCAGATGATGAGATAGCGACTTCTAATATATTATTTTCAGTTTCTTTTTTTTTTTTTTTGGTGGCATTATTTCTATGAAAATATTGACAATATCCTCAGGAGGATACATACATCCCAATGATCCCATGTATGAGCATAATGGTGCTAAAACCTCCTTCATTATTTACCTCCAAAGTAGTAAATATCAAGCAGTTTTATAGAATCTCGCTAAATGTAAATTCAACGCTGCTACTTACACAGCAGTTACGCACAGATTTTGTACACAGATTTGCTGTGGGGCCTACTACGGGTTCCACATAAATGATCCAAACCGTTCATTAAATGTAAAATATTTTTTCAAAGGTTCCTGTAAAAAATTAGCTCAATCCCGTACATATAGATACTCGATCCAATAATTTAAGTTTTCATTCAGATTCTAGGATAATGAAAAGTTATATGATTGGATCGAGCAACTATAGGTATCGGATTGAGCATATTTTTCACAGAGCCCCTTGAAAAAATAACTTACATTTAATGTACGACATCATTTGTGTGAGGCCCGTAATGGCCCACACAATTAATCTGTGCATTTCTATTGTGTGAGTATCGTTACTGATATAAATTGGAACGTAATGTATAAGTAATAAACATGGAGATTAAATTCTTTTTGGCATCAGCGGAAACACTCTGTTTCTCCCGCGATCAATGTGGGTCCCACCGTGCATTTATTACAGTACTTTGAAAAGTTCATCTCTTGGACGATTCGCCATGGCCCGCTGGTGGGGGCGTGGATGGACGGTGACGACGATTACTTACGATCTAGATGAACAACACCTATGGAAAGAGAAATGCAACGGAAAAGACCTTAATTAACTAAAAATGCGGTTCCGTTAAGATGTCCTTTTTCAGGGGCCTTAAAGGCAGACATCAAAACCTAGTTAGAGATGATGCATGGAGCAGTATAAAAGATACATACAGGGAAAGTAAATAATGTCCAAACCATTTTTAATTTTGAGATAATACAGAGATGCAGTCTCTCAATACAAGCTCATCCTTAGGCGTAAATAATAATTGAGTTCATCCCTGAAGGTAAATGAGTAGCTAAGTCAGTTACTGGCCGGTAATTTTCCCTAAATTATGTTTTTACCAAATATCTCTAAGGCTCCGTTCTGCTAAATTTCTTAATTTTTAAGTATCGATTTTACGGTTTACAAGACTCACAATACATCACTTTTAGTTAGCGGAACGGGGACCATGTTTTTAGGAATTTTCTTGGTCAATGCCTCTGTTATGTCATTTGCCGATCAAACGATCAAATCATGTTTCCATTTTTTGATTATTCATTACTAGTAAAATCACATCGTTCAATTAGCTAGAAGTCAAATTATGAGGTAGAGACTTCTAATACTATATTGCGTTTTTTTTTTTAATAATAAACTTGGGGCGATATTTTTGAAGTGGTGATTCAATCATAAAGCCATGTTCACATTCAACAGACTCCAACTTGCACTCTGCCATTCAAACATTGAGACTCCTATTCTCGTCCGGCTCATTGCTTTCCCTTCATATGCTTGCGGCAAAAACTGCGTGGTGAACCGGAGTTCTAACGGGATACATCTTAGCATGGTTGGACGACAGGAAAAACAGGTATACCTTCAAGCTTTCTTGGTGTTATTATGCTTTATATGGTAGGTGTTACTTGATGGACTCAGCTTCTCCGTAGGTGGAACTGCATGGTGTGATTTGCTCCCTCGGTTCCTTGATGATTTGAACCATTCATATTATTGGTTTTAATAGAGTAGAACGTCGAAGAAAAAAATTTCAAGTTGATGGAACACCAGAAACCACTTCATCGAAACGCTTTTGTTTGCGAAAAATAGAGTCTAACCATTTTCTGGCAAAACGAATGCGTTTTCATCAAGTGGTTCGAGGGGTGTGCAATTCAATTGAATTTTCGTGTTGTTCGTACTCGACTAGCCCCACAATGGGTACGAGTCGTATGGCTCAGATCATTGAGGAGGGATCGAGGTGTGGACCAACTTCACCGATTTGGGACCGTCGAGAAACTGAGCCCCCTTATTTCGTTGCATATATAGCTATAGAAAGCTCTCTTTGATTTTTATGCCATCCCCGAAACTGAAAATGAATAAGAAGGTACGTATGAGGATTGAGGAAGAAGATTTTTGTTTTCATTTTCTATATTACTTGGTTTGCTGCAAGAAGCTTTTTCGTTTTCATTTTATATTACTTGGTTTTCGTTTGATTATCTTAGGAGTCTCTGTTATGCTACGTCCATCAATTACGAGACATTAAACTGAAAAAACGAGCGCAAAATTGGAAGTAGAGAACCTTTTTTTGGCTTAGTAATACTCAAGTAGAGAACCTTTTTTTTTTTTTTTGTACATTGAATAACTTGAAGATTAAAAGAGACTATGGAGAGAGAGAGAGTTAGAGAGAGAGACAGAGAGAGAGAGAGAGGAAAAGACAGAGAGGGCGGCACAGATGGTGGAGGTTGGATTCCGGTCATCAATAATCACAAAAGGTTTGGAGGTGGAGGGGATCAGCCAACGATTACCCTTTTTGTTGATAACTTACCGGAGGACACAAGTCAGCCGTGGCTTAAGAAGTTTTTCAACAAATTTGGGCGGGTCAAAGATGTTTTTATACCTGAGAAGAGGAGCAAATCAACAAGGAGGAGATTCGGCTTTGTAAGGTTTGAGTGTGCCAGAGCAGCAGAGGAAGCAATTTCTAGGACTAATGGACTTTGGCTTGATGACTGCAAGCTGTTTGTGAAGGTGACAAGTTTTGGACAAGGAGACAAATCAAGGTATAACCACCAAAAGCAACTCTTGCGAAGGGATGCTGACAGCGGTGGAAAAATGGTGGCTAACAAAAGGGAGGAAAAACCACAACCGTACGCTCCTTATGCTGAATCAAGTAGAAGGAATGGGTCTTATGACGAGGGCCGCAACAGAGAAAAATCCTTTGCTCAGGTAGTAAAAGGTAAAGAGATGGTTTCAAAACAGGTGGAGGAGAAAAGACAAACAATTAAAATCCAACCAACAGGTATGGAATGGCTTTTGAGAAGTGCCATAGCCAAGCTCCACACTGCGGTGAGGGTGGATGTTCTAGTCCAGAAATTACAAATGGCAAACATTTGTGATGTTCAAATTAGGAGTATGGGGGGAAGATCCATCTTGCTAACGTTTACCAGTAAAGACGCAAGAGACGGGGCTATTAAAGAAAATTGGCTGAAAAGCTGGTTTTATGATGTTAAACCTTGGGAAGGGGAGGCAGCGAGCATGGAACGTTCCGCTTGGCTTAACTGCTTTGGAGTCCCATTGCATGGTTGGGGTTCTAATCTGTTTAGAATGATTGGTGAACACTGGGGATCTTTCATAATGACAGACGATGACACGTCGAGTCAAGCCTCTTTTGATAAAGGAAGGGTTTTGATTGTAACAGAATCAATAGCTAAAATTGACACCACTATTTAAGTCGAGGTTAACGGTGCTCATTATCTGGTCAAGGTATGCGAAGATGATCAGTACGACGTCAAGGATAATACAAGTCAGATGCAAACCATGGCCGGCAAACTCGGAACAGTTGGAGGGGATGAAGATGTCGAGGTGGAATCCGGTACGGAAAGGAGGTCCAGAAGGAGCAAGAAGGACGATGATAGTGACCTCAAATCGGCGACTGGTCCTAACAAAAAAAAGGGGACTGGAAAACAGAGCTTGGTTGACATAGGCATAAGCAACTTGCCAAAGTCGGCCAAGCGTACAGACAATCACGTGGAGAGACAAAATTCAAAAAGAGTAGTGGGAGGGGAAAAGTCAGTGTTTTCTTTACAATCGTGGGTCGCAGACTCTATGGAGATTGACAAGTCCACCAACCAGAAACAGATCCATGAGAGATTGAATGACAAGCCAACTCCGGCCCAATCAGAATCTGGATCAGTTTTTTTTGAGCATGTGGAGGAAACACAGCTTGGGCCTCACATTACCCACAAGCAGATGGATAAAGACACGGAAGTGGGCCTTAATTTGGTGGTGGATCTAAATCGGCCAGGTGAATGTAGAAGGAGAAGGAGACGAATGTACTCCCAAATGTTTCAATTTCAAGAAGAAATAAATCAAGGGGCGAGGGATGGAACGAGCTCAGGTTTCAAGGATCATATAATGGGGGGATCTAGGCAATTGGCTGAGAACATTGTCTCTTCTGGGGCTTTAGAGCACAATGAAGAAGCCATCATATCTGAAATTGGAGACACTTTGAATGCCGGCAGAGAAATGGGAATGAATTTCTTTGGGAAGGAGGAGATTTTGGTCCGGAGAATGATTGAGGTGGAGTCCCAAGAGTGCTCCAAAATGAAGGGGAAAGACAAGACCAAGTAGGGGTTTTGTAGAAGGAGGTGATTTTGGTGCCCATCAGTGTTAATGCAGATACTATCATGGAACATTAGAGGTTTGGGGAGCAAACTTAAAAAAAGATTTGCCTCCAAAATTATAAGGAGCAAAAAACCTGATATCGTTCTTTTTCAAGAATCAAAGTTGGAAAAGCTAGAGAGAGGTACTGCTATAAGGATTTGGGGTGATGCAGAGATGGATTACGTCATTGCAGAATCAGAAGGAGCATCTGGGGGTTTAATCACGATGTGGAACAAGAAATCGTTCAGGGCGCAACATATACTTGCAAGAAAGAACTTCATCATTGTTAAAGGTACTCTTCTAGGAAACTTTGAATGTATTGTAATAAATGTTTATGCTCCAAATGAGATCAGGAACAGAAGGGAATTGTGGATGGAGCTGATTCAGCTTAAAAATTACTTCCAAGTACCTTGGTGTTTAGGTGGAGATTTCAATGAGGTCAAAAGCATAGGCGAGAGAGTGGGATGCCTCAGGAATGATAGGGGAATGAGAGATTTTAATGATTTCATTAATGCCATGGAAGTCCATGATTTGCCTATGGCAGGCAGAAGGTTCACTTGGACTAACTTCCAAGATAATGGAGCTCAAAGTAGGCTTGACAGGTTCCTTTTATCTCAAGGTTGGCTGGACAACTTCAAAATTGCTCAATGGGGTCTCCATAGACCAATCTCTGACCACTGCCCAATTCTCATCTCTAATGATAATAGAGATTGGGGTCCTAAACCTTTTAGGTTCATGGACTGTTGGTTAGCAAACAAAAAGTGCATGATGATTGCTAAGGAAGAATGGGAGAGTGTCCAGGCGGAAGGATGTGCTGGATGTCGTATTAGGAAGAAATTGCAGGCTATGAAGAGGAGGTTAAAGGTGTGGAACAAAGAAGAATTTGGGGACATTAACACTAGATTACAAAACTTGGAACAAGAGTTGCATAATCTCGACATCGTTATGGAAGGAAGACAATTGACTGATGATGAGAAGGGAGCTAGGAATGCCATTAGGAATGAGCTATGGGCTGTTTCTAGAATGGCAGAGTCAATGTGGAAATAGAAATCTCGAGTGAATTGGGTGAAGCTAGGGGACAGAAACACTAGATTCTTTCAGATAGTGACTAACAATAGATTCAGAAGAAACATTATGGGAGCTGTGAAGGTGGAGGGGAGAATGGTGGAAGATCCAAGGGATATTAAAGCTGAAGCAGTCAAATATTTTGAATCCATTTTTCAAGAGGAGCATCCTTGCAGAAATACCTTGGGAGGGATTTTCCCAAGGATATTGCCTCCAGAGTTGTCCTTGCTACTCGAAAGTCCTTTCGAAGAAAAGGAAATCTCTGATGCTATTAAGGGATGCAATAACTTCAAAGCCCCGGGTCCAGATGGTTTCAATTTCTCTTTCATTAAAAAGGCTTGGAAATTTATGAAGACTGAGATAATGAATTTTTTTAAGGAGTTTCACAGTAATGCCAAACTAGCAAAAGGTATTAACTCATCTTTCCTTGCTTTAATTCCAAAAGTTGATGGGGCAGCTTCTTTTAATGATTTCAGACCAATTTGTTTAGTTGGATGTGTTTATAAAATCCTGTCTAAGGTGTTAGCAAACAGATTTAAGCGTTCTGTGCATTTGATGATTGGTGAGGCCCAGGCTGCCTTTGTGGGAGGCAAACATATTCTGGATGGTGCCCTTGTTGCAAATGAAATTATCCATTTGTGGAAAAATAACAAGAAAGGAGGTATCCTACTGAAAATTGATTTTCAAAAAGCTTATGATTGTGTTAACTGGAATTTTTTGTTGGACCTACTAAGGAAAATGGGTTGCGGAGAAAAGTGGTGTAATTGGATCAAGGAATGCATTTCCTCTGTGTCATTGTCAATTTTAGTAAATGGGTCACCAACTCAGGAATTCAAATATCACAAGGGTCTGAGGCAGGGAGACCCCTTGTCCCCTTTCCTTTTTAATATTGTGGTAGAAGCTCTCAACATCCTTTTTGAAAGAGCAAGAGGTCTGGGTTTGATTAAAGGAGTGGAGATTGGGTTTACTGGACTGGTTGTGACTCACCTACAGTTTGCAGATGACACACTAATTTTTTGTAATAACGATCCAGAGGAGATTAGAAGTGTTAAAATGATTCTTAGATGCTTCCAACTGATGTCCGGACTGAAGATAAACTTCTCTAAAAGCATGATGTGTGGTGTGGGTATTAAAGATCAGGAGGTGGAGGTTTTGGCTGAGATTATGGGCTGTTTGAAAGGTAAGCTTCCAATGAATTACTTAGGTCTTCCTTTGGGAGCTAATCCTAGAAGGGTAAAGACTTGGAAGCCAATTGTCGAGAGGTTTTCTAAGAGATTAGCCCTATGGAAAACCAGATTTTTGTCCATAGGGGGAAGGATTACTCTAATCAAATCCACCTTGAGCTCTCTACCTATATACTACATGTCACTGTTCAAAATTCCAGTGGGAGTGGCAAAGAACTTGGAGAAAATGCAAAGAAAATTTCTTTGGGGAGGTGCAAGTGAAAAGGGAAAGATGAGCCTAGTGAAATGGGAGTCAGTAACTAGGAGCAAAGGGTGTGGGGGATTAGGAATCAAAAGACTAATGGTTCATAATGAGGCCTTACTTGCAAAATGGTGGTGGAGGTTTACTAAGGAGAAGGATGCCCTATGGACCAAGGTGGTCTCAAGTAAGTACGGTTTGAGGAATGATTGCTCAGTTCCAACAATTCCAAATTCTGGAAAAGTTTCAACTATGTGGAGTGACATTTGCTCCATAGGTAAGGAGTCCTCAACACTTTGTAATGTAATGCAACAAGGTTTTAGAATCAGAGTTTGCTCAGGGGCTTCAATAAGGTTTTGGGACCAGATTTGGATTGGGGAAGTAACACTTAAACAAGAATTTCCTAGGCTGTTCCTATTATCTTTGCAGAAAAATTCCTTGATAAAAGACATGCTACAAGAGGGAAACGAACCTGCCTGGAATCTGCTTTTCAAAAGACCTTTGCGTGTGTGGCAAGAAGAGCAAAAACAGAGGCTTCTTCAGAAACTTCAAAGATACCAGATGGATAGGTCCAGAGATGATATTATGGAATGGAGGTGGAATGCCAACAAAATTTTCTCAGTAAGCTCAGCTTATGTAGAATGGGAAAACCAGATGGAAAATCAAAATGGGTGGCTCAGTGTGATTTGGAGGAATTTATGTCCCCCAAAAATTGAAGTTTTCGTTTGGCAGGCCGTCCAAAACAGAATAGCAACAAGATCCATTTTGTGTAGCAGAGGAATCCTTGCTTCAGGTAATGATTTGTGCCCCTTTTGCTCTCTACATATTGAGTCACCAGAGCATTTGCTCCTGTTTTGCAAATTTTCGTGGCAGCTTTGGTCCTCAATCATTAGGTGGTGGGACACAACATGGGTTTGTCCTAGTTTTTTAACTTTGCTCATGAATTGGTGGTTTTCTCACAGATTTAAGAATTTAGAAAAGTTCTGTTGGGAGACATGTTTTTTTGCTGTCTTGTGGACACTTTGGAAAGCAAGGAATGATTTTATTTTCAACAATGTCTCAAAAGATGTGGAAGAGCTGAGTGACTTGGTCAAGACTAGAATGGGCTTTTGGATAAAAGGAAAGTTTGATATAAGGAAAGTTTGATATCAAGGATTATTCCATTGAGGATTTCAAGAGGAACTTGGATGGAATCAGGAGGATCAAAATTTAGTATATGGATCTGATTTTGTGATTTTTTGGGGTATGTCCAATACTTTATTGGATGTCTTTCTTTTTGATTTTCTCCGGGATTGTGGTATGCACATGATAGTATTAGGACATAGGTGCCAACCTCGTTGGGATGTATGTTTCTAATAGTGATGCATTCTTACTCTTTCCCTTGATCGATGTACCCTTTCGAGTTTTGAATAAAATTTCTCTTTTGCCGACCAAAAAAAAAAAGGATTAAATTTTTTGCAATTTTTAGTTTTTGGTCTAATTTTTTTGAATTATTGGTTTGCATCAATGACGAAAATGTAAAAAATCTAAAATCATGTTCAAATAAAAACTTGTTTTAACAATGACGAAAATAATTCAAAAATCCATCTGTCGTGGATTATTTTTGTTTTTATATAAAACAATATAATTTTGAATATAATTTTTTATTTTAGATTCCTCTTATCGAGACAAAGTCATAATCCACACAAAAAATTAATCCAAAACTAATAACTGCAAAGTTTTTTTAAAATAAAGTTAAAAAATAATCCAAACTGATTATTAAGCCAAACCAAATTTTAGTTTGTGAGATTGAACGGATTGTAGCCACTATCTTAGACCCCATTCCTTTTGAGATTTTGGATTTAGATTTACAAATAATGAGTGTAAAGAAAAATAGAGTAATGATTAAAAATAAGAGTAATGATTAGAAATAATAGTAATGATTGGAGAGAGAAAAAAAAGAATATGAATGACTGGAGAGAAATAGGATAATGATTAAAATTTAAAATCTAAAACTGTTAAATGAACGGGGTCTAATGATCCCAAAAGCCAAGTATATTCAAACTTTGTCCTTGTTAGTAAATTTCTTGAAGGGGTTCCAACCTAAAGTTAATTGGTTGGAGTAGGCTCTAGATTTTATTCACTAAGTTTGGGTGGTTTGAATGAGCGATTTGGGATAAAGTCTAACGCTCTTCCTCATGTGCAGCCCGGATGCACGTGGAGTTACGAACTAAGGAGAATAGAAGATTTGACTCGGGCGCAAGAGACTCGACAACATGACAACGTGAGTTGAGGTTATCACCCAAAACCTAGCTTTGATACCATATTAGATTTCTTTAATGATTCTAACTTAAAAACCAATTGTATATGAGTAGAATAGTCTCTAGATTTTATTAACCTAATTTGGGTGACCTAGATGAGGGATATGGGATAAAGTCTACAAGTCCTCATCCGCAAAAATATTCGAGTAACATTATTTTTAGCTTTGTTTTCCAAAACTAGCTGGTGGGATTATTTTTAATGTGGTGATTCAATTGTAATTAAAGCCATGTTTCCATTCACTTCAATCCCTTCAAACATTTAGTTTCCTATTCTTATGCGGCTCATAGCTTTGACTACACTGGGCTTGCGACAAAAGATGTGTGGTGAAGTAGAGAAGTTACCAGCTGAGACATCTTAGCTTGGTTGGTGATCTAGAACGAGGTATTCCTTCAAGCTTAATTTCTTGGTGTTATTTTGTGTTTTTGGGTAAATTCTCGGGGTGTGTTATTTGATCTAGAGTTGAGACTGCCCGGTGGCGGATCAAAAAAGACTGCCTGGTGCAGCTTGCGCACTTTCAGTTTCCACATATTGATGATTCGAGCCGTTCATATTATAGCGCTCATGGAATGCTCTTCCAGTGAAAAAAATTCAAGTTTATCGAACATCGGGAACCAATTTATTGAAAAGCTTTTATCTAGAAAGAATTGAAGGTCTATCAATTTTTTGCAAAACTAGAGTGTTCAAATTAAGTGGACCTTAGAGGTGTTTGATCTACTTGAATTTGTGTTTGGTTACCACTCGATAAGCACCACAATATGAGCAATTCAAATCACCAAGAAGGGATCTCCGTGTGAACACACTCCACTGATTTGGGACTCCGCACAAAGAAACTGAATCCACTTCTGCTTATATATATATATATGTATGGGGTGGTTCCGCTGACACTTATTTTGACACCTGTTTTATTTTAGAGTCCCACAAATAATCAAAGTCGTTCAATGTGTTTAAAACATATTTTTAAGACACTCACAGAAAATTAGCTCATTTGGATATTGGTACTTGATTGATCGAGATTTATCCCTAATTTTGACAGGATAAAATGAATGAGTCGATCAGGCCTTGTCGATATCAGAATGAGCTAATTTTTCTAGAAGCACTTAAAAACATATTTTAAACATATTGAACAGCTCCGATTATTTGCTGAGACTCTGAAAACAAAAATTTGGATATTGGTACCTAATTCATCGGGTTTTATCCCTAATTTTCATAGCATAAAATGAATGAGTCGATCAAGGCCTTGTCGATGTCAGAATGAGTTGATTTTCACAGAAGCACTTAAAAACATATTTTAAACATATTGAATAGATCCGATTATTTGCTGATACTCTGAAAACAAAAATTCTCAAAATAGAGCTCTCTTGCAAGCTGTCTTTGATTTACAAGATCTGTTTTATTGATGAACTATGGAATGCAGAGACTGGATCACTACCACTATCACATGGGTGGGTATGGGATCCGAGATCTGTTCTATTCCCTTTGACGTTCTTCCATGTGCTGCATTCCGTATTTTTATTTTTGTTTTTGTTTTTTTTAAGACTAGTTGTATTCTTTTTAAAATGTGGTGATTTTATTTTAAGAAAGTGAAAGAACATCATATATATGTACATAGTCTCTTTCTCCTAAGGGATCCCTTACATACCTTATATGCGGACTTTTAACATGAGTCGTTAGATTGTGTTTCAATGGTCCGGATCTGCTGGTTCCTCACATACCTTATATGCGGACTTTTAATATAAGTCGTTGGATTGTGTTTTCAACGGTCCGGATCTGCAAACTAGCAGATCCGGACTATTGAAAAGACAATCCAACAACTCATGTTAATAGTCCGCATATAAGGTATGCTAGGGATCCCTTAGGAGAAGGCTGGTGTATGTGTACATATATATAGCTATACATTTGATAACTAGGAATAGAGTTACGCGCACTTCGACTAATTATTAGAGGATCGATCTTATTATCCACTAAATTAGGGCAAAGTCCATATTATTTGGCCACGCAACACGTTAGAGGTAAAGAAAGATCTAGAAGGAACAAATTCTTAAATCTCAATCCTTAATCATGAGGCCAACCACTCATTATATACTAGTTTTGGAGGTTGGGGTTAGGAGGAGTCAAACTCTGACATGAACCAAGTTGTTAAATTATCAAACCATGTTTAATTGGCCAGAAGTCAACTTCTAAAGATACAGACGTCTAACATTATTTTTTATTAGGTTTGGTTTTCAAAACTAACTTGTGGCATTATTTTTAATGTGGTTATTCAATTGTAACTAAAGCAATGTTTTCATTGAAACATGCAGTTTCCTATTCTTATTCGGCTCATAGCTTTGCCTTCATTCGGCTTGCGACAAAAGGTATGTGGTGAACCAGAGGAGTTATTTACCAGCTGAGACATCTTAGCTAGCTTGGTTGGTGACCAAGAACGAGGTATTCCTTCAAGCATTCTTGGCGTTATTTTATGTTTTTGGGTGAATGCTCAGTGTTACTTGATGGACTCAGCTTCTCTGCAATTGGGACTGCCTAGTGCAGCATGCTCACAATCGGTTTTCATCTCGATGATTCGAGTTGCACATTCACATTATAGGGCTCATTGAATATGCTCCGTCAATGTAAAAAATTCAAGTTGATCGAAAATCGGCAACCACTTCATCGAAACACTTTTATGTATAGGAGATAAAAAAGGTCTAACAAATTTTTGCAAAACTACAGTGTTCGAATCCTGTGGACCTTAGAGGTGTTTGATCCACTTGAATTTCTTTTCGGTTACTACTTGATGAGCCCCACAATATGAACAGTTTAAATCATCCAGAATGGATTCCCGTTTGGACAAATTCCACTGATTTGGGACTACGCGCGGAGAAACAAAGTCCTCTTCTGCTTATGAATTTATGCAGTTATAAACAACTCTCTTTGTTTTATACTGTACTATATTAGCGTACACACATAAGGAATAAGATGGTAAGTTAGGAGGAAGAGGGAAAAGGAATAAGAGGGTAAGTACTTGGTCGATGGGTTTAAAATATAGTCGTTTTGTCTTTTCGAGGAGGACAAAGTAGAAGGATTCCAATCGTTCACTTTTTCCTTTTTTTATTTTATAAGTGTTCCAATCGTTCACTTTTGTTGCCTCTAATTTACTCTTTCTGGATTACTAACCATTAATTTACCATCTTTTTGTTGAATTGATGATAAATTTATCATTTCAGTGTGCATGATAAATTTATCATCATTAATTCAAATACATTTTATTAGGTGATAAATATACCATCAATTTTAATAATGTTCTTGTTGATCTATACTGTCCATAGTCCCTATAGATAATTCATTATTTTGAGTTTCTTTCACAGAACTAATGGGCATTATGATCATCAAGTGCGGTGACGAAATATAAAATTTTGTTTACAACTTCTCATTCAACGATCATCTCACTCTCTGCCATTCAAAACTCGAGTTTCCTATTCATTTTATGCTTGCAACAAGAGGTGCGTAGTGCACCGGAGGCCTGGAGTACTGAGACATCCTAGCTTGGTCGGAGAATTACTGGGAGAAAAGGTATGCCTTCAACGCGGCCTCGGTTTCATTTGATTTTACATACATGGTTATAAACAGCTAGCTCTTTTTTTTTCAATAATATACAAGTGCGTGCAGAAAAGGAAAAAGAAGGTAAGCTATGGTATAACTTAATTGCAAGGTTTAGAAGATTTAATACTTGTAAGATGATGGTTTAAAGAATCAAACCATTAACTTGCTCGGATTGAAGACGAAAGTTCAAACTCACCAACACATAAACTCTCAGGAGCTTGGACGCTATGAATCACAGAAAAACAAATTAGAGAAATAGATGAAGCGAAAGAGAAAGAGAACACACGGATATACAAGATTCGGCTTATCTGCTCCTTAGAAGCCACACCAGTCCACTAGAATCAATGGAGGAAACTCTCCTAGTCTCTCTCTACAAGTACAAGAGCTTTTCCTTTAACAAAATATGAAGTTCTAACTCTAAATATCTGTTTTAGGGCTTAAATGCATTCTGTCTCACCAAGGGGCCGCCCCGGTGGAAGTCACGACCGCCTGGGCGAAATCTAGTAAGACCTCCCTGTTTTCTGTGCACTGTGGGCCATCCGGACGGCCCTCAATTCTGTCCAGACGGGATTTCCAGAAATCGCAGAAACAGCATAAGGCTTCACGCCTAACGTAACTTGCCCAAGTAAAGATTGCAAGACATAGGGAAAATGATGCATGTTCGGTTGCACTGATGACTAACCCACAAGATTGAAGCAATGCCCTCATAGGTGAACTAAAGCTGGGGATGGTTGACCAACTTAATTAGAAAAGCATTAATTCAACATGTATGCATATATACTTCAAGTGATTATATGTCATGAAAAAATAACATTTACACTGGTCGATCCTCTTTGAAATATACAAAATTATTTTGTAAGACTATGTTTCATATGTCTAAAAAGTCGGGGTTTGAATACTTTTTTTGTTTTGATGTTCACTTAAAACAAAAACATACCCAAATAATGAAATCCGAAATTTATGAATACACTGTCGAAAGTGAAACTTTGTGGATTGGATCCCAAATTGTCTTTTCTTAATTATTCAATTTGGGTCAATTCAAAAAATTTAAGTATATTGGCTAGAGATTTTTTCTGACTAAAGATGAAAAGTATTTGGGAAGAATGACTTTTGAGACCAAACACGATATGAGATTTTCACTAAGTCAATGTTGGCCGGAGTAGTGCCAAAATGTTTCATCCAAAAGAAAAATATTAAGTACGATCTTGGGCATGCAAGGGCGAGTGACGAAGAAACAAGTGAGGTCACTTAACCCTGCTCACTTTGATTTCTATCAATCACATTTGATAGTTTACATCTATATTTTGGTATTTTATTACATCCACCTTTTCAACTAAGGGATAATGAAAGCATTGAAAGGGCGGCCACATGCTCACATGCGTGCAATTGTACGTCAATCAATGAATTAATAGTAAACGTGGGGGTACTTGCATTTGTGCCGGTCAATTCGTATCATCTTCAAATGTAGTTTTCGCCATAATGCCGGCGTGCTCTGACTATATATGTAGGTGGACGGCAGAAGCATCACGGTGATTTTTACAAAGTAAAAGACATACTATTGCATGGAAAGGTGCAACGACAATAGAAAGGTGCATGCATATGCATGGCTGGAAGATAATTTGACGATAACTCAGCAGGCGAACTTTTTTTTGTCAACATTGTATACATCAGCAGGGGTTGGTGGGAGTGTTAGAATTAGCACATGGGATCCAGAGGCTATTCATAGCCCTGGCCTTCAATGCCCTTAGAATTAGCATAGGGGGTCTAGACTAGGCTATATATTCATAGCCCTGGCCTTCAAAGCCCCACCCCCGTAAAACTCGAACCATGGTCACCACTAAAAAAAAGGAGATAAGCAACCAATTTCACTAGAACTAGTGGTTCTCACTCAACAGGCAAACTTCTAGAGCCTCAAAATTCAATGAATTCTGCACCTATCTTAGATACGCTGTGTTGTATTCAGTCTTAAATTGTGGCACTCCTAACACAAGATAAAAGTGCACAAAAAATATTACTTTTATCACAAATTTAATGAATCATGCACTTATCGAGACAAGTCATGTTGTATCCACTACTATCTAGTCTTAAATTAATGGTGTTGCACAAGATAAAACCACACCAAAAAAAAAAAGGAAAAAAAACTACTCTTTCGCAAAAAAAGATAGGTATGACTCTTCTTCTTCCTTTTGTTGTTGTTGTTGATAAAAAGAAGACAGATACAACTACCTTTACAACATAATAAATATATGCCCCCTTCTAATGGAAAAATCAAATCCAATGAAAAAATTTTAGATTGATTTTTGGTGGTTTTCATTAAATGCTACAAAAACTTTACTTGTTCTTAAAGTTTAACCAAAGCAAAATCACACAAAATTAACTGTCACATAAATCCATCAAATCTCAAACAATTCACTGTGTCCTCCTGTCCAATCAATGTTTCTAACTATAAAATGGTGCAGCAAGTCTAAACTCACAAGCAAAATACACACACATCCACCACACATGATTTTTGTGTTGAAAAAATACACACGCACATAAATGTGCGCATTGTGTGCATGTGTGGTTATATCCCTTTTATTTTCATGCAAATGTGTCGATCATGTGTTTAGCATTATCGACACAACAATGCTATGTGCATAAATTTTCGCACAAATAGTTGACATCTGTTTTCGAAATCATTTCATCGATACTCAGTGAAATACTTATGATGCTGTGGGATCGATTCATGTACATCGGCCGGTTCCGGTTACATTCAGTTCACGAAAGTATGTGACTTTCTTCAATTGAAAACCGGTGATCTATCCTACCGAAATTCAACCGTACTGTATCATCCCATGAGAAAAGACTGTGAATCAAGTTGAATTAAGTCAAACCCTTATATGTTTATGAATAGTGGTCCCTATCTGACTTGTATAATTATGTCTCTCTTGAATAAGTGGTGTTGGGGTAGTTGAATTTCAATGACTACTTCTGTTGCACTGACTTAACCAGAAGATTGAAGCAATGCCTCATAGGTGAACTAAGCTAGGAAAAAACAATTAAACATATGAACATGCATATATACTTCTTTTTCCCCTAAATAACTGGATGTCCAGACTAGTTTGCACGCACCTCGATTAATTTAGAGCCCTGAAGGTAACGACCAGACATAACTCCTAATACGTGGTCTCAAGGTTTGGAATATTTGGCCTCCGTGTGGAAAAGAAACTTATGATCTCATAGAAGAACACTTATTGTTTTCTCAACACCAACTCGTCAAACCCCTTTGATTTTGGGGTTTATATGCATATATAATTCATGTGATTATATATCATTAAAAAATAACATTTACACGGACCGATCCTCTTTGAAATACAAAATTATTTTTTTAGGCTCTGTTTCAGATGTCTAAAAAGTCGAAGTTGTTTGAAAAACTTGCGTAATGAAATCCAAATTTTATGAATATTCTGTATTATTGTTTAAAGTGAAATTTTGTACATTGGATCCAAAATTTTGTCCTTTCTTAGAAATTATTCTATTCGAGTCAATTCGAAAAACTTAAAGTATATTGACAAGAGATTTTCTTTCTGACTAAGGCCCCGTTCCAAAAACAAAATAAGAACTTATTTTTTGTATAATAAGAAGGCTTGTTCCTGAAAAGATTGAACAATTACTTATTTTTTGAGAAGACAATTTCAAGCTCAAAAAACATGTGCTTATGCAAATAATTTTCTTATCAATATGGATCTTGTTTGATAGATCTCATTAATATCTTTAATACGGTGCAAAAAAAATTGAAAAATTATTTCTCATTTACGTTATTTTTGAGTTTGAAAATGTGAAATAAGCTGCTTATTTGGATTTTGTGGAACAAACCTTCTTATTTTTCTTTGAGAAATGGCAAAATAAGTACTTATTTTTTAAGAAGGTTTCTGGAACGGAGCCTAAAGATAAAAAGTATTTGGGAAGACTCCCTGTTTAGACACCCAAACACGGTGTAAGATTTTCAGACTTCGTAACTCGTAAGGTCAGTATGTTCGCCCATGACATCATTAGGAACTCCTCAATTATCAACAAACGTGTTTAACTAAAGTCACAGATAACGGGAGCATGAAAAAACAGCAATTTTAAATATAAGAGATGGCTTTTTGTGCCGGTCAATTTGTATCTTTATTCAAATGTTGTTATCGTCACAAGGCGAGGTCCGACTATATATGTAGTTTGAGAGCAGAAGCATCACAGTGATTTTTTAATTCTTAAAAGTGCAGAAAAAAAATATAAGATAAAAGTGCACAAAAAATAAAACTTCATCACAAATTTAATGAATCATGCATATTTATCTAGACAAATCATGCTGTATTCCGTCTTAAACATTGGCACCTCAATAGCAATTAAGTTTTAGACTTCAATTGGTGTTTCTTCTCTTCTTGAACTGCTTGCTAATTTGGGATCCGAGTCTTGATAGCCAAATTTGCGCCATACGTAATGAGTGAAGCAATTACAAGAATTTATAGAGATTATTCTACTCGGCTCAAAGGGAAGAAGAGGAGAAGGTAGATGTGGATCGAGTAATCTGTTCCCTGGGAGACGCACTACTATTGTTCCCATCGCATATTAGTTGGATGGGATTACGTATCCTTTGTGATTAGTTATCGATCCCTTTACCAGATACTCTTGTCAAACAAATATGCCCTTTGCATAGAAAAAGGAACATCACGTAGATGTTGTATTATCATGCATCATTAACTGTTAATCTGCTATGTATTCCGTTATTTGAGTTTAAAAATTGCGAGCTTTTGTTTAAAAATGGCTTTCCATTGTTGAGCAGGAAAAAGTAGCAGGTGCAAAGCTAATGGCATCTCTAATTGCTAGTGAAGCTGCTATTTTGGAAAGTATCGCGGGAGGACTGCTGGATGCGAGAACAGTACTTTCAAGTATATTATCTTCGTCCGATACTTCGCCAGAAGTACAACAAGTATGCAACCAGTTGCTTGCATGTCTAACTTCTCCGTAGATATGTATTTGTTTGCTTTTATCTTTTGTAACTTCCTTTTTTGGTGTGAACGTGAGGTACTTACCAAAATTATGCAATTGCTGATTCTCGTGTGTGTATAAGTACCTTCTTGTTTTGATAAAAAAAGTACCTTCTTGTATCTTCAAACTAATTGTTCATTTCAACGATACGTCCGTTGTGTTCACCATGATTGACCGCAGGTCTATTGGTAGAAATTTTGCGGCATTCTACTCCTAATTTTTGTGCTAAAAAGTGATTATTTTTCAAAATACTTAGATAAAAATTAAAAAAAAATTTACTTTTCCGATTCTTTTTGTCATGACAAATCAATAACCTATAAAAGTTTAGCGCAAAATTAACAGATGCGAAAAAATTTAAATAAGGACAACTCTCATATTTAAGTTAAGCTCGAGAGAACGGGGATTTTCTTCTCTCCTTTTGCTATTGGATTTGATGAATGAATGAAATTAAAAAAATTTGTGTCAAGAACCCAAAAGAAGGGTCTTTTACTTTTTGACCGTGATTCTAAGAACACAGAAGAAGTCACTCAAAATGAAATTGGATGTATGTCATAATAAGAGTATCTTGTGCATTCAAACGATAGTAGTTTTAATTCTAGGCATGAGCACAGGGAAGAAGATAACCCGATGGGCTGGTCAATTAGTGGTCTTAGACTGAGATTTAGGTATTTGTTTTATCTTAAGGTTTCAGATTTGATTTTTCTTGTTAATAATTTTTAGAGCCATCTCACTACCATGCGTAAGCGTGTGAAACGGTTGTGGGAGAGATTGTAGGGATTAATCCAAAGTATACGCAAGCTGACCCGCAACATCTTGCATTACCAAAAAAAAAACACAAGGAAGAATTGGTAAGATGAAACAACAGAACCACAAGTCAATTTTGAAATTCATTTGGGAACGGCCTTCAATACATAAGTGGGTTTTGAAACATCTACATGATAGGCAAGAGTGCACCCGGTGACTCTAGGAGTAGGAGATGTACAATGAAGACCGAGAGGAGATAAGAGGTGGAGAGAGATTTCCAGACCTAGAGGTATATTGGGAAAGTTTATTATCTTGCATGTTCGTAACAACAATGCGTGGCATATCGGAGATAAAATAAAATTGTTCTCATAATTCCTCTCAAGAAAGATTTCATATCTATAATGATACTTGTCCAAGTCACACTATGTACCTTTATAAGTAATAAGAATAAGAGCGGTAGCGCGAGCTAAAAAAACCATATTTCGAAAACATCATAACTTGGAGTAAAATTCATGAGATGAAAAATTAAAAACTAGAGTATAAGAGGAGGAGTAAAATTGAGAATTACTCTAGATGCTACTAGAAATGAAAGTGACAAGGACTAGTATTGTTTGGAGCTTTTCGTGGGGCTGTTGATACGAAGCATCAATCTCATTACGCGTTGTCGGTCACTGCTTTGAGAAAGAAGACTTTTGTGGAAGACTTTGTTTGTCCACCACCACTATTCGATACTCTCATAAAATTTTACATGTCTTTTAATGTGAATTTTTATAAATATGTAAATGTATTTATTTGATAAATCTCAATCAATTTTATTATATGAATTTTTTAAAATTATGAAACCCATTATAAATTAAAAAATTTAAAATATAACACAAAATGTCAAAAATATCACGGACGAGGTGAGTAATATTTTTGGAGCTGGCTTCCAAGTGGGCGGTCCTTCTCGTCAGTCAAGGGACCACTTCCATCAGGAGTAGTCGTATCGATACTGAGGGAAAAGACATTTGATAAGGCGGACTGGGAAGGGAAAAAAGAGAGCTGCTACTCCCCCCCTGACACACCCCCCATCCCCGGCCCCACCTCCATTTCCCGGACTACCCCTGCCCGCCCCTCTCTCTCTCTCTCTCTCTCTCTCTTTTCTTTCTTTCTTTTTTAACAGTTTGGTTCTTCTTCTTTTTTCTTTTTCTCCAGTTTGTTTTTTTTTCATTTTATTTCATTTTCTTTTTTTCCGGTTTGAATTTTTTTCTCTTTAATAAAAGGGTCAAGTCTAATTCTAGGCTTTGTAAAGTAATTGAGAGAAAAAAAATGTTTCAAATGATCATGTTTATCCGACTGTTTTATTTTTCTTTTTTTGTCCTTTATAGATTAAAAAATATAGTTACGAAAATAAGTGTTTCAAGTTTCAATCCGTTTGAACCAGTACAAAGATGTTATTTTTCTGATCATTTCATCCTAAATGGTCGCAATAAATTTTTGGCTTCAAGACCTTTCAATGGACACCCTAAGAGAGTCTTGAAACTAAATAATGAGTTTTAGGGTGTTTGTTAAAAGACCTTAAACCAAAAAATTTATTATGACCATTTAAAATAAAATAATAAAAAAAACGATCTTTGCTCTAATTAACTGAATTGCAAATTAAAGCATTTAATTCTTAAATTATATTTTTAAATATACAAAGGGTGTATTTATAGGAATTAAATAAATAAGATATAAGTAATTAAAAAAATTAATTAAAAAGTAGGGGGACCCAAGGACTCTGCTGCCCCCATTGGCATAGTAGCCCCTACGAAGCCCCTAAAACGTTTCCGTTTTAGTTAAAAAAATAGAAACCAGTCATTTACAATCCTATAGAGTAGAAACGTGATTTGAAGCAACATACTAACGAATCAGTTAAAAGGATCTATGCTAAATAATGGTTAACAAATATATTAAATTGTTCTATAGTTAAAAAAAAGTAATCCTAAATATAACATTTGTATTCTGGATTCGTATGTCGTTTGCAAAATACATTTCGTAATTAGTTCCTGAACACTAATTGTAATCTTAATGAATTTTTTGTTTTACGGCCTTTCAACGAGCACTCTAAGACTCATTAATTAGTTTCAGGACTCTCTTAGGGTGTTCATTGAAAGGCCTTGGAGCCAAAAATTTATTACAACCATTTAGGTTGAAATGATCAAAAAAAATAACATCTTTGCACTAGTTCAAACAGATTGAAAATTGAAACATTTTTTTGCATAACTATATTTTTTAATCTATAAAGGACAAAAAAAAGAAAAATAAAACAGTTGGATAAACATGATCAATTGAAACACTTTTTTTTCTCTCAATTACTTTACAAAACCTAAAATTAGATTTGAACCTATTATTAAAGAGAAAAAAAAATTCAAACTGGAAAGAAATTAAAAAAAAACCGGAAAGAAAAGGAAAAAAAAAAAAAAAGAAGCAAACTGTAAAGAAGAAAGAGAGAAGAGAGAGAGAGAGAGAGAGAGAGGGGGGGGGGGGCCGGGGATAGAACCGGAAATGGAGGTGGGGCCGGGGAGGGGGGGGGGGTGTCAGGGGGGGGGGGGGGGGGGGGGGGGGGTGATTAGCAATTTACGGGAAAAAAGGTAGGGGTGGGGGTCATGGTGTCTCTTGCTATAATGCTATGCTGGTTGGTTATCAATTTTTCCGGAGGTTAGTCCTTTTTCTTTTTTTTATTTAAAAGCTAATCTATTCTATTTTAAAGAATTTGGAGAGGCGGATGAATGTTTACGGAAAATGAAGCATGCCTGTGTGCATATGCGTATAAGATAGACACCAATTGTATTTCACTTTACCAATGGAAGATCAGTCTAAACCGGGCTATTCTTGGGTGTTTTCGGTAGTAAATAAGGTTTGAATTTTTTTTTGTAGAAATCAATTTGTTAGCTATTTTCAATAGTGAAAAAATTATTGAGAACTGTTAAGTTATTTCCGATAATGAATAAATTGTGAATGAAAAAATTATTGAGTAAGAAATTGTTAGTCATTGTGAACAAGTTAAAATGGCAAAACTTGTTAATTAATGTGAACAAGCCGTCTTCAGATCAGTTTTTCCTGACTTTTCATAAAAATTTCTCAATAAAATAAAATAAAAGAAAGGGTAACAAGTAAAATTTCTCAAGTTAAGATCCGTTTTTTTTGAAAAGGGGTGGAAGCCTTGGCCCCACTTCTCTTTATTGGGTATTAAAAATACATAAAAATACATATTTTTCTTGTCTTAGGCTGTGTTTCAGAAATGGAATAAGTTCTTATTTTTTGTTGAATAAGAACCCCTGTTCCAGAAAAATAAGAAGATTTCCACTTATTTGGAAGAATTTATATAGGTACCAATGGGTGCCGGGAGTGAAATCACACCGGCGGCCACGCCTGGCAGTCTCAAGCCATCGGACGGCCGATCCGAGCCGTCCAAAAATTCTATAAAAAAAAACCGAGGGGGCTCACGTGGGAATCAACGGCATCCGAGGTGTATAGGGTGCTTGATCAGAGCACCCCTTTCCCGTGTATATATGATGATTCAAATATACACGGAAAAGGGGTGCTCAGATCAAGCACCCTACACACCTCGGATGCCGTTGATTCCCAAGCGAGCCCCCTCGGTTTTTTTTTTTTAGAATTTTTGGACGGCTCGGATCGGCCATCCGGTGGCCGGAGACTACCCGGCGCAGCCGCAGGTGCGATTTCCCTCTGCCGGCGCCCATATCATAGCAACAGTCTTATGCATTTATGCAAATAATTTTCCTATCACTATGGATCTTGTTTGATAAATCTCATTGAGATCTTTAATACGGTGCAAAAAAAAATTTTTTTTTTTCATTTATATTATTTTTGAGTTTGAAAATGTGAAAGGAATTTTTGATTTGAATTTTGTGGAAAATAAGTACTTATTTTTTAAGAAGCGTTCTGAAACGGGGCCTTAGTATATTATCGTTAATTCAGTAGGCTGACACTAACAATACCGATAAAAAAAACAAGAATACCATCTCAAATTTTCAACGTAGACTGAGATGGAAAGAAAATAGGGCTGACAGATTCAGGGAGAGAGAAAGGGCGCTATGAGATTCGCGGAGAGAGCTGTCTCTTGAGGAGATACGCAGAGAGAGAGAGAGAAGGAGATCGTAGGGCTGTTTTACAGCTGTTTTATGTGTTTTCTGTAGAAAAGGAGGAAGACAACAGGGGTAGATGAAAGAGTAAAGGTGAAAGTTATTACTCCGTACAATGGAATGGAAGAGGTGACTGTTGCAAAAGTAATAGAGGTAAATGTCTTTCTAGGAAAATTTCATTGACCTCCCTTGAGGTTTTTAACAAATGCATAAACCTCCCTTGAGGTTTCTGAAATGCCAGAGACCTCCCCTACTTTTGCTGACAATGTTAGAATTCCCTCTTCTGTTAATATACTGCCCTAACGGTGTTCAGTCTTGCAATAAAATGACAAATACACCCTCAAGTGCTATCATATTTATTACACGTCTTTTAACCTTATTCTTAGAAAAAGATAACAAATTAACCAAACAATCCTACATGTCATGAATGGATCTTTCCTCTACCTCTTCAAATTTTACACACCGCTGTATACGTACATGCATATACTACATTTGTTTGTAAATTGTAAATTTAAAATTAAGTATCGCCTCTCTCTTTAGCTAGTTCCTTCACTCTGCTTGATCTACAATTCAAACCCCTCTTAGGATGAAAAAATAAAAGTGATTGATGAATTTAGTGACTCAAGGAGTAAAATAAAAAACGAGTCAGATTTTGGGTGTTAATTGTGTGGGATAAGATGTCGGGAAAACAAATAAAAGGAACACAAAGGGTATGATTAGCTTGTTTGGGAAAAAAAAATAGAATCTGAACACATGTTCATTAGCAATTGGAAGATATAGAAATAAATATAAATATAAGAGGGATATAAACCATATTATTTAAGGAAAAAAAAAAAAAACAACGTCTCCTATGGTGGGTTTAATATGATATCGGGTGCGTTTCACATGGCCGTGTCCACACAGTGCCTGAGCAGCTCATTCAGGTCGTCCAAAGTATGTTGGACGATCCAAATTGAAACCCTCTCTTTCCTCTCACCCCATAACCCTCTTTCCACTTTCTCTCTCCAAATTTGAGTCGTCCAAAATCGAAATGGATGGCCTGGATGAGACAAGCGGGCATCACGTGGTACCCATCAGGTACCCAAAAATTTTGGAAGGCGAAGAAATAGCTTTGTAGTAGTGAGGGTGAGGTAGGTCATGAGATAGAGAGTGATGTGAGTAGTGTGTCTAGTATCGTGAGATCTCATTCCGCTAAGAACTTTTTTTTTAGCACTTTTTCGTCCTTATTCAAAAAAAAATTCGCGATTGTTCATTTTATGCCAAACTTTTGTGAATTATCGAGACAAATCAAAAAGTAAATTTTTTTTTTTTTTTACTTTTGCCCAAATATTTTGAAAAAATAACCGCTAACTTTTTTTTACTTAAAAGTGGTTATTTCCCAAAATATTTGGGTAAAAGTAAAAAAATATACTTCTTCGATTTGTCTTGTTAAAAAAGTCAAGAAAATTTCGTGCAAAACTTACAAACGAGAAAAAATTCAAATAAGAAAAAAAAAAGTCCTGAAAGTACTTTTAGTGCTTATTAGTGGAATAGGGTCTAAGAATTGAGAGACTTAGCAAAAAAAGAAAAGAAAAAAGATTGAGACTTGAGAGGATGTAATCAGTTGCCTGGTACTTGGCTTGCCTGGGTGTAAATACAATCTAACTCAAGGGTTATTTTGGCATTTCATTGTTGAGTTTAACTCTGTTTGCAAAAAATATTGACGGAAGGGGGAATCCTAACATTGTCAGCAAAAGCAGGGGATGTCTCTGGCATTTTAGAAACCTCCTCTGAGGTTTCTGCATTTGTCAGAAACCTCAGGGGAGGTTAGTGAAATTTGCCCGTCCTTTCTACCACCACATTCATTTACACATTTCCACTCACAATAAGAGTGGGGCCCACACACAATGTGTGTGGGCCCCACTCTTATTGTGTGTGGGCCCCACTCTTATTATGAGTGGGGTGTATAAATGGGTGTGTGAATATGTGTGCTGGTAGAATTATTGAATGTGCATGAGTCCTTCTACCACCACATCCACTTTCACACCCCCACTCACAATATATAAGAGAGGTGCTAGGGGTACATCACCTCAACTACACTGCACTCCTCTTACAGATGAGATCTGTTTCCAATTGAATCTACTTGTATGTGAGAAATGTGTAGTTGAGTTAATTGGTTGAGGTGATGTGCCTTTAACATTTTTATGTGAAAAATTGGAAATTGGCCCACTATAGCCCACCATCTGATCACACTTTTTCAGTTTGAGTTCAAAAAATTCTTTGGAAAAGGGATCCGAGCACTAGTGGAAACACCTTAGACTCTAATCAAACTCTTGATGATCAATGTCTCCAAGATCAATTGAGATATCCACACATGATTGCATGCAGTCATGGCATTTGAACCAGAACACAAAACTCTAAAGTATCAAATTTGCTAAAATAATGTAATGCAGTAGCCGCTGTGTTATGCGATTTAAATCCACGATTCTATTAACATTTGTTGATTTACATTTGCGGGGATGAGACGGCTCGTGAGTGGGTTTTGGGAACGACCTTCATTACATGAGTGGGTTTTGGAACATGTACATGTGAGGCAAGAGTGCACATGGTGACACAAGGAGATGAACAATGAAGACACAAGGAGAGGAGATGGAGGAGGAGAGAGTTTCCAGACCTAGATCATGGATATTGGGAAGGCTAATTACATATCTTTCATGTTCGTAACTCGTGACAACAAGGTGTGGCATATTGGAGATAAAAATAAAATTGTACTCCTAATTCCTCTCAAGAAAGATTTCACAATTGTGATACTTGTTCAAGTCACATAATGTGCGTTTATAAGTAAGAACGAAAGCAATAGTGCGAGCTAAAAAAATGTATTTCAAAAACATCTTACTCACGAGTCTAACTTCTTTATTGCAAATCTCATGCTCAAACCAATCTTGGATAAATTTCACTGACCTCCCCTGAGATTTCTGACACAGACAGAGACCTCCCTCGAGGTTTTTGAAATGCCACTGACCTCTCCTACTTTTGAAACAATTATGATTCTCCATATGTGAAGTCACCGTTAAGTTTTTACTAGAAAATCACGATGTCAGCACATTTTACAAGCCTAAATTCCCCAATTACCCTTGCAACCGTGGCCAAACAGCCAATGCTGTTCCTCCATTCCAATTCCGATATTCACCGCCGCTCAATATGATTTTGAAAAGTAAATAGAACCTGATAATTCAAACTATTCACAAATTATTCTAAAGAATATTTTTACAAATCATTCACTAATGTTTATAGATGTTATGTGATACATATGTATGTTGGATAATTATATCAAATAGATACCCACATAGTATAGAACTATTTGTTTATACATTTTATATATTATGAGAAATGATTTTTACACTCTCCTTTTTATATCCACACACCCCTTTTTTTCTTTTAGCCAAAAAAAAATACACTTTCAAGTTTCAACAATAAAAAATAAAAAAGAGAGTGTGGATATCAAAAAAGGAATTGCATGTGAAAAACACTACGTGCACAAACATGGCGTGCATAGACAACTTGTGGGGTCCACTTCGAGGTCCCACACAAATAATCTGAACATTCATTAAATTTACAATTTTTTGAGTAGTTGTAAAAAAATTTGCTCAATCAAAAATCAAATGACTGTAAGTTCTTTATCAAATCTACTAACTTTTCATTTAAAATCAAGATCCTGAATTCAGAATGAAAAATGATCCTAATTCTAAATGAAAAAGTTAGAAAATTAGATTAAAAAAATTACAATAATCCAATTGAGCTAATTTTTTGTAGGACTACTTGAAAAATTAATTTAATTTTATGAACAGGAAGGATTATTTGTGTGGGACTCCGAAATGGGCCCCACAAGTCATTTGTGTACAATCTGTGCACACCATGTATGGTGCATAATCGGACTGAAAAATAACACACATAAGGATATGGTTGGTTATGTTTTCATTTCTGAGTTTTTGAGAGGGAAAAGTTATATAGAGTTTCATACTCTTTTTTTTTTTGTCTTTAATCAACTTGTTTTTCAAATTTTGCCTCTCTCTCTCTTTTTACTTTTTGGGTATATTAAATCTAAACATATTTAAAAAGTAAAAGAATTGCAAGAACTTAACTGAATAGGAAAAGAAGAGCCAATTTTGACTTGCCATGTCGATTGTTTATAGTATCCCTTTCATTCTAGTGAATTTGTTTAGAATTTAAAAAAAAATCACTTGTTAGATAGAACTGCTTTAGGTATAGCCAAAAAGTGAAAAGAAATTGACAAAATTATAAAACAATTTTAAAAAAAAGAATGCAAATTAGGAAGCAATCAATGATATTTAAAAAAAAAAAAAGGTTCTTTGAGAAGAAAACCGAACATAGCCATTTTTTTATTCAAAAAATAGCAATTTGGAAATTGCTAGATATTTATTAATGAGTCTCGGTTTTTTTTATTAGCTACAATTTTTTTTTTTGTCTTTGTTCAATTTTTTTTTTTTGCTTTTTGTCAGTTTTGCGTTAATTTTATTTGAATTGTTAGTTCGTCTTGATGAAAGGAACCAAGAATTTATAAAATTAATGCAAAACTAATGAAAGGTAAAAAAAATTTGAATAAATGAAAAATCATCCAAAAGGGTTATTAAGCCAAACTTCCCGTATGTGGAATTTGGAAATTGGGGATGGAACTAGGGTAAAACTAGGATACTTGGCATGGTGTATGCAAAAAATTATGATTTTTTGATCATACATATGCATAAATTTATTGCAACAAGTTTGAGGCAATTGATTCAATTGGGCTGTGATGGAGAATATAGAATAGCGTGGTCTTCCATTAACAGTTTATAGTGGAAGCAATGTGTGGTCAATGCGAATTGCCCCGAATCTTTCCCTCCTCCGGGGAAGGGATTCCGTTCCCCACCCTTTTTGAGAAAGGAGAGATGCTGCCGGTTCGCGGGAGCGCTTTTGAATCTGGACGACAAGCGCTCGAGAAAATACAGAGTCGCCACTTGGGTTTGAAGGTCCGACACCCAAGGAACCGTATTTCGAAGCACTTGCCGCGCTGTTTGATTTGAAAAAGTTAAGGAACCAGTCCGTCATAACCATATCTGGGTTCGGGAGCCAGGTTACGAGAGGGGAAGGGTTTTATGGCACCCCTCTCACCCAATCCGGAGATCGGTCTCTACTTAGGCATTTGCGAAAATGTTTGTTTTGCGATTCTGTTTCATTAATCAATCCTTTAGCCAATTAGGGCGAGGGAACAGTTAATCGGGGATTAAAACTGTAACATGTTTACAGGATGAGATGATAGCATGGATGAACAGTTAGTATAGGATGAGAACAGACTGCTGTGGGAGTTTAAACAAACTGGGAGGCCCCTGTTTTGGAGTGATGTGCGCAGGAAGAAACCAGTATGCACTGAACAAGTCACTGCATGCTGTTCACTCCTGCGCGCACAACTTCAACACACGCGCACGCCGGTGAGCTCAAACCCACAGCTCTTATTCTCAAACTCTCTGGGCTCTGGAAGGACCAGTGCACACCCAGGACAAACCACGCAGTTTATAGCAACATAATATACAGTTTAAAAGCTGAAAAGCCCTACAAATTAATAAAACACCCCATAAACAGTGTGGGGACAAAATAATGGCCTAAGGCCGAGCTACCGGTGCAAGGCCACTCACTGGTCAGAGGCAAACTGTCGCGCGATGGAGCTAGTCTGTCGCGCGAGGATGCGCCCTGGCGCACTGTCGCGAGATGGAGCGAGTCTGGCGCGCGATGGTGCGCCCCGGCGCACTGTCGCGCGATGGAGTGAGTCCGTCGCGCGATGGTGCGCCCTGGCGCGGGATGATTGCGCCCTGGCGCGGACCAGACCAGTGCTTGGTTTACACATTTCTGGGTTACTGGGACAGATCCAGAATGTTCCCAGGGGGACTCCAAAACAGCAGAAACTCATATTGAACTAAGACTAGCAGTTTATACAAAGGAAAGCAGTAAACTGATTATTATCATGCTTGCAGAGTGATCTATATATAAATAAACACAAAACAATAGGACACCAATCCCCACGCGATCCATCTCACGCAGCACCGGAGTCTCGCGCGAGAGAGTGGGACCATCGCGCGTTGGTTCCTACCATGACGGTTTTTGAAACCTTGCCAGCTTTAGGACCAGGACTGGTATTGATTACCAGCCTTGGCCCTGCCAGCCCCCCTCAGAGATCAGAACAGAAGCAGAACAAAGGTAAGCTATACCTTTTGGCTTCGGGTTTGAAAGAGTATTTGAGCTTTTGATGTTTGAAGTTGATTGAGGTGTTTTGAAAGATTGAGGAATGTGAAATTGGATGAAAAAAGCACTAGAGCTTGTGCTAATCTTTTGAATTTTTGTGACCCTTTGAAAGAGAAACAAATGGGGATACTTATAGGGAAAAGGGGTGAATCTGGTTGGAAACAGAGGAGTTCAGGCAGTCCACGAGGCCTGGCTGAGGCTGCATTGGTGGCCAACTGTCCTCCTTCAGAAAGGTCGGTGGTAGGTTGGACCCTCGCGCGACGGAGTGAGACTGTCGCGCGATGGTGCGCCCTGGCGCACTGTCGCGCGATGGAGTGACTCTGGCGCGCGATGGTGCGCCCGGGCGCGGGATGGTTGCGCCCTGGCGCGGACCAGCTGGGTTTTTGGTTTTTGAAATGGCTTAGGCTAGGTCAGGTTCAAGGGTTTTGCAAACACTCAAAGCTCAAACACGCTATCATTCCCGGGGTGTTCTTGATCAATTTCATCATTGGGGAATCAAAAACCGTAAGTAAACTAATCTGGAAGCCCAGATTGGGGTGTCTACACAATGGACAGAGGGGAGGAATAGAAATACACAAATAAGGCAAATAGAGGGCATTTAAGTCTTTTTCTCTTCAAGACTAACACCGTTTATGCTCATTTAATTGGGTGGGGAATCTTGATAATTGTTTCAAAAGTAAGGCAGGTCAGTGAAATTTACCCAATCTTCTTCCAAACCCCCTGGCCCCCGATGGAAATTGGGAGACCTGTAGAAATAGGTTCAATTTGACCTACAACCCTCTACTATTCATTTGAAGACTCCTACGAGCAACCAAAGTTGTACGTAATCGTTAACACCCAGCCACATGATCCCCTACTCTTTCTCCCTAGGTACTTTTTGGTCTATCTCTCGGGCCTCTTCCAAAAATCTTCTTAAAAAATAAACAGTTTATTTCATATTTTTAAACTTAAAAATAATATGAAGTAAAAGTATTTTTAAAATTTTTTTTGCATCAAATAAAATATCTTGATGAGATCTTTCAAATAAGATTCATATTACATATTTTTAAAATTCAATAGTTGCATAATATTTGAATTTGAAATTGCCTTTTTAAAAAATAAGAACTTTTTCTTCGTTCTAGAACGGAGCCTCATCTATATTACATTACACAACACTTTTGTAAAATGTCTCTCTCACAATTATCATCCGTGGCAATTTGGATGGCGGAGATTGAATTTGAGTTTTGATGTTCATTTGATCTAAGGGTTTGTATATTTTCTTGTTCAAAATTCAAACCCATATGGAATCTTTTCATGTTCATAATTCAAATTCAAACCCCGTATGGAATCTTTCCATGTTCAAAATTCAAACCTCATATGGAAGAAGATTTCCTCTTTACAGCAGGGATGAGATAATTTTCAAGAGATCTAAGGGATTTATGCTTCCAAAAAATTGAGATGCTTTCTATTCCTCTCCTTTTATTCTTCTTTTTCATTCGGTCATTTGACAGGGCTGACCTCTCCCATGGAGCTTTAAACAGTGAGTTCGACACGGAGTATTTTTGTTTAAGGTTTTATCATTTTATTCCTCGGTTATGGATAACTGATTTTAGTTGGGTCAGTTTTGTCAGTTGAATGACATAATATTCATTGAGCTCTTCAATTTCCGAAGGTATTGGGGGCCACTAGTTCAACGTAAAACTTTCTTATATATATTGGGTTTGGAACCCCTATTGGGCAACCTACAACCATTTTTTTCCTTTATGGCGTTGACTTCCCTATTTCTAATGTCATTTTTTTTCTTTACGAGTGCATCTTTAGCTTGGGTTCGATCTTCGATCTAACAATTAAAACATTATCATTTCAATGGAAAAAAAATATTGCTAATGGTACATTCTCTCTTACTATAATCATCTCACGGTAACTTATTTATTCTTTTATTTGGACACCTATTATTCACTGATTCAAGTTAATCAACGTAGTTGCTATTTTTATCCGAATGATAAGGTATTCAATCAGAAACAAAACAATCATTGCCCAAAGTAATAACTAACAATGGTTGTGGATTTATTTTTTATTTGCTAATTGAAATTAACAAAGTCAACAAATATGGTTTCACATAGTTGGAATCGTTTGATAGGGTCGTGATGTTGAACGTGAGCCTAGCCAATATTGATTTGTGTGCGTCGATCGTTTGAGCCGTGCCTTCAGGTACGGATATACACCATTCATTTTCAAAGAGAGAGAGAGAGTTCAAATAGCAGTTGCCTCAGTTTAAAATTCAAATTTCAAACTAAATAATAACAAGTGTGATTATAAGGCTTTGTTTCGGAAAAGAAAATAAGTACTTATTTTTTAAAGAAGTAATTTCAAGCTCAAAAATCATGTGTTTACGTAAATTATTTTCCTATCAATATAGATCTTATTTGATAGATCTCATTAAGATCTTTAATACAGTGCAAAAAAATTAAAAAATTATTTTTCATTTATATTATTTTTGAGTTTGAAAATGTGAAATAAGTACTTATTTTTTAAGAAGATGTTCTGAAACGGGGCCTAAAATTTGGATATTTTGGCAAACACAGCCAAGTTTGCCAAACGAACATAGACCCTGTTTCATAATACTTTTTTAAAAAATAAATACTTATTTTATATTTTAAAATTTGAAAATAATGTAAATAAAAAATAATTTTTTAATTTTTTTTGCAGCATATAAAAAATTTCAATGAGATCTATCAAACAAAATTCATATTGATAAAAAAAGTATTTAACCTTATTTACGTAAACATATAATATTTAGATTTAAAAATATATTTTTAAAAAACAAATACTTATTTCACTTTGGGGGACAGGACCTAAGAGTAGGGAAGTGAAATTGAGAGTTAGATGCTAGTAGTAGAGGTTGTTCCACTTTTGTAAAAAGTTATTTTTTTTTTTAAAAGGTAAATTTTAAGGTCAAAAATTATGTGTTTACGTAAATAATTTTTCTACCAATATGGATATTGTTTGATAGATCTCATTGAGATCTTTTAAATAATACAAAAAAATTTTAAAAATTATTTTTCATTTTCATTATATTTAAGTTTGAAATTACATTTTTTTTAAAAAAGAAGGCTTTTAAAGAAAGCGAAACGGGGCCGTAGCCTAGTACAAATAAAAGTGACAACGACTTGTTTGGAGCTTTTCGTCTGGGGTTGTTGATTTGAAGCATCATTAAGGGGCTGTTCCAGTTCTGCAAAAAAGTAAATTTTTGAAAAAGTAGGTAATTTTAAGTTCAAAAATAATATATTTACGTAAATAATTTTTTGATCAATATAGATCTTATTTGATAGATCTCATTGAAATCTTTTAAAAGTTGCAAAAAAATTTGAAAAATTATTTTTCATATTCGTTATATTTAAGTTTAAAATTATCTTCTTTTTAAAAAAGTTACTTTTTGGAGAAAGCGAAACAGAGCCTAAGCATTGTCGGCCCACTGCTTTGAAAAAGAAAGACTTGTGGAAGACTTTCTCCACCTCCACCATTCGGTCATTCCATACTCGTACAAAATTGTATTTCTCTCCGTCCTATAATGTTTATCCGGTTCATATAATAAAGAAGTAAAATAATACAATTTTGGCAAGAAAAATTTAATTTTTTTTAACAATTCACTAAATATTGATGAATTCTTTTAATTTATGAATTTTTTTTGAATTTTTACTTCAAAGAAATGCATTATTTTTTAGTCCTCATTTTACGAACCGAACAAATATTTTTGAAATACAGTAGTATATATCTTTTAAATCTCTAAAAATATAGAAATAGATCTTATTTGATCGATATCATACAAAATTTTTTAAAATCATGAAGCCTAATTTAAATTAGAAGATATAAAAAATTTAAACATGACATAAACATTAAAAATGAACCAACAACTACTGACAAGGTGAGTTTAATATTTTTGGAGCTAATTTCCAAGTGGGTGGTCCTTCTCCTCAGTCGAGAGGGACCACTTCCATCAGAGTAGTCGTTTTCTACTGTATTTTCTGGGATAGACAACATTAAGGCCACGATGACTCACGCCAGCTATCTCCCCCAAGTTGGTTTTGGGGGGTGGGGTTGGTGGAATATTACAGAGACCTCTCCTTAGGTTTTTCAAAAACCACATATCTTCCCCAAGTTTCTAGAATGATCACAATGACTCTCCTATCACACATGTTGGACTAAAAGGCCTCTTGGGACAACCTTTTACTACAGCTATTTGGCACGATATTTCTAACGACTCATGCCATCTAAGTTGCTTACTCTTAGTCTAATCATGCAGCTCAAAAGCTTAACCTCAGATTATACAATTGATGGTCACACTTTATTATATATCATTTCCATTTCATTACTCCCACCGACGTGGAACTTCTTAAATGGGGTTTCACAGTATTTTCGGCTATTTTCTCTTAATCTTTACAATCAATTTTTTACATCATAATTTTTGCCTCCACTTTTTGGATTGCCAATCAAAAGGGTGCTTGACTTTTTGGAGCTCATGAATTCAATTTCAAAAAAATTTCTTCATATATTGTCTTTTTCAAAAAAATTTGAAAAATTAAACATGTCGAATAATAACTAAAAAAAATTCATTCACAAATAATTGATTAAAAAAAGTTAAGTTAGTTCAAACTCATGAAGCATAGGATTTATTGGGGTTGATTGTAGTTTAGTTTGAGATCCTATGTACCAAGTGGGTGTGGATATGAAATTGGTTCATGAGGAACCACTCCCTCTTTGGTGGAGCTCATTTTCAATATTGAAACTTGAGTGGAGATTTCCGTAATTATTAAAATCTTCAGGAGAGCTCATTGGAATTCGCCCAAAGTAGATTTTTAAGGACTTCATGGTTCCCCCTGTTCAGTCAATCCATCTAAACCATCTCTATCTCTACTCTATCTCTATCCTACAATCTTGAGTTTGCTATTTCCTGTGTTCTTTGGTTTTTTTTGATCTGCATTTCCTGTGTTCTGGCTCTATCTCTTTCTTCTTCACACTTTATAATTTATTCAGGTATGCCATAAACTTTACTCTTTTTGGGGTTGATTGAAATCATTCTATATTGTTGGGATGAGTGTATTTTTATGAACGGTGGGATATTAACAGTGATTACTATTACTTAATTTCAGATCCTACCAATATGCTTAAAGATTGGTTGATATCGATCAATCAACCATGGAGTTAATTCTTGAAAGCATTAAAGTAGGAGTTCAAAGTTTAAAAAAAAAAATGTGTGCCTAATTTTTTCAGGTATGCTGCTTGCCCTTATAATTTTTACACTCTTTTGGTGTTGATTATAGTGTTCGATATACATATCTCATTGACAAATTTCTATATTGTTGGGATGATGATGTTTTATGAGTAGGGATAATATAAAAGTATTTGGCTTTCAGATCCCAACATTAATATGCTAATTAATTAAAGATTGGTGGATATCGATGAAGGAGTTACTTGCCTTCTCATTGGTGACTTCTATTAACTAATCAACCATGGAGTTCGTGAAAGTATTGAAAGTATTACCTGTTCCGCTTTCTAAGAAAAACACACCTTAAAAAATAAAGATTTATTTTTAAGTTTAAAAATAATGAACTTACAAAAATAATCTTTTAATTTTTTTTTTTGTGTGGGGTTTGATAGATTCGGATGAGATCTATCAAATCCATATTACATATTTTTTGATTTCAGTAAATTATTATTTTTAAGTTTGAAAATTGCAAATAAGTGCTTATTTTTAAAGAGGCGAAAGATGAACACTTTATGTAGTAGTTCAAAGTTAAAAATTCCACTTTCTCAAAAAATGATCTTTTAGAAAATGAATGTAATTTCAAGTTCAAAAATCATGTGTTTACGCAAATAATTTTTCTCTCAATATGGATCTTGTTTGATAGATCTCATTGAGATATTTTAAAATGGTGCAAAAAAAAATTAAAAAATTATTTTTTATTTTCATTATATTTGAGCTTGAAATTACCTTATTTTTTAAAAAGAAGGTTTAAAAAGAAAGTGGAACGGCACCTCAGTTTGTTAATATATTTGTCAAATTGTAAAGACCTAAGAGAATTGTTCAACGTACGATTTCCTTTTTCTTCGAAGGCTGAAATTGGCTTGTATACGGTCACTTTTTTTTTAATCAACGGCAAATTTCATTATATTTCAAGCTACAGTCACTTTTTTTTTTATTTTTTAAAGTCAACTGAAAATTTCATTATATTTCAAACACCCGGAGGTAAAGATTATATCCCAATAATCAAGAGTGAACCAAAACCACCAAAATCTATCTACAACGCGTACTGTCGGATCAAATTAGCACGAGGTTCTGGCATAGGGTCCATCATCGATTTTGCAGTAGAGAACCCAACGGCCAACGGGAACCCAACTCGAACCAATAGGCATGATGCACCGATGCAATGTTCAAGACCACAGATCTATTTTTCCAAAGTGCATCACCGGCTTGCTCTTGGCGTGAGAAATCTCCGACTGAGTCAATTAATCCTTGCAGAGTTGCAGCCTTGAGGGAAGGATGCCACTTATAATTAGTCGGACGACATCCTTGAGTCAGGCCCCTGTCCCGCACAAAGGAGCTAGGTGCATTATTTCAACCAAAAATTAAAAAAACATTTGTGGAATTTGGTTGAGGAAAAATAGAATTACCATGAAAAGGGGTTAATTCAAATTGGAGATATAAAATGGGTTGACAATTTACGCATTTCTCAAGATTTTATCTTCAATTCTCCCGAATGAGGGAGGAAGTTACTGATTTAATTTGGGATTTTTTTGATGGTGGTTGCCCCTCTCTGCAAATGGTCAACTCCTCGTAAAATCCTTTTGTTTCCTAGGAGTGGTGGATAGTCTCTAGGGTGTTTGATGCTTTGCTTTGTTCTTTATATATAGCTGTGTGACCCCCTCCCCCACCACCACCAACCCCCCGCCCCTCCTCCCCCCCGTAATCTTTGAAAAGATACAAAGATTAAAAGAAAAAGGACATCCGAAGAAAAAATTACTAGATGCTTTGCTTTGTTCTTTATATATAGCTGTGTGACCCCCTCCCCCACCACCACCAACCCCCCGCCCCTCCCCCCCCCCCCCCCCCCCCCCCCCCGTAATCTTTGAAAAGATACAAAGATTAAAAGAAAAAGGACATCCGATGAAAAAATTACTAACCAAGGGCTACCTGAAACCCAAAACGTTGAGAAGAGACCAACAAAAGTGGGCCAAGTCCAAACCCCGAACCCTCAAATTCACCTGAAACAGCTACCAGCACCAAAAAACAGCTGCCAAACGGTTTGTTGAGATTTTGCTTTTGTGTTTTGGTCTCTTTGAGATTGTAATTTAGGGGTGTTACCCTCTAGTCCCCCATCGTAGAAGTGTTGTTTTCTCCCCCATTGTAAAAGTGTTAATTTCTGGTATAAAATCTTAATTACCCAAAAAATTGTTCTTTTTGTCTTCTAATCATCATAAAAAAAAAAAAAAAACAGTGGTGTGTCCAATTATATTGAATTGCTATTGATTGAGATAAACGAGGTAAAATACAAGGTAATGTAGGCCAGGAGAATATTATTTAAAAAACAAAAAAAAACTGTACGGGGAAATATTTTACTTCTATCTTTGGGAAGTTGAAAGGTAGTCTTTTTTGTTTTTTTTGGTTAATGAAGTGTTGTGCAATGTTCTCATGTTATTTTTCTGTTTACTATATTTTTCTTTTCACTGCAGATATAGAGAGCTTTCTCTTCTAAAATTTGAGTTGCATCAACTTATCAAAATAGACATTGTGGCATTGAGAATATCAGAATACATCCACCAGTTCTGGTGCCTCTTCAACTTGCCACAAGGGTAAGCAATATTCGCCGATTCAGTATTGTTAGCTTGCATGTACACACACGGGTATATTAATTATCACCTCCAATTTATATGTTGAATTTTAGCCAATAAATATTACCCCACCAGAAAGTCTAGGTACACTAATGCAGTGATCGTCCACTATTTGGGCCGCACCTCGAGTCCCACATAAATACATAAAAGTACCATAAATTTTAAAATAATATTTTATGAGGCCCTGTAAAAATCAGCTTCAATGGATATCGGTAGATGTGTTTTTCTGAATTCGAAGGAGCGAAATTGTTCAATTTCGCAGTTTCACTCCTATGAATTCAAAAAACATAATTACAAATATCCGTTAGTGCTGATTTTTTACGAGGCCCTCATACAATAATATTTTAAAATTTATAAATATTTGTTTGTATTTTGTGGAGTGTGCGGTGAATGGCCATCGCATTTCCAAAATTTTAGCCGATTAAAAACAAAAGTTGTCAAAGGGTAAAAACCAACAAAAAATTGTCCAAAATTTTAGCCCCTTGAAAACAAAAATTGATTCAATGAGCTATATATATCTAACACTCTAATCGACACCGAAAGAGTAAATTAGGCACACTCTTTTTTCAACTCTGAACTCCTACTTTAATGCTTAAGCATATGGGTGGATCGGAAATTAAGCCAATGGTACTCAATATTATCCCACTGCTCATAAAACACATTCATTCCAACAATATAGTAGAATGATCGGAAATTAGCCGATTAAAATTCTGATTTGGGCTTAGCCCGGTGGGTGTAAATCAATTTTCTCTGTGTGGTTTAGAGAAGAAGGTGTTGGGTGGTCAGATTGAGGTACCCAAACCCCTATGATTTATGTACTTCGTATTATGAGTTAATGAAAATTTTTGCTGATAAAAAAAAAAATATTAGTATTGGCTTTCAGATCCCGACAATATGCTAAAAGATATCGATGGAAGCGTTACTTGCCTTCTCATTGGTGACCTCTATTAATATATACGTCTGTCTAACGGGTGCACTATTGCACTTGTTATTCACTTACTGTAGTAAGCCAGGTGTCCACCTTTTACTTTTTATATTTGACAGGACCGATTCCAGTCTGTCGCCTTTTACCAAATGACAATATTGTCCTGTTGTTTTTATGGTTTCACAAGACTCTCTCTACAAGAACACCAAGAAAAAATGAAACCCTCTTTGGCTTTCTTCCGGTTTTTACTTTCAGGATAGTACTTGATCGATAGATAGATTTTTTATCCGTACATCCAAAGAGCTTGAGTGCAGACTACCATAATTTTTTCTATCTATTACAAAAAAGAGTTATTTATACGAAATTGTCTACAATTTTAAAAGGAAAAAAACACAGTAGATCGAAGTGAAAATAATGAGTAATTTTTTTTAAAAAAAAATGCCATTATTGATAAACATTCAAATTCTAAGGGTTTTTTCTTTCAGGTAAATGAAATTAAGAAAAGCCGACTTTAGGGATTGTACCCAAATCTCTCCCGAAATCAGTAAAATCCACTTAACACACATACATAAATCTGTGTTATATATATACATATA
Organism: Rhododendron mucronatum var. ripense; assembly: GCA_019656295.1. Lineage (NCBI taxonomy): Eukaryota > Viridiplantae > Streptophyta > Magnoliopsida > Ericales > Ericaceae > Rhododendron > Rhododendron mucronatum. The sequence goes on from BPLT01000109.1 coordinate 1,059,680, forward strand.
TATATATATGGAGAGAGAGAGAGAGAGAGAGAGAGAGAGAGAGAGAGTGTGTGTGTGTGTGTGTGTGTGTTCAACCAGAGAAGGAGATGAGATTTCTAACGGAGAACTTACATACTTTTGAGTACACTACGAAACCCCAAAGTTGAGAACACCAAGTTGCTGGCGGACGGAGCTTAATTAGGCCGACTTGGTTGCTGGCGGACGGAGCTTAATCTGTGTTATATATACACATATATATATATTTTAGTTTGTGGAATTGGCATGGGAAACCTCTACTCCTTCCCAGGCAGAGAATCTAGATCTGGGTTAGTTCAACTTCAATCTAAAGCGAAGGGGAATATAAGAGAGAAGGAGAAGAGAGGGGAAGTTTTAGGTTTTTTCCAATGAATTTTTCGAGAACTTTAACCAGGAAACCCACAAAATAAATTATGAGCCCTAGCCCTCAAATTAATCAGAAGAAAAGCACACAAAATATAGAAGTCACGTCAAGTGGGTCAACCAGAAAGCGCAAAACCCCTACCCATCTCTTTATTTTGCCAGCTGAAGAACAAAGAGAAATCGAGGTGAAAATTTGCTGGTTGGAAAATCACACGGTCGAATCCAGATAAGATAGAGGAGAGGCTGATTTTGGTGTATTTAGGAGAGAGAGAGATTGGGAACAACAAAGAAGGTTAAAAATGTCATTTTAGAGCACATTGTAAAAGTATAACTGCACACTCAGGACATTGACCTGACGGGAACAGTTAAAAGGTTGCAAGGACGGGCGCGTGAGGTAAACAAACGAGTGTAATATAGCGCCAGTTAGCTTTTGCCTAGAGAGATGCTATGGGTACACCGGTTGTGTACACCATATATGCACACTGCCTATGTGGAAAGCTTATTTGGTTTGGGGTCCACTTCCCCTTTTGCAGTTCAAATTTTTAAGGCAAACATGCCAGGGAAATACCCCAAATTTACAAACTCATACCCACTATCCTCCACCAGACTTCTTCTCCCCGTCGACGCCATTTCCAGCCACCACCATCAACGTCAACAACCAACTTCGCTCTCCCAAAACAAAGTGGCAAATCAGTGATATGTGGATGCAGACTTTGCCGGTGATCAGGATACGCGGCGAAGCACCACAGGGTATGTTTATACTGTTGGTTCAACAGCGGTGAGCTGGGTTTCACGTCTGCAGAAAATAGTGACATTATCCACGACAGAAGCTGAGTATGTGGCCGTGACTGAGGCTGCAAAAGAGATGATTTGGTTAAAGAGTTTTTTGGAGGAGTTGGGCTTGAAGCAAGAGAACTGCGTTCTTTTTAGTGACAGCCAGAGTGCTATTCACCTTGCCAAAAATCCAGTGTTCCACGCTAGGACAAAGCACATTGATTTGAGATACCATTTCATTCGTTCGCTTTTGGAGGATGGAGATTTGTTACTAGAGAAGATTTTGGGAAACAAAAATCCAGCAGATATGTTAACCAAGCCTGTTATTGTTGAGAAACTGAAGTTGTGTTCAACTTCAGTTGGCCTTCATGTTTGAAAAGATGATGGGGCTGGAGCCACACCAAGAGGGGTCAGATGACTACGTCCGCGTTGATTGAGATTAGTTGGGTTTGCAGTTGTTTGTTTGCTGATGCTTCGGTTATCTTCAAGTGGGAGATTGTTAGGGGTGCAGACAACCTTCGATATATTTTAAGGACTTGTGGTGTAATTTCCACATAGGACTCGACCTATTTTACACTGCAGCTTGTATGTAATTAGGTTAACTTGTTTTTTAGAGAAAAACAGAGAGAGGCGAGAGAAAACGCAGATCTCAGAGAGATTGCGAGAAGACTTGTACTCTTGATTCGATTTCATAGTGGACTGGTGTGGCTCCCGTGGTTTTTCCTCGCGTTGAGGTTTTCCACGTATATCTTGTGTTCTTTCTTTTCTTGTTCGTTACGCACTATTTTTTGTTTGCTTGCGATTTCTGTGATCCTAGTTTCCAAGATCCGTAGGGCGTTGTGAGTTGAACAAGGAGTTCAATTCCTAACAGAGCCACCCCTATTTTTCCAGTTCAAATTTCCACTCACAAGTGCCTGGGAAATCAGAGAAAAGAAGACCCAGATTTTTGCCCCAAACCCAAAAGCAATTGACCACCATTGTACCCCATTTCTCTCCCCAACCATGGACCGCTAGTTACAACCCCTATATCTCTCCCCAACTGTTTCTCTCTCTCTCTTGACGAAATCGAATGATACTTGACAAAAGTTGAAGATTAAAATATCTCTAATCAATGTCATAAATATAATCCCCAATTGTTGAACTGCAACATGTGAAAGTTCCCCTTCTATCGTTTCATTCATTTGTTGGGAAGCAAATAAAAAACTGTAATACTCAATAACCCACAAAACAATAACTCTGAGCACACTAAGTCACTAACTAATTTGGGTTCGTGGTGAGAGAGAGAAAGAAAGGAAGAGAGAAATGGGAGTTCAGAGAGAGAGAGAGAGAGATGGCTCTGTAGGTGATCTGGACAAAGGTATTCCCAAGTGAGAGAAATCAGAGGTCTAATAGGCGTCAATGGGAGTTCCCACCGGTGGTCAATCGGTGTTAATGGGAGTTCTTACCGGTGGTTGATCGGCTTTCACAGGTGAGACCGTGAGAGAAATGGCACTTGTGGGTGAAGAGAGAGAGGATGGGTTTGCTTTGTTCGGTTGCCATTTCTATTTAGTTTTAGTTTTGAAAACCAATCATTACCCTACTTCTTTTTCCAATCATTACCCTATTTTTTCAATTATTATTTTCTCATCTCTCTCTATCTCTCTCCAATCATTACCCTTATTTTCAATCATTACTCTATTTCTCTCTCTACCCACTACTAAAACTAAACTAAACTAAACTCCCAACCAAACACAACCTTTACTTTTTCCATTTCCCGGGCACTTTGGCCAAATTTTGAACTGCAAAATCGAGCGTGGGCCCCTTGCAAAGCCAAGTCAACTCTCCACATAGGCAGTGTACATATGTGGTGTACACAACCCGTGTACCCATAGCCCGTTAGGTTTTGCCTAAATCGAAAGATATAAAAAATTTAAACATGACATATAAAAATGAACCAACAACTACGGAGTACGGACTATTTTTGGAGCTCATTTCCAAGTGGGCGGTCCTTCTCCTCAGACGAGAGGGACCACTTCCATCAGAGTAGTCGTTTTCTATATTTATTACTTAGGGAAAAGACATTGATGAGGTGGAAAGCACAATTAAAGTGAGAGAGAGAAGTATTCCACACAGATTTTTATGCACATATATTTTTGTGAGATCTATATTGGGGTTTTATAAAATGATTCAAACTGTTCATCTTTTTTAAAATATTTTTTTGGAGGATTTCTGTAAAAAATCAGGTCCAACCGATATAGGTAAGAGCTTTCTCAGAAATTGTAGGGCGAATCATTCTATTTTGCTCTACGATTTCTGTGAAAGCTCTTACTGATATTCATTGGAGTTGATTTTTTTACAGGAATCCTCCAAAAAATATTTTAAAAAGAATGAACGGTTCGAATCATTTTATGAGATCCTGACATATGCCCTACAAAAATATATGTTTATGTTATGTGCACAAAAGTACGAGCAAATAGCACTGTTAGAGAGGGAGAGAGTGGGGAGGGGGTCATGGTGTCTTGCAATAATGCTGGTTGGTTATCCCATCAAGTTTTTGTCAGATCAGTCTAAACGGAGCCGGGGTGCTGTAGTACAGCGGGTCCACTATACAGCCTAAGGGTCATCATTTGGCCCGGTGGCCCGCGACCCGCCCAAAACCCACCCAATCCGCCGGGCTTTTACCCGGCCCGAGCCCGGAAAACGGGCGGGCTAGCCCGGCCCGTAGTTTGTAATGGGCGGGCTCGGGCCTATGAATTTTTACTCGGCCCGCCCGTAGGCCCGGCCCGTGAGCCCGCCCGGCAGCCCGCCCGGCATACCCGGCCAAAAGCCCGCCAACGGGCCCGCCCATTAGCCCAAATTCCCAAAAAATCCTTTATTTTTTCCCTTGATTTAGTTTTGCCCAAGGAAATTTAAGCCCGCCCGGCTTTTGGCCCGCCGGCCCGCCAATTGGGCTAGCCCGTGGGCCGGGCTTGGGCTTCAATTTATGGTAGATGGCCCTGCCCGCCCGGCCCGTCAAAAAGAAAAAGCCCGATCGGCCCGGCCCGGCCCGATGATGACCCTTAATACAGCCAAATCGATAGCATTATATGGTGGAATGCAACAGTTGCATTATAGCACCCCCCCTCCCCTCCTTCCGTCTAAACGGGGCCATTATTTTACTCTTATCAAACTTCCGATGATCAATGCTGAAATTAATGTCTCATGATCAATTGAGATATGCATAAAGTAACTCGGACACTCTCAATTATCGAATAAAAATTATGCTTCTTAATTAAATTTACAAAATGCAAACATGATTACATGTGGTCATGGCATTTGAATTAGGAGTGTGCACGGGTTGATCCGGATCGGGTTTGGCCCGAACTCAACACCCAAACCGACTGTTGGGTACCCCCACTCTAGACCCGTAACCGAACCGAGTCATTGTCATAACCGTCCGGAAACCGAATATTTTTATCAGTTTGGGACCGTCGGGTCCGTCGGTTTGGACAAAATGAAATCTCAGAACAAATCAAAACTCACATATAGGCCATATCCTGTCCTCCCCAGTACACAACGGGCAAACATGCCAAAAACAACCAAAAATTAAAAAACCCAGATTGTCAATCTTTGAGAGAACGGAAGTGGAGACCTCGCCGTGGTTATGGCGGTCTCATGGATCCATTTTCACATTTGCAGAGGGAACGCCAGAACAGCGAGAAAGAATGATGAGAAAGAAAATGTATGCGCGTGACTGTATTCAAAATCGCAGAGGAGAGAGAGAGAGAGAAAAAAAAAGAGGGGACCAGATCCACTTTTTACGCTGAAAATTTTGAAACAAGAAAGTCATGTGGTTATTATCTGGTGTTTCATTTAAGGTGTATCATCCGCTGGGCTCATGCCATGTGTATCATCCCTTTAATCGGACGGTTCGGATTCGACGGGTAGAAATTGTCTATATCCGAAGGCCGGACCGAAAACCGATTATTTAGCATCTATCAAACCGATGGCCGACCGTATCCTTGATCCAAACCGTGCCTTCGGGTCGGATTGAGTCCGCTGGTTGGCAATTTTTTTGCTCAGCTACGCGAAGAGTTCTTTTCACAATTCGAACCATTGATTTTCGAAATAGGCAACATTAAGGCCACGCTACAATCTTGTAGTGCAGTGGTACACTACAGAATCTCGAAATCTGGATAAAGCAATGGAATAAAAGTAAAAGGGGGGAAATATTACAGAGACCTCTCCTTATTTTTTTATCAAAAACCACATATCTTTCCCAAATTTTTAGAATGATCCCAATGACTCTCCTATCACACATGTTGGACTACATGCCTCCTTGGACAACCTTTTACTACGACTATTTGGCATGATATTTCTAAGCCTAATTATAGGGCTCAAAAGATTAACCTCAGGTTATATAGTTTTTTTTTTGCTCGGCAGGTTATATAGTTGATGGTCACACTTTATTATACATCATTTCCATTTCATTACTCCCACTGATGTGGGACTTCCTCAGGTTATTTTCTTTTAATCTTTACAATCAATTTTTTACGGCATACTTTTTGCCTGGACTTTTTGGATTGCCAAGCTTAATGTGTGGACTGCCAATCGAATTACCAATCAAAGGAGTGCTCGACTTTTTGGAGCTTACGATTTTAATTTCAAAAAATTTTCTTCATCTATTTTGTCTTTTTCAGAAAAATTTGAAAAGTTAAACATGTCGAATAGTAACTAAAAAAATTCATTAGCAAAATCATTGATTAAAAAAAGTTCAGTTAGTTCAAACTCACGAATTGTAGGATTTATTGGGGATGATTGTAGTTTAGGATGAGATCCTATGTACCAAGTGGGTGTGGAAATGAAATTGGTTCATGAGGAACCACTCCCTCTTTGGTGGAGCTCATTTTCAATTTTGAAACTTGAGTGGAGATTTCCATAATTATAAAAATCCTCAGGAGAACTCATTGGAATTTGCCCAAAGTAGATTTGTAAGGACTTCATGGTTCCACCTGTTCAGTCAGTACATCTACCCTATCTCTATCTCTACCACTCAATCTTGAGTTCGCTATTTCCTGTGTTCTGCCTCTATCTCTTTCTTCTTCACGTTTTAATTTATTCGGGTATGCCATAAACTTTACTGATCTTTTGGTGTTGATTATAGTGTTAGATAGATATATAAAATAGCTCATTGAAATCATTCTACATTGTTGGGATAAGTGTGTTTTTACGAGCAGTGGGATTTTAACTGTGATTACTATTGGCTTAATTTCAGATCCTACCAATATGCTTAAAGATTGGTTGATATCGATCAATCAACCATGGAGTTAATTCTTGAAAAAAACAGTGTGCCTAATTTATTCAGGTATGCTGCTTGCCCTTATAACTTTACTCTCTTTTGGTGTTGATTATATATAGTGTTAGATATACTTTCTATATTGTTGGGATGATGGTGTTTTATCATGAGTTGGGAGAATATAAAGTATTTGGCTTTTAGATCCCAACATTAATATGCTAATTAATTAAAGATTGGTGGATATCTCTTCTCATTGGTGACTTCTATTAATTAATCAACCATGGAGTTCTTGAAAGTATTATCCATTCCACTTTTTCAAAAAAAATACTTAAAAAATAAGTACCTATTTTCAAGTTTAAAAATAATGAGCTTACAAAAATAATTTTTTAATTTTTTTCAGAGTTTGATAGATTCGATGAGATCTCTCAAACAAAATTCATATTGCATATTTTTTGATTTCAGTAAACCTATTATTTTTAAGTTTGAAAATTGCAAATAAATACTTATTTTTTATTTTTAAGGCGCGAAAGTAGAACACTTTAAAGTAGTAGTTCACAGTTAAAAATTGAGTTTGTTAATATATTTGTCAAACTGTAAAGACCTACGAAGAATTGTTCAACATACGATTTCCTTTCTCTTCCAAGGAAAATACTGAAATTAGCTAGTCTACTGTCACTTTTTTTATCAATGGCAAATTTATGTTTCAAGCTACAGCCACTTTTTTGATCAACGGCAAATTTCATTATATTTCAAACGCCCGAAGGTAAAGATTATTCCCAATAATTAGCAGTGATCCAAAACTCCCAAAATCTAAGACACGAGCAACTGTAAAAAAGCATTCACTTAGGTTAACAGGCTCTACAACGCGTACTGCCGGATTTGACCAGCACGAGATTCCGGCATTGGGTTCATCATCGATTTTGCAGTAGAGAACCCAACAGCCAACGGGAACCCAACTCAAACCAATAAGCATGAAGCACCGATGCAATGTTCATGACCACGGATTTGTTTTCCCAAAGTGCATCACCGGCCTGCTCTTGACGTGAGAAATCTCTCATTGAGTTAGTTAATCCTCACGACCTTGAGCGAAGGACGCCACTTATAATTAGTTGGACGACACCCTCAAGTCAGGCCTCTGTCCCGCACGAGGGAGCTAGGAGCATTATTTCAACAAAAAAGAAACATTTTGTGGAATTTGGTTGAGGAAAAATAGAATTACCATGAAAAAGGGCTAATTCAAATTGGAGATATAAAATGGGTAGACAATTTACGCATTTATCAAGATTTATATTCAATACTCCTGAATTAATGAGGAACTGATTTGGGATTTTTTTGATGTTGGTGGCCCCTCTCTTCAAGTGGTTGATGATTTTTCCTCCTACCAAATTAATCAACTCTCTGGACATCTCTCATAAAATCCTTTTGTTTCCTTAGAGTAGTGGATAGTCTCTTCGGTGTTTGATGCTTTGCTTTGTTCTGTATAGCTATGTCCCAACCCCCCATCCCCACCCCTTTTTTCCCTCGACAGAAGAATTTTATTAATCTTTTAGAAGATATAAAGATTAAAAGGATAAGGGCATTTGAAGAAAAAATTACTACGTTAAGGATACCTAAAACTCAAAACATTGACAAGAGAGAGACCAACAAAAGTGGACCAAGCCTAAATCCTAAACCTTCAAATTCACCCGAAACAACTACTTGCACCAAAAAATAGCTGCCAAACAAAAAGGACGCGAGATTGTTGAGATTTTGTTGGTGTTTTGGTCTCTTTGAGATTGTAATTTAGGGATGTTGCCCTCTAGTCCCCATTGTAATGGTGTTTGTTTTCTGGTATAAAATCTTTAGTTACCCAAACAATTGTTCTTTTTTCTTCTGATTGATCGTAAAAAAGAACAGTGGTATCTCTAATTATATTGAATTGCTATTGGTTGAGATAAACGAAGTAAAATATGAGTTAATGTAGGGAGAATATTATTTAAAAAAACAAAAAAAACTGTAGGGGGAAATATTTTATACATCTTTGGGAAGTTGAAAGGTAGTTTTTTTTTTTTTTTTTGGGGAGGAGGGTGTTAATGGAGCGTTGTGCAATGTTCTCATGTTATTTTTCTGTTACCTATATTTTTCTTTTATTGCAGATATAGAGAGCTTTCTCTTCTCAAATTTGAGTTGCATCAACTAATCAAATAGACATTGTGGCATTGAGAATATCAGAATACATCTGCTACTAATTCTAGTGCCTCTTCAACTTGCCACAAGGGTAAGCAAACTCTATATTAGCCTATTCGATTGGTATTGTTAGGTTGTACACACAGGTCTATTAATTATCACCTCCAATTTATATGTTGAATTTTAGCCAATAAATATTAGCCCACTTCACTGAAAGAGAACTTGTTGAAGATATTAACTAAGATTCGATAATAATATTTTCTACTCTCGAAAATAATGTAGGGCACAACTTCAGTACGTATGGTAACTTCAATAGTGTACGGATTTTTTTAATTCCTTTTTTTTTTGAACATTTACGTATACATGTAAATGTTTGGTGGATATTAATTAGTATAAAACAGTTTTTCTAATTAGAATCCTGATTCCGCCCTTGCCTCCAAAGCTTGTTATGAGTTTGGGTGGCATCTGCACTCCCTATCAATCAGTGGCGCGGAGATGGGTTGGACAAACTTTTACGAGGCTTTTTGGCATGGTATTTGTAACTACCCATGCCAATTGACCTGCTTACCCTAAATCTAACCACATTGCTCAAAAGGTTAACCTTAGGTTATACAATAACGGGTCATACTTCGTTATATACCATTTCTATTTCATTACTCCCATCGATGTGGGACTTCTTAATGGGGGTTCACAATCTCCCTCACTTAAAATCGCAATGTCTTCGTTGCGCTCCGTAGGCCAACAACTTCCACCCACCAAGCAATGTGGGATAAGTACCTGCTTAACCACGTCAAGCTCCTCATGTGGGACCCGCCAAGTATGCCAAGCAACTCAAGTTCCTCACTTGTCGGGCCCATCCGAGCATTTCTTTCTATGGGACCCACCTCACACTTCCGGTTGGTGTAGGCTCTGATACCACGTTAGTTGACCTGCTTGCCTTAGTCTGATTATAAAAAGACAAAAAAGAAACACTACAAAAAGTATTTTTGCTGATGAAACAAAAAGATTTTCGTCACCAAAAGTGACTTTCGGCGATAACCTATAGATAGTAAAAATTAAATTTCGTCACCATTGTTTTCATTAGCAAATGTACTTTTTCTTGTAGTGAAAGTGAAAAAAAAAGTTGTCTTTTTGACTTGCTAATTTTTGTCTTTATTCAAAAAATTATGAGTTTCGATCAAAAAATCTTAATTTTTCGATTTTTCTTGTTGAGACGAACCAATAAGTGGCAAAAGTATTGACCACCCTTGCCAATGAAGCTGATTTATACTGGAAGATTTTTTTCTTAAATTAGGTACAAAGAGAGTTTTTCCTGTAACACCAAAGGGTAGCTTAGTTTCATGTAGGGGTGGCAAATTGAACCCAGACCCATTAACAAACCCAGACCCATCAACTAAAAAATAGACCCAACCCAACCCATTTATTAGTTGGGTAAGAATGGGTCCAAACCCAACTAACCCATTATTAGTTGGGTTTTAATTGGGCATCAATTGGGTCAACTAAAATGACCCAATGGGCATGACTGTAACCCATGAAAAATTTTCGTCCTTTTAAATGAATGCAGTCCACCACCTACCACGCCACCACCGCCGCCGCCACCACCGCCGCCATCACATGCACCACACCACCACCACAACCGCCGCCACTACCATCACAACGCCGCCGCCACCACAATGACCACCACCACCACCACGACGCCACCCTCACCACCCCCACCACCGCGCCGCCGCCTTTACCACCAACACCGCCGCCACCCTCGCCACCCTCACCACCCTCGCCACCATCACCACACCGCCGCCGCCGCCGCCGCCGCCGCCGCCGCCGCCGCCGCAACCGCCGCCACACCACCACCACCATAACGCCGCCGCCGCCGCCACCACCACAACCGTCGCCACCACCATGTCACCCTCACCGCCGCCACCACCACCACCATCGCCACCACCACCGCGCCGCCGCCGCAACCACTGCGCCGCCGCCGCCGCCTTTACCACCACCACCGCCGCCGCCACCATCATAATGTTGCCGCCGCCGCCACCACCACCGCCGCCGCCACACCACCACCACCGCCACCTCCGCCGCCGCCACGATTTACGCCATCCCCGCCATCACCACGCCGCGGTGGTGGCGGCGGCATTATGGTGGTGGTGGCGGCGGCGATGGTGGTGGTGGTGGTGGTGGCGGTGAGGGTGACGTCGTGGTGGTGGTGGTGGCGGCGGCGGCGGCATTATGGTGGTGGTGGTGGTGGTGGTGGTTGCCGTGGCGGCGGCGGCGGCGGCGGCGTGGTGGTGGTGGTGGTGAGGGTGGCGTGGTTGCAGCGGCGGCGGTGGCGGCGATGGTGAGGGTGGCGTGGTGGTGGCGGTGTTGTGGTGGTGGTGAGTAATTGGGTTAATGGGCGGGTCGGGTTTGATTTTAAATAAAATGGGTCGGGTTGTGTATGGGTAATTGAACTCATAATTAATGGGTCTAAATGGGTCAATGACCCATTATAGACCCAACCCACTTATAACTTGCCCATTTTGACCCAAACCCGCCCATTTGACACCCCTAGACTTTCATGTAACACCGACACTTCTAGAGATCACCGTATCGGTGTCAGAAACTTCGGAGACACATGACATGACGGGGGGCACTTTGCAAGACCCTAAATCATATAAACACAGTATCAACGTGCTTATGTTACCTAGAAGCAAAGCTAAAGGGAGGAGTAGGGATCACGGCTAGAAACTTCGTCTAAGATCATATACTAACAATAAAAATTGGAGTATCCATTTTTTAACCAAATTTCTTTTTCTGATGAAAGCCCCTGACAATCATATGTATTAGCTATAATGGTAGTGGTTACAATTAAAGATTTAAGCAAATCCATTAGACCAACAAAAAGTTGAACATTAAAAAAAGATCGAAACAAAGCCTATGGTGCTCTCACATGTAAGGATTACGAAAGGGCAAACCTACATATTGAAAAAGGGTTTGAGCCTGGGAAGAATAAAATTTTTCAAACTCGCAAACACAAATCAGCAACCCCACCACAGCTTTTCTCCCAAAAAAAAAAGAAAATTGACAAAAAAGAGAGAGAGAAGAAACAGATTGCAAACTATTTTCAATGGCATTAACACGTATCGCCTTACCTTTACGGAAACCTTTGTTGCTTGTAGAGAGAGAGCAGCGTTGGATAAGTGAGAGATGACTTTCATTCTTTCTATCTAAATATATTTCTAGTCCGAGGACTCTTTGGTCACCACCGTAGGATTTATGGGATAACTTTGAACCATTGGATTTATGTAGACATAAGTTTGAAAAACCTTCCTAGCTTATTATGTAGATATAGATATAGATAGTTATCCCAAAAAAATGTAACCATTACAATATCTCAAAATCCATCCTTCGAAAATTAATCTTCTCAATTCCATTTCATTGTCTAATCCATTCTATCGAACCAAACGTACCCTAATGGGTTAAGACCTATGGGAGTTGATAATCAGTATATTTCACCGTTGGGCCTATTTTGTGGCTCCTAAATTTCAATTAGGCCTATTTTGTGTCAAAGGAAACTTACAACAATTTTTTTGTGGAGGGCCATATATACATACATAGATATAGGGGTCCTAAAATTTTTTGGGCCCTCATTTTTAGCCTTTTTTGGGGGTCCAAAACGCATGTTTCTCTCACCTATCCTCTAAGCCGGCCCTGTGTGTGAGTGAGTTGAAATATTCTATTGTTTGAGTGTGTAGGTATTTTTGAGAAATTAAGTTGTTTGTGTATTGAGTGAAGTTGAGTCTCTCTATTTCCCATCAAAATAAACCTGTAGAGTGGAGGCGTAATGTAGGGAAAATACTGTCTCCAGAAAATTTTTTTTTTTGAAAAGCTAGAGGTTGAATATTCTACTCTCTTTGAGTTGTCGAAAGAAAGTATTTTCGTTAATTAGCTAGTGATATGTTATTGCTCTTATCTTCCTTTTTTTCTAATTTATTTTCTTTATTGCTGCAGATACAAAGACCTTTATCTTGTCAAATTTGAATCGCATCGCCATTAATTAAACATCTTTTGGGAATATCAGACGAAATAACCCCTGGCTGAAAATGTGTACTCCTCAATGCATATGTGAGAAGTTGGGAGGTCTAGGCTTTGACGAAGCGATCAAAGCATGGAAATATGTTCGCCACTACACGGAGAACCTCCAGAAGCTGCAAGTTAAATTGAGAGATCTTGGCGATTGTATGGAAATAATCACAAGAAAAGTTAATGAGGCCATTGGTCGCGGTGACGAGATTGAGGTTAATGTTCCGCACTGGCGAACGGACGCAGAGAGTTTGAAAGATGATATTGAGCAACTTATAGGGGAAAGAACTACTAAGGCCAGCATATCTTGTATTGCATGCTCATGTCCTAACATCGTGTGGCGGTACAAATTTAGCAAACAGGCAGAAGAGAAGATGGCGGATGCTGATGCACTCATTGTGAAATACAACGATTTTAATCGTCAAATTTCCCACCCTAGGCCGCGTCCTCCAGAGCTTGAATCTCTATCCGACAAGAATTATGTTAACTTTGATTCTAGAGCATCAATTTTCAAGGCTATTATGGATGCATTAAGAGATTCAAACGTTAACATGATTGGTGTATTTGGCCTAGGTGGGGTCGGTAAGACCACATTAGTCAAGGAGGTGGCTGAACAAATGCGAAAAGATGGAACTTTTAAGCAAGTTGCAATGGCAGTTGTCTCTAAGGATCTCAATGTGAAGGAAGTACAATCAAAATTAGCTGACAGCTTAAATTTTGTATTCAAGGCCGAGCCGAATGATCAAAAGAAAAGGGCTATTGAATTATGGAATAAATTCACTAACGGGGATAAATATCTCATCATATTGGATGATATCTGGGGAGGAGTGAAAATGGAGGAAATAGGTATTCCTTGCACAAATGAAAAAAAAGGCTGCAAAGTTGTGTTAACATCTCGAAATGAAAATTTGCTGTCTACCGTAATGGAAGTCGATAGAAATTTCTCAATTGCAATACTATCGAGTGCCGAAGCATGGACACTATTCATGAAAAAGGTGGGGAATTCTATCCAGTCTCAGCTAGAAATAAAATCTCTTGCATACGAAGTGTGCGAACGATGTAAAGGTTTGCCGGTTGCCATAAATGCACTTGGTGAAGCATTGAAAGGTAAGCAAAAACACGCGTGGAAAACAGCACTCAACAAGCTGGATAAGTACATGCTCAAAAATATTGTGGACATTAACCCAAGTGTGTTTGCCTCTTTAAAGGTGAGTTATGATATGTTACATTCCCTAGATGCAAAATCTTGTTTCTTGCTCTGCTGTTTGTTTGCTGAGGATGCTGAGATTCCACTTGACGAATTGACAAGATTTTGGTTCGCTGGGAGTTTTCTTGCTCAAAATCCTTGTACCATAGAGGAAGCAAGAAATGACGTGCATACAGTGGTTGATGCCCTCAAATCAGCTTCTTTGTTGTCAAATGGCAATGATGAAAATGTTGTCAAAATTCATGATGTCATAAGAGATGTTGGTATCTCAATTGCACGTGAGGAAGAAGCATTTCTGGTAGATCATGGCGCTCTTCGATGGCCACAGAATCCCCCAAATGGGCCATCATACTCAGCAATCTCATTAATTTTCAAAAATGTTAATGAGCATCCCGATGGGTTGGTATATCCAAAACTCCACACCTTAACGGTTGTTAATAGCGATCCTTATGGGTTGGTATATCGAGAACTCCGCACTTTAACGGTTGCTAATAGCGAACTTTCGGATCTTGAGTTTCCAGACAATTTTTTCAATGGGATGATGCAACTTACAGTGCTAACTATTACTGGAATCGATATGCGGCGACTCCCGTCATCACTTGCAAAATTGAAAAACCTTCGGATGCTATATCTAAATGACTGCGAGTTGGATGATATTACTATACTTAAGGACTTGAAGAGTAACCTTGAAGTGCTTAGCCTTCGTGATTCTAGTATCGAGGCGTTGCCACCGGAGATCGGACAGTTGACTAGTCTACGGGTGTTAGATCTCCGAAATTGTTACAAACTCACAGTGATTCCACGAGGTGTCGTCACCAATTTGTCTAGCCTGGAGGAATTGTACTTTCCAATGGCATTTGACAAATGGGAGGCCACAACAGACGAGCAACAAGACACCAGCAACAGAGACAATGCGAGCCTCGAGGAGCTAAGAGAGTCATTGGCTAATGCTCAATTCACCAATTTACATATCCATGTACCTAATGTCAAGCTACTACCCAAGGAGGATCTAAAATTTGCGGATCTGAAGGGATTTAGGATATCAGTGGGTTCAAAATTCGACTATCCTGAATGTTTATATTCTCGAAGATGCATGTTGAAACTAGAAGGGATTCAGTTAAGAAATGAATTCATCCCTTTGGTGGAAAAAGCTGAAGTGCTAGTCCTCAAGCCAGAATCATCCGTGCATCCATTACAGTTGTTCAATAAGCTAACTGTGTTAATTATTGAACATTTTAAGCTAAAGTATCTCTTCTCCCCGACCACCGCTAGAGGACTTGTCCACCTGGAAGTACTAGAAGTAACCTCCTGTGAGATCATGGAGGGAATAGTTGGATTTGAAGGGCAAAAAGATGAAAATGAAATCACAGGTCACGTGAAGTTTAGTAAACTAAAGCGACTGAAATTGAAGAGTCTTTCGAACCTCATAAGCTTTTTTGCCAAAAAGGAGGAGATGAGAACAACCATGGGAAGCTTTTCTACTCGTGCCCAACCTCTATTCAATGAACAGGTAATTGAAGCTTTATCATAGTCCTTTTCGATTGAGCAATGACTTGAAGAGTCGGCTTTAGTGCCCCATTGACGGCAATCCAATCCCCAATGGTGGAGGGACAGAGGGACCACCACTATAATTTTTATAATTTTAATTTTTTCCCAAATTATAAAGGTCATGACAATTTATATTACAAAATTTTTCAAAATTTTTTTTCTTATAGAACTTACATCCCTATTGTCTTTGTTAAGTTTCAAAAAAAAAAAGTTCTCTTTTGCGTATTTATTTTTCCATAAAGACTTGTTATCGATATATTGTAGCAATTTTATGTTTTAAGTTCATTTCTTGCATTTTGTCTTTTTATTTGTACTTCATAATTTTACTCTTAATCACCTTAAGGTATTTTGAATATCATTCCATTCTTAACTTTTAGTTTCACATATAGAAAAATGATGTCTAATGTAAAAAATGGCCTCCACTTACTAAAACAAAGGCTATGCGTTTCATACTTTAACATTTATGAGCAATTGGAGCAAGATTGCTAATATTGTATAGCAAATTTTTCTTAGACTTTGATCCGTTGAGACAATTCAAGCAATTTGATTTTTTTATTTATCTAAGTTACTTTCTTAATAATATGTTAGGAATTTTATTTTTAGCACGAATTTTTTTTTATTGTTATTCTACCGCTGCTTATTCAAATACTTGTTGGTAGAAATGTATTTAAAAGGTGCCCCCATTTATAAAGATTTCTGACTACGCCACAACCAATCCCACAAACACTAGTTTAAAAGTTCATGTAAAACAAATGTGGGCTTCTAATTTCAAAAAAAAAAAAAAAAAAAAGAAAGGAAAAAAGAGGGGAAATGCTTAATTAATTATATATGCCCAACTTTGTCTGGGGATTCAGTACCCCTTTGACTTTCACCATATGAATGCATAAAGTTAAGCACACGATGGCGTAGCAAGAAAAACAAAAAGGACGTAAGAATAAGCACAAATTTCATAACAATATTATTTTCATAAACTGGTGTAACATTTATCAAAAGAATGCATACCATTTCAGCAAATTATGATGCATAATATTTTTAAGAATGGCATAGCATTTTCAAAATAACTCATTTTATGTTTTCCCCATCATAACATTCACCAGAAATGGTATAATTAACCATGAAAAAGCAAAACATTTTTAATTTGGGCACACCCATGCATAACGTGGGGGTACTTAATTAGTATTTCCCAAAAAATGAAAGGTTCTTATTTGGAGGACAGTGCATGTTATGGTTTTGATCTCAAACAATTAGCTGGCTTATATATTCCTTGCGTAGTATTTGTTTGATAATGTTTGGCGAGCAACCTTTACATGGAGAAGTCCCTAATGATTCGTCTATCAAACTACTTTGTAGGTTATTTTCCCTGTCTTGGAGAGATTGACTATTGATGGTCTGGGTAAGATAATAAAGATTTGGGACAAGCAATTAGTTGCTGTCTGGCAAGAACAAGGGTCTTTCTGCCAACTGACATACGTGAATATCAAAAAATGCGAGAAATTGATGCATGTGTTTCCGTCCAATATGCATCCACTGTTAAAGAATCTAGAAGAACTAGAAGTATGTGAGTGTGAAACCATGAAGGGAATAGCTGAATTTGAGGGAGAAAGAGATGAAGATGGAGTTAGAAATGAGGTATGTCGTTTCAGAAAATTGAGATCTTTGATATTGTTAGAGTCTACTGTATCTTTGATATTGCTACTATCCACGCACAACCGCATTTTAATGAAAATTAAAGGTACGTTTGCTTTATCATTATCCTTCTTACTTTGAATCTTTTCCTGTTGGTTCTTAGACCATGCTTTACATATGAAGAGGGTAACATTATCACAGTAGTTAGGCCCCTCTCTCACGCTGTCAAACACACACACACATCCCTGGACACTAGACCAATATAATGAATGAAAAGGTACATTAGCTTTAGCATTATCCTTCTTACTTTGAATCTTTTCCTGTTGGTTCTATGACCCAGTGTGCTCTGTTCTTCTTCTTCTAGTATCCTTACTCTCTGATGTTATCCGAGCTCTTTCCACCATTTCAAGTGGAATCACGTCTTTCAAGTCCTTTTCTTTTTTTGCAGTTAGGAATTTCTTTTCAATCCATGGAGGACTAGATATTATGCTGATCAAGTCAAATTGTTTCGATCTTGTCTGAGTTTGCATGAAAATATCTAGTTGATCGATAGTCATTGCCTATCTAATTTGTTCTTCAAAGGAATGGTTTGGCAATTATTAGTTGGATTCCATACAAAAAGATTTGAATATTACAAAATTATGTGATGCGATGATTGAATCCATCCAAAATAAATAAATAAAAAAAGACTTGATTGTTGAAAAACGCCTGGTGGCTAGTGAAGTTGAATAGTGGACAATGCAGTAAGTTAAGTGTACATGGTTGAAGCCTAATTCTTGTTACTTATTCCTGAGCAACCTCAATTTTGCAACTTCCTCTGTGTAGTGACTGTCAATCTTCGATCTTTCCGAATTTATTGAGGAATATAGCTTATGTGTTTCTTTCATGTCACTAACTCAGATTACCCAATTTCAATTTTTGGCTATGAAATATCATAGAACAATAGCTTATCCAATTTAGTCACAAAATCTTGTTTACTAGAGTAATTACGTTAAAGAGAAAAAGAAAAGTTTGATAATCTATGATCATGCCTTCTTTTCTTCCCCTTCTAACGGATATATATTACGACAGATTTGGCTTAAGTTTACTTAAATTAGTGTATTTATCTCCGGCGTGTCCAACATGGCTATAGGGTCGGTTAGGCGTGTCACTGCTACATAGCAATTAGATTTTGCATTGGGACTTGGGGAAAATACGGGCGGGAAATGACCCAATCAATAGCATAAGCTAGTCCTTGTAGAGACCATGTTCGTCGATCAAATGTGCTTTGATATTATCAAGTGGTTCGTTAATTTTCTCCAACTATGTCCAGAGTCTCATACAATCCAACGCGGCACTCGTCATATTCGGACGTTGACGGACTATTGCAATGTGGTTAAAACATTTTTTGGTTTTAGTTTCCTTATTTGGCTCTGGATAAATATTAGTTAAGGATTTAGAGTAACTAGAAATGTTGTGTTTGCTGAAACCTTGATTTATTTTATGTTTTTTACTGAAAAAAAGAGAAGTTAAATTATCTTTTTCATTCGATTTAATCTAATCGTAGTTCACAACTTCAGACACATATTTGAATGAAAATCTTCTATCAAAGGCAACTAGAGGGCGATAAGGGACTACGGTTATGAAAAGAAAGATTACTGAGTTGCAACCAATTATCATATAGATCCATTCAGTTATGGGCGGTTTGTCGTCGGGCTCATTCAATTTTCATTGAATGTATTTTTTCGCTTTTTCTTCCTTTCTTTTTGTGGGCCTCTTACGGCACCTCAATCTCTGTGATCTATATTTAGTCTCACCTCGATGTACTATTTGTCGATTTCTATATAATAATTTTTCCCAATAGAACCATTTAAGTATTAGTCTTGAAGCCTCTAGGCAAGCCCAATATATATGCGGTACTAATAGGGTTCTGAGTTCTAGTAGTTCATCAAAGAAAATGGAAAATTGGAAATTGCAACAAATTAATATGATGTGTCTGGATATTAGAAGATTGAAAGGTGATCGAAACAGCTCTCTATATTTTGAGACTCGAATCTTGTGCTTCTAAGCCGAGATGGATTTGAGAGCTTCATAATTGGACCTCATTGTTATTCAATCTCAGTCGAAGATATTGAGCATGGTTGGAGTTAGTACTTGCTCTAAGAAACATTTATAACATACTGGAATGAATCCTCATTTTAATTGATTTTAGAGCTCGATTGGACCTCATTGTTATTCAATCGTTATTGAATGTGTTGTAAACAACTTCGCAGGTTGCTTCCCCCGCCCGAGAACATTTAGAGATGGTTGGGGTAATAGAGATTCAGGACAAACAATCACTCCCAGAACCCAGAGAAGAAGTTGAATCCTTGTGCAGACCTGTGAACAACGATGACATCATTGTGTTCCCTCGGTTAAAGAGAGTGGCACTTGCGGGATTGCCTAAGCTCAAAAGTTTCTATACTGAAACGCAAGGCTTATTCTCCCACAAGGTACAAAGGAAGTCCTTACCCTTTTTTACTTGATCATGCATGGCCATGAAAAGCACATAAAAGTGGCCACACATCTATGAACCTGTAGTTTGGTTGAAATTGGATAAAGACTTGATGCGCAACTGAGAAGCACTACCACCTGTAGCCTGACGTAGCCAACATAATGGAGCCCACCACCTCCTTTGATCGACCAACCCAATGTGACAAACGACGGTAGTTCGAAAGGTGCGGTTCAGTTAGGGTTTTGGGAAACCACAGAGAGGAGGAGGTGATGATGAGAGGTTGATTGTTGCCTTTGGGGGGGGGGGGGGGGGGGGGGGGGGTGGGGGGTTGGGGTTTGTGGTTCTTATTGACGAAGGAGGGGTGGATTGAGTTTCAGATGTGGTGAAGAGCGGTTTTGGCTGTGGGCCTTGGTCTAGTGTTTTTTATGTGCTAAACTGGCCCAATCATTCAAATTGGATCGTGGCTTACAATTAAAAAACAGAGTGAGTCTAGTCGAGTAACGATTCTTTAATTGGTCAAAAAAATTTATTGCCAGTATAAAAATAATTGGGGTCTCTAGAGATTTATTCAATGGTAGTTAACTTTAAAATCTTAATATTAGTAAAGATCTTCAAAAGACAGTTTTTTTTTTTTTTTTACTTTTTCAGAAAACAATAGAGTTTGAATCACAATTTTTTACTTTTCGATTCCTCTTATCGAGATGAATTAATAATCCACAAAAATTTATTACAAAACTAACAAATAGGAAAGAAACTAATAAAGGAAAAGGTTTTAAAAAAGGCAAATGGCTTATTAAGCCAAACCAGGCCTTAATGATGGCGTTGGGTTTAGGAAGCATGGGTCATTTCAGTGTTGGTATTTCTCTTCCAAATCCATTATAGGATTTTGACAAATTGGTGATTGGGGTGCGTGAGTTCGTGAGGCAACGTGCTTCACAAAAGGACAAAAAAACAAAGGGGCATTTGAAAGTTGTTCGTTTACACCTAAATTTGGAGCTACTAGTGCTATGTCAATCGGAGTTTTCGGTCGTTGCCGACTGCCGAAATCAACTATTTCTATCGTTGACAATCCATCCTCTCCCCCAATGCTCCTAAACAACATCATCAATGTTGAAGAATGCCATTTTCGGTCTATATAAGTATATAATCTCCGCATATGTTAATTTATTATTTCTCATGTTTACTAGTCTAAGCAAAATTTTCATATTGGTAGGTATTTCATTTAGCAATATTTATCACTTTTACGATTTTATCAGTCCGCACTTTTTCATTTTTCCTTGCCTAGTAAATTTATCAACTTGGACAAATGTATAATGCCCTATACGACAATTTACCAATTTTCTCTGATTTCAAATTTGAGAAATTTCTCAATTCGGCATGTATATTACTTTTAGCTACATGATCACTTTTTGTGGCGATCAACCCAATATGTTAAACTATCCTATTTCTCTATTTACTAATCTCATAAAAAAATATTTCTCTATTTACTAATCTCATTAAAAAATTGTTTCCGTTAATATACTGTGTTTACTCATGTGACAAAGTTTTCATTAAGTACAAATATTCTTATAATTTTATCATTTCACACTTTCAAATTCTTACATGCATATTTTAATTTCGGTAAATTTATCAATTTTGATTTTGGCAAGTATATTACATTTATTAATGTTTTCTCTTTTTATGATTTTATCAGTTTGTGCATTTTTTGATTTTACATGCAAAGTAAAATTCTAATTTTGGTATATTTTACAAATTTGTTATTTAGTGAATGATTGTTAGGCCATCAGTGATTTCTGATTTTAGGGCTCTAGAAAAAAAAAAAAAAAAGACTTCATTGAAAATTTATATTATTTAATACAGATTTGAAATATTTGAATATTTAAGTAATTGTTGTGTAGGGAATACGTAAGTTGTCACGCTCCGCCCCGCAAAAGGCACCTAAAGTGGGCCCGAGTCGGCACGACCACGTGGCATTCCACACAGAAGACCAAACCACATATCACAACCTATCAGAAATAAACACTCAGCGGATCCGAAGACTTACCACCTTAACATAAAAATGAGTCAATGTATTGACCAACCAACCATAACATTGCACAACTAAGAAACAACATCTGCATTATAGTACTTTGAAAATTCTATACTTCAACACATTCATCGACGACTTACTTACAACTTGAATAAACCATCTTCTTCATCAACCACCTACAACGAAGTTGACTATCCACAACGTCTAAGGCTAACCTCAAATAGAACGCTAGCCATCGACCAAAAATAATTACAACCTGTACAATTTAAAAGCTTTAACTATCCTTGGCTACAACTCCTTACATATTAAGTTTTAAGTTCTGCACCAGCTAAAGCACTCCATCACAACGTGACCAAAACCCCACCTGACGCTAGCAAAATACCTCAACACGACGATCGGTAGTGGACCCACTCTAAGCAACCTGCTACCTGGCATACCAAAAAGGAAAGCCAGAGTGTGTGAGATATAGAAATGTTCAACATAATACTACAATACCTGAAGGAATATCAATATGAATTCACATCACCAATGTAACTGAAACGCTAGATTGTATACAACAGTTATAACCAACATATACACCCAACTGAGCAACAATAATCAATGCACAACAATATGAATGTAGTCACATCACATGCAGTGGCACGTCTGTCACATCCCATGTACCCAAGACAAGGTGTCCCACAAACCATGCTCCCATCCGCCGACAATTAGCCGGCATGGCATACGACATGGTATGCCTCACACGCTAACCTTCGGCGGTTCGATCAGCACCCATCAGCACGCATATTCATCTAACACGCACATCATAACTGAATCTCGTGTCCCACACACAATGCTCCCAACCATCGTCCATTGAACGATATGGCTTACAACATAGTGTGCCTCACATGCACACATTCACAACATATCAAAGCTAAACCACAATAGCATGTTATACATCTCACCACTACTACAATATCTCATTAAAGATAATCATATCGAGAGCTAACCATGATTAGCAAGATATATACCCACCACCACAACAATATTATATGGAGAAGAACCATATCAAACACTCATCTTTGTATCGACCAAGGTACGCTAAACTTACAGTTTAGACCCCTCTTAATTGATTGGCTTGACACCTAACTACAAGTTAACCATATCAGTTTATTGAACGCTTAAACGTCAAAATTAACTCCTAACAACAATCTATAACACCAACAATAGATTAAAGATGCTTAATGCATACTAGTATGTCCATCTCAAAGGTTTTGGAGTGTCCCTAAACAAGCGTAACACTTAAACACCACATAACCTCTGCATTTGGTTTGAAATGTACGACCAGCCTGTCGTATTCTGCCTATAATTTTTTTATAGGTTTAAAACCAAATCATGAAACCACCACCATTAGAAAGTACACCTCCGGTACATGAATTTTGATATAAAATTTGTTAAAAACGGAGTCCGGACGACAAAGTTATGCTCGTCCAAAGTTACACAAAAATCTGTCCAAAATCACAAATTCTGCACGTCAATCAAACTTCAAATCAAAAACTGATTTAATCTGGTACAAACTAAGCCACAACCTTCACATATTCCGAAAGACATATGAGTCTAATTTTAGAATCAACAACCCGTGCATTAACCCGATACTTGAGCTAAAAGATATGACCATTTTCCCAAAATGAGTCAGTGCAGCAAATACAAAACTCAGCAGAGACACACCAACTTGTAAAATCCGCCAAACTTAGAATACGCATCTAATAAATCCCAAATTTGGTACACACCATTACCACACACCAACGTTTATCCTTAATTTTTCCTAGATTTTTCACAATGAAGAAACCTAGTCAAAATCACCTCCAAACTCAGAAATTTTGTGCAGCGAAGTACAATACCCAGCAAAACAGTCTGTGTTAAAAAATTCATAAAAAATCAGATACTTTATACTTTTTAGTGATTCTAATGCCAAAACATCGCCAACTTATTAATCTTTCAGACTCATAAGGACCCATAATCAGGAGGATCGCTTAACTATAAAAAATTGATGAAACACACAACTCTGTAAGCTGCCCAGATTTCCAGATTGAAGAGCAGTTTCTAAAAATCACTATAAATTGAATTCTTAACGATTTCAAGTGATTTCAGCGGCAAAAGAACAAGCCTCAAGTCTAATTTATTTCATAAACAGTAACCAAGACTCAATTCTGAGTTTAAGAAGGTGAAAATCCCCAAAAACCGAGACCCTATTCTGCAGATTTTCTAGGTTTGGACAGCAGCCACAACACCCACGAAATTCACCAAAAACCCATCTCAACAATTCAAAACACACCAAAATCAGCATGCATACACCAAGCTAAGACATGCATTGAAGCTAGAGAAGTATGAAATCAAGAACAAGGAAGCAAGAATTAACAAAATCAAACCTTAATTCAAGATAAACGGCTTCAAATCCTAACTCATCTTCTCCGTCCAACTCTCTCTCTCTCTCTCTCTCTCTCTCTCTCTCTATCCCGATGATATTTTGTTATATAAGGGCACATGAAAAATTATCATATGCAAGCAGAACCACGTCTCAACTTATGCTCCAACCAATGGCATTTAGTTAAATACCTACCAAATATGAGTTAACCCCAAAAACACATAATTCAATTAAAATATGAGTTTAAGATACTAAATATCCGGGATGGGTATTACATAAGTTATACTTATTTAATGTTTAAGTTTGAAAACTTTTGATTGGAAATTCAGTGCAATAAATATGGCACGATGCGTCTGAATATCCAATTCCAAGAGCTCTTACCAAAATTGGAATTTAGAAGAATGATGAAAGGTGATCGGATTGTGTCAATATGTCTTCCATAGCTCTCAGAGTTTAATTTGAGACTCGAATCTCGTGCTTAATTATGAGCAGAGATGGGTTTTAGAGCTAGCTTGATTGGACCTCATTATTATTCGATCGCTAATGAATGTTTTGTACACAACTTTGCAGGTTGCTTTTCCTGTACTGGAAAGATTGTCTGTTGGGAATTTAGATAAGATAACAAGAATTTGGGACAACCAACCACTCTCAGAACTTGAAAAAAAAGCTAAATCCTTCTGTCAGCTTATGAAGATTCTTGTTTATAATTGTCACCAATTGGAGTATATATTGCCCTCCTATATACTTCCTCAGTTAAAGAATATTCTGCAAGAACTCAGAATATGGCATTGTACGAAGGTGGAGGTGATAATCTCAAACAACCCACAGGAGAAAGAAGCCAACAACAACAATGATACCATTCGGTTCCCTCAGTTAAAGGAAGTGGAACTTCGGGTTTTGCCAAATCTCAAAAGTTTCATATGTAGTGATGAAACGCAACTCTTCTTCTCCAACAAGGTACAAATTAAGGTCTTTACCCTTTTTTCTTAATTAATTAATCATGGTCATGGAAAGCACGTAAAAGTGGGCAAACATGCATGTATAATCCTGTAGTTTCATTGCAATTAAAAAATTAAGACTTGATCCGCAATTGAGATTCCCAAATATAGGCAAATTAGTTTATCGAATAAACTTAACTGGAATATTAAAATAGTCCTATGGTTATCACAAACCAATTCCACCATACGTATTAGGTAAACCAACAGAATGTCAAAAACTTCTGAACTGGAATATTAAAGTTTCTCGATCAAGCTACTTGAAGTTGAGCTCATGTTCATTTTGGCAAACAAACCAAGCTTAAACATTTGTTTTGAAAGTCGTTAAGGTTTCAAACTGAGTTTGAATAAGCTACTACTTGGCTTGGTGGTCTAATTATGTATACAAAAAAAAAAAAAAAAAAAAGGTACTCGACATTGGCTTGTATTTGGCTTGATTAAAACTCGTTTGAGATCGATCGGGTCGTGTTATTAAATAAACTAAGTTCATACATATTTTTGAAGCTCGTTAAGTTTTCAAACCAAGTTTGATAGTTAACTACTTGCTTGTTTGGCTTGTTTATCACCCCTACTTGAAATGATTTTTACTGATGGGCACGGTCCCACGGAGTTCCCTAATAAATTTGGTTACATATTAATGTCATTCCTGTCGTGAATTGTATGATACAAATTATTCTCCACGTTTACTAATCCAACAAAATTTTCTTTTGGTACATAGGTATAATGCATTTAGCAATATTCATCACTTTTACAATATATTTTATCAGTTTGCATTTTTTTTTATTTTTCATGCGTAGTAAATTTTTTAATTTTTGATATCTTTATTAATCTGGACAAATGTAAGATACCCGATACGACAATTTACCAATTTTATCTAATTCCAAATTTGAGAAATTTCTCAACTTGGCATGTACGTATATTTTTTGTATAGGCAACAGACGTTTATTACTTTTAGCAACATTGATCTCTTTTCGTGGTTTTGATCGTTCGCATTTTTTAATTTTAAATGCTTGGTAAAATTATTTACCTAAAAAAAATTATTATTCATTTTGGCAAACTTATCAATTTCATTAGTTTGTCCAACCAAATATGTTAAACTATCATATTTCTCTATTTACTAATCTCAAGGAAAAATTATCTGGTTGTTTGCAATTTCTGATTTTTACGTGCTTACAGATGGGTTTTAGAGTTTGATTGGACCTCATTATTATCCAATCACTAATGAATGTTGTATAAACAACTTTGCAGGTTGCTTTCCCTGTTCTGTAAACTTTAAAATTTAAAGATTTAGAAAAGATAACAAGTTTTCCGAGTTCTCCAAGTTTCGAAACTCAAATCCCGTGCTTATGAGCATATATAGATGGGTTTTAGCTAGAGCTTGATTGGACCTCATTATTATTCATTCGATCACTAATGAATGTTTTGTACACAACTTTGCAGGTTGCTTTTCCTGTCCTGGAAAAGTTGACTCTTCAGAGTTTAGATAAGATAACAAGGATTTGGGACAACCAACCACTATCAGAACCAGAAAAAGAAGCTAAATCATTCTCCAAACTTCAGTACATTTTTGTTTATGGTTGTGACCAATTGGAGTATGTATTGCCCTCCTATATGCTTCCTCAGTTAAAGAATATTCTGCAAGAACTCAGAATATGGGATTGTACGAAGGTGGAGGTGATAATCTCAAGCAACCCGAAGGAGAAAGAAGCCACCAACAACAATGATACCATTCGGTTCCCTCAGTTAAAGACCCTGGAACTCAAGGATTTGCCTAATTTCAAAAGTTTCACATGTAGTCATGAAACGCAATTCTTCTTCTCCAACAAGGTACAAATCAAGATCTTTACCCTTTTTACTTAATTAATTAATCATGGTCTTTACCCTTTTTACTTAATTAATTAATCTTATATGGTCTTTGCCCTTTTTACTTAATTAACTCAGTGGGCACACATGCATGTATATATAGTCCTGTAGTTTCATTGCAATTTGAAAAAGTGTACTTTAGCCGCAATTGAGATTCCCAAATTTAGGCAAATTAGTTTATCGTTTAAACCTGTAATTAACAAATACCCGAAACTATCTGCGGAAATTTTCCCGTGTTTATGAATCAGAAGAGCCCAATTTAATAATTTCTACATTGCTATTTGGTATGGATTATTATTACAATTTTGAAAAGTAGTCCTGTGGTTATCGATCACAGACCAATTCCACCAAAAGTTTCATATGTAGTGAAACACAACTCTTCTTCTCCAACAAGATACAAATTAAGGTCTTTACCAGTAGAAATGCAGTGTCCCAACAAGGTACAAATTAAGGACTTTACCAGTAGAAATGCAGAATGTCAAAAATTCTGAACTGGAATATTAAAGTTTCTGGAAATTAGAATTGCGAAAGAAACCAAACTATTTATTTTTAATTGGCGAAAAAGAGAGGAGGAGAGAAGGAAGAAGACTTATTTTTAATCGGCGAAAAGAGAGAAGGCGTGTACTCCATTGTTTCTTCGATTATAGTGTACTGGTGCGACTCCCGTGATTTTTTCTCTCGTTGAGCTTTTCCGGCCATGTATATCTATGTGTCTTTTGTGTTTCCATTTCATAGGCACTATTTTCATTTGCCATGTGATTTCTGTGATCGATAGTTTTCAAGTTCCGCAGGGGCTAGAACTATACAATTATTCTTATGATCTATTCCTGGATAGGGGCTAGAACTATGGAGTACAATTTTATCCCAAGGACAGAGGAGTTTCAAGTTTTTACATGCATAATTTAATTTCAGTAAATTTATCAATTATTAATATTTTCTCCTTTTATGATTTTATCTGTTTGTACAAATTAAGCTCTTTACCCTATTTACTTAAGTTTATGTAGTTTCATTAATTGCAATTAGAAAAACAGAAGTTGATCAATCTGATTTTTATCAGCGTAAAAAATGTAAAATGCACACATGGGCCTAAACAATGTTGCATGTATGACTATTTTGAAAATGCACGGCATTCTAAAAATCACTTATTTTACGTTGTCCCCCGTCATAACATTCGCCACAAAGAAATTGTGTGTAAAGGTTTTCTCAAACAATGAGCTGATTTATTCATTGTGCAGTGTAGCAGTTTGATAATGTTTGGGAAGTAACCTTTCGATGGAGTACTAATCCCTAATGAGTCCTACGTTAAACTACTTTTTAGGTTATTTTTCCCGTGTTGAAGAAATTGAGCATTCAAAAGATGAATAAAATAATTGAGATTTGGGACAAGCAATCAACAGCAGTCTTAGAAGAACAAGGGTTTTTCTGCCAACTGACGGATTTGGATGTCTCTGAATGTGAGAAACTGATGCATGTGTTTCATTCCAAAATGCATTTACCGATAAAGAATCTGAAAGTGTTACGCGTGAGTGATTGTCCAACCATGGAGGGAATAGTTGAATTTGAGGGAGAGATAGATGAAGATGGACTCAGAAATGAGGTATGTTTTAGCGAATTGAGTTCCTTGGAATTGTCCAGTCTACCAAATCTTAAAAGCTTCTGTGCCAAATTGGGGAAGGCGGGCACAACTGAAGGCAACTCTACTATCCATGCACTACCTTTATTCAACGGGAAGGTACATTTGCTTTATCATTATCCTTCTTATATTATGCTTTTTTGCTTTAAAAAATTATCATTAGATATCCTCTCTCTTGCGCACACTTGTATAGAGGCCACACCCCAAATGTAATGAATGGTTCCCGGCGATTAGGCTTTGTTCTTCTTCTTTTAGTGCCCTTACTCTCTAATGTCATTGGAGCCCCTTCTGCCATTGTTTTTCTCCTTTTCAAGTGAAATGGCTTCTTTTGTTTAAATTTTATTTTATTTTTTGTAGTTATAGATTTCCCTTCAGTATGTTGTGGACTATATAGTCTCCTTGCAAACGGTGATCACTTTAAACTGGTTCTTGTCTGAGCATCCATTAAAAAACCTTGTTGATCGATATTCATTGCGTATCTAACTTTTACTAAACGGAAGGGGCGACAAGTATTATTTGGAAGACATACTAAAAAACATTGAATGTCATGGAATTTTGTGAGCGGTGATTATACAAATAGCTAAAAGCATCTCCAATAGGCTCAATAAATCACTTATTAAGTTGGGTGGCTATTTGCCAACTGGCTTTTAGTCCAATGATATTAATATTTTCTCTTTTTATGATTTTATCAGTTTGTATTAATACAGCTCTTTACCCTTTTTACTTGAGTTTATGTAGTTTCATTAATTGCAATTAGAAAAACAGAAGTTGATCAATCTGATTTTTATCAGAGTAAAAAATATAAAATGCACACATGGGCCTAAACAATGGTTCATAACTATTTTGAAAATTCACGGCATTCTAAAAAGCACTTATTTTACATCCCCCGTCATAACATTCACCACAAAGAAATTTTTTTTTTTTTTGATCGGAAAAGCGAAAACATTTTATAAAAACTCGAAGGGGGTACATCGAGAAAAAGACAACCAAAGGAAGATATTGGTTGAGCCCAAATTTACAAGGACTTCCAACGGACAGTTGGAGACACTCCTGAAAACTAGGTTACAATCTCAATTTTCGGACACCATCTAGGAAAATCTTGAACTCCTCAACGGTATAGATTTTGATGTCGAATTTCACCTTCATCCACATCGCAACTCTAGTTTTGACAAGATCCCCCACCTCCCAAACTTGTTTTATTGAGTTGTTGAAGATAGTGTCGTTTCTCACCAACCAAAGGGACCACAACGTCGCATAGAAGCAAGCTTCCCATATATGTTTCTCCAAATTGTAAAATCCATTAGCAAACCACCATTTTGCTAATTCTGGGACAGAGGATGGGCAAGCCCATTTGATGTTCCACCACTCCAATATGATCGACCATACACTCCACGAGAAATGACAGTGAAGAAGCAAATGCTGATGAGTTTCAAGGTTCAGGGAGCATAGGGGGCATAGCGCTAATTGAATCTCATTGATCAAGTTTCGGTTGAGGAGGACTGACCTTGTTGCAGCTCTTTCCTTTACAGCCATCCAAGCAAAGATTTCCACCTTGGGAGGGCCCAAGTTCTTCCATAAAGAACCCAATAGCGTATTGCTCGAGTAGTGTAGTAGTTCCCATTGCTCATAAGCTGACTTGACAGAAAAAATTCCATCACCCGTCCATCTCCACTGCCAAGCATCTGGCTTCGACGGGTTTAGAATAACTCGCCGGATTCTTCGTTTCAAATTATCCAACTCTTGCTTCTCTCGGCCAAACACGTCCCTTCTGAATAAAAAATTCCAAGATCCCTCTGCCCTTAAATTGCTGATCAACGTCCCTTTTTGAGTAGATAAAGAAAATAGTCTGGGATAATCTTCTTTCAAAGACGACTCTCCTAACCACACATGTTCCCAAAACAAGGTTGCATCACCTGAGTTCACCACAAAGAAATTGCGTGAAGGTTTTCTCAAACAATGAGCTGATTTCCTTAACAAAAAAAAAAAAAAAAGAGCTGATTTATTCATTGTGCAGTGTATCAGTTGTTCGATAATGTTTGGGAAGTAACCTTTCGATGGAGTACTAATCCCTAATGATTCCTACGTTAAACTACTTTTTAGGTTATTTTTCCCGTGTTGAAGAAATTGAGCATTCGAAGGATGAATAAAATAATTGAGATTTGGGACAAGCAATCAACAGCAGTCTTAGAAGAACAAGGGTTTTTCTGCCAACTGACGGATTTGGATGTCTCCGAATGTGAGAAACTGATGCATGTGTTTCATTCCAAAATGCATTTACCGATAAAGAATCTGAAAGTGCTACGCGTGAGTGATTGTCCAACCATGGAGGGAATATTTGAATTTGAGGGAGATATAGAAGAAGTTGAACTCAGAAATGAGTTATGTTTTAGCAAATTGAGTTCCTTGGAATTGTCCGGTCTAGCTAACCTTGAAAGCTTCTGTACCAAATTGGAGAAGGCGGGCACAACTGAAGGCAACTCTATTATCCATGCACTACCTTTATTCAACGGGAAGGTACATTTGCTTTATCATTATCCTTCTTATATTATGCTTTTTTGCTTTAAAATTATCACTATATCCTCTCCCTTACACACACTTGTATAGAGGCCGCACTCTGGATGTAATGAATGGTTCCCGGCCAGTAGGCTTTGTTCTTCTTCTTTCAGTGCCCTTACTCTCTAATGTCATCGGAGCCCCTTCTGCCATTGTTTTTCTCCTTTTCAAGTAAAAATGGCATCTTTTGAATAATTTTTTAATTTTATGTAGTAATAGATTTCTTTTCAGCCTGCTGTAGACTATATAGTCCCCTTGCGAAAAGTGATCACTTTAAACTTGTTCTTGTTTGAGTATGCATTAAAAAACTTTGTTGATCGATATTCGTTGCGTATCTAATCTTTACTAAACGGAAGGGGCGACTAGTATTAGTTGGAAGACATACTAAAAAAATTGAATGTCATGGAATTTTGTGAGGGGTTATTAAACAAATAGCTAAGAGCATCTCCAATAAGTTCAATAAATTGGGAGCTACTAGTGCTATGCCAATCGGAGTCTGCAGTTGCTGCCGATTGCATGCCCAAATCAACTATTTCTATCATTGAAGTCCATCCTCCCCCAATGCTCCTAACAACAAAAATTTTTTTTGAAACAGCAAAAATTTTTATTGAGGATAAACTCGACAATGGGTACATCGAGAGAAAAAAAGAAGAGGGAAATAGAAAAGGGGAAAGAAAAAGCAAAGAGAAGGGGGGAGAGGGGAGGAAAACTTCCAACAAAGAGTTGAGAAGAAACATACACCAAACTACCGATGCCAACAACACAAGAACATACCATAAAAAACATGACACCAGTATTCCTCCCATGTACCTGCATCCTCATCCCATTCTTCCATTTGAGCTGGCAGCAGGTGGGGTAATCAGTGGGTTGATTGGAACTAATTTGTGAGGCTAGAACCAGTTAAAAAAATAATAATTTTTCGACAGACTCCTCTCATGACAGATCATGATCAACATATCAAAGGCAGCATCATTAATGTTGAAGAACGCCGTTTTCGGGTTGCGAAAAGTATATCTCCCCATGTGTTAATGTATTATTCTCCACGTTTACTAGTCTAACAAAATTTTCTTTTGACAGGTATAATGCATTTTAGCATTATTTCTCACTTTTACAATTTTATCAGTCCGCACTTTATCATTTTTTCATGCCTAGTAAATTTATCGATTTGGACAAATGTATGATACTTATAATACGACAATTTACCAATTTTCTCTAATCTCAAATTTCAGAAATTTCTCAATTCGGCATGTATATTACTAATAGCAACATGATCACTTTTTGTGGTTTGTTAGATCGGAATTTTTAATTTTACATGCTTGGTAACTTTATTAATTTTGGCAAACTTATCAATTTTCATTAGTGTGTCGAACTTACCCGATATGTTAAACTATCATATTTCTTTATTTACTAATCTCATGGAAAAATTATCTGCTTTGTGATTTTATCAGTTTGCACTTTCTGATTTTTACATGCTTAGAGATGGGTTTTACCGCTTGAGTGGACCTCATTATTTATCCAATCACTAATGAATGTGGTGTAAACAATTTTGTAGGTTGCTTTTCCTGTTCTGGAAACTTTAAAATTTAAAGATTTACATACGATAACAAGGATTTGGGACAACCAACAACCACTCTCAGAAGCTAAATCCTTCTCCGAACTTAAGATCATTAATGTTGGGAGATGTGAACACTTGGAGTATGTATTTCCCTTCTATATGCTTCCTCAGTTAAAGAATTTGCAAGAACTCAGTGTACAAAATTGTACGAGGGTGAAGGTGATAATCTCAAACAACTTGAAGGAGAAAGAAGCCACCAACAACAATGATACCATTCGGTTCCCTCAGTTAAAGACCCTGCAACTCAAGGATTTGCTTAATTTCAAAAGTTTCATATGTTGTGAAACGCAACTCTTCTTCTCCAACAAGGTACAAATTAAGGTCTTTACCCTTTTCGCTTAATCCTGTAGTTCCTTGCAATTATAAAAAGAGTAGTTGATCCGCCCTTAATTGAGATTACCAAATTTATTAGGCAAATTAGTTTATCGTGTTAACTTAAGAGATGGGCCAAAACTATCTACGGAAATTTTGCCGAGTCAATGAATCCGTAGACCAGTTTAATGACTACATTTGTCTCTACATTGCTATTTGGTCTGGATTATTTTTACAATTTTGAAAAGTAGTTCTACGGTTTTCACAGACCAATTCCACCATGCTTGGTAAATTTATTAATTTTGGCAAACTTATCAATTTTCATTAGTGTGTCCAACGTACCCAATATGTTAAACTATCATATTTCTCTATTTACTAAGCTCATGGAAAAATTATCTGCTTTGTGATTTTATCAATTTGCACTTTTTGAATTTTACATGCTTAGGGATGGGTTTTAGTCTTTTAGAGCTTGATTGGATCTCATTATTATCCAATCACTAATGAACATTGTGTAAACAACTTTGCAGGTTGCTTTTCCTGTCTTGGAAAGTTTGGATTTTAAAAATTTATCCAAGATAACAAGGATTTGGGATGAGCAACCACTTTCAGAACAAGAAAAAGAAGCTAAATCCTTCTGCAAACTTATGGTGATTAAAGTTGAGGATTGTGACCAATTGGAGTATGTATTGCCCTCCTATGCACTTCCTCAGTTAAACAATCTGCAAAATCTCACCATAAGTGGTTGTACAAAGATGGAGGTGATAATCTCAAACAACCCGAAGGAGAAAGAAGCCGCCAACAACACTGATGCCATTCTGTTCCCTCAACTAAAGGAAGTGAGACTTTGGGGTTTGCCTAATCTCAAAAGTTTCATATGTATTGATGAAAGGCAACTCTTGTTCTCCAACAAGGTACAAATTAAGCTCTTTACCCTTTTTACTTTAGTTTATGTAGTTTCATTAATTGCAATTAGAAAAACAGAAGTTGATCAATCTGATTTTTATCAGAGGTAAAAAAAAAAAAAAAAAAAAAAGCGCACATGGGCCTAAACAATGGTGCATAACTATTTTGAAAATGCACGGCATTCTAAAATCATTTATTTTACGTTGCCCCCGTCGTAACATTCGCCATAAAGAAATTGTGTGTAAAGGTTTTCTCAAACAATGAGCTGATTTCCTTATAAAAAAAAAAAAAGAAGAGCTGATTTATTCATTGTGCAGGGTAACAGTTGTTTTATAATGTTTGGCATGTAACCTTTCCATGGAGTACCAGTCCCTGATGATTCCTACATTAAACTACTTTTTAGGTTATTTTTCCCGTGTTGAAGAAATTGAGCATTCAAAAGGTGCATAAAATAATTGAGATTTGGGACAAGCAATCAATAGCAATCTTAGAAGAACAAGGGTCTTTCTGCCGATTGAAGGATTTGGAAGTCTCTGAATGCGAGAAACTGATGCATGTGTTTCCTTCCAAAATGCATTCACCATTAAAGAATCTGAAAGAGCTATGCGTGAGTGATTGTCCAACCATGGAGGGAATAGTTGAATTTGAGGGAGAGATAGATGAAGATGGACTCAGAAATGAGGTATGTTTTAGCAAATTGAGTTCCTTGGAATTGTCCAGTCTACCAAACCTCGAAAGCTTCTGTACCAAATTGGGGAAGGCGGGCACAACTGAAGGCAACTCTACCATCCATGCACTACCTTTATTCAATGGAAAGGTACATTTGCTTTATTCATTATCCTTCCTATATTATGCTTTTTTGCTTTAAAAATTATCATTAGATATCCTCTCTCTTACACACACTTGTATAGAGGCCACACCCCAAATATAACTATTTTGAAAATGCACAGCATTGTAAAAATCACTTATTTTACGTTGTCTCCCGTCATAATATTCGCCACAAAGAAATTGTATGTAAAAGTTTTCTCAAACAATGAGCTGATTTCCTTATCCAAAAAAAAAAAAAAGCTGATTTATTCATTGTGCAGTGTAACAGTTGTTTGATAATGTTTGGCGAGTAACCTTTCCGTGGAGTACTAGTCCCTAATGATTCCTACGTTACACTACTTTTTAGGTTATTTTCCCCGTGTTGAGGGAATTGAGCATTCGAAAGATGCATAAAATAATTGAGATTTGGGACAAGCAATCAATAGCAGTCTTAGAAGAACAAGGGTCTTTCAGCCAATTGACGGATTTGGATGTCTCCGAATGTGAGAAACTGATGCATGTGTTTCCTTCCAAAATGCATTCACTATTAAAGAATCTGAAAGAGTTATGCGTGAGTGATTGTCCAACCATGGAGGGAATAGTTGAATTTGAGGGAGAGATAGATGAAGATGGACTCAGAAATGAGTTATGTTTTAGCAAATTGAGTTCCTTGGAATTGTCCGGTCTAGCTAACCTTGAAAGCTTCTGTACGAAATTGGAGAAGGCAGGCACAACTGAAGGCAACTCTATTATCCATGCACTACCTTTATTCAACAAAAAGGTACACTTGCTTTATCATTATCCTTCTTATATATATTATGCTTTTTTGCTTTGAAAAATATATATCACTTTATGCTCTCCCTTACACACACTTGTATAGATGCCACACCCCGGATGTAATGAATGGTTCCCTGCCAGTAGGCTTTGTTCTTCTTCTTTTAGTGCCCTTACTCTCTAATGTCATCGGAGCCCCTTCCGCCACTGTTTTTCTTCTTTTCAAGTGAAATGGCTTCTTTTGAAAAAAAAATTTTATTTTGTGTAGTAATATATTTCACGTCAGTCTGCTGTGGACTACATAGTCCCCTTGCGAACGCGGGCATGTGATGCAATCTGTTACGATGATCACTTTAAATTGGTTCTTGTTTGAGTATGCGTCAAAAAATCCCGTTGATCGATATTCATTGCGTATCTAATTTTTACTAAACTGAAGGGGCGACAAGTATTACTTGGAAGACATAGTAAAAAAAAATTGAATGTCATGGAATTTTGTGAGCGGTGATTAAACAAATAGCTAAGAGCATCTCCAATAGGCTCAATAATTTGGATCTACTAGTGCTATGTCAATCGGAGTGTTCGGTTGCTGCCGATTGCTCAAATCAAC
The DNA here is from genome assembly GCA_019656295.1 of Rhododendron mucronatum var. ripense. Taxonomy (NCBI): domain Eukaryota; kingdom Viridiplantae; phylum Streptophyta; class Magnoliopsida; order Ericales; family Ericaceae; genus Rhododendron; species Rhododendron mucronatum. The sequence continues at coordinate 1,095,660 of BPLT01000109.1, forward strand.
TATTTCTATAGTTGAAGTCCATCCTCCCCCAATGCTCCTAACAACATCATTTTTTTAATTTGAGAAACAGAAAAAAAAATTATTAAGGATAAACTCGACAATGGGTACATCGAGGGAAAAGAAGAGGGGACTAGAAAATGGGAAAGATAAGAGCGAAGAAAAGGGGGGAGAGGGGAGGAAAACTTCCAACAAAGAGTTGAGAAGAAACATACACCAAACTACCAATGCCAACAACAAAAGAACAACCAATAAAACACATGACACAAGTATTCCTCCGATGTATCTGCATCCTCATCCCATTCTTCCATTTGAGCTGGCAGTAGTTGGGGTAATCAGTGGATTGATTGGAAACTTATTTGTGAGGCTAGAACCAGTTAAAAAATAAATAAAAAATTTCGACAGACTCCTCTCAAGACAGATCATGATCAACATATCAAAGGCAGCATCATTAATGTTGAAGAACGCTATTTTCGGGTTGCGAAAAGTATATCATCCCCATGTGTTAATGTATTATTCTCCACGTTTACTAGTCTAACAAAATTTTCTTTTGACACGTATAATGCATTTAGCATTATTTCGCACTTTTACAATTTTTATCAGTCCGCACTTTATCATTTTTCCAAGCCTAGTAAATTTATCAATTTGGACAAATATATGATACATATAATACGACAATTTACCAATTTTCTCTAATTTCAAATTTGAGAAATTTCTCAATTAGGCATGTATATTACTTTAAGCAACATGATCACTTATTGTGGTTTGTTAGTTCGCATTTTTTAATTTTACATGCTTGGTAAATTTATTAATTTGGGCAAACTTATTAATTTTCATTAGTGTGTCCAACCCAATATGTTGAACTATCATATTTCTCTATTTACTAATCTCATTGAAAACTTATCTGCTTGTTTGCACTTTTTATTTTTACGTGCTTAGGGATGGTTTTTGAGTTTGATTGGATTTCATTATTATCCAATCACTAATGAATGTTGTGGAAACAATTTTGCAGGTTGTTTTCCCTATTCTGAAAACTTTAAAATTTAAAGGTTTACATAAGATAACAAGGATTTGGGACAACCAACCACTCTCAGAACCAGAAAAAAAAGCTAAATCATTCTCCGAACTTCAGTACATTGGTGTTGGTGGTTGTGAGCACTTGGAGTATGTATTGCCCTTCTATATGCTTCCTCAGTTAAAGAATCTGCAAGAACTCAGGATACGGGATTGTAGGAAGATGGAGGTGATAATCTCAAACAACCTGAAGGAGAAAGAAGCCACCAACAACAATGATACCATTCAGTTCTCTCAGTTAAAGACCTTGGAACTCGACGATTTGCCTAATTTCAAAAGCTTCATATGTTGTGAAACGCAATTCTTCTTCTCCAACAAGGTACAAATTAAGGTCTTTACCCTTTTCACTTAATCTTGTAGTTTCATCGCAATTAGAAAAAGAGTAGTTGATCCACAATTAATTGAGAATACCAAGTTTATTAGGCAAATTAGTTTATCGTGTAAACTTAACAGATGGCCCAAAACTATCTTCGCAAATTTTGCCGAGTCAATGTATCCGTACACCAATTCAATAACTACATTTGTCTCTACATTGCTATTTGGTCTGGATTATTTTTACAAATTTGAAAAGTAGTCCTACAGTTATCACAGACCAATTCCATCATACGAATAAGGCAAACTAACATAACCAGTAGAAACTAGAATTGGAATATTAAAGTTTCCGGAAATTAGAACTGCTAAAGAAACCAAATTACTCGAGTGTGAACTTGCGTTCGTTTGTTAAAAACTTATTCAAGATTGGTTTGTTTAACAAATCAAGCCTGAACTTTTTTTCAAAAGTCATTAAGGTTTCAAACCAAGCGCTTGAATAAGTTACTATTTGTTTCGTTCGTCTAATTATGTTTAAAAAAATATAAGCTACTCAAGATCATCTTGTGTTTAGCTTGATTAAAACTCAATTGCTATACAATTATTCTTATGATCTATCACTGGTTAGGGGTTAGAACTATACAATTTTATCCCAAGGACGGGAGAGTTTCAAATTTTCACATGCAAATTTTAATTTCGGTAAATTTATTAATTATTAATATTTTCTCTTTTTATGATTTTATCAGTTTGTTCAAATTAAGCTCTTTACCTTGTTACTTAAGTTTATGTAGTTTCATTAATTGCAATTAGAAAAACAGAAGTTGATCAATCTGAATTTTATCAGAGTAAAAAATATAAAATGCACACATGGGCCTAAACAATGGTGCATATATAAGTTAATATAACTATTTTGAAAATGCACAGCATTGTAAAAATCACTTATTTTACGTTGTCCCCCGTCATAATATTCGCCACAAAGAAATTGTATGTAAAAGTTTTCTCAAACAATGAGCTGATTTCCTTATCCAAAAAAAAAAAAAAGGCTGATTTATTCATTGTGCAGTGTAACAGTTGTTTGATAATGTTTGGCGAGTAACCTTTCCGTGGAGTACTAGTCCCTAATGATTCCTACGTTACACTACTTTTTAGGTTATTTTCCCCGTGTTAAGGGAATTGAGCATTCGAAAGATGCATAAAATAATTGAGATTTGGGACAAGCAATCAATAGCAATCTTAGAAGAACAAGGGTCTTTCAGCCAATTGACGAATTTGGATGTCTCCGAATGTGAGAAACTGCTGCATGTGTTTCCTTTCAAAATGCATTCGCTGTTAAAGAATCTGAAAGTGCTACATACAAGTGATTGTCCAACCATGGAGGGAATAGTTGAATTTGAGGGAGAGATAGATGAAGATGGACTCAGAAATGAGTTATGTTTTAGCAAATTGAGTTCCTTGAAATTGTCCGGTCTAGCTAACCTTGAAAGCTTCTGTACGAAATTGGAGAAGGCAGGCACAACTGAAGGCAACTCTATTATCCATGCACTACCTTTATTCAACAGAAAGGTACATTTGCTTTATCATTATCCTTCTTATATATATTATGCTTTTTTGCTTTAAAAAATATCACTTTATCGTCCCCCTTACACACACTTGTATAGATGCCACACCCCGGATGTAATGAATGGTTCCCTGCCAGTAGGCTTTGTTCTTCTTCTTTTAGTGCCTTACTCTCTAATGTCATCGGAGCCCCTTCCGCCATTGTTTTTCTTCTTTTCAAGTGAAAGGGCTTCTTTTGAGTAATTTTTTTTATTTGGTGTAGTAATATATTTCGCGTCAGTCGGCTGTGGAATACATAGTCCCCTTGCGAACGTGGGCATGTGATGCAATCTGTTACGATGATCACTTTAAATTGGTTCTTGTCTGAGTATGCATCAAAAAATCCCGTTGATCGATATTCATTACGTATCTAATTTTTACTAAACTGAAGGGGTGACAAGTATTAGTTGGAAGACATACTAAAAAAATTGAATGCCATGGAATTTTGTGAGCGGTGATTAAACAAATGTAGCTAAGAGCATCTCCAATAAGCTCAATAAATTTGGAGCTACTAGTGCTATGTCAATCGGAGTCTTCGGTCGCTGCTGATTGCCCGAATCGACTATTTCTATCGTTGAAGTCCATCCTCCCCCAATGCTCCTAACATCATTTTTTAATTTGAAAGAGCAAAATTTTTTATTAAGGATAAACTCGACAATGGGTACATCAAGGGAAAGGAAGAGGGGAATAGAAAAGGGGAAAGAGAGAGCGAAGAGAAGCGGGGAGAGGGGAGGAAAACTTCCAACAAAGAGTTGAGAAGAAACATACACCAAACTACCGATGCCAACAAGAAAAGAACAACCAATAAAAAACATGACACAAGTATTCCTCCCATGTATCTGCATCCTCATCCCATTCTTCCATTTGAGCTGGCAGCAGGTGGGGTAATCAGTGGATTGATTGGAAACTAATTTTTGAGGCTAGAACCAGTTAAAAAAAAAAAAAAATTCTTCGATAGACTCCTCTCAGGACAGATCATGATCAACATATCCGCATCCTTCGACACCATATATGAACACCTCCTTATGTATATGTTAATCTCAAAGGCAGCATCATCATGTTGCAAGTATCCAATCAATCCCAAAAGATCTCCTAACAACATCATTAATGTTGAAGAACGCCATTTTCGGGTTGTCAAAAGTATATCATCCCCATGTGTCAATTTATTATTCTCCATGTTTACTAGTCTAACAATATTTCCTTTTGGTAGGTATAATGCATTTAGCAATATTTCTCATTTTTACAATTTATCAGTCCGCACTTTATCATTTTTCCATGCCTAGTAAATTTATCAATTTGGACAAATGTATAATACCTATAATACGACAATTTACCAATTTTCTCTACTTTCAAATTTGAGAAATTTCACAATTCGGCAGGTATATTACTTTTAGCAACATGATCACTTATTGTGGTTTGTTAGTTCGCACTTTTTAATTTTAGATGCTTGGTAAATTTATTAATTTGGGCAAACTTATCAATTTTCATTAGTGTCAACGTACAAATATGTTAAACTATCATATTTCTCTATTTACTAATCTCATGGAAAAATTATCTGCTTTGTGATTTTATCAATTTGTACTTTCTGATTTTTACATGCGTAGAGATGGGTTTTAAAGCTTGATTGGATCTCATTATTTATCCAATCACTAATGAATGTTTTGTAAACAATTTTGCAGGTTGCTTTTCCTGACCTGAAAATTTTGCAACTTTTGGATTTAGATAAGATAACAAGGATTTGGGACAACCAACCACTCGCAGAACCAGAAAGAGAAGCTAAATCCTTCTACAAACTTTGGTGGATTGATGTTGAGGGTTGTAACCAATTGGAGTATGTATTGCCCTTGTATATGCTTCCTCAATTGAAGAATCTGCGACTACTCCGCATAAAGAAATGTAGGAAGATGGAGGTGATAATCTCAAACAACCCGAAGGAGAAAGAAGCCACCGACAACAATCATACCATTCGGTTCCCTCAGTTAAACTTCCTGAGTCTGAATGGTTTGCCAAATCTCAAAAGTTTCATATTTAGTGAAACGCAACTTTTCTTCTCCAACAAGGTACAAATTAAGCTCTTTACCCTTTTTGCTAAATTAATTAATCATGGTCTTTAACCTTTTACTTAATTAATTCTGTGGGCTACTTAATTAATTCTGTGGGCACACATGCATGTATATAGTCCTGTAGTTTCATTGCAATTGGAAAAAGAGTACTTTATCCGCAATCGAGATTCCCAAATTTAGGCAAATTAGTTTATTGTTTAAACTAATTAACAAATACCCGAAACTATCTACGGAAATTTTCCCGAGTCCATGAATCAGTAGAGCCTAATTTAATAATTTCTACATTGTCTCTACATTGCTATTTGCCGGTATGGATTACTTTTACAATTTTGAAAAGTAGTCCTATATATGGTTATCACAGACCAATTCCACCATACGAATTAGGTAAACTAACAGAATGTTAAAAATTATGAACTGGAATATGAAAGTTTCCGGAAATTAGGACTGCTAAAGAAACTTAGCTGTTCGAGTTTGAGTTATTCGTTCGTTAAAAGCTTATTCAACAAATCAAGCTTGAACTTTTTTTCGAAACTCGTTAAGGTTTCGAACCAAGCTTGAACAAGCTTGTTTCGTTCATCTAATTATGTGTAAAAAAAATTAAGCTACTCGAGATTGGCTCATATTTGGCTTGATTAAAACTCAGTTGCTATGTGATTAGGGTTAATTCATTTTTCAAAAGAAAAAAAAAAAAAAACAAAGAGGTGGCAAAAGAACTATTCACAGAGAGAAGAAAGAAGATTCTTTTTTATTGGCAAAAAAGAGAGAAGAGGTGTACTCCATTGTTTTTTCGATTATAGTGCACTGGTGTGGCTCCCATGGTTTTTTTTTTCGCATTGAGATTTTCCACGTATATCTAGGTGTCTATTGTGATTTTGTTTCATAGGCACTATCTTCATTTGTCATTTGATTTATGTGATCATAGTTTTTAAGATCCGCAAGGGCGTAGGGCATTTTGGATTGTACGTGGAATTCGACTCCTAACACCTTCCCTACGACCATTCTAAAAACATGCATGTAGTAAGATATTGAATACCATAAAAAAAAATTTAATTGAAGCTCTCCCTAAAACAAATTGCTTTTAGGAGTCATAGTGGAAAAAACGGTCCAACAATTACTCATGAGGTTGTATTTTATCCTACGTGTATAGGTTTTGTATTTGTCCACGATCATGCAATATAGCGAATGGCTTTATCGTGGGGGGCGGCGGGGATGGGGCAGCTAATCTCCATGCGGTGGTGGAAGGAGTAGTAGGAAGGCAGTGGTTACTGTAGAGAGAGAGAGAGCGGGGGCTGCGAAATCCTGGTTGCCCAACTTTGTTGTTATTTAAAAAGGGGTAAAGAAGTAGAGAACCACAAGACTTAGTGGGCATTGCACTTGTATCCCATAGGACTTGGTGGACTAACGAATCCAAAATTAGGACCCGGCCCAGAATTTACTCTTTTTTATGTGCTAAAATGACCTAGGCCTTGTTCGTTTAGCACATTTGGGTATTTTTGTTTTGGTAGTGGATGGAGAGAGAAATTGGGTAATAATTGGAAAAATGGGTAATGAGTAGAGAGAGAAATGAAATTAATAATTGGATAAATATGGTAATGATTGAAGAAAGATATAGGGTAATGATGAAAAACAAAGTTAAAACAAAGTAAATATGCTAGATGAACAAGGCCCTAGTCATTCATATTAGATGGTGGCTTACAATAAAAAAACAGAGTGAGTCTAGTCGAGTAAGGATTCTTTAATTGGTCAAAAAATTTCATCGATAGTATAAAAAAAATTGGGGTCTCTGGAGATTTATTCAATGGTTCTTTTAGGTTTTTTTTTTTATAGACAACAAAGTTTATTAAAACGCGACAAATGGTACATCGAGGAGGCCAAACTCCCAATACAAGAAGAAACTTGGATTGAGAGGAGGCCAAAAGAAAAAGAAAATACATCCAATGAGATATTTAAAGAACCACATAAGTAGTGAAATCATCACATCACGTCAATGGTTAACTTGAAGATGTAGGTGATAATCTCAAACAACCCAAAGGAGAAAGAAGCCACCAACTAAAATGATACCATTTGGTTCCCTCAATTAAAGGGAGTGTCGCTTGTGGTTTTGTCTAATCTCAAAAGTTTCATATATAGTGAAATGCAACTCTTCTTCTCCAACAAGGTACAAATTAAGGTCTTTACCTTTTTACTTAATTAATCATGGTCATGGAAAGCACATAAAAGTGGGCAAACATGCATGTACAATCATGTAGTTTCATTGCAATTAAAAAATTAAGACTTGATCCGCAATTGAGATTCCCAAATATAGGCAAATTAGTTTATCGAATAAACTTAACTGGAATATTAAAGTAGTCCTATGGTTATCACATATACCAATTCCATCATACGTATTAGGTAAACCAACAGAATGTCAAAAATTCTGAACTGGATTAATAAAGTTTCCGGTAATTACGATCACTAAAGAAGCCAAGCTACTTGAGTTTGAGTTCATTTTCATTCGTTAAAAGTTTGTTCAAGATTGATTTGTTATATAAACAAATCAGGCTTGACATTTTTTCGAAAGTCGTTTGGGTTTCAAACCAAACTTGAACACGCAGTACTTGTTTCGTTTGTCTAATTATGTATAAAAAAAAAAAATTTAACTACTCGAGATTAGTTCGTGTTTGGCTTGATTAAAACTTGTTTGAGATCGACTTATCTCATAACTTAGTTGAGCTCGAACATATTTTTAAAGTTCGTTAAGTTTTAAAACCATAAACTACCTACTCGCTCGTTTCGCTTGTTTCTCACCCCTACTTGAAATGATTTTTACTGATGGGCATGGTGTTCCCTCATAAATTTGGTTACACAATATCATTCTCTGCGACCACTTTAAAAATAGACTCACGATGTCGAATGCCATAAAAAAACTTAATTGAAAACTTCTTAACACCAATTCGTTGTGGGAGAAATGGTGGCGAAACAGTCCCATGAGTGGTATTAGAGCCTGAAAGTCATGAGTTCGAATCTCGGGGACGTTATCGTGACAGAGGGATTGTTGGGCCCGGAGTGCCTAGCCTCATGGAGTGGTTTGCATGATGCCCACTCCCTACAACCGCTCTAAAAACGTACAAGCGGGTAAGATATCGAATGCAATAAAAAACTTAATTAAAGCTCTCTCTAACTCACAAATTGGGTTTGTGAGAGATGTAGAGAACAGTCTGTGTTAAAGGTACAAACAATAAAAGTTGTCCCTCTCTCTAACAGCTTAAGCTTTTAGATGAATTGATGGTTAACAATTTAATAGTCAGACAATTACAATTTCGTGCTTATAATAATAACTCCACGAGGTTATTTTTTCTCCTATAGGTTTTGTATTTGTCCGCGACCATATACTATAGCGAATGGCTTTATCGTGGGGTACAATATTTACATATCCATTATCTTGTAATCTGTTGACAAATGGTGAAGTGGATCTTTAATTAGCTACTAGCTCCTGGTCCTGGATCCTATTAGATGAACATATATGCCTCAATAGTCGTCAGAAATGTTAATTCCAATTATCATAAATGATTCAATTAATTACCGACGATAAGCTAGATAACATTAATGTTGCTGCAGGATGCATTCCCAGTGTTGTATTGCATACGGCTCGATGAAGATTTAAAGATTTTGCGAGACGGGACTTATAAAAAAGAGGTATACACGGAGGTTGGGATTTTCAAAATTGTTCTTGTGTCACTTAATAAACAATTGTCTCTGAATATTTATCAGAAATTATTCAACTGATGCTTCAAACTTTTTTAGTAATATTTTTTTAGTTTCTAAGTTTTCCAGTTCTTTGGATTAGGAATGTAGCACAAGTGGCAAAAAAAGTGACCATAATGGTGAAGAGCTTGATGAAGATTTAGAGACTCCTACGAAAGAGGTATCCATGGAGGTCAATATTTCTATCTTGTTCTTGTATACTTAATAAACACTTGTCTGGGAATATTTATCAGAAATATATTGTTCAAGTGATGCTTAAAATTTTTGAATTATCTGTTTAGCTTCTAAGTTTTTCACTTTCTTTGGATTAGGAATGTAGCACAAGTGGCGAAGAGAGTGACCACAATGGTGAAGAACTTGATGAAGATTTAGAGACTCCAACGAAAGCGGTATCCATGGATGTCAGGATTTCTAACTTGTTTTTGTGTCGATTAATATACACAATTGTCTGCTAGTATTTATCATAAATTATTCAACTCATGCTTCAAATTTGGATTTTTTTGTTTTAGCTTCCTAAGTTTTAATTTCCACTTTGTTTGGATTAGGAATGTGGTACAAGTGGCAAACAAAATGACCATAATGGTGAACAAGGCTGAAGATCATGATGATGGTACGGCTACATATATACACATGAAAGTTTGGTTAATTACTCTTCTGCTATTTTTGTTTCGTTATAGGTTGTTCTAGAAGCAAATTAAGAACTTCATCTTGTATTTTCTTGCTTCTTCCCTTAATTGGCAGCCTAAGCCCAAACGTAAGCTGTTATTAAAGAATTATCATTCTAATATTAACGATACGGCCTCTAACCTGGGTTTTTTTTGGTTTTTTAACAGTCTTTCTGGGTTTTTTTTTTCTGAATTTGTATTGGATTCAAATCAATTTTTTGGATTAATCATTCGTTTAGACAGAAGTAATCAGAAAAGGTAAAAGTATGGACCAAAGTCGAAAAAAGTTAACTAAAGATGAAAAAAGATCGAAAATGACAGAAAAATACCTTTTGTGTACTTTGGGCCGTCTCATATGAGTTTTCTTCAATTTTGGTCTATATTGTGCAAAAAGATACATTATTTTTCAATTTTGGTCTTTTGATCGATACTTACTATCTGGTGCAACCTCTAGGCATCTTGCACAAGTATAATATACAACAGGAAATCTAATGTACGTGTTTTACTTTTGCCCCTTTCATCAGTAGTTTGCGAGGGAAGTTACGGGCGCGTTCAGGTTGCTGGGAGACATGCAAGAGTGCGTTGGAGTAGTCTCTTGCATCCAAGTGCATAACTACTTATTCCATTTAATAAGTTGAAGACGCATCTGATGATGATGCTTTCTCTATTTGGACTGTAAGAAGGATAATTTTCTAGTTTCCATGTTTGTTTGTGTTTTAAGCTACAATCGCTTTTATAGTTTCCAATTCGAGCTGGATCTCACATTGGTAACTTGTCTGTCCTTCGTATTTGCATGTTTATGAACTTTTGTGAGGTTGCTTCTTGGATGACTATTTTGCAAACTATATCTGTAATAATGTTCGTGAACTTATGAACTTACCTAAATGAGTTGTGTTTTTTATTTGTGTGTTATAGTACTTTGCAGTTGAGAAGGCAATGAGTTGAATGTTTGATTCAGTTTTAGATTCACAACAATAGAGAAAGAAAGAAGAAATATCTACTTCCCACCCCAGTAAGGGGGATAGGGGCTATGATATAGCACGCGTGATGTGTAGTCAGAATCATTCCCATCTAAGGTTGAATATATTATTTGAATTGTTTGATTTCTTTGTCTTGTTGAATAGGTGATTCGTGCAAATTCTAAGATAATTGGATTTGTCGTCATATGAGCGAAACACATTTACCTAATAGATCATTTTCAATATCATTCTTCGCTTGCAAATTTTAGTAGTTCAGGATGTTTTTAAAAGATGCTTTTATGGTCGTCCTCTCACTCAAGCGCTGGTATTATGTGATTGAGGATGAAACAAGGAGAGATTCTCAAATCTTACAATTCCAAAACACACATTATGTGCCAAATGAGTCAGTTTTGACCTAATGTCAAAATTAGAATTATTCAATTTCAAAAAGAATACATCATATCAAAATTAGAATTATTCAATTTATATCCACACCGGTAGAAATGGAAGGTCATATATAACACGGAGGTTGAGATTGTGATCAAAAGGTTTCCTTTTTTACCGAGCCTCATTTTTCTAACAGGCAATGCTACAGATACAGACTAATGTGCACAGATTCCGACACATATGAAACTTTCTTATGCACGTGATCCATCCATATCAGACGATTCTGGACACACTTAGAAAGTTTATGAAACAATTATATTTTCCTTTTATGAATAAATAAATGTGGGAGGGGATACTACTTTTATCGAAGGATTGGTTTGAACAAAATTTTGAATCTCCATACCAGCCCAAGCAAAAAAAGAAAACACGAATACAAACACACAATTTATTTTGTTAAATGTCAATGCCAATATGTTTTAATGGATTGAAAAAATGTCGCAATCAAAATGAGTGTTGCTTGGACTCAAGAATGAATTCAGCTTACTTATAATAAAAAAAATTGGTGTTGTTTGAAAGATTTCCAAACTCTAACTTACGGAATTTTGAGTAAACAACAGTCAAGAAAAAAGTCAAAGATAAAAGTAAGAGCGATTTTTGGTGGTTTTCATTAAATGCTGCAAAAAATTTACTTGTACTTAAAGTTTAACCAAAGCAAAATCACACAAAATTAACTATCACATAAATCCATCAAATCTCAAACAATTCAACGTGTCCTCCTGTCCAACCAATGTCTCTAACTATATAAAATGGTGTAGCAAGTCTAAAATCATGAGCAAAATACAGACACATCCATCACACATGATTTTGTGTTGAAAAATACACACGCATATAAATGTGCGCATTGTGTGCATGTGCGGTTATAGCCCTTTTATTTTCATGCAAATGTGTCCATCATGTGATTAGCATTATTGACACAACAATGCTACTCGCATAGATTTTCATGCAAATAGTTAACATCTGCGTTCGAAACCATTCCATCGACAATCGTGAAATACTTATTATGTTGTGGGATTCATGTACATCGGCTAGTTTTGGCTACATTTAGTTCGCGAAAGTCTGGGACTTTCTTCAATTGAAAACGGGTGATCTACCCTATCGAAATTCAACCCTACCGAATCATCCCATGAGAAAAGACGGTGGATCGAGTTGAATTAAGTCAAACCCCCCATAAATATATGTTTATGAGTAGTGGTCCCTATCTGACTTGCATTATTGACACAACATTAATGCTAAGTGCATAAATTTCATGGAAATAATTAAACTTCTGTATTCGAACCGATACTCGTTAAATACTTAGTTTTATGTTGTGGGATTCTTGTAGGTACATCGGCCGGTTCTAGCTACATTCAGACTTTTTCTTCAATTGAAAATGGGTGATCTACCTTACTGAATCATCTCCCATGAGAAAAGACCGTAAATCGAGTTGAATATATGTTTATGTATAGTGGTCCCTGTCTGACTTGTATATTTATGTCTCTCTTGAATAAGTGGCGTTGGGGTAGTTGAGTTTCAATGACTAGTTCGGTTGCACTGACTAACCGCAAGATTGAAGTAATGCCCCTCGTAGGTGAACTAAGATAGGGATGGTTGACCAACTTAGAAAAGCAATTCAACATATGATCATGCATATATACTTTTTATTTCCTCTAAAAATAATCGGATGTCCAGGTCAATTTGTGCGCACATCGATTAATTTAGAGTTCTGAAGGTAACGACCGGGCATAATCCCAAGTGGTCCCAAAGTTTGAAATGTTTAACCTCCGTATGAGAATAGAACATGTGACGTCATAGAAGAACACTTATTACTTTCTTACAACTACCTAGCCAAACCTCTTGTGATTTTGGGGTTTACATGCAAATATACTTCATGTGATTATATATCATTAAAAATTAACATTACACTGATCAATCCTCGTTGAAATACAAAATTATTTTTTAGACTGTGTTTCAGATGTCTCAAAAGTCGAAGGTTTTTTTGATAGGCAAAATTTTTATTTTAAAGAGAAGAGAAGAAAGAAAAATCCAACAAGAAGTCGAAGTTGTTTGAAAACTTTTTTTGGTTGATGGTCACAAAAACAAAAACATACTATAAAATGAAATCCAAATTTTATGAATATATTGTCTAAAGTGAAACTTTGTTCATTGGATCGATCCGAAATTTTGTCCTTTCCTAATTATTCTATTCGAGTCAATTCAAAAAATTTAAAGAATAATGACGAGAGATTTTTTCTGATTAGAGATAAAAAAAAGTATTTGGGACGAATGATTTTTTAGACACCTAAACACGATGTAAGATTTTCACTAAGTCAATGTTGGAGTGTCAAAATATTTCACGTACCAAAAAACAGAAGATTAAGTGCAATCCGAGACATGTAGGGGCGAGTGACGAAGATACAAGCACGTCACTAAACTCCACCCACTTTGATTTCTCTCAAGTACATTTGATATATTTTGGTATTTTACATCCAACTTTTCAACAAGCTAGGGATAATGAAAGCATTGAAAGGGCGGCCACATTGTAAACGTGTGGTGCTTGCATTACTAGGTACAAAGCCACCTTTGACAATATTAATAACCATTTCCACAAACCCACCCCCCCCCCCCCCCCCCCCCCCCCCCCCCCCCTCTTTCCTATCGCAAATAGGAAATATTGTACTTGTACTATTTAAGAATTAAGACTTCGTAAATCGTAAGGTCAGTATGGCAGTATGTTCGGCCATGACACCCTTAGAACTTCATCAAATTATCAACCAAAGTTGTTTATATACTTGTTATTTACATGTCGCGTTTAATTAACTAAAGTCACAAATAACGGGAGCATTAACAAACAACAATTCTGAATATAAGAGATGACTTTTGTGCCCGTCAATTTGTATCATTCTTCAAATGTAGTTATCATACGTCTTAGAGCAGACGCATCACGGTGATTTCTACAATTTTGTTTTAAGTAAAAGACATAGGAGTATTGCATAGAAAGGTGCAACAACAATAGAAAGGTGCATGCAGGCTGGAAGATAATTCTGCAATCGAACTTCGGGAGCCTCAAAATTCAATGAATGGTGCACCTATCTAGACAAGTCAGTATCCAGTCTTAAATGGCGTTGCACAAGATAAAACAAACACACAAAATATTACTCTTTCGCAAAAAAGATAGGTATTGTCGGACCGTTTTTCTACCATCTTTCTTAAAATCAATTGGTGTTAGCGATGACTTCAATTAAGTCTTTTATGGTATTCGACATTGCACCTGCAAATTTGTTTCTAAAGCGGTTGCAGAGAGTGGCATTGTGTAACCAAATCCATGGGCACTCCTCCTCCGCCTCTTCTCTTCTTGTTGTTGTTGATAAGAAGACAGATACGACTACTTTTACAACATACTAATAAATATAATCCCCCTTCTAATGGAAAAATCAAATCCAATGAAAATTGGTTCATCCGACACCTAATAAAAAATTGAACATTTTCTTCAGCTCACGAGCCAATTATAGGTACTCCTTCAACTTCTCTCTCGTCACTCTTGACAATCTAAGATTATGGCCAAATCAACGATCTCTGTGTTTTCTCACCCAAATGTACACAGTAGGTTTTCATGACCTCCATGAAGAGATATTATTTGAATATCTTGAAGCATTGCTCCATTTATACTAATCTCAATGTCTCATATATGGTTTGTGTCTTTCTTTTCTTTTTTTTCTAAAAGGCGAACACTACAAATTTCATTACTAATAACTTAAAATTACAATAGTATTAGGATTATCCCGATACCTTGTCATACGCAAAAGAGTGAGCCTCTTGCACACCCGAGCGGTAAACCTTTGTAATAATAACATTACTCAACTTCCAATATGTAAGATCATCACAAAAGGGTAATAAAAACCACTATGACGCCCTTTTTGTCTATCAAAATACTTAAAACCTAAATGTTGTGGGATCGTGTAGAATATATAATCAAACCACATATCTACGACAACCTCTTCTTTAGAAAATGACAAATAAAATGTATAGGAAAAAAACTTAATTAACTAAAACATTTATAATCATTTAATCGAGAATGATATGTTTTACAGTGTCATTCTCTTCATCATAATAATTGTAGTTTTTTTTTTTCTAAAAAAAATAATATGTTGTCTGATCATTTCCCATACTGATAACCAACCAATTTATTTTTCTAACCAATGAAGTGTTGACAAACTCTACAAACAAACAAAGTTTGAACGTATTTTTCACGCTCAGTAAATTTTCAAATAAGTTGTTGCGTAGCTCGATCATTTGATGTTTGGTGTTTGAGATCGGTTCACTGTTAAATCGATTAAGCTCGTACGTATAAAAGTGGTTACAAACAAACAAAGTTTGAACGTATTTTTAAAACTCGGTAAATTTTCAAACAAGGTGTTGCGTAGCTCATTTGATGTATGGTGTTTGAGATCGGTTAGCCGTTTAATCGATTAAGCTTGTACGTGTAAAAGTGGCTAGGATTTTGCCAATTTATCAACCCTAGTTTTTTGACAAGGGATTTACCTATTCCAATCCGAAGCCGGATCCAATAGCCTTGGTCATCTGTTTGTCCTTGAAATATAAGAAACGGAAGCATTTCTATCTCTGTTGCATCTGTTCTTCATCTTCGTCATCGATAAACTCATAAATCCACCAAAACATACACACACTCATTTACATATGTACCGTTGTATTTAATACTCACATCTATCTCTCTCTCTCTCCCTCTATTCAGAGAGTAAATCTTGAAATCTCCTCTCTCTCGCTCGCTCTCTCTCTCTCTCTCTCTCTCTCTCTCTCTCATGGCGATTGCAGCGGCAGTTGTTATAGTCCCGCTAGGCGTGCTCTTCTTCCTCTCGGGCCTCGTCGCCAATTTCATCCAGGTAACCAATCACACACGTCTTGACTTCGGTATACTACTTCATTACATGTACAGATTTGACTCCGACTGAGCCAACTCTGCGCCTAATTTTCAAGTTTTTGCTCTGATTTGAGGTCGTACATTCCTCATTTTGGTTTCTTTTTTTAGGGTTCGTGGAGTAGAGTGGTTGTGCTCTACGATTGGGGTTTTTGTTGAATGTAGTTTACGTTTGTCAATAAGTTGAATTCTGTGTGGAATGGCGTTGAATCTTGATTGCAAAAAGTTGCATGTGTTCTGAGGCATAATATTACCTCTATCCATACACTATATTGTATCTTATTTTAGTATATCAAAGAAGTAACGAAATCGAAGTAGTGAGAGGGCAGGGCTAAAGCAATGGTGGTGGTTTTGAGTGAGAATGAATTGAGAGAAATGAAAAAGTCGGAGGCGCTCGAAGAGCATCTGAAGGGAGCTAGTAAATCTTTACGGTGACTTGTGTGACAAGTTGAAGAGTCACTTGCAACAACAAGTGCACTATAAGGGACTCTTCCAAGTATATATTTTTTTAGTTACTCCTTTGTTTTAAAGGAACCCATTTCGCTAAGAGAAATTAATTAGTTCATCAATCAAAGTTGCTTTATTTTATGATGTGGCATTTGAAGAGTCACTTCTCACTATACCAAAAGTCATAGCAAGTTTATTACGTTCTTTGGGGTGCTTTGCTGACATGGCTTTTCAAATATAGTTTGGGATTTATGTTGAGGATTTAATTGGGGAATAAGTATCTACGGGAAACTCCTAAAATGCAGTAGCTGTTATTTCAGGGGAGGCAACAGTGTTCCCTAAAATGCAGTAGCTGTTGTTTCAGGGGAGGCAACAGTGTTCTTAGGCTTGGTTTACCATTGTTCATTTGTGTCTGAATCATTATTTCCTTTTGTTACTTTCTTTACATCGATTTGGATTGCCCCGCAAGTAATGGATTGCAGCTATCTTTGTTCAGGCTATTTGCTTTGTCCTTGTTCGGCCATTGTCAAAGAGTTTATACAGAAGGATTAACAGAGTGGTCGCAGAATTGTTGTGGCTGGAGCTTGTATGGCTTATTGACTGGTGGGCAGGGGTTCAGGTGATTATAAAGCTGCGCGAAAATAATTCTGACTAGCTGACTGTATGCAAGAGATGTAATTTTATTTTATTTTCGTTTTGGTTTGTTGTGGGATTTCCTTGTTCGTGTTTTTTTGTCGATAGCAATGGTGTTTTCTAGATGCTACAAAAATAGTCAACTTCACGTTGAACAGAACCTTCTTGCCTCACACCCTAGTAAAGATAAGAGTGTTGTTGCTCCATCCTTAGTGGCAAGATCCTTCTAAAATGGGTGCGCACTCGAATTAGCGCTCCTCGCTCCCCTCGTGACAGGACCTCGCTCCTAACTGAGATGGGAGCTTATGAAGCCGTCAAGGAAGTTACCTCTTACTTTTAAGGGAGTTATGTCATTGTGGAAATAAGAATATGAAAATCATATCAGTCAAGAAGTTTCGCAAATTGAAAGTATCCAACTTTCAATCATTACCTTTAATATTGGGAAAAAATTCTCACTAAGTATCACTTTTTCCTACAATGGTTGTTTAAAAATATTTTATGTATGTATCTATATGTAATCTATATACGCTTCTTAGGCGCTCCCAACCTTAGGACCTTCTAGGTGCCTCCGCTCCCCCGCTCCTGCTTCATGCTACATCTTTTCTCTTTAGGAAGATCATGATCAGAAAATCTTAGCAAGTCCCAATGAATGTCCCGTCAAAAGTTCAATGTGCAGTGTGTCTAGAAGTCATATTGTCCGAATTTGCTTGGAGAGTTATTTTGCTGCATCATTGTAAAACTTTCATAATTTTGAATGGGGAAAGCCTCTAAACTGCAACCAAGGTGACCTTCAACAAAGGCGCCTTAGGGAGCACTATATCAAATTTCCACTATGGTCAACTTAAATCATTATTTTATTGCAACAGTGAAGCCTAGGGTGAAGAACACTGAGTTTGCGGGTTTTTAAATATTATGTTCTGTTTTTTCTTTTTTTTGTATTGTTTACACCATCCTTCTTCTCTTGTCATGTCTTATTTTGAGACGTCATTTAGAATATATATGGGTAGCTGGAAAGGGTTAAAGACAATTACTGAACTCTCATTACCAGGAACCACTAATTTGTTTTTTTAGCTGAGTATATAAAATGACTTGTTTCAAAATGGTGGAATCAACTGTTGCATTTATCCTTGAAATGCCCAGGAATGTAGGATTTGAAAGGTGGGTTATGCGAACAAATTTGCATGCAACGTAACAATCTCATTTTGCTTTCATTTAGTGGGATTGTGATTTCATGTCATAAATGTGTTGAGCAACAAATTCAAGAAAGCTTGGAATCATTAGTTCTTTTTGGTTATTTGGAGCTGTAACTTTAAGTACTGGTAGGAAATGTATCTAGTGACAGTGGAGACATTAGTCTTGCAATTTAACCTGTGAGCCCAAAAATCTGCTCGGTAATTCATAATTGTGTTATTTCTTGCTGCAGATTAAACTGTTCGCAGATACGGAAAGTTTTCGAATAATGGGTAAGGCTAAATTTCTTATCCGTTAAGTGCACAAGATGCTCCCTTTATTTGAGAGCAGAAGTTTTTCTTGCTCTAGAAACTGCTAGTAGCTTATCTTATCGTATATATTGGTGTATTTTCCAGGTAAAGAACATGCCCTTGTCATATCTAATCACAAAAGTGACATTGATTGGCTGGTTGGATGGGTTTTGGCTCAGGTGCTTATTTGACGTGTTTTCGTTTGATGTATGTGCATGCGCTAGCTCATTCGTGCATATGCTCTTGTGCACTTGATTTTCTGTTTGTTTGGGTAGTGTGTTATATTGAAAAGAAAGAGTATGAGTACCATAGAGGCCCAAAATCCTTCCAATACAAGGAGAAGAAGTCAAAAAAAATAAAAGTAAAGCAATCATTGCAAGTGGGGACTGGTAGATTTAGGAGGCTCTATGTGTGGAGATTTGATGCAAATATTATGCTTAGAAGATGAAGCCAGAGGTTAGATTTCACTGACACCCTTAAAAAATTCCTCTGTTCCACTCTTGCCAAATATAATAGACCGTAGCTGCCCATGCAGAAGCATTTTAGTTACATTGATAGGTATAGAGGTGCACATTTGTATGAGCAATTTATGCATTTATCTTCATGTTAATCACACAGTTCAATTTTAGATTTGGTGTTATTGACATGTGTGCTTCAAATTTTCTCCGGGCTAACTATTGTCAGATTTAATTGTAACAGCGATTTGGTTGTCTTGGTAGCTCATTGGCTGTAATGAAGAAGTCATCTAAGTTCCTTCCGGTAAGAATTTTGACTACATATGGTTTCTAAGAGCTATTGAGGTGGAGCATTTCAAGTTTAAACAGTTCAATTCAGATTGTTTAGTTCTTAATGCAGTGGCCTTTTGTCTCTGCTAAGATTTGTATTGTTAATTGGTGGATTTGCTAACCCAATGGAATTTAAGGGCCTGGATTTAACATTCACCATCCCTAGCACTAGCAGTGACCATTGTCTAATGTAAGTGGGGGGCAACGGTAGAATTGCCTCAAACTCGATGATATAAAATTTTATCCAATGACAATAGTAACTAATTTGCTTAATTTCTACTAAGTTTTATCTTTGGGTAAGTTAAGCTTTCATTTGATAGCAAACCATTAGAGATGACTATCAGAGGCAAACAGATAAAAGTTCATAAAGAACAGAACCAAACTACACAGCTTAACAATTGAAAGAAACCTCACTAGGAACCTACAGATCTGCATTTAGGATCCTTGAGGATATTTCCAACCCATGCAAAGCGACCGGTCACTCTTAAGAGTTTTTTGTGTTGTTCCAGGAATCCCGGACCTAACTCTATCCCTTAGGTCCTTCTCAATACTATTGAACAAAGCTACCTGCTCTTTAGCTTTGTTGCTGACAAATTTTCCGTTTCAATCAAGCCATATATGATAGACCAGAATGGAGGCCCAGAAAATTTTATTTGAAGCATACTGAGTAGCCAAAGATGCTTCCCCAGGCTATAGCATAGGCCTTTTCCTTGTATTACATCTCTCCAGCATGTTTTCCCGAAGACACTTGGTATCTTAGTTGCACGAAGCGGGAGCAGGAGTGGGGGAGCGGGGAATATAGAAGCTCGCAAGGTTGGGAGCGTGAGAGGAACGTGTACTTATATTATGAAAATAATGTAGCATAGAGTATTCACTTCAAATAGTACAATAATTTAGGAAGTAAAAATATGGGCCAAGTCCTCCGTAAGTGTAAGAAATGGGCTAGTGGTACAATATATGATTTTCTTTTCAAGATATCACGACTTAGGCTAGATATATGAGTTCATCATATATAGATCCCTGTTTTTCTATACAAACATCATATAAAAGCTCCCATCTTCGTAAGGAGCGAGCTCCCATCTGACGGGAGCGGGCTTCCGTCAAGCTCCTTAGTTGGGAGCGCAAAAGCGGGCTCCCAAGGTGGGAGCGGCACGACTTTAGGAGCTCCCTGCAACTAAGCTTGGTATAAGCACTGCCAAAGAACAGCTATTGATGGGCTTTCCAGATTGCAGAACATAGGTCAATTCCACATTTCTTCCCCACTTCAGCAGCCTATCCTTAATAGCTAGCTTCTTCAAGCATCAAATCCACAAGACAACTGTGCAGTTAGGAACATTTTGTTTGCACTAAACAATAGGAGGCCATTGAACATTATTTCATGGAATCCTGATAGCCTTCCAAGCTGAATTCACAGAAAATTGGCCATTTGGAGTGGGGAAGCCAAACGACACTGTCACTGCACTTTGCATGAGGGACTACATTAGCAGGGATACTCCCAGCAATATGTATAATATCCATTTTCTCAGCCCTGGCCGTTTCCAGCTCCCATCTGATATATGGTGGAGACCTTTTGTAATGATCCGTGCAAACTGACGTGCTAACCCTTATCCTAACACGTGGCTCAAAAGGTTATCGTCGAGTTATACAGTAGCTGTTGGCGTTTCGTTATATATCAGTTCATTTCAATCTTACCCACCGATGTAGGACTAAATGGGGCCTCACAATCTCCCCATCTTATGATGCAACGTTCTCATTGCATTGGCCCTACAACCTTTCCCTGGTGGTCATGGTGTGACACTTAGCTGTGTACAACACATCATCGGGCTCATACTAGATTCTAGAGGGGGCTCCCACCATGTAGACTCAGATTGTGCTCTCGTACCAACTGCAATGACCCGCGCCAACTGACTTACTAACCCTTAGCCTAACACATGGCCTAAAAGGTTAACCTTGAGTTATATAGTAGTTGTTCGCGTTTCGTTATATATCAATTCATTTCAATCTTACCCACCGATGTGGGACTAAATGGGGCCTCGCACGTTTGCTAACAAAGCCCTTCCCTCTCTGCAGTCTTCTCTATCTCCAACACCTGACATAGAGAGAAAAAAATGCCAATTTTCAATCCATAGATAAGTATCCTCTCCTTTGGCAATAATATATTTGGTTAATGGTTTACCGAAAGCCTAAGCTTAATTACATTTCTAGCTGTCCAAGAGGAATCTTGAGGCTGGGCCATGAACCACAAATCCTTACATTCAATGACATACTTATTTTTCCACATCCAATGGACCCATCATGTGTCTGATTCCTACTATTATCTTCCTACTCTGCAATTTATTGTGTCTTTCTGCCTTTCCCTTATCATCTTCAGTTCCCTTGCTTTTGGAACTCCACATCATTCAAGGATTTATATTGTAAACTTGTAGGATAAACTTTTCCAAATATATACAGGTCATTGGCTGGTCGATGTGGTTTTCCGAGTATCTCTTTCTTGAAAGAAGTTGGGCTAAGGATGAAACCACATTAAAGGTATGGTTGTGTTCAATGAGTTTTGTAAAATGCATTTATGTGTGGGTGTGTTTTTAGGCTTTCTTTTAAGTTGACCTAATCCATCTTTTTGAATCCTGTTGACTGCATGTGCAGTCAGGTCTACAACGGCTAAGAGATTACCCTCAGCCATTTTGGTTGGCACTTTTTGTAGAAGGTACTCGCTTTACGCAGGCAAAGCTTTTAGCAGCTCAAGAGTATGCAGCTTCAACTGGGTTGCCTGTACCAAGGAATGTTTTGATACCTCGCACTAAGGTTAAGAGATGTTCTCTTCCTCTCCCTTCATTGTATTTACTTGCTTTCTGGCCAGTTTGTGTATGACTTTAGGCATTGAGTTGTTTGTCAGTATCTAAGTACCTGTTTTTCATGTGCGGAACTTGTGCATTCTGACTTTGTGCTACTCAATTTGGATGCATAAGCCTTCTCAAACAAGTTTTTTCTATGTTACAGTTGAATTTCCATTCCTTTTATTATCAAAGTAATTGGTTGGTCATTCTAGAATATCTTTTCCTGGAAGAACTTATGTGAACATCCAGTTTCTAGTTCAGTTAACTGTAGAGCTGCCTATTTTAAAACTTCCTCTTTGGCTCTTTGTATAATTGCACCTTGGGAAAACCCATTGACTCATTGTTTATGACAATAGAACAGGTAGGAATGCTATGCAAGCACTTATCAACTTAATCATTCTCTCTGAGAGCACATACCCATTTCCTTCGCCTACACACACCCTGTTGTCAAAATGTGTATTGTCCCTGTCCCATTTGCTACTGTTGCAGATTGAGTTCATTTCTTTGGCCTAATGCGACAAAGACAATAATTGCGCATTTGATTTCTTTGAATTGACATTTATCTTCAATGAAAATTACTTGATGAAAGTTCAAATGGAGACACGACTGAACATTGCGGGCAGCAGAATTAATGGGTATTTAGGAACACATTTTGGCTTTCTAAGACCATTTTAGTGAAAGGAAAGTACCTGAAATTTGTATATTCATGGCGTGTTTTGGTAGTTGGGATCGTTTGCTTGATATATGCCTTCTAGTTTTCTCTTAGGACTTTTACAAGGTAACTCAGCAAGTTTGTATGCTGTCAGGATCATAAGATGCTTTTTATTTGGGACAAGTAAAGGCTCTATCAAGAACTTAATCAAGAGAAAGTTCCGGCAGTAAAAAGGAGAACAAACCTGTGCTCTTGGCTTACATGCAACCTTATAGCCTACATATGCACCAAAATGCACCAGAACTTTCTAACTATAAATATGAAATTGCCGCACCATCAAGAGTCAATTTCTTTCTTCAATGGATCAAGGATATGTCCTAGTGTACTAAAAGCCAACTCAAAGCATAATAGAAACAGGCATGTCAATGCCATCACATATTGTATTTTTTTTGAGTTTTGATTCTGGAGATTATGAAAGGGTGGAGTACGGATTTGAGGTTTGAACTTTGAAGTTTTTGATCGCGAAGAGAGAGGGCTTCTAAAATGATTGACTGATATGGTTCTGTGGACTGTTGGTTAAGTGATGAGGGTGCAGTCTCATTCCCCAGTGAGATTAATACAGAACATTTATAGCAGAATTAATTTGGTTATATAGTGGTTTGGTCAGGTTGAACGATAAAACCTGTCCAAAACTGAGGAGATATGCAGATCCGCTGCCGTCCGAGTATATGGGTGAAATGCATGGGCTGTTTTTGGTTGTCAATTTTGGTTGGCCGGCCAGGTTTCGCCCACCATTAATGATGCATTTTGGAGATTTTGAGACGTCAAGTGGTCGTAGTGTATTCACAAATATAGTTATTATAAGCTTTTCTTGGGTCCTCTCTTCACTTGCCCCCCACATGCAAACCTGTTGTAGGATTTAAAAGTTTGCTTGTAGTAAGACGATACTGTATGCACGTATCTAATGTACTCTTCCATGGCTTTGTCCCAGCTTGAATTTTCTGTAGTTGACGATTTTGATTTTATGGTATTAAACTGCATATTTCCTTTTTTTTCTTTGGTGCAAGAATGAGATTTACTCTTTGTTTGGGTTTGGACTGAAGAATCTACTTTTATGTTGTCAGGGTTTTGTTTCAGCTGTCAGTAACATGCGCCCATTTGTTCCAGCCGTTTATGATTTTACAGTTGCTATTCCTAAAAGTTCACCTCCACCGACGATGCTTAGACTCTTCAGGGGGCAGCCTTCTGTGGTAAGCATTTGGAAGCTGGGTCTTGTAAAGTTGCAATAAGGAAAAAAAATTGAGTAAAATTTCACCAACACCCCCTGGGGTTTTCCTGAATGATGGATACTCCATTCACCTATGAGAAATAACTACAAACCCTATGTTTCAATGATCATTTCACCGACACATCAGCCAAAAGTGGTTTAGATTGACAAATTCACCCTTCTCGATAATGAAATAAATAATAAAAAGCACTCAATTCTGAGTTTTTTTACCGAATTACCCAAAAGTAATAAAGCTGTCCTTTCTGACCAAAGCGGTTCTTTGAACGACTGAATTATAAAGGACTATTGGTGAATTTTAGTCTTTTTGATCAAATAATGTGGAAAAAACGTCATTTGGATTCAAAATAAGTGGGAGTTGATAGTTTGCTATTATTATTATTTTTTGATCGGCAAGTTTTTTATTATTTTTATTATCAAAAAGGATGAATACTTGGATATAAGTTACTTTTGGCTCATTCCATCACGTGTTTCAATTAACAAGGGTCGATTTGGGGCATTGGTGAAACTCACCAAGAAACCACTGGGGTTTCGTTGTCTTATCTAATTCTTGAGGGAGTATCCATCATTAAGGAAAACCTTAGTGGGTGCCAGTGAATTTGCCCTTAAATTTTTGTACATGGTGATGGTAGCACTTGAGTATATCATTTGAACTTTACTTGCCTGTCCTACTTGTGGTTCCAGTGCTATTTGGCTCTTTCATGATGCATGGCAATACTTCAAATTTTATTCAGATCAATCAACTTTGTTTCTCTTTGAACTGATACTCCATCGTGATAACCTGGAAAGTTAGGAGGGAATCGCATCAAATTAGTCAAAGAATATTGCCCCCCGGCATTAATATTACCCCGGGCTTTATATGGGGAGGGGGATGGCTGGGGGGCTGACCGACAAAGAAGAGCTAGAATGTTAACTCAAGTTCCACATTGGTCTATATGTAGATCACCATGTTACCGAATTTTGTCTTTCATTTGAAAATTTAGCTTCTTGCCAAAATTAGTTTAGCGATCCGAAAGTGATTGTGAGATTTTGTTATTTTTTGAATTTATAAGCTAAAATGTAGAGATGCAGGAGTTTTGCACTTTTGTCAAGGGCAAAATGTTACGCTCTTTTGATAGGAAAAAAAATGTTCTTACATAATTAATTGTGAAAATTGAGGGTCAATTTTTTAATGAATGTTTACCGTTTGAACAATGTGATATATAAGAAAATGTGGGGTTCTACTTCCCATCCCATTGCACATAATGCAACGGTCCATCTTCTTGGTAGAGAAATTGTTAATTAAATGCTCTTGGAGCACTACCATGTGGTGCTCTAGGCCCTTCCCCGCCACATAACAGTATGGGCCGTGGAGTGGTGGTGCTCAAGAAGCACTGAATGATCCCTCCTGGGAAGGTGAACTTGATGATGGGAAAGACATGTTTAGAAAGAAAGAACCCTATGTAGCCATATATCTTGAATGTTCTGATAACTTTATGGCTCTGTTTGTTTTTTGGTAAAATGTTTTACCTATTTTTCGGTGTATGGTTGTGTAAAAAATGAAGAAAACATTTTACATGTAAAACATTTTCGATTAATTGAATGAAAATGACTTACCGTTAGATCTTCCGTAAGTTATTTTCCGAAATGAACCCACTGCCTTCTACTATGAGAACCATTGGTAGTCCTGACCCACGTTCAACTCCAATTTTCTCAGATTTCTCCACCATTTAAGCCCCCTCTCTATCTCTCTACACTATTTTGTCGATTTTTGAAAATATTTTTTAAGTGCCAACCAAACACCGGAAAATAAAAGTTTGAAGTTTATTTTCTGAAAAAACATTTTACATCAAAACAAATGGAGCCTATGTTTGAGGCTTCATGTAAATATGAAGGTGGCATGTTTATATCCATAATCCATTGTTAACAATTCCATTTGTTGCAGGTCCATGTGCACGTCAAGAGGCATTTGATGAAGGAATTGCCTGAATCAGATGATGATGTTGCAAAGTGGTGCAGAGATATTTTTGTAGCCAAGGTGCACCCATGTTTCTTAAAATTATTTATGTGGATGTTTATGATTCAACTTGTGTAGCGACCCCTTGACTTTTCTTGGGTATATATGTGTATTGTTGTTGAAAAACTCTCTTAAACCAGAAGCTAATATGAAAACATGGACACAAGACATGCCTATACTGCTATACATATTTACGTGTGTGATGGTTGCAAAGCTATGAGCACACAAGCACACGTATACATGTTCACGTGTTTCTAATTACGTAGATTTAGCCAGATTCATTGTAGTTATGATGAACTATCCGGTTGCTAACTTTCGCTGTTTGGATTTTTCTAACCAGGATAATTTATTGGATAAACATAATGCTGAGGACACTTTTGGTGACCAAGAACAGGATGCTAGTCGGCGTATGAAGTCTATTGTGGTAAGATAACCATCCTGTTGAATGAGCCAAACCTGAAAACCAACACTCAGTTTTCATTGTGCAAGGCTGGCACACAGATCCGATTTGCATGTGTTTGTATTATGTGTATACATACACACAGTATATGTAGCAGCAAACCACAAGCGCACACATTTGTAGGAAGCAGAGACGGATTTGGGCTCACACCAGATTTACAAACAATACAATTACCAAAATACCCTTGGTCCGTACTTATTGTATACATGTATGTATGTGTACACACATAATGTACGCACACACATGTATAAATATACAGATGCAACATATATATTTTTATAACATGTTTTTTTGTTAATAAACAGGTGGTTATCGCTTGGGTGGGTCTGCTAGTTTTTGGGGCCTTGAAATTCTTGCAGTGGACTTCACTCCTATCCTCATGGAAGGGTATTGCATTTTCCGCAGTTGTGTTGGCCATTGTTACAGTTCTTATGCAGGTCTTGATCCAATTCTCTCAGTCAGAGCGCTCAACCCCCGCCAAGGTGGTCCCTGCAAAGCCTAAGAACCAAGGAGAGCCTTCAGGAACGCCACAAGTTAAACCACAGTAGATTAATCTTTGTTTTTTTTCCCCATATTAGTCTTGTATTTGTGAAAAAAAATTGGTGAAGTCACCAAGTGGTGTATTTTTCCAGTGGTTTTTTTCTATTTTTTGTACCATCACAAAGATTGCATATGTATCAATTCATTGATTGCTGTTCAACCAGCCTAAATTGCTGTTGTGTACTAATCTCTTTACCCGTTATTCCTAGCAATGCTATGTTTGGATCTTGAGTTTGAAACGATTTTTTTTTCCTTTTATTGAGAAAGCGCAAGAATTTCATTCACGATGAAGATAAACAGTTTACTGGGATGCAAAATAAACTTTAAAAAGAAAACAAGCCAATAGATGTATATACATAAAATAACACCAAATTATTGCATGATTCAACTGAGGTTTTTCTTGGTTTCAGTATCATTCAAGCGTCAAAGTTTGATGATATATCTACCTAAAACTCAAGAGGTCAAAGGGAAATTTTATTTCTTTTATTTATAACCAGGCGTCTAGGTTAGCTCCGCGCACGTTGAGTAATCCTGTGAGATCAATTCCACCCGCCAACTTGCATGAGTTCCATTAAAAGTCAGAGCGAAGCCTTTTTTGGCCCAAATGAGTTAATAGCACTGAAGAGGTTTTGAGCCTGAAATTTTAAGAGGGAGCAAATTTTTATGTCTCAAACTTTGACCACCAGACAATCACCTCCCCTAGGAGATGGGAAGTTCTCTTTTTCTTGTCCATATCATTTTCCTATGACGTTTTATTTGAACAGTTAACTTTTCATTAAATAAGTCGAGTTGGTCCGAGTTCCAACCCGTCACCATTAATTAGCTAAAAATTGGGATAAATAAGGTAAATTCATATGGACAGTTAGGTAATGGGGCTTTATTTGAACATGAAAGGTCATATCCGGTCCAAAAGAATTCTCGTAGCGAAACTGAGAAATATTACAGGATTTATTTATTTTTATTGAACTTCAATAGATAAATAAAAAATTTAGCATTAATTTAAAACAGAACTTTTGTTAATCACACAGTGGTAAGTTTGAACATGAAAAGTACAAGTCTTAAAAATAGTTGACCAAAAATAATTTGAGCTAAAGGAGAAGTAAAATTCACTTTGATACGAGCTTTGACCAAAGGCTTTGAGAGGAATTGGAGATTTTTCACTCGAATTTGAATTCGAGTCAAGAATTTGCATATCTGTATTAACTAGATTGAAATATATTTATTAACTTTACTGGCAATATTTACTTTCGATTTATTTCTTAGACACATGCAGCCTCCCGTCCCATGCGTATTGGGTAATTACATGTGGTAAGCTTTGGGAGCAACCTCAAGCACAAGTGTGGAAATAAAAAACCTTCACCATTAATGTACAGTTTTGAGATTCGAATATTACTACTGTATGCCTCAATTCGTGGCCAACTGTGATTGTCAAAAGTTTTGGCTACTTATGAAATTTCAGGATTAGTCATTTAGAGGACGATAATGTAATTTAGTTAAAGTGACGGTGGCAATGATAATTTGCAAGCCGATCAAAAGAAAAAAAATTCATTTACTAAAAATCCCACGAACGAAGAAGCCCTAAAACGGCTAAAACCCTTGCCGAATAGGCGATTACACAAAACCCTTGCAAAACCTCTCTCTCTCTCTCTCTCTCTCTCTCTCTCACATAGACACTCACATACATATATACATATACACACAAATACATATTATCTTTGGATTTCGCTGTAGTAACTTGGGTGTCGAACATGGCTCATGCAACTGAGGTACTTTCTTCCCTCTCTTTGTTTCGTGTTAGTATTACTTGAATATTACCTGCTCGTTTGATTCTTTTTGTGTGTGTGTGCGTGTGTATACATACAGACCTCATTAACTTCAAATTCTTGGATGCTACTGTGCTTATTTTGTATATATTTGTGTAGAGTTACTCTATGCGTCCTAAAAAAAGATTTTCCAGTTTTTTACGCCCCCAAAAAAGATTGTCCAGTCAGCAAAACGAGAAATTAGAAGAATGTATTCTCGTCGATGAAAATTCAAACTTTTTCCGAAAATTAAAGAAGTCTGCGGTAACTAGTAACTTATGCATTTTTTTTAAAGTTCTCATTTGCGTACTGGACAATAGTTTTGGGTCGAAAAGTAGTATCTCTGTTTTTCTTGTTCATCCCCCTATTGCGAAAGTTTATTAATTTCCCACGTGTCCAGTCTAATGTTGATCATATTACTACAAGAAAAATTGATTAAATCATACTTTTTTTCTGATTTATAAATTTTTTTTTTTTTTTTTTAATCTGGGCAATTGGTCCAATGGTTGTGCGACTATGAGGTTATTCTGGTTCGAGCTGATGAAGTGAGACACCTTGTAGTAATTTAAGTCGCTAACACCTTTGGCTTAAAAAAAAAGAAAAGAATTGAGCTTCTTTGGCGGTTCTTTAATTTTAGAGCAAATCTTTATACGTGGCTTAACTTTTTCAGTATTTAGTGCTATGCTCACTCTCTATTTAATTGCAGGGTGTGTCAGAGAGTGTGGAGGCGGTTAGGTTCAGTTTCCTTACGGACGAGGAGGTGAGGAAGCACAGTGTTGTGAAGATTACAAACCCCATTTTCCTTGACCGCGTGGAGAGGCCTGTCCCAGGAGGTCTGTATGATCCAGCAATGGGGCCAATAAATGACCAATCACCGTAAGTCTGAACATATGATGTACCCATCCATATCTTCGCGTCATTTGAACTTCAGGACCTTTGAAAAGCATGCTGCTGCAAGAGAATCTTACCGTATTGCAATTGAACTTGACGATACTATGAGGGAGTAACACTATTTTGGTTGGCTTGGTCAAGCATGGCTTGTTGGTGAATAGAGTACATGGACTCTTCGAATTAGATCGAATACTGGGGTAGGACACTTGATACTTGGATAGGATGGGGAATATGTGTCTGGTAATGTGTAGAGTCTTTTCAACTTGTAGGACTAT
Source organism: Rhododendron mucronatum var. ripense (assembly GCA_019656295.1). Lineage (NCBI taxonomy): Eukaryota > Viridiplantae > Streptophyta > Magnoliopsida > Ericales > Ericaceae > Rhododendron > Rhododendron mucronatum. The sequence goes on from BPLT01000109.1 coordinate 1,125,507, forward strand.
TAATAGCATGCTGCTGCATGAGCGTCAAACCCTATGTTTTCTAGTGACTGTACTGGTTCTGAATATCTGTTCTTTCATTTCTATTTTTTAGATGCCTTATCTTTGGTGGCATTACTGCGATACTGTTTTGCCCTTTATTAGTGGAAGATTGGGTACAAATTGCTTCTGGTTTGTTGGAAATAATTTGATGATCTTGTCACGTGATTGATTTGTATTCTCTGAATGTGCAGCTGTAAATCATGTGGACAACGTGCATTTAATTGCCCAGGTCATTGTGGTCATATTGACCTTATCCTACCAGTCTACAATCCGTTGCTATTCCTCATGCTCCATAATCTTCTACAAAGTACTTGTTTCTATTGCTTACATTTTAGGGCAAGCAGAAGTCAGGTAGTTTAACCTTGTTTGGTTTTTGTCATGTTGCTAAGCCTTAAGTCATAGGATTTTTAACTGCCCTTGGTTAGTTAGTACTTAGTGGTTATCATTTTGTTCAGTTTAATGACCCTTTCTATTTATGCTTGGGTTGAATATTTTGTTCCCGATCAAGGTTGGAAAATGTGCTTCACAATTGGAACTAATTGCAAAGGGTGACATTGTTGGAGCCAAAAAGTTGGATTCAGTCTCACCAAGTGAATCAATTGATCCAGAGGATAGTGATGGGAGCCATGTATCTTGTACTACTGTTCATTCTGGCGCAGAGACTGACAACTCTGAGGATTGGAATCAAGGCTGGACCTCTCTCCAGTTTACTGAAGCAATGTTAGTATTGAATAAACTTCTAAAGCTAAAAACAAAAGAGTGCAAGAACTGCAAGGCCAAAAATCCTAAGATCACTAAACCTACTTTTGGCTGGTTTCATATGGTAATCTTTGACACCCGTTATTCGTAGCTTGGCCATTGAATTATTTTTTTTACCAGCTATTCTTGTGCTGGAATGCTGTTGTTCCTATATTTCTTAGGAATGCTTCATGCTTATTGATAGTAATTTGTTTCTTTTGGTTTCATCCGTTGCAATATTGGGATCAAGTAATTTTTTTGGTCATGCTTATCGACACAAAATAAGTTCTTATACTACAGTTTATATGCTTTTGACTAAGAATGGCTGGAACAAATAGTAAACTGGTGACCTAGCTTTTGAGAGAGTTGTAATTAAATGTAGATAAACTAGGTCATGTAAGTTGTTTGACAAATGATAAGTATAAATTGTATAATAGCTTTCCATGGCCCAATTTCTCTTGTTTCTTTTTGATATCGGGTTTCTTTGCATGCATGACTTGAAACGTACTTGTCACAATTAAGGAACTTCCTTGTGTATGTTGTATAGAAAACAAGGCATGCTTTTGATGGACAAAAAAATGTGATGATCAACAGATTCTCAATAATCATCATTCTTGATATCTGGTATTGTCTCTGTTATTATGGCCTCAAGGGTGATCATGTATTAGTGGCTTATAAACATAGAGGTAAACGGATTATACGGAGGATGTGTTCTCCAAGTGTTATGTGGTCATAAAATCCTTTCTTAACTAAAGATTTTCTGTAGCTCACATATTCAAGTTGTCTAACTTGCATGGGTACAGTGTCAAGTGGTACGGAATAACGTGGTAAACCTGACTTATGGCAATAACATTGGAAGTTACTTGATATATACTGAAGTTGCACTGAAAAAAAGGATGGCTAGAAGACATTATCTGGAATGATAAGCAAGATATGATTTCCTTGAACTAAACAACTCATATCGCTAACTAAAGAAACATGCCCTCGCAAGGGATAATTGTATTGAGAGTAATGGTTTCCGATTGTAGACAAATAAGCACGAAACTTAAGTTTTCCGAAATATATATTCAAAATTAGTCTTTCGGTTAAGGTCCAACATATGGAAGAAAGTGCTTGATTTCCATGACTCTACCACCAAGTCAATTCTTCACTACTCTCCAGCTCACTTTGCATCAACCGAGGACCAAGGTTGACAATCACCTTTGGTCTCACTAAATTCATGCCTTGCAATGTGTCCTTCGTTAGGGATAGTATGTCAACAGTACAAGATGCTGCGTATGAGATTGTAAATTTTAGGATGAGAGCTTGCACTTTGTAGATATGGCACTTGGCAAAGATCATGCCTCTCACAGTGCCTTCAACTAGTAAGACCACCACCGAGAATGCTTTTTGTATTTATACTTATTTTCTGCTGTTAACTTGCTATGTTTTCTTCTAAATGGCGCATTCATGCTTGTTCACACTTGCTTTCCTTACCCAAAACATTCACAGGATCACATGTACTTCTGTAATAGTTTCTTTTTTCTATTTTAAATGCACCCCATTAGATGGCTTTATCTGATGAGAACGAGAGAGCAAACATCATTGGGGGTCACAAGTTTGGTGGCACACTCAGTGGTGTAACTGAGGAGATTCCTTCCTCTGAGGTTGTAAATTCTGATGATGCTGGAAGTGATTCATTTATGGACATCACTAATGTAGCCGAAGGTTCTATGCAAGAAAAGCCTGGAAGAAGTAAACGGGAGCGCGTGCCTCGTGCACTTATTAAACAGAAGAATTCAATTTCGGGGCCTCTCTTACCATCTGAGGTATGCATTTTATGAACATTAAGGCTCTTGTTTCAATGTAAAATATTAAATGCAAAACACATCTTCATAAATAGTATGTGTAAGATAATTCCCACATTTTTATTTGGTGGGCTGCAAACCTAAAAATATTCTTTTTACCATGAGATATGCTTTGTAGTTGAAGACGTGCTGACATTGCCTAGCGATGGGAACCAAGGAGCCTTGGTTTTGGAGTTAGTAATAGTCCTCCATTCTTTTCTCTTTCGAGATAGAAATATTTACACATACTTAAGTTAGGCGTATATGGTTACATATATTTGTATTTATATGTTTTTTTTTTTTGGCAAAGTAGGTATAAGAATTGGTGGGAGGAGGAACTAAATTGGGGAATATAAATCGAACCTGGCTTGCTGTATACAAACACAATACATAGATACACGTAGAGAGAGAGAGAGAGAGGGAGGGAGGGAGGGGGGAGGGGGTGATCAGTGGTGGGAGGAAGAGAGAGAAGAAATGATCTTAAGTATTCGCTGAAATATGTTTTGCAGGAAAAATGTTTTACAGAGGGTTGTGTGGATGGAGGGGGATTGGGAGGGTGATGGGGAGGGTGTTTGTTGGGGGAGGATGATCAGTGATGCGTGGGCGGACTTTTGCTTGGAGCGTTGGTGCTTGCTTGGCTCTCATTTTTCCCGAACAAGGGGTCAAACCTTGGGCGACTTTGGAAGAAGCCTTTCTGCCTTCCCTCTCGATTTGATAGTCGGGGTGGATCTCTTCAGATTGGTGATTTCTTTCTAGTTGACTGATTGGGTGGCCATCAATATCTGCTTGCTCCTTTATTTCGTGAGCAAGGGTTCAAATCTTGGAGACTTCGGATATAGCATGTCTCAGCCTTCTCCTGTTCATTATAGGCTTCTAGTGTGATTTGATTTTGGTCATTCGGGACATGGTGTTATTTCATATTTTAGGGGGAGGGGGGTGCTCTTTTTTCCGAGCCTTTATTTGGCATGCTCTTGACAGGCCAACAGAATGCCCCCTTTTGTACTCCCATTTGTTTTGGAGGTGAGGTATTGGCCGTTACTAGCTCAGTTTTAGTAGAGAAACCTGTACACCGTTCTCTTAGGTGTTCTGCTATGTGGTTAGCTTTATAGTTTGTTTTTGTATCTCCCTGAGGCGTGCCTCTTTTATTTATGTATGCTACTCTTTTATCTATATAAATTGTTTACTTATCAAAAAAATTGGGGAAATGGGAATACTTTTTACATAACAGCAGAGGCTAACTTAGTGTTAATGGCAGTATGGGAAGTGGGCTAATTGATTTATACTGTTGTACTGCATGTGATTGGATTGAGAAATATCTTTTCTTTATTATTCCCAGGTTAGAGACATTGTAAAGAGGCTTTGGGAGAATGAGGCACACCTCTGCTCTTTTATCTGTGATATTGAGCATCAGCGATTCAGTACATTTGGAAGCAGATCTGGTTACACTATGTTCTTCATAGAGGCCCTTCTTGTTCCCCCAACCAAGTTCCGCCCTGCAACCAAGGGTGGTGATAATGTAAGTGCTTTGTTTATGAGTGGTCATCATGCTACTTTAGAGACTGGACAGTCTCCTTTTTATCCTGTACTTCAACTCATGGCCTTATGGAAAGTTTATCCCTTAAATGAAGTCGTTAAACTTTGTGCTCTCTAATGTTGGCAGTGGCTACACTATTATTGTTTTATTTATTCATGTGATGAAGCTTTTGTTGTTTTGTTATGAAAGAACTTACAGTTAGGTCATGACAAAATTTTCTTATAAACTTTAGATCTTTTCTTTTGTGGAATGATCTCTAATCTGGATAAAGAAAGAGATCAACAAATTTTGTACCATTCAATGTTGTGGGAAGTTGCAATATTGGAGTTTATAGAGCTATACTATCTCACCTTTTTTAGTACAAGAAGATGAGAAGCTTTCTTTTTCTCGTTTGAATTCCTTTTCTCCTGTTGTTAGTGGGAAAATTAATAGAAACCATGCTCTTCAATGTAAGAAAATTAACAAACTTCGTGTTGCGAATTGAAGTGAGAAAACCTTCTGGGCTAATGATCCAGGTAAATATAAAAGATGTGAAAAAAGGCCCTCTTATGTCACCTACTTTCCTATACGTTATACACAGCCGTTACGGCTCTCTGTAGTCTCGCTAAAGTTAACTTGATTTGTTTCTAACTTGCATCTTTAAAGTGCGCTTATCCAAAAAATAAAACTATTGCCACTATCAAACTATACGTGCATTAAAATTCTTATGTACACTACGTGCTCTTGTTATGTGTTGATGGGTGAATAGACGACTTATTTATGTACATACGCACACTGAAACAGAGACAACAGTAGAGATGGGTTTGTAATTGCATAGCTATAAAGTTACTGTTTCATATATTCAATGTGCATTTGTACAATTGAAAGACAGAAATGATGGTTTGTGAGTCTATGACTAAATAAAGGTGGTGGTGGCAGCCATTTCAATGGTGTTGAAAGCATACATTAGGAATGCAAACAGACATGTCCTACATAGATAGAGGTGCATTGCTGATAAGAAAAAGATGGACAGAGATGTGTTATCATGGATTGGGATCCAACAGTTTTATGTATATAGGTGACTGGGTCAATAACTAATAAATACATAGATGTGTGACTGAGAGAAAAAAGATGAGTCTGTCTCAATGTGGTGGTGAAAGCAATCATAGGAAGTTGTGATGAATGTCACACATGTATTACAGACTTTACAGTATTAGTATGTATGGGTGGTGTTGGTAAGTGCCGAGCGATGGGAAAGATTTAAGATTTGGGGTAGGATAATGAAGTGGAATCCCTTCCCTTCTGTTTCCATCCAGAAATCCCTCAATGATTTCCCAATGTAACTTACCCTAAGTAATCCTAAATTGTTTGACATAATTATTGTTTAGTCATAAGGTTTGACAGACCATTATGTTCCATGTACAGAAACCACTAGTTCTTTCTCATCCTAAATCATGGGGTGTTGGTGTTGTCAAATTAAACACGCTCTCTCTACTTCTTTCTCATCTCTCTCTCTCTCTGTCTCTCTCTCTCTAGAGACTCTCTTGTTCTAGCAATTTATGAATGCATGAATACACATAATACAGACTATCTGAAGTTTCCAATAGAAAGCAGGTTCTTTGGTGGAAATTTGACATCGTCTGCTTCTAGCCCTTTGTAAGGACGTACTGGTACTTCTGCAAGAAAACGTCCATGTTAACTTCTTGTCAAAGCGGTTACTTCATTCTTTGCTGTTCAACTTATCTCTTCTTGTACTTCTTCTTCTTCTTATCTTTTTTTTTTTTTTTTTTTTCCCGTTTTGGACCAAATTTATTTTCCTCTTCATTTGTGCGCGTTGGATGGGGCAGTAATTTATCCCATTCTTTTTCAGTTTAGCGGGGTGTAATGTGTTCATGGTTCGCTTAAGCAAATAGTGCCGGTAACAGATCCCACTTTTGTGTTTCTTCAGATCATGGAGCATCCCCAAACTGTTCTACTAGGCAAAGTTCTGGAGGCCAACATTGCTTTGGGAAATTCTCATGTTAACAATCTTGAACGCTCAAAGATTGTCAACCGATGGATGGATCTTCAACAGTCTGTGAATGTATTATTTGATAGCAAGACTGCCACGGGTGAGTTTGATTTGTGTAGTTTTGCCCCTGAGATTCTCTAAGTTCATGGACTTAGTTCCTGCTTTGTATAAAGCTTTTGAAGGACCATCTTCAAAAGTCATCAAGTTAACTTTTGTTTACAGTAGTTGGTCCATTAGATTTTGTGCTTTTGTTACCCTCAACTTCTGTAGGTTTCAAGGAGAACTTATATCACACTAGTCGTCGTCAAAGCATTCAACTCCAAACCAATTGGCAAGGAGTGGAGAGGTCGCCCACGCTCATATACTAGTTTTAGAGGAGATAATTAACCAATGTGGGACAAACTCCAACGCTCCCCCACACGTGCAACCCCCGGCTCGCACGTGGAGAGGTAAACCAACAATCCGTAACACTTGGATCACGATTCACAACAAACAACGGTGCAATTATGACACAAACAAGGGTGAACAAATTCTCCGAAAGCCTAGCTCTGGCTCTGATACCATGTTAAGGCATCCAACTCCAAACCAATTGGCAAGGAGTGGAGAGGCCGCCCAGGCTCATATACTAGTTTTGGAGGAGATAATTAACCGATGTGGGGCAAACTCCTACAGTCGTCACTAGAATACAACATCTACGAATACCCCATCTTCCAAAAAAAAGAGTCCAGAAGCTGTAACCCAAAATCTAGCTCATCTCCCAATTTATTTCAGAAAAGCCCGTTTGGGTACATTATACTCCTAGGAACGAAAAATATATTCTTCTCACAGAGGAATCTGTATTCCACTATGTTATCATGTTTCTTCTGGATGAAAGGAACTAAGAGTGTCAGGAATTTGTTATTGTGCAACCATTTACGTCATGTTTGGCTACTTCTGGGCCCCATGGTGAGTAATATCTGCAACCATAGCTCTAAGAGTTCTACTAAGGCCATAAACAACCCTGGTCTGATATGCTGTTATTGCCCTGATGGATTGCGGGATGCCTTCTGCCATCTAACATGAACTTCTGGTTGCTTCTACTGCATTTAGCGGGCATTAAACAACTCATTCAACGTTTTGTTTAGCTAACTGAAGTAATACATGTCGCTTTCTATGTACTTTATTGCAGGTCAAGCTAAAAGAGAGTTTGCTTCTGGAATATGTCAATTGCTGGAGAAAAAGGAGGGAATCTTCCGCCAGAAAATGATGGGGAAGAGGGTCAATTTTGCCTGCCGATCGGTTATATCTCCAGATCCTTATTTGGCAGTTAACGAAATTGGAATTCCTCCATATTTTGCTTTAAGATTGACCTATCCGGAGGTAAGGGTGGATAACTTATGATTTATATTCACAAAGTTCTGTATACATGCCTGCCCAAATGGTATTTCCTTTCATGGCCGGGCCTTGTCTCTGGTTGAAGTGGAAAAATCACGGGCATAGTGTTATATAACGAAAAAAACAATGAAATGTGGTACTACTGAATATGATACCTTTATTTATACTCATGAAGACATGTGTTTGAGGCCATTGATCAGTTTTTGGACTTGTAAGGTATCCACTTGAGGGAATTGGTCCCTCGATTGTACATGTAAGAGTAACATAGGTAAGAAGTAAGAACTGCTACTAAGTTGTTTTCCTTTTGCTCAACCTCAAACCAATCTTCAATACTGACCTGCTGCTAAGTTGTTTTTTATGCTTCTTTTTTTAATAATCTCTGAAGTGTTTCAAAGTCCATGCATGTAGCATGGCCTTTTTCATTTTATCGTTTCAACTTAGTAGAAACATTTATATCTGGCTATACGAGACATTTATATCTGTACCAATATATGCTTAGGAATATCATAAAAATAAGTGTCCTGATGAATGAGTGGACTTTATTTCTAGATACCAAAGTAAGGCAGGCCTTGACGGTGTGTTTTACTGCCTTTTTGTTCTTCCATTGTGGATTTCACGATTCATTTTTGTTTATTTGCATTTCCTTGTAGAGATTGACTCCCTGGAATGCTGGCAATTTGAGAGATGCAATTATTAATGGCTCTGAAATACATCCTGGGGCTACACATTATGTTGATAAACTGTCAACTGTCAAACTACCTTCAAGCAAGAAAACACGTATCTCAATTTCAAGAAAATTACCTTCTTCCAGAGGGGTGGTTACACAGTATGGGAAGAGTTGTGACTATGAATTTGAAGGGAAAACTGTATATCGGCATTTGCGGGATGGCGATGTTGTGCTGGTCAATCGGCAGGTACTTCATGATTTTTGTTATGAAAAGGATAAGAAAATGCCATTCATGCTTTACTTCGAGAATTTTGTTATGAAAAGGACAAGAATGTCTTGATGCTTTACCTGGATCACATGATAGAGAATGCATAGGTTCATCATCATACCTTTATAGTACCATCTGACAATTGAAGGCAATATGCTTCTGTTCTTTCCTCGCCCTAATCAAACAGAGAGTCTCTGCTGCTTTTATTTGTTCTCTAAGACTAAGCGTATGCAGGTATATCCTAGAGAATGATGCTTGAGTTGAATCATTGCCTCGGTTGGGAGATGTTATTCTTATTTTCTCTTCATATGTTTTTATCTGTGATTTGCTCAGCTTCATGTGATTTGATATACTACTATTTTTTCTTCTTTCTTGTATCTCTATTTTTGTTTGTTTGTTTGTGTGTGTGTGTGTCAGGGGTGGGTGGGATGAAGATCAGTAGTCAATGTTTGTCAGGGCTCTGTTTTACTTATTGACTACTTACCAAGTGTTATTATGAAAATGTTCAGCTGCTTCCTTTTGCTATTTCTTTTTTACTAATGGCAAGTGTGGGTATATAGTGTGATGTGTCTTTTTTGCAAGGTGTGTTCTTAATTTTCTATTTTCTATTGCAGCCAACTCTTCACAAGCCAAGTATCATGGCACATGTAGTTCGTGTATTGAAAGGGGAGAAAACTCTTCGGATGCATTACGCTAATTGCAAGTTAGTTCAGTGTCCTCCTTTAGCAGTTTTATAACCAATAAATGCTTCAACTATCTATGCTCACAATTATTGTGTTTTCCTGGCTCTTCTTGTAGTTCCTATAATGCTGATTTTGATGGTGATGAAATTAATGTTCATCTACCTCAAGACGAAATTTCCCGTGCTGAAGGTTATAATATTGTCAATGCTAATCATCAATATATTGTCCCAACAAGGGGTGATACTGTCAGAGGCTTGATTCAGGTAACAGTATTTCAGTTAGTTCTTAATTCGTTTACCTGTAAATTCAATTCTTTACTATTTTTTCGCCATTCTGATTTGCCAAGGGCCATATGAGCCCTTTAAATTTTCTGAATTCATTTCCTTCTTACAACGGCATCCAATTTGTAATCTCTGGTTTGTAAACTATTTTTTAATGTTTTCAGGATCACATTGTAGGTGCTGTGCTTCTCACAATGAAAGATACATTTCTTACGCAAGTCCAGTTTAATCAGCTCCTCTATGGTTCTGGTTTGTTTGGTGCTGCATGCGGTTCATCTTCTGCCAAACCAAGTCGAAAAATTTCTACTATATATTCTGAAGATCTAATGCTGCCAGTTTTGCCTGCTGTATGGAAACCAAAGCCCCTTTGGACTGGGAAACAGGTAATCATTTGCAGAAAGCTTACTCTGTTTTGTATTACACCCGCCACAATGTTGGATCAGGCTGAAGCAAAAACATTTTATTTTCCTTAGCCCAGGACTAGATGTAATCTTGAGTTTCCCTGACTTCCAAACGCTATACTTGTCTTCTATAAGTTTTGCAAAATTTTAAGCTACAGGATTAGGTTGTCTTCTTAATTTTCAGCCATTGTATCTTCGGTTATTACTTATTGCTTCTTCAGCTTTCGTTTGTCTGATTTGCTAAACGAGTACAGCCTTAATTTGTTGTTGGATGGACGTATGGTTTGATACTCTGATGTCTTTTTTTCCTGTCTTTTCTAGGTCATTACAGCACTGCTTAATAATTTGACGAGAGATTACACACCATTTACTGTTGAAAAAGATGGGAAGATCCCATCATCCTATTTTGGCAGCCGGGCTGGTCAAAGCCAACCTAGCAAAGACGGCGAAAATGAAGACAGTGGGGAACATAGGTTGTTAATTCGAAAGAACGAGCTTGTGCATGGTGTGATCGACAAAGCTCAGTTTGGCAAGTATGGTTTGGTTCATACTGTGCAGGAGCTTTATGGCTCAAATACTGCAGGCATTTTGCTTTCTGCTCTAAGTCGCTTATTTACAGTGTTTTTGCAGGTAAACATGTTTTCTTTTATCCAGATCTTTGTAGTCTATTTCTTGGCTTATTTGTCTAGTCATGTTTTTGTACTAAATTGTTTGACATATATTTTGCAGATTAACGGGTTCACCTGTGGGGTGGATGACCTTCTGATATTACCAAGAAATGATGAGCAAAGGAAGAAGGAACTTGAGGGTGAAGATATTGGTGAAAAAGTTCACTGTGATTTCTTCAATTTCAAGCCCGGTACCATAGGTATGCTTTTGTGATGTAGTTCATGATCTGTTGTTTTCCTTTCCATCACTTGGTGAAAAAGTACTTAAGATATTCAAATGATGAGTGGTAGGTAAGTAAATTTTATTTTGTGTTCATGCTGATTGGTGAATTACAATTCTTTTGATGGAATTTAAAGTAATAACCATTTATGACTGAGTACTGTTATTGCTGTCTGTTGTTGTCTTGTTGACTAAAGTACTTCAACAAATTCAGAAGCGTCCATGTTACATAGCTCTGGGAAGCGTTCTTAATGCTTTTTTTCCCATACAAACTAACTTTAGACTAGAGGTGCATTCAGAACCTGAATGCTTACTCCTTTAGTCCTCTGTGCATAACTGTTTCTGAACAATTAAGGTTAAGCTTCCTATGCTTCAATTGATGGTGGGTTTGGGTTTAGGTTAGAAAAGGATTATTATATTGTGGATTAATTATGAGGAAGGAAGAATTTATTCTATTTTTGGAGGGGAGAAAAAGGAAAAGGGATTTTATTTGAAACTTTCCATTCACTTATCTGGGACTGTTGTAATTTGGAAATTTCCACTCTCTTATCTGGCTTGTAAGGAGAGAAAAGAAAGGACGGGAGTTTGTTTAAGCATTTGCTGAAGGCTCTCTTCCACATTTTGGAGGCAACGTTTTGGAGTGAAGAATAAAAGAGTATGAATGAGAAGAGAGAAACAGTTATGTGGTATAACTGCTCTTCTCATTCATTTGTGTCCTAAGCATTTGCTGAAAGTCTTTGTTTCTTTTTCGAAGATTAATGAAATTTTTCTTTGCCGTTAAAAAAAAGAAAAATGAACGAGAAGAGAGAAGAAGAGAAGTTATCCCTCGAAAGTGAGTTATTCACACGATGCATTCAATAACAACTACAATATCCTACGTACCCCCTTTTACCTTTGGCTGGTACGTGGTATACTTAGCAAAAAGAAAACAAGTTATGTGGTATATGCACAAGAACATTAGAACTTGGACACTCAACCCATCAAAATTGATTGCAAGATGATCCAGACCTACCCATGGATGTAAGTTGAAACCCTGCCGGCATGAAACCATTGGCTCCTAAAAGAAGTTAAAAAGATGATCACTGTACTAACTTGAGAAAGTATTAGAATGGACAATGTCTTAACCTGTTGTGGAGCCTCAATAGATTATTTCCCTCCCCTTTTTTCTTGTTACATTTCCATATATGTTATATCCTTTTCCCTCCATCTAGGAGAACACTTCCACATAGTTATTTGTTTTCTTTCTTTGAACAGATATGTTGCAGTATGTTTTTTCTACTCTAATTGGTGGTGCAGCTTATTGGGTTCTTCTTAACTAAATCAAGATTTGTTGATCCTCCGAACCTTGTACCTTAGAAGTTTGAGTATCTCTGTATCTGAGAAGCAGTTTCTTGTGTTCTTTTTATATGCAATTTGTCTCTTGTTGTTCTCCTTGGTATCATATCCAGATCATGATTTTTGCATGCATGGGGTTCACATTATTACTTTTGTCGTGTAGGCTCCATGAAGCTGCAAACGGAAATTGAGAAAGCAATCCACAATATTGGACAATCTGTCGTAACAACCTTGGATTTGAAGATGAAGAATACGCTTCATGACAAGACTTCTAATATCCACAAAGATCTACTGCTTAAAGGATTATTAAAACCCTTTCCAAAGAACAGCATTTCGCTTATGACCATTAGTGGAGCTAAAGGAAGTTCGGTAAGTTGTTGGGAGTTATTTTAATGATCATCATAAGCCCCTTTCCCCTACTTCTTTGGTGGTATTAATGTTTTTTAACCAGGAGTTGCAATTCTTGTATTATAGCATAATTAGGGTAATAGGAAAGATATGTGTCACTGGAACTGTACCATTGGCAATTCACAGAAACAGGTACACTATAAAGTTACATATTTAACCATTACTAGATGCATGTGCTTAGATCTCATCAGAAGATGGTAAACTTTAGTTAATCTCTCCATTCAAGAAGACCCAGTTGAAACAAGAAATTATTAAAATCTAATTTGATTCTTTTTTGGATGTACTTTTTGGTGATTGTTCCTGATTGCACGTCATACAGGTTAATTTCCAACAAATATCATCTTGTCTGGGCCAGCAAGAGTTAGAAGGGAAACGAGTACCTCGGATGGTTTCTGGGAAAACCCTACCCTGCTTTCCGGCATGGGATTTTTCATCTCGAGCTGGAGGTTTTATTTCTGATCGCTTCCTTACTGGTCTTCGTCCTCAGGAATATTATTTCCACTGCATGGCTGGTCGTGAAGGGTAAGTAAACTTCGTGTAAACCTGGCTTCAGTATGTTTGGTACAACACCCCCCCGCCTACACCCGTCCACGCACATGGACATATCTTTTTTGGGAAGACGAATATGTGCAGTTTGGTTTTGACTGTTAGCTATTTAGAAGTTATCCACTTCCACATCGCGAAGGAGAGGTGGAGGATTGGAGTCTATGTGGGACATTTTTGTGTGCGTCTCTATGTTACCAGAAAATGCTAATACCCTAGCGAATTATGTTTTGGAACTATCATTCCGAAATATCGCACACTTGCGTTCCAATACAATGAATTTAGCGATCCAAAGGGATCTCAAAATTTCTCCTATGAAAACAAGAGATATTATTGCTTTAGCAAGACAAAATATAAGAAAAGTTGCTCATAACGCTTGTAGAAATTTGTTTCTCATGAATTGTTAAGCAAACAATACGTTATTGGATGATTCTTGGAATGTAAGCTATAGAAGCCTACTCATGTCGTTCCAAAAATTCGGACATGCGTGTACCACATTCCCGTTCTCGTTCTTTGTATAGGAACGATCCGCGTTCCAGGTAACATGGGTCACTGCATACCTGTCCTTTATCCCCCAAAGGCCTGGATCACCTATTTGTTTATATTTTTTTTATCGGCCCATATTTGTTTATATTGCTGGAACATGTGAAAACAACCTACCATAATCATCCAAGCTATCGAAGTCATTTGAGACTAAACAATTTTGCAAGATCAAACCCTTCCTCATTGCTCTTTGTCAGTAACAAGATCACAGAAAGTAACACTTGTAATCGTTCTCTAATGAATGTTTGACCATTTGTCCATAGCAGCATGAGGATTGACCTGAATTTTTTTTTCTGTTCTTTTACTTGATAGCTATTTCCTTGGCGAAGCCGTTTGACCATAATAAAACCATCATTTGAGGTCGTTAGCGATGAGTCTGATGACTAATTATAGTAAAGTGGTTGAGATCTGGCTATCTAAGAGTTTTTGTTGAAACAGTTATGTTCTTGTAAGTATCATGCTGGGACCCTGGGGATTCACCTTTATGGGCATTTTACCATTTGAATTTGGTGTTTAAGATGCATAATGGCTGCTGAAATCCTAATTATCATAAACGTGCTGATTATAACTGTTGAAGATGATTGGAATAACTGAGGTAGATGTGAAGTAGAAATCTAATCTTGAAGGCAGTGTTTCGACCAGGCCAATAATGTTCTCCATTTGTGTTGCAATGGCATTAGCCTTTTCGGTTGGTTTCATATCACGAATCTGTCTTCTGATGAGTCATATTGTGTGAGGTGTCCTTTCTCTTCATGGACTGCAAAGAACAACTATATGAAGCCCAGTGGGCTTGGGAGTGTGAATTAAGAGGTAAAAAAAAGAATGTTTAAAGTCAACTGTGGATTTTAAATGGAGATCCAGGGATAATGGGTAAGAGATTGTTCATGATGCATGCGCAACATGTTATTGAATGTCATGACTGTTTTATGCTCAGCACAACCAATTACATTTTGATTTTGTTCTACATTCTTCGCCATTTTTTATGGTCCTTTTCAAATTGTTACTTTTGTATAGGTTAGTCGATACAGCAGTAAAAACATCTCGTAGTGGATACCTGCAAAGGTGCCTGGTAAAAAATCTAGAGTGCCTGAAAGTTTGTTATGACTACACAGTCCGTGATGCTGATGGTTCTATCATTCAGTTTACTTACGGAGAAGATGGTGTTGATGTTCACCAAACCAGTTTTATTTCTCAATTCAAAGCACTGGCAGCGGTATGAACATTTTTTCCCCCCCTTTATCGGTTCTACACCATAAGCGCATTTAGTTACTAATGTATCTTTTATTTACTTTCAGAATCAACCAATCCTTGGGAAAAAATTTAATCATGAGCTTGAATTCAATAATTACATTACGAAGTTGCCTATACGTCTCAAGAAGGAAGCAAAAAAGTACGTAAAGGAATTGGAGGAAAACAAGATGCCTTCGGAGCTGAAAAAGCCCAAGGACTTACTGAAGTTAGTGAGTCAAAAATACATATCAAGTCTTGCACATGCAGGGGAACCAGTCGGTGTAATTGCTGCTCAATCTGTAGGTGAACCATCAACCCAGATGACGTAAGATTCATTTTGTTTGATACCTTTCTGAATTTCTCCTGCCTTCTATTCCTGATATTGTGCAGTCTTTGAGCTAAAAATGATTCTTAATAGTCATGCATTTGGTGATTATATGTGGTTGAGATGTTGAAAGATAGATCGCTCCTCCAGTTTGGTGTTATTTATTGGGTGTCAACCCCCCTCTTAAAGGGCGCTTAAGATGTTCCCCTGGATGCATTAATTTGTTTTTTCTTATATTTTTCTTACTGCCATTGGTTAAGTTTTTGGATCTCTTTTACCAGTGTTCCAATCGTTTCTGTTTTCATGAAATTGAAACCGAAAATGAAGGCAATTTCAAATTTTGTCCTACCTATTATAGACTCAAGGATGGGACAGAGACACTAGACAATGTGGACACACTGATGTGAAAAGTCCAGAAATGTAGGTTCCATATACGACAAAGGGGGTATATTTATTCCTGAATTAGGGTTCTTAGTAAGCTTTACATTTTGATATTGTAATTTCGAAAGCTTTGCTCGTATTATTCTCCTATGCTTGGGAGTTTGGAATTTCTCTCTCATGAACATCTATTATTAGATTTGATTGCATCGCTTTTGCAGCAAATAATTTGCCTTTCATCTTTTTCTGTCATGTTACCAAAAGCCATTTCCCGTAGTACCCTGGATGGCTGGATGGGCTTTAGAAATTTATCAGCTATTTCCTGCAATCTTACATAATGACTTGTTTTTCTAGTGCCTTTTTTCCCCTCAACTAAGCACATCATGGTGTTTTTTTATGGTTTTAGCAGTTCTTATAGCTCAGTTGTCAATATTTTACATTTTCAGGCTAAACACCTTCCATCATGCTGGGCGTGGAGAAATGAACGTGACACTTGGTATTCCACGTTTACAGGAGATCTTGATGACTGCGTCAAGTGATATCAAGACTCCTATAATGACATGTCCATTGCTACAGAATAAGTTGAGGTGAGTTGCTTACATCCAATCTTTAAACTATCACAGAGAGAGTAGAAGTTCGTTCCTCATTGTTGAATGTTGATGTCTCCACGGTGCAAATGAGGCAATATTAACTTCCTTACCCAGCAGAAACGTAAGAAGCAAAAGCTAGAAATGGTAAGACAACCAAAATAATAGTGATGGTTGTTTGAGGAAATAATTGAAAAAGTGAGGACGGTGGGGCCTTTATGCATGGTTAATAATATCAGCCCAAGTATTAATTACGCAATGTCTTGTATATGGAGGAGAAGAATAACCTTTGAGGATGTAGAGACAGATGGCATCTTATGAGCTTTAGATGTCTTTACTTTGTTTCAGTTTTGTGTAAGAGGGTCATCTTTCTTTGTTAACCTTGTGTATATTAAGTGGGCATTGGTTCTGAAATTATGCTTTCAATATGTCCTTCCAAAGTTGTAGGGGTTCTTGGCTGAAGATTCTATATCTCCTTTATTGATTTGTAATGCCTTTATTTTTTCTTTTTTTTTTTTAATGTGTGGGTTGTTTGATAGAGACAGGGAGAGAATGAGAAGCAGAGCCATGGTGGGGGCGCTAAGTATCCTTTGGTTTTAGCAACCGAACGCTTTTGTGTGGTTATATATTGCAAAGAAAATTATGAAGCCGCTAGAGTCCAACATATGGAATCTGAAAAACCTTGTAATACGCTATGGTGCCACCTTTTTTTTTTAGCCTGAATTATTGTAATCAACTAACCATTTTTCACTTCTATAAACCTTATGACTACTATAACTTGCGTAGGTCATCACTATATTTGTTGAGAGCGTTTAAGCAAGATTGTCGATTGGTCCCTTTTACTCTGATGGAAATGGTGTATATGAAGTTGGACTTTTGTCCCTTCAAATTCTGAAGGGCAGACCTTTTGTGAAGTAAAAAAGCATTCCAAAGACGTTTATATAATCTTTTCTTCAAGTGGCAGGATTTATGTGTCTTTGGCTCTTAATGTGGTCCAGAAGACCATACGAGCATTATACTTTTGACGACAGAAATCCTGATGCATATTACATTCTTGAGGGGTTTTTTTTTTAATCTTAAAACTGCTGTAGGAAGAAGGGAGCTACCCCTCGTTGTTTGCATACCTGCGTCTCTCTCTCTCTCTCTCTCTCTCTCTCTCTCTCTCTCAGTGGGTTTGTTTTATTTGTTATTTGCAGGAAGGATGCCGAGCGCCTTGTGAAAAAAGTGAAGGTGGTCACTGTTGCGGACATTATAGAGAGCATGGAAGTAAGTCTTTTGCCAGTACCCATTGAACGTCACCATGTATCTAGGATATATAAACTTAGGATGAAGCTCTCTGAATCCAAAGTGTCTTCATCTGATGACTATGAGGAAACCCTAGAAGTTTGGTTTCTAAGAGAACTGGAAGACGCCATACAAAATCATTTGGGTTTACTCTCCAGAATCAACGGCATAAAAAACTTTGTGCCAGAGTTGCAATCAACAGCGTCGGATGGGACAGATGAGGATCCTTCTAGCAACAACCAGCGGGAGGAAGATGATGAAGATGATGATGCTGTTGATGAGGAAAGGGGTGATGATCTGGGTTTGGATGCAGAAAAAAGAAAAAAGCAAGCGACAGATGAGATGGATTATGGGGATGGTTCCGAAGACGAAATCAATGAAGGGGAGACTTTGGATGGTACAGAAACAGATCAAGGAGAGAACGAAGGGGAGGTTACAGAGGAAGGTGAAATTGGAGCATTAGATGATAATGAAGATGATGAAGCCTCTGAAATGCCAGATGAGCAGGCATTGCCCTCCAAGCCTAGTAAATCACATGACGAAACTACCAAAGCAAAAGCGATAGGTAAAAAGAAGGTGAAAGCTGTGCTAGTTAGAAAGGACTCTGATAGATCAATCTTCGTTGCTACAAACGGATTGGAATTTGAGGTTCATTTCAGGTTTACCAACGAGCCTCATATTTTGATGCTTAAGGTATGTTTTATGTGTCTATATTTGTCTTTGTTATATAAGCATCTACTCCTTTGCTTATCAGATAATCATTTAGATATATTTAAAGTGAGTATGCATCTACTTCATTATGCAAGGAAATAAACAGCTTCTTCTAGCATTGATGATACGCAGCCTCACAGTATTTGGATTAAGTGGATCTTTTTAACTCCTATTTAGTGGGTTTCCAAACTTGCTTTTGTACATCTTTTTGGCAGCTTTACTTCATTTTGCGGGGCGTTTTGCCCATGGACGAATGGTGATAAGTATGGGGTATGGATTATCATCTTAGCTTTGATTGGATCCTCCACCATCTACCTTTAACTTTGTTGCATTTTCATCTCTTAGCCACATTGACCTCGATGAGGGCATAATTGGAATCAACTGACTTATATGGAACATGTTCGTTTTTCAGAAACAGAATTTGGAATTTGTGGTACTATTTTGCATGAATTAGGCTTGTTTGGCCTCTTGATTCGCTTTCTGTACTATTGTTTTTGGAGGCATTCTGTGGCAGTGTAACCTGTATTTCTTTCCATTTTCCCCATCTTACTTGGAATTCTTTTCAAGCTTGAGCTTCTTATCGTTCTAGTTACCTTCTAAACTATAGCATCTTCTCACGCTGACAATGTAGATTGCTCAGAAGACTGCCAAGAAGGTCTATCTCAAGAGCTCCGGGAAGATCAATACGTGTCAAGCAGTTAAGTTTGCTAATAATGATCAAGTTCTTTGGGAAGAAGGCAGTAACGGCAAAGCACAAAACACGGATGGCAATGCAGGCCCGTGGGCTCTGAAGACGGCCGGAGTGGATTTCTTGGCACTTTGGGAAATGCAAGATGACCTTGACGTCAAGCGCATATATTCCAACAACATCCATGCTATGCTAATCACTTACGGAGTGGAAGCTGCGAGGGAAACCATCATTAGGGAGATTAAGCACGGATTTAGTAGTTACGGCGTGGAAATTGATTACCGGCATTTGTCCCTAATTGCAGAGTTTATGACGCATTCAGGCGGGTACCGCGCGATGAGTCGATTTGGGGGGATAGCGGAGTCTATATCCCCTTTACTTAAAATGTCTTTCGAAACCGCAACCAAGTTCATCGTCGAAGCAGCGTCTCACGGGTTGACGGACGATTTGGAGACCCCGTCGTCTAGGATCTGCCTTGGCTTGCCGGTTAAGATGGGGACCGGTTGTTTTGACCTAATGCATAAACTAGAGATCTGATGTATATGGAGATTGGAGACTCTATGTTTGCTTTGTTGTTTCGAATTTAATTATGACCTTTAGGTGTGGCGGTGAGAGTAGAAGCTGTAACGGTTTCAATGGTGTTGTAACCCTAGGTTTTCTTTTGTCATCAAATGGGAATGGCATTGTTATTATATAGGAAACCCCTCTCCGGTTTGAGGAATCCATTACTGCATATCTGGTGGTGAAAATTACACTTTAATCTTTGACACTTGATACTTTGGATATTTTCAGTTTGGTCCTTATTGTATCCTAGACTCTGGATTGCCGAAATCACTGTATTGAAGGACGTCGTCGAGTATAATGAAAATGTACATTTCTCCAACTTGTATTGCCGAAATGCGAATTTAGTATGCTCAGGCCGCTTCTAGGGTAAAATTTTGTGTGGAGAATTACAACAAAGAAAAAGGTTAAAATACAATTACCTGCACCATTTTAACTTACAATTCCGTTGTTATAGCATTTCCGCTCCTCACTCAAAATTACCCAAAATTTATCTCCCCTCCTTACCCAAATCCATATCAAATTTGTTTTTACTCAAAATTTTCACCAAATTTGGCATTGAACCAAATCCTTCCCCAAATTTTCGGGGTGGTTGCTAGTGGTAGCAAATGGGAGTGGTGGTCGGTGTTGGTGGTGGTTGTGACGGTGGTCGGCGTAGTTGGTCATGGCCGGCGTTGGTGGTCGTGAAGTTGCTAGTGGTGGTCGTTTTGGGTTCTAGCAGACCTAGGGTTCTGGGCAACAAGACTAATCTAGTGTTCTGGGTGTATTTGAAGCCGTGGAGAGAGAGAGAGAGAGAGAGAGAGAGAGAGAGAGAGACCTGAGGTGCTCCGTGCTTGGAGGCAACTGGATTTTGGTGGAGCGGCGGCGGTGATGGACGGTGAGTTCAGGAGTGGAAGACTTCATACCAAATCAAGTTTTTACCAAAATTTTTACTCAAATTTGAATAAAAATCTGAATAAGGAGTGGAAATGGTCTTATGCATTTAAGACAGAAGAACACAAATTTGGTGATGTCAAGTCTTTATGCGAACAGTGACTCCCTATCATTCCAATGTTTCATCCCTGTCATGGTACTCTGTGGGGATAGCTAGCTGGTGCATTACTGCATTCGTATACAATATTCGATCAGTCAGATACCTCTTTGCCCTCCAACATCAAGATGGGCCCAAACCCTTAAAAAAAATGGTCATGTTGAAAGCGCCAACGATTTCAGCAGCAAAGAACGCTTTAACTTTCAACTCCAGGGGTAACACGGAATGAGAAATAGGAAGAAAAAACATTGTTTCGTCGCATGCCTAAAATGCGGGTACGGTAAGAATAAACATATTATGTGACTAACGTCACAGGCCTGACAGTCAAGATCTGTGACTCTGGAGTTTGTTCTCCCGAAAGTCAAAAGTTCGAAACCCCGCAGGTGCTATCAATTTTTCAATATTCTCACTCTGCTTGGAGGAGGTGAACAAAATCATTCTCACATTCTCATGCATTTTTTTTTCGAAGTGAAATCAGGGCACTCTAGTTCATTTTCATTTTCATGGACTCGGGAGGCTACACTCCCCAAGGGGGAGAGCAGCCCCCCGAGTCCCATTTTCATGTTCTCATTTTTTGAGAGACTTGTTTGGAGTAATTGACTTCTTCATCCAAATTAACCGACCCTCAAGTCAGAGTATAGCTTTAGCTGAAGGAATAGCCCACCATTGAAGGTTCTCTAATCGCAGGAATCCATAGACCTAGACAGAGCTAGCCAGAGAAGTTTTTCGGGCCTAAAACAAAAATTAAAAATAGACCATTTTGTTAGACTATTATAAGGAATAAAAAAAAAAAAGTATGTGGGCCCCTAAAAATTCAGAAATTTTTTTTGAGACCTCTAGCGGCTGCAAAAAAAAGGCTGACTTTTGGAGTAGATGTACATGTTTTGGAAGTTTAATAATACATCGGAAACTTGTTACAATTTTAATTTTTGATTTTGTTTTATAATTTACTACGAGTAATAACTAGTTAGTGGGTTTATGTATCCACTTAGAGTCATGTAGTAGTTATCCTTCTTTAATTTTAGGTCTAGTTGTTATTCTGTTCTTGTATATAATGAAACAACATGGCTTATCAATAAAAGGGGAGCTAGTTGAATATTGATAAAAAGTCTTCTAATTAGAAGAAGAGATCCGGTTCTTCTCAATTTGAACTAATCGGAGGTCTTTCCCTCTCGAAGTGAGACTCTTCTCTCCCCTCATTCTATTTTTGTTCTCCATATATTACGAAGGAGTTGGTAACAAAACTCAAAGTTGTGTGTATCATTTTTTTTTTTGGGTAATTTTTTTGTTAATCTTGCAACACAAAACCCACATTCGTGCAATCTTGAAAACACAAAAGAAAAAGAGGGGCATTAATGGGGGAGCTTTTGTCAACCCAAGGCTCTTTTCTTGGGATGGATTCTTGATCTTGTTGATTACTCCTATTAGATTTTGAACATTTGTTCAAATGTTTCTTTTCGTTAAAGATCTCCACATAATACTCGGGTCTACAACCACCACCTGTTTCTTTGTGTTTTTTTCGTATACTCAAAAGGGTGAGAGAGAGCGACCAGCGTAGCAACTCTTCTTGAGCATGACCATAGGGGCTCCCTATCCGCCAATGAAATGTCCGGTTCGAGCCATAGCTACCTTCCGGGAGGACGGGTTGTCACCACGGCACCACTTTAGTGCACAACTAGTGAAAACTCCCCATCTTTAGTCCGCAGACCAGGTTCAAGTACCTGCCGGGACTCAAACTCCCGCCTGCGTTAACGGAGGTAATGAGCCTCACCAACTGGGCTACCACCTCGGTGGTCACCACCTGATCAATCTGTTAAAAATAAAAGTTTTTTTTTTCCACTCGATAGATGTTTAGCCTATTCCTAATTAGGGGATAGGGAAGGGGTATTTCTAAATGGCATACGGGTGGGGCAAGCTTAAAGAACATCAACCACCACACCAAGCACTCACGCTCATGACGAGAATCGAACTCTCACTTTTCATATAGAAAGGATGAGGAAGAGTCATTGAGCTACAAGTCTGTTGGCGATATGTATTTTAATAATTAGTAACAAACATTTGCACACATCCTTATGTATATTGTGCTTTCCCCCTCTGTGTTCCCCATGTGCTGAAAATGTGCTTGTATGTCGGATTTCCTCACTGACATTGTCACTTATAATTATTTCCAAGGCTCATTGGAAGTCATGCAAAGACATGCACACACAATACGTATATACTGTGTGTGTATATATATATATATATATATATATGTACAGAGAGAGAAGCCTTGCGAAGTACAACTTTCTTCTATAATTCGGTATTCGATGGGTCTAAATTCATCGATTAGGAGTACAAATCTCACCGTTTATTAGCGGAGATTCTGAATAAAGCCGAATCAAACTCTCCGTATAAACTTGGCTAACTACACAAAATCATTAATGAACCAGATAGAAGTCGAGATCCTAACCAAATGCCTTTTTAGGACCCTAGCTAGTTATCAAGTGACCACCATTGGGCAACCCTATGCATTGGTACACTTGGTATTGGACACTACAGAAATGTGTGATTTATAAGGGTGTTAAGACATCATGTAACAGTAATCCAAGACCATCGAATAATTTTTCTTATCTATTTACTTTTTCTTGAGACACTGGTCAAACCAAAAGTCACAACACACATAATTCGCGAAGAATAATAAATACTACGAATGCCAAAAAAAGCCACAAAGATTTGCACATGAATATTGTGTAAGACTACATCGGTTGCGTAGGTACAAGAAGTAAATATAACCTAAGGTTTAGATCATCGTTACCCACTATCTAAATTTAGAGAATGCTAGCCCCAAGCGTTGATAGAACCCACAATAGTTAGCAAAATGATAATCCAAAGCCAAATCAGGGTTTAAAAACCCAACATTTTTTTTTTTGCAGCAGGCCAATTCAGTGTTCAGTTTATGAACCTCCAAACTTATTTGAATGTGACTCATATCGATCCCAAGATATCAATTCTAGGCCTTTCCTATGGGCAGCTTAATTCCAACTAGAAAATTTACGCCAACTTCTTTTACACAGACACCCCAAAAACGTTGTATAAAAAAAAAAAAAAAGAAGGACAATATGGGCACCGACATAAGGTTTGTGTCATAATTCTTTTAATTGCTTACCAACAACCATACTCTAAACAAGGTTGAGGTTTGACTCTCAGCAATTTGCTATTATTACCTGTGTCAAGCCAATTATAAATGGGTCATTTTTGGTGGACAATGAAATTGATCTCAATTATTCAGTTCATTTGGCGGAATACTGAGTTAATGTCACAAGAAATGATATGTAGGCCAAACATACCCTTACCATCTTAATGACTCCTAAAAAAAATGAGACCTATGGTTCAACGTAAAAATTGGCGTGAAACGAGCTTGTCACATCTAAAATGAAACGAATTAAGCTACCCCTTGTTGGTTGTGAATACTATACATGGAAATGTGCACCTTTTGTTACATGGGTATTATTGTCTTTTTACACCTTTCTGATGCAGGCAGTTTTCACTACCAGGTAAATGTAAAGTAGATTCATCATGTAGCTGCATGCCTTTTTTTCATTTTTGCCGATAAAAAAAAAAATTCCATGTAGTTGTATGCTGCGGTGCAGCGGAGAAAGTGGTGTGAGTAATTGAAAAAAGGTAGTGTACGTTTGGAAGAATAATCCTCGAAATAGATTATGAATCGATTTTGTTTTATCATATTGTCTTGGATAATTTATTATACTATAAACGATAAATAAAAATTTAAGGCTAGTTAGGTATTTTCATCCGTAGGAGAAAATCAAAATGCAAAAGTTCCTTCTGAACTGATTATCTTATTGCGTCTATGAAATATAATTTTGAAAACGCATTTCGCACTAATGGCTTCCGAACACCAATAATGGAAAAATCTTCATTCGATTCACGCAATTAACTAGAGAGCCTATTACACCAATAATGTTGTAATACTGTTAATACAAAATTGAGGATCCAATAATTTGGCAAATAGAGAGAGAGAGAGAGAGAGAGAGAGAGAGAGAGAGAGAGAATGTGTAATGTGTGTATGTAATTCATGGAAGGTGGGAAGGGGACAGTGACAGTTTTGTGATCTGCTCAAACATGGGCCAAACCGACAGGTTTCCGCCCGCATTCCAAAGGAACTGCTGGGATAGATTAGTAGGTTACTACTCTCCATTCCATTAGCGACGGCTCCAATAATATTTATTCCACTATTTTCAACCTTTTGCTATTTTAAAATGGGCTTCGCTTCAAATAAAAAAGCAACCTATATATCCTATTTTTTGGTGCTAGAAAAATCAAGTTGATACTTTTTGTTCAAGGTGCTCTTACAAAAACTCACTTTTAGATAATAAAGAATATATGCACAATAGCACAGGGCAATTTGGGTTACTAGATCTTGACATATCCGTTTCATGGCTTCTCGTCTCGGTTCAAGCAAATCACATTTTTATAAGCGATCATGCGTGCTGGTGTACTACATTAATGATTGAAGCTGTTTATTTATTTGATGAGAACTTTAATTACATGAATTGATTACATTAACCAGATGCCGATAAATATCTTGTAGGTACTCATTTATCTTCAAACAAATGTACGATCAAATCCAAGTGAAGATACGCATAAGGTATTTTAGTCGGTCCCCCTCTGCTAAGCTATGTTTAATGGCTAAACAGTGAAGATCAAATCCAAAAAAGTGACTTTTTTTTATTAAAAATTAGTTATTTCTTAAAATATTGGGGTAAAAGTTAAAAAATAATAATTTTTCAATTTCTTTCGTCGAGACGAATCAATAACCCACAAAAATTTGAAACAAAACTAACAAATGCGAAAAAAATTCAAATAAGGATAATTTTCAAATTTAAGTTAAGTTCAAGAGAACGGGACCAGATTCTTTATTTTACATGATTAATTATTTTTGTTTAATTTATGTCCATTTATTTATCCAAATCAGACCGTAGATTCTTCTTCAATTCACCGTTGGTGGACTTTTATCTTTCTACCCAATTCCTTTATTACTTTCTTTTTTTATTAATTTGGTCATGAGTGCCATTAGTCTCCACTCTCCCCACACCACTCCCTCCCTCCCTCCATCTACCCCTTCAGTCATCTTCTACTCTCTCTCTCTCTCTCTCTCTCTCTCTCTCCTCTATAAAAGCAAAGCCAATCCAACCAACCCTTTCTCCCTCTCCCACTCCTTTTTTCCCACCATGACTGACCCTTACTCCTCAAATCTCTACCCCCAATGGTTCAAATTCAACTCCCTCCACCACACCCACCACTTCTCTTCTTCTCTTCCTCCTTCAAACCCCCCTCCTCCTCCTCCTTACACCACCACCCACAACTTCTACTCACATCACTTTTTCAACCCCAACACCCCAAATATTCACCAACACACCCCACCTCCTTCCCCTCCTCTCAGAGAAGCCCTCCCCCTCCTAAGCTTGAGCCCATCGAAAGCAGATGAGAGAAAACAAGAACCCTCCCCTTCTTGTTATTATGATGAAGATGAGGATTTAAGTGTCACTGTGGCACTGCACATAGGGCTGCCAAACCCTAGTTCTGCTGATCTGTCTAATTATTCCATGGTTTCTTCTTCTCCTAATTCTACCACTACTGATCATGATCATGGAGTCGTTAGTAAAGGTGTTGGAGGAGAGAGAGAGAGTGAGGATTTTAATGGGTACCCTATGAACAGACTCAACAAAGGGCAGTATTGGATCCCTACTCCTTCTCAGATTCTCATTGGTCCTACACAGTTCTCTTGTCCTATTTGCTTCAAGACCTTCAATCGATACAACAACATGCAGGTAATTATTTTAGTTATTTTTTAATTGTTGTTGTGGAAATCTTTCTTTTTTCTTTTTCTTTTTCTTTTTTTAAATCACATAAACCATGAGGTCCTGAGCGCTGAGGAGTTTGCCTAAATTTGAATCCTTTCTTTACCATCTTGACCCTTCTCAAAATTGAATTTTTTTTCTTCTTCCACTTCTTATTTATGAGGAAAGTCATGAACTTGTGATATAGAGAGTTTATTTTGCCTCCAGAATTATTTTCATCTTCTTTTTACAATCTTTATAATATCTCCTCTCAAATGAGTACTGCTTTTTCATTTTACACCGTGGAACCATGAGCCAAAAGGCTTAATTTACTTGCAATCTTTATATGCAAAATACAACTTAAATTTTCTTTTTCCATTCTGTTGAAGAATTTCTAACATGGTTTGATCTCGGTCTTTATTTTTCTCCTCATGATTGGTTACTTAGAAAAAAAAATTGAATTTGAGTATTTCATTCTGCTCTATAAAGCGTTTCAGTCTTGTTCGGTTTAGATTTTAAATGTAATGGATAGAGAAAAATAAACTGAGAAAATTTATTAAAAATCGTATCTAAGAATTTTGTAGATATCCTATTTGTACATGTAATTAAGAAAGAAAGTGAATTTTTTTTTCCGATAAAAGTGATTTAACTGTATGGGCATTTTGTTCTTGTACTCTCTGAAATAAAACAACTTTTTCGATATTCTTCAGCTTCCAATTTTTTAATATTTCTTGCATGGTATACGGGGTTTTGGGATTGTGAATAGATTTGTCAATCAGATCCAACTGAGAGCCTCAAGTCAGAACCCTTCATTTATTGTGATTGAACAATACAAGCAATGTTCCTTATGCTAGCTAGCTTTTACTGCTCCAGTAGACTTGAAATCTGTGCTCAGATTTTCTTCCATCAACAGAAACAAATTGAGACTGACTTGAAAAGCCCATACATCAGATTTCTTTCACCCCATCTGTTCCATACATTCTCAAAGAATCTACCTCTAAAACTCAATTTTGAATTTTTTTTTTATAATGTCGATCTTTGGATAAATTTATCCGCATCTCAATTTTTAACTTTCTTCTGAAAAATGTTTTCCTAATACAAGACCCATTTTTCGAGTTTCTAATAAAATTTTGTTACCGATCAAAAAATACAACACCCGTTTGTATATGTGCTATATATGATGACCTCGAAAATCCTAAAGTAATATTCAATCAAGTTGCCCCAAAAATAGGGGTAGAGCAAAGGGAAGTAGAGAACTCAATGGTTATTCTCACCTTCTCTGAATCAAATCCACTTTCTTGTAATCTTTTTCCAACTGGAAAGCAAAAGTTCAGGCACCAGAAATCTTATAACCAAACTAGCTCCCTTGTTTTGTTTGTTCCAATTAAATAACCCTTCCTTTCTTTAGTAGTGTACCTCCTTTTTTTTACCCCTCTCTTGACCTTGAATATATACAGACAAAAAGGAGTACTACAATGTCTCTTATTAGAAGCCAAATCACAGGGTAAAAAATCCTTACTTTTTTATTCTTTAATATCTAACAAATATATTCTTATTGCTTTAAGTTTAGTGTGGGTTTCTTGTATATTAATTTCCTACATCTTGGATTGGTGTAATTAATTAAAATGTTAAGAAAAATGTAATTTCTGGTAGTTTCTATACATTTCTTCAACTCAAAATTATTATTATTTTTTTTGAAAAGGACTTCAAATCTGAATATTGTTGCTTATAGTTATACTACTGTGTTTTGTTTATCTTTTTGAAAATGGGTGTTACTATATTCTTTTTTGTAGATGCATATGTGGGGGCATGGATCACAGTATAGGAAAGGGCCAGAATCCTTGAGGGGAACTCAACCAACAGGCATGCTCAGGCTTCCTTGCTATTGTTGTGCACCAGGCTGCAGGTGTGTAATAGTCTTTAATCAGTTTAGCATTATTAATTTCAAAATCATTTCGATATTTTGTCAAACAAAAAAAAATCAAAATGACAAGTTTCAAAACCAGTCAATCAAGCAAATTCTGCAAAACTAATTTTCAAAACAACAACTCAACCTGGCTTACTCAAATTTAATTGCAACATGCTCTTTATTTATGATCTTTAGAAAGTAGTTAAGGTTTGGTTTTCCTCTTTGGTTACTACTTTGTTAACTACAAGCTCATCTCAAAACTAAAAGATGTTCTGGAGGGATGAAATTTTTTTATTCACATCATCGACAATTGTAGCACAGTAGCATTGTAGCCACATTCTCCTTCATAAGCTGATTGTATATGTGCAAATATGTTAACCATTAGGTAGGCTGTAGGCAGTGAGGTTTAAACACATAATCTATAGTCTACTTTGATGTCAATTCATATCAGATTGTTAACTATTAACTCATCTAAAGACTCAGACCACTTGGCCTATTAGAGAGAGACGTAGTACTATTGTTTACATTGTCAAGATGGGTTAATGCAGTAAATTGTAAGACACAAATTTCTGTATCTCACATTTTTTTTATCGACAGGAACAATATTGATCACCCAAGATCAAAACCACTTAAAGATTTCAGAACCCTTCAAACTCACTACAAGAGGAAGCATGGAATCAAGCCATTCATGTGTAGAAAATGTGGAAAGGCATTTGCAGTAAGGGGGGATTGGAGAACCCATGAGAAGAATTGTGGGAAACTTTGGTACTGCATTTGTGGGTCTGATTTTAAGCACAAGAGGTCCCTAAAAGACCATATCAGGGCTTTTGGGCATGGCCATGCAGCTTATGGGATTGAAGGTTTTGAGGAAGAGGATGAACCAGCATCAGAAGTTGAACAAGATGATGATGAATCAATGCAGTCATAAAGAGGAGATATGGGTATTTTAGATAATATATTCATGACTTACTTCAAGAGCTATGGGATGAGGAGAATTATAAACCAAAAATCCTATAAATTGCTCCGAAAAATACCCAGAAAAGAACCAGAAACGAAGTGTATGGGGGTTAGATCCAACTTTGGTGCGATACGACTTACAAGCCACTCCGAAATAATTTGGTTCACGTCGCGTGCTTCATTTTTCTGAGTACTTTTCTGGGTATTTTTTTGTGGGTTCATAGCAATTCTGATTATTGTGTACCTATGATTTTCAAAGTAGGACTAGTTTAAGCATGAATATACTAGTGAGAGCCACTTTTCTGTGTCTTTGTGGTCTTTCCTTTGCAATGTAGAATCCAGAAAAGAAGTTCATCCTAACTAATGAATGTTTCAGAAAATTTAGTTTGCTTTCAGCACATGCATAATAAAAGACTGTCCTTTTTCTTTACTTTCCCCTTAGGCTTTGTTTGAATAAAGACTCTGGAGGGGTTTTCTCAATGGAAAAGAAAATATGTGGAATATTTCTTTGAATCCGACCTCTTTGCCGTCTAGGCTTAGACTGAAGAGATATTTCTAAATGATCTCAGCTGTCAGAAATTAATGATCTCGACTGTCAAAAATTGTTTTAATGGTTTGAATTTGTTGAAATACTCTTACTGAAACGGGGCAAGCTAGCTCTTTTCGGGACCACTATTTGTTAAAATTTGGTATTCTTGATAGATCATTGATTTGCTGAAATAGACTATGAGAAGCAATTGCAGATTTGAAGCTGAGTCATTTTTCTTCATAATTGAAGATATGTTTCCATCATCTTTTTTTTCTTTTTTTTTTTAAGAAATTTTTCATAACAGATCCCAGTTGACATCTACTATATTACTATTTGATTCTTGTAATTATGAATAGAAAATTCCATCGGTACAAAGCAACTGGTGCCCATCTAGGATTTAAGAAACAAGGCAATATAGGCAATGGAAATGGGAGACACAAGCCCTTAAATTAATGCCATGTTGGGGGGCAAAGTGGTCCGGTATTGAATGAAACATCTGATCGAGCATGCAATTTAGAGAGAGATTTTCTTTGCGGATAACGACATTGGGAAAACCTATTACTCAGACAACTAAAATATGCTATGTAAAGTGAAAAGCATTTCCATTATGAGCATCTCCAAACATAACTGAAAAGTAAAGTTGTCAATTCCCATGAGTGTTTTCAAATTAATGGGATTTTCCTACAACTTTCATAGAGGATACGAAAGGGTTTTTTTAGATTGTTAATTACCCCTCAACTTTTTGATAATCACTAGAGTAGTCCTAGAGGTTTTGATAAAAAAAAAAACTCGATCGATAGAAAGTTTTGATAAGTATTCCATGATATAAATGAAATGGCCCCTAAGTTTAATGTTTCTTATGTTTGGATTGTGTTGGTTTCTTACCAACTCTTAAGGGGTTTTAGGGTTTTTTCTTCCTGGTTCGGACTCAGCCTGTTAGGCCTAAATCGGTTCCTCCGTGTGGTTTGAAGAAGAGGGCCCTTAGATGGTCAGACCGGTGTATTCAAGACCTTATTATCTATGTACTTTGTGTTATGAGGTAATAAATCTTATTTTTGTTGTTTCAAAAAAAAAAAGTTTAATATTTCTTTTTTCTCTTTGTATTCTATAATTAGTCCTCCGAGAATGTTGAATCACTCTTCTTAAGTCACATAATAATTTCCAAATTGCCCTTGCATGAGATTAACTCGCGATGAAGAAAAAAGGCTTAAAAAAAGGATGCGAGGAGGTACAAGGAGAGGAGGAAAATACCGTTATTGTTACCATTTGTAAACCATGTGATGACTTGCACGACGGATTGGTGATCGTGCTAAAGAAATTGGTTTGGTTTAGCACGCAGAAAAACTCTCGATCGGTCCTAACAACATTATGGCATGTTCAATTATATCTTAACCTAGTTGTACGTGTGTTTATGCCCATTTTTGGCACCGCGGATCGGGCTAGCCGTCATTGTCCATTTAATTAATTCTTTGATTAAATTGGCCGAAAACTAAGTAATTGATTGGGTAAATCTTGGGCTATGTGTATTTTCCATTTGGGCCCAAAAAATACGCAGCCCATATGAGGAGTATGGCCCATGATTTGTTGAAAAATTGGCCCACGGGTGGGCCCATGAAGAAAGGGGCAGATCTGGTCCATGAGGTGCGGCCCACATTTTTTGGGATTAAGTTGAACCGAGACGGTTATTTCCCTCCAAAGTTCAAAGGCCAATTGACTTAGTCAATTGGTCATGTGTCAAATGCATGAAAAGAGGAAGATAGTGGGTAGTTATTGCCACATCACCCATGATCTACCAACTGCAAATAACTGCCCATGATTCAGCATGCACAAAAGGAGGGAGCATCATGGGACACATGGCAGCTTGTGGTGCAAAGCTGGGTTCGGATTCAGGCCTGAATCAGCATACTGCAGTGCCTATAAATACAAGTTCACAAGATGAAGAACGGGTCCAACACCAATCAAAGCTCAACGCTTACAAACAAAGTCTTCCCAGCGAAGCAAACTTTCCTACTTTCAGCAAAGTAGCATATCGAGTACTTCGTACTCAAACCCCCATTCGAACTAACTTCTTCAAGTAGTTTGAATTTTACTTTTCTTGTACCACTTTATTATCCCGGAGTAATAAAGTTTACGTTTTCACGTCTCGTTTCCTATACGACTAGGAAATATTAAGTCCACAACCGTGTGGCAAACCACGAACCTTCTTACGATCTTTAACCTTTGGGTCGTACACAGTCGCTCTACGATAGAAGTCAAGATTCACGGGAATCTTCACAACAAGTTAGGCGCTACAAGTCTTGGCACGCCCGCGCTCATCGCATTCACACCTGCTGCCAAAAACGCGAGTTTTCAACGTGTTAGGCTCTTTACGAGAGTAGAATATCCATAAAAGGTAAGTGGAAACACAATCACATAGACATATAGCTCCGTTCCAGAAACCTTCTTAAAAAAATAAGTACTTATTTTGCCACATCTCAACGAAAAATAAGAAAGTTTGTTCCACAATATCCAAATAAGCAGCTTATTTCACATTTTCAAACTCAAAAATAACGTAAATGAGAAATAATTTTTCAATTTTTTTTGCACCGTATTAAAGATCTCAATGAGATCTATCAAATAAGATCCATATTGATAAGAAAATTATTTGCGTAAGCACATGATTTTTGAGTTTGAAATTGTCTTCTCAAAAAATAAGTAATTGTTCAATCTTTTCAGGAACAAACCTTCTTATTACACTAAAAATAAGTTCTTATTTCATTTCTGGAATGGGGCCTATAGTATAAAAGTAGATGAGGGAGGCTGTATAGCATGGTCTGCTTCTAGAGCCGCTATGAGATACGTAAATTCCCTTGGTTCCCTTTTATTAATGGAGTAAACAGATTGATGCAATCTGGATTGAAAAGGTTGCCTGTTCGGTCAAAATAGAATAGTAGTAGTAGTATAGTACATTTTGAGGTACAATAATAGGGCTCAAAATCTATTGAGGCTGATGAGGATTCTGGCAAAAGCCACACACAACATGTATTGAGAGCTGTAGCTAGCTAGGTTGTTCCAAAATGTGTAGTTGTGGGATGGGTATAGGCTTTTCACTCTGCAAATTAGGATCAGCTTTTCTGAGAGGGTGCATATGATGCCCCCCTTTTGCTTTGGTTAGTGGATGGATGGATGGATGTGTCTGTTTGATGGATCGAACATATACCCTTTTTTTTTTTGAACAGAAAACATATACCCATTTCAGATTCACCATTTTGTTTGCAAAATTCAAAGCAAATGATTAGCTAGCTGAGAGAGAGAGAGGGAGGGAGAGAGAGAGATATTTTGTATCAATTTTTCTAACACCACATCCAATCACACACCCAAATACATACTTATATTCACAATAAAGGTGGGGCCTACAGACATTGGATGTGTAGTGTGTGTGGACTCCACCCCTATTGTGAGTGTGGGTGTGTATTTGGGTGTGTGATTGGGTGTAGTTGTAGAATGACTCTATTTTGTATATATAGAAAATATGATTTAGAATGATGGGTCCCAGCAATATTATTATTTTGGAGTACACGTGTACGATACAACAAATGTATTCATGTAACCAATCTCAAGTAATTGAGACGTAAGACTCGATTTAGTTTGATTTGATTTTATTTGATTAGGTGCATCGATATCAAAAAAAAAAAAATATTGATATTCACGGATGTTTATTATTCATGAGACGTAAAAGAAAAATATTATTCATGAGACGTGCATAAAAACCTAGTGCAGTCCACGGGATTGGACCCCAGGATCTGTCAATAGTGAAGGTACAATTAGAAAACTAAACAGACTTAAATATTATTGATCCGACCAATATCAGGCTAGGTTTGGCCTTACCTTATTATAGTATTGGATTATTTTCATAAATGTTTTTCCTTATAGAAAGTTTTGATAATTTTGCAACAAATGTTTTCATACGACTTCTCCACAAGAGTCGGAAGAAAAAAAAGAAACCAATTGTAAAATTTTAAAAATAAAATAAAATTTATTTTACTATAATGCGTTTCTTGTGGAAACAAGTTTAAACTATTTGCTACTACTAAATTTTAAAGAATTTTTATAAAAAAAAATTATTATTTTTCTGACAAATACATTCTTTTATCTGGTTTGGAATTATGGATCATGTTGGCAGCTTGTATGGCTGGAGAGAGAGAGAGAGAGATCAAAAGGCAGGGGAGTCATGAGGAGGCTGAAACTGCAGCAGTGAAGTGTAGAGACCGAGCACGGCTCTCTCTGGTGGTTTGAAACATGGGATGGACTGATGATGCTTCTACAGTACTTGTTCATACTATCTTCTTCTGACGGATTAACTGTGGATTTGAAATGACATGTCAATAGCTGTCTTTGACTCTTTTCCTGTCTTACAATCCTTTAAAATGGTTGTGCTTTCACTCTCAACTCTCACTCTATGCTAACTTGTGCTTTCAATTATCGCACTCATAAATTTTAGTTGTTTGAGACTTTTTTTTTGTGCGGTGTTGTTTTAGATTTTTTTAAGAGACACTCTCATGCTCATGCTTGTGCTCGTGCACCCATAACCATGCCCACACCCGCTTTATTTTTGTTAGCTCTCAACATCTTTGAACACCCCTAGAACTACCGACAAAGCTTGTAAAACGATGGACACCTTTTCGAGCATCTCCGTAAAAATTCAGATCAATAAGATAATTTTAAGCGTTCGATCCAATTATTTGGTTTTTCATTCATAATTGAGGATTTGATTGAAAATTATTTTAAAACTAAAGATGGCTCTGAGTCATATGTGTGACCTCCCAAAGAGGAGTGCAATTTTGTTCACCCTTTTAACAAGAGGGTGAGCATTATCCTTCATTTCATTGTTTAAAATGGTATAGATCTAATCCCTTCAATATATTTTTTGGTAAGTATGACATTACTTTGTTGTGGAATTCACACTATTTCAAAACCAATAAAAATAAGAGTAATGTTCACCCTCTGAAATGGAGGATAAACAAAACCCAACTCCCCGAAGTGAGCCCCACAAGAACATTGACATAACCCATAGTGGGATTGTTTGAATACAAACCTGCAACTGTATTATTGTGAGAATTATAAGACTTAGTTTGAAATGTATGCAAATTGATCGGTAAAACGACCTGCATTATTTTTTTTTTCAAAAAGAAAAAAGAAAAAGAAACGGTTTAACATTTTCTTCACTTATTTTGCAGTTTTCTCGCAAAAATGCACTATTTATTGTTCCGATCAAAGTGGGATAATTAATAGATTATAAAAGTTTACATGTCCTAATTGTAGACGCCGCGCCTCAATGGAAATCAAAATCATGAATTTGTTCTTTGTAAAGTATTGTTGTATGGCCTTCTAGGGACTAGTGGAAGAATGTGTAAACTGATCCAATTCATCCATACCTATCACAAAAGAAATACATTTTGAGTGAGAAGAAGAAGGAATTAAAGAGCGGTAGAGAGTATCCACTTGCCGCCCCTTACATAAATTTGTCATCAAGAAAAGCAAAACTCTCCAAGGGACAGTATGGATTAGGGGTGTTACTCGAAACCGGAAAATCGATCGAAACCGGAAAAACCGGACCGGACCGAATTTTTTAAACCGGTTGAATAATTTCGATTCGATTCCGGTTTATAAAATTTTATAAACCGGAAAAATAATTTCGATCCGGTTTATGTGTTTTAAAAACCGGTTGAAACCGGACCGGTTATATATATGTATAATATATACATATATATATAAAAATATAGGGGAGGGGTTGAATTATGGGTTTTTGGTTGATATTTTGTAGTATATATTGGTCTAATAAATATATTTATTATATAAAAACTGTTTTTATGGGCTTAATTATGTTTTTATGAGTTTTTTTTTAATGTATTGGGCTCAAAATTGATCCTTTTTGTTGGGCCAAAAAAAAATGGTTGAATTATAGATTTTTTGTTGATATTTTATAGGTTGAATTATGAATTTTTTGATGTGTTGGACCCAAAATATGGCTCATGAATGAAAACCGGATAAACCGGACCGGAACCGGTTGAGTCGATCGAAACCGGAACCGGTTTATCTCAACCGGTTTCCGATTCTAAAAATCTCAAACCGGATAACCGGTTTCGACCGAAAAATACACCCAAACCGGTCGAAACCGGACCGGTATCACCCCTAGTATGGATTTTGGCCACAATCTGGCTGTGCATGCTTGACAATGGATGGGTTAGATTTTACCACAATCTGAACCGTCCATTGCTGGACAGCTCGGATGGGGCCAACACCCAGCAAGGTCCACCCATTTCCTCTACCTTTGTGCCAAGTTCACTGCCTAATTTTGGCAATGCTATTCTTGGTGCAAAATTTGACATAAATTTGGCAGTTGCTAATCACGTTCAAAATGTTAGAAAGGTGATTGCAAAAGAGAAAGAGATATGGTTATGCTAAAATGGCATGGCAATGGAAGAGCATATTTTTCCTTTTTCTAGAAAAAATTACTCAGTATATTTTAATTTAACCATTGATGCAATGGCCAAAGAAGAGGGATACCACTTTAGGTATTTCAAGCTTGAAGTGGCAAGATCATAAATATTCGACCATGGAATTTGGCGTTAGACCCACATGGGTTCGATCTGAAACGGCCTATGTGGGCCCAACGCCAAATTCGAGGCCATTTAAGCTTCTGAAAGCCCAAATTTGCCATTTTTGGTAATAATTGTTTCGCTTATAACTTCGTAGTAGGAAACTTCGTTTCAGTCCTTTCATTTTGGAGAAGTCTTAGTTTTTTTTTCTACTTTTTGAGTTTGTAAGAATTTTGGATTTTTTCCAATTTGATATTTTTCCTGTTTTCAGGGTTAGGATTTGCTACCTATAGTAATAAATTGTACGCCTTAGGGCTACGCGGTTGAATATTGATTAATAAAAGAGTCCAAATATAGTTCTCTAAACTATTGTGTTTGTGATTGTCCTTGTCGCATCAATTATCAATTTTTTATACGCTTCCCTGTATCAATCATACTTTAACAATGACATTTTGGTATCAACGCATATACAGTATCTCAAGGGGAGTTTTTGAATTTAATTACAACAAAGATTTTGGTAACCACCCCCAAGAGACTACCATAAATTTAACAGACTAGTACTATCAGTTGAAGTCTGAGTACGAGCAATAAAACCAGATGATCAAAACAACGGTAGTTCAAGTCAAAATTAAAAGGCCAATAAAGAAGAACCAAAAGCATTTAATGGGACAATCAATGTGTTTACCTTTTGTTGGTCGACCAATCTCAAACTTAAATAACCTTTGGCTTCGGCTCAGTGGCCTTTGCCCCTTGGCTTTGAGTCCCAACCGCGAGGTTGTGGTTCGAGTTGACAGAGCAGCGGTCAGTTCGATCATTTGTAGTAATCTAACTGACTAACATACTAACATCCTATCGTGTGCTCAAAAAAAAATAATCTCAAACCGAATTGCATGATTCCTTGTGCCATCTTTATTTCCATTGATACAAAAGCTTAGAAGTCTTTTAGTTTATATACGTAATGTGAATTATAACACTATTAAGTACATAAAACCCACAAAAAGTGGCCTTGAAAGGCTATTGATCACTTGCTCAGAACTCCGAGAGGTTGTTTGGTAAAAATTTTGAAGGAGATTTTTGTGATAACAAGAGGACAAAGGCTGAATGTTTCTCATTTACATTCAAACAGACACAATCATTTGTTTTGTCTAACTTTTATTTCTTACACGTACGTACGAAGCTGATGAGAAGGAAAAACTTCAAACGCGACCAGTAAATAAATGGTAGACCAGTTGAGGTCATTAAATTACCTACTGTACTATAACAATTTAATGTGGTGTCAACGTTTTATTTAATGTCTTCTCAAAAAATAAAAAGCTCCAAATTAAATAAAGTAGGTTAATTGACATGGTCTTCCACCTTAATCAACTTCATAGATCGATAATTACCACTGTACATGATTCCTACGGTGACCACATCTACTCTGTACGTAAATTAAGGTGTAAAGTTTTTGTTTTTTGGGTAAGTGATTAAGGTGTAAAGTTATTCTTGAAACCACTGTATATTCATGATCGAGGTTAAGTTGTCTCTACCACCGCTTGTAGGCTCCACCTTAATTTTTTTGCTAAAATTTGAACTGTTCATCTTGTAGAGTCTATAGATTAGTATATCCTTGTAAAAAATCAATTTGATTCAATATCAACAGATGTATCCAAAATTAAATTTTAGTATATAGATTGGACGGTCAAAGATTTTGAAGCTAAATTGTTTATGTCCATCTATTTTATATGAATCAAAATTTGTGTTTTGGTATACATATTAATATTCGATCGAGATGATTTTTGTGCGTAGATGTAATATTCTACGTTGTCTGCAAGTTCTACAAGATGAACGGTTCAGATTAGAACAAAACATGCACGGTGGGGGCCACAACGGATGGTGATGGAAAAACCTTGGATATAAATTGGAGTTGAGCTCCCCTCCATACCGGCGCCTCCAAATTCTTAATTTTTGGCCTCATACTGATCCCACAATAATAAGATATATTTTCATCTCGCCGAGAACAACATTCATATACAAAATCAATTAATTGGACCGTATACACATGAACATATAATGCGTTATTTGTACAAAATAGACCGTGAATATAATCTTGAACTTAGGTTATGCAATTTAAATGAGGTGTTCATGTATCAGTTGGACTGATTTTTTACATCAACACTGTTCTGTACGTGCAAGATCAAACATGGTGAACGTTTAGGTCATTACCTGGAATAAGACTAAAAAAAGAAAGAGTTTCAAGGGGTTTGGAGGATTAAGGTGTGGTGGGGGTGTGCTGTTGCTGTACCCGTTCAAATGGCCTCGACGTCAAGCCTGAAAACGTGATCCAGACTGTTTGCTTCGTGGACCTCAATGTGAGAACAACCCTATAAAAAATTAAGTTGGTCGAACGTCAGTAGGTCTTTTTATTGGTAAAATTATACTTGCCACTCATTTATGCAAGCAAAGTGCATGCAATTAATTTATTCACTTAGTTACAGATGTCCGAGAAACTTGATTTTTTGCAAAGTTGTTCTATGGCTTGAGGTCTACGTAATGGACGGTTCAGATCAAGATTTTGGGCTCAGGGCCTTTTAGGGGGGATAGCATAGATATGTATCTGATCATCAATGCCCCATGGCCCATGCATATATGCAACGCTAGGGATGGATGTACAATTATACAAATGCATTATGCATTGCTTGAATGGAAAGCACATTTTTTGCGACAATGTGAAACCACCAGCCCTAAACAGTATGCAAGAGCTTTTGGTACTATTTTCTCTCACTAATATATAAATAGTACACTTGCATGCAGACATCTCTCTCTCTCTCTCTCTCTCTCTCTCTCTCTCCTGCCTGACAAAACAGTTGAGAGCACAGCTTTCTTCTTCTCACTTAAAATCCCGAGACTAATTTCCTTTTTCTACTCATTCCCTATGTTCTTGTTACACTTTTTGAGTTAAACATTAATTATGATAAAGTTTGAAATGCAGAACAATATTGGCATGGAGCTCTTGTCAAGGAGACCAAAGCATATTATATAAATGTGTGATATATACACACACATTATATGCATATTTATTCCATATATATCTATCTCCTTGTATTCATATTCTGATACAAAAGAGACAGCTTTGTCCCCCCCTTGCCTCGAATCACTAGCTTTTCATTGTTCAAACCTACCCATGAATTTTCCCATCCCAATGTTTTTGTATTTTCTCATCCCAATGTATGTATAGTAAAATTTCAGTAAGTACATCACAGAGAGAGAGAGAGAGAGAGAGAGAGAGAGAGAGAGAGAGAGAGAGAGAGAGAGAGAGAGAGTAATGCTACTGATTTCCATTTGCAAGTAAACCTTTTGTTCCTCAACTGGAACTTGACTGTATTTTACTTGAAATAAAAATAAAATATTTGCCCATTTGTAAACTGGACAAAAGAAGTCATCAGGTTACCTTCGGCTGAATAATTTGGACAAAATAAAGCTATAGTCTTTAAAATGTTCTTGGTGTAACTATCGTCCCTAGCTATTAATTAAAGTTGCTAGATTAATTGCATCCTCAAGTTCTTAATTTGTCATTGGTTGAATTTCACCAGAACACACCACAGTGAATGAACTTTTTTTCTTTTTTCTTTGTTTCACTTTGAAGGTAAACATGCACACCATTCGAAAAAACACATGGTCCAAGACCCAAACCAATGTTCTCGAATATAGTAATTGTTTGGTACCTTTGTTAATTAACTAGCCATTAATGAGTACACTCGAACCAATCCGCGAGTGGACGGTGAGATTGGTCCTCATGATTATTTGAAGTGTGCGTAAGTACTAACTCAAACACCTGAATTATAAAAAAAAAAAAAAGAAGTATACTTGAACTAATCCGAGTGGTATGCAAAAGAAAAAAAAAAATGAATTATCAATGCTATAGATTCCAATAAGCTATTGTTTAAATATGTACTTTATCCGTCCCTAAATAAGTGTTCACCGCACAAACCTAGACTTTTAAAAAGATGCATTTATTTCGTAAAAAAAAATCAAATTTTCTTCACAAATCAACAAATGGCAATAAGTTATATTAGATCGATTGTGAAAAAAAATTAGATTTTTTCACAACAAATATGCATCTTTTATAAGCTTAGGTTTGCGCACCGGACACTTATTTAGGAACGGAGTTGAGTAATTTTTTCACACTACATTTTGTGCGCATTTTGATTTAATTAAAACTTTGGATTCATAGACTATCATGTGCATTTATTTTCTTCCAAGGTTTGGTTTGGTTAGGTGTACTACTACAAATTAGGCCACTAGAGATTTGTCTGGTCGTTAGTTTTAAGACTTCGGAATTTGTCAAGTTACGCATACAAGCTAGTCTAGACATTCAATTATAAAAAAAAAAAAAATGGTGCAAACTATAAATTTTGGTGGGAGAAAATTTTAGCCAACAGAAAAGGTACGTTCTTTTCAGATTTTAGGTTATAGGCATTGATTTGAGACAAAATTGCACAAGAGGCCCCATTGAGAAAAGGAAAAGTTGAAAAGGTCAAAAAAAATCTTGACTCATAATCACCCCTTTCAGAAAGAAGAAAAAAAGAATGAAACAATAAATTTTATTGTAAAAAATGAAGGGGGAAACAAAAAAAAAAATCTTCTTTTGGACTGTACCCAGAGATCTCTTTACCACATGATCATTATCCGTGCGATAATATCAGCTTTGATCCGTATTTTCTTTTCTGCTAAAGTTATATCGCTTTAATGTCTGAAACTTTGATGATTCTCCAATTTGTAGGCAATGGTTATGTGGGTATATATCTTTTTTGTAGGAATATGTTTGAATAACTTCATAGTGAAGAAAGCATACTTTGAGAGAGAGAGAGAGAGAGAGAGAGAGAGATCTAGTATATCTAGGCTTTTCTCTCTGCATTAGTTCAGGAGAAAAAAAAAGAGTTGTGTTTGACATTTATACCAATCAAATCAAAAGGGTTTATCTGTAATTCTTATAGGAATAAAATAGGTACACATTTGCGTACACTTTCTTATATGTTCAAATACTTTTACATAGTTGTATATATACGAATTTTTGGCATATATATACTCCTATATAAATATATTTTTTGGGCTATTAAAAAGGTGAGTGGTGCTATTGATACAGATTTTAAATCTGTACCAGCGAGTACAAACGCCTTTTTGGACATGTTTTGGGTTACAAAAAAATGATCGGAACCGCTCATTTTGTTTAGAATACTTTGTTTACAGTCCTTGCAAAAAATAAGCTCAATCCGGTACCGGTAAGGACGTTTACAAAACATCCAACTTTGCTTTAGAATTCAGGAGCAAAGTTAGATGTTTTATAAACGTCCTTACCGGTACCGGATTAAGCATATTTTTGGCAAGGACCATAAACAAAGTACTCTAAACAAAATGAGCGGTTCCGATCATTTTTTTGTAACCCAAAACATGCCCAAAGGGGCGTTTGTACGCACTGGTACAGACTTAAATCTGTACCAGTATCATTTCTGTAAAAAGGTTGCAGCAAGGGGCAATTGGGCATAGGGCTCTCCTTATCATGACCGGCCACTGGAACGTCAGACTTGAAGTTGACCGCGAAAGGGACCAAAGAATTATAACTCATGATACGGTCCCATCAAGAGCTAGCTAGCGGAACACAATTGAGCTTCGCAAGAGAGCGACATTTGAGAAAACGTCAATTGCACTATTCGAACCTTGAACCTTTTGTTCTCCCAAATTACTTAGAAGTAAGCCATGACCACTAGGCCGGCTACAAACCTTTAAACTTCCTAATAGCTGTGCATGCAAATGAACTATAGTCACACATACCATTGTGGTATGCTTGATTGACCATCAGTTTGGAGTCTCTGGCCTATACACATCAATAAGAATTACATATTTAGTGTTTGCTTAAACTCAGATTTATATACCCTCAAACGATGGAATTAAAAAGGCGAATATATAAGCTCGATGAAGCTCGTGAACTCAATCGAATACATAAGTTCGATGAAGCTCATATGAGTTTTACGTCCCATCACTGTTAGTCCTATCGACCTAAAAGAGAAAAAGCCGAGTTCTAGGAGTATAGTTTCTCATATTGTGAATAGATATTTTCTGCTTAATTCTTTTCTTTTTCTTTTCTTTTCTTTTTGTAGACTAGATTAGGTTGTAATTAGGTATATACAGAAAGCTAGTCAATTTCCACATAAGACCAGATTATTAGAGATAACCTACTAGCTATTCTAATCACCTAAATAAAACCCACGTCAAGCATCCTCACGTGAATCCCTCAAGGTATTATTGAGATTCAAAAGCATTTTTGCAACTTGTCGGTAGTGGAAAAAAAGTGTAGTTCCATACGTATATTAGAGATACATAAATATAAATTCTCACTCGCGTGCTATCAATTTTTGTGTTGGGTTGGTTCACAAGGCATTTCACTCTTATTTTATTGATTGGATTCCCGTTAGTAGACAATCGGATCGATATCCCAAATTAGTCGATCGATTCATTGGGCAAGATACCAAGTTATCAACAAAGAAAAAGAAGATTAAGATCGATCAAGGATCAAAAGAAAAAGAAAAAGAAAAGATTTAAGATCATCTATACTTTCATTCTTGATCCGAATTCTTCGGGTTAGTTGCCGATAATTTGACCCATGATTATGACAACTCAATTCAAACATGTGGACTGAAATTAAGAATCTTCGAAATAATGTTTTTGCTTTTTATACCCATATATGTCCTTTAGGGAGAACAACAGGTTGCCTACCTGTGCTTTTATCTTCTACAGACTACAATTAATCCTTTCTTGATCTGCTTCTTTTTCTTAATTATATTTTAAAAAATTATAATTTAATGAAATATTTGTGAGCAATTTATCATTATGGTTCTTCTAGCTAGTTAGCTCCGTTCCGCTAAGATTCTTATTTTTAGTAAGTACTTGTTTTGCGCTTTATCATGAGATAGGTCATTATGTCACAATACTTCACTTTTAATTCAAAAATTAAGTATTTATTTCCCTTGGTGGAACGGAGACAGCAAACGTGTATGAAGGAAAAGCTTAAGAAAAAATACCATTCACCACTAATTTCTTCTAAAAAAAACTTTATATTCATTAACCATTTGGTATGTTATTGAGGCATTGAAGATAGGTCATTAATAGTAGCCTAATAGTTGACCAGCCAATCACATGCATCTCTACTTTGGAGGGCCATAAGGGAAAATGTCCATTAAAATGTAGGACCCTTTCAATTTGATAGGTCTCAGGATCATTACATCTTCTTTGTAAAAAGGGCAAAAAAATTGGTGAAAACAGAAGGGGAGAACTTTTTTTCTTTGACAAAAGAACACTTTCACCAGTTTCCTAGCTAGAAGAATAATTTTTCTCCAGTATAATTGTGCAATTTACCCAAAAAGTTGATAAAGAAAAGTGAAGGGGGAAAAAAAATCAGGACTACCTTTAAATATCATGGAAAAAGCAAAACTACAACTAGTATTGTCCAATACCTTTTTTGCTTCTTGCATTCTATATGCCTTTTTTGTTCCAAATTAAAATAAATAGGCACCAATAATTTAAAAGCGTAATTGA
The DNA here is from genome assembly GCA_019656295.1 of Rhododendron mucronatum var. ripense. Taxonomy (NCBI): domain Eukaryota; kingdom Viridiplantae; phylum Streptophyta; class Magnoliopsida; order Ericales; family Ericaceae; genus Rhododendron; species Rhododendron mucronatum. The sequence continues at coordinate 1,169,201 of BPLT01000109.1, forward strand.
TTTTTAGAATCTCTTTCTAGCATTTGCAATTTTTTTTTTTTGGTTTCCATTCATGTGGATTACAAGTGTACCCTTTCATGCATGAAAAATTGAACTAGAGAAAAGACAATATTGTAATTCTACATGAGACAAGAAAAAGTTAGTGCATATGGTTAAAAACGCGTATAAATCACTAACCATAAAGTCTTTTTTAGAATGACATGAAAACGCTGCAAGTTTTGTGCGCAATTCATACAAAATGTTCATAAGTTTTCATATGACAAATAATTCAAAAATGCAATAAAAAGTAAACAAAAAATTGATACTATAAGATATGAAAAAACTTTGGTAAATGAAAATATGAAAGTAGTAAATGGGATTGAGGATGAAGTGAAAAAGATCAAAATTTGTACTAGCAGAAATAAATGGAGGAGGAAGTGGCTAGAAGCCAGTAGGGATGTCTCATTGTCAAAATTAGGGGTGGGCCTATCAATGTCTAATTATTTCTCCTTCTGTTTTTGTGTATGTGGTAGGAAATAAGCCCTGGGTAGCCCCATCTGCCCTTGAAATCTGGGTATTATGGCAACTGTTGCATTCTCAAGACAAAAAGAATAAAGACCATAGGCCCAAACTGACATACAGAGGCCCTACATCACCTGATCATGTCCAAATGATACACCTCTTTATAGTAGAGGCTATGTCCATAGACCACTCCAGTGTGGTATAGTAGCTAACACTGCTCATTTGCCGACGGGATATAGGGGATATACTGAATAGATACGAACTATTTATATTCGGTGTTTATTGTCACCCGAATATTTGATATAGACGATGGATATTATATCCCTCGGATTGTATATATGCTCGGGGCTATATATAGTAACACCATATCCCTCCATCCTTATTATATCCGTTTTCACATTCAGTTTTTTAAATACAAAAATGCCACATAAATAATGATGAAAGAGAAATGAAATTGATGCAGAAGTGGTGAACGTCTGGGAGCTCACGTGATTGAATAACATAATAGATAAAATGAATGAGTCGATCAATATCTTACTGATATCAGAATGAGTTGATTTTTTTATGAGAGTTCTTAAAAACATGTTTTAAACAAATTGAATGACTTCAATCATTTGGTGAGACTCTAAAAAAAAAGTGTTTTTTTGGGTGTTAGTGGAACAGCGCGCCCTCTATTCACCAAAAATTAATTCGGTTGGCAAATGGCCCGATGGTGTGTATATATGTAGTATAATTTTGAGAGCATGTATCAGCCATTTGTCCTTCTAACAGCTTTAACATGGTACGCTAAATAAATTCGACGGTACAAATTAATTGCTTGTTTGAAATATTATGATGCTTCCTATGTCATGTTTCATCCCCACATAGAGGAGGAGAGTCTGTAGAGCGGAGCTAGGGTTAGTCAGTGGGGTCCAAAAAAACTCATTCTCCATTTTGACCAAATCCAAAAGTAGAACAAAAATGAACAAAGCAATCGCAAAAGAATACAAAAGATTTCCGTGGTTCAACTTGAAAATCCTAGGGGTGTAATCGGTTTGGTTTCGGGCAATTCCAGGCAAAAATTTTGAGACCGATTCGGTTCGGGGATTATATTTCCAGCACTGATTCCGATCAAGATGAAGATCGGTTCAATTCGGTTCTGGTGGAGTCGGCCCGGTCGGGGAAGTCAGGTTGACCGAATTGGGCCTAGATGGCCAAAAATGAAAACTTGACAGTGGACCAAACTAATCAGTGATCAAATTAAGAGTTTTTTTTTATCAAACACCAGCCTGACTTGGGCCAAGTTGGGTCAAAAAATTAAAACTTTATACTGGGCCAAACTAATCAATTTAAGAAGTTTCACCTGGTTTTTTTTTTTATCAAACACCAATTCAAAAGTCATCTTTTTTCACTCAAATTCCACCTCTTTTTTTATTATAAAACATTCGGTTTTGGTAATCGTTTTGGTTCTGTCCCATGCCGGTTTAATTAGTATTTTCGGCTCGGCTCGGCCATAATTTCAGTATCCCGAGATTGAACCGAAACTTGAATTTTTTCCAACTTTAAAACCGAAACCGATATGAACCGGGGTTGGACGGACCGAAAACCGACAAGGAGGCCGGCTGGCGGGTTCTGCGCCCGGACCGTCTTAATGGGCCCAAGTTGGGGAAGTCCAACAAACCGACAACTAGTGTCCCATACAGCCAATTGGGCCGCTCAATGTGTTGTCACTGGCTTCTTGTCTTGTAGAATTAGGTTCCCGATGCAAAGGAGAAGATCCACACCTATAGCGAACACCACCCCACATATCAAAGATTTTTCTTTTTGTAGAGATAAGATAGAAGAATATCCAAGCGCAAATAAACACATGTAGCAAACGAAAATTATATCATGAAAATGAGACATGATCAAGGTGTGGGAGCTACTTTAATTTTTTTTTTTTCTTTTATGTAACACCAAACTTTTTTCTAACTATGGGCTTTAATTGGTGCAAGATTGGAAGGTGTTTTTGTTGGATTCGAGAATGGAGATAGCTTTACTCCCCTTACATCATCAAACCTAATTAAAACAGTTCGGAATCGACTGAATAACAACGAGACTATTATCTATACTACAAATATTAGCTTTAACGTACACAATTGCATCTGCACTTTAATTGGCCTCCCGATACGCATGGTACACCTTAGCTTGAAAACTATCCAGCAATACCCTGCAATCAGATAAATTGTTACTTAACTCATAATTATCCAACTCTTAGTTGGTAATGAGGTGCACCGACAATATAGAGTCCGTTTTCACATAAATGCCATGCAAATTATAATCCAAGGCAAAGTTGCAAACTATTCCGGAGAGCCCAACACTCCACTGCCAAGCTAGAATATGCCGACACATTTTTCTTTTGAAATCCCACAACCCAATTACCATGACAATGTCGTATAAGCCCACCTGTTCGTTTATGAAAAGTAATCTACTTACTGATATGTACCCTCAAGATGTAATAGCTTCTCACAACTTACAAATATGTAGCTTCTTGAGACTTACAATACCTATTATTATTATTATTATTATTATTATTATTATTATAGAAACATCTTTAAATTCACATCTCATTAAAAAGTATCTTTGAATCTAAAACTTATCAAGTTAATATCTTGTAGAAAATATTAATGGACTAGAACAATCTATAGAGTAGTATAAATAGAAGATGAGTCTAGCCATTTTATATCAACAAAAAAAAATCAAGCAAGTTGTACTCCCTTATTTCATAAGACAAATTCTCCATATTTGCATTCAATCCTCTTACATCTCCGCTCACAATACTGAATCACTAGGGTTTTTAATTAGCTCTAGCTTTAGGGTTTCTTGGAGTAGCAAATATGGATCGTCAGATTTGTAGTCTTACTGGCACAATATGGATGCTGGATGATCCTTCTCCTACTCATCTTCTTTGTCTTCAAGGCGTTATCATTGCTCACGCGGCAGCCAAGGCTGCTCCACCTATTCTTCACAGCGCTGTCATCGCCTCAATGGTAGTTGGGGCTACTCCACCTCTTCTTCACAATGCCGCCATTATCGCCGCAGCCAAATCCAAACAGTCTTCGGCCAAATCTAAAAAACAGACAAAGATAAGCCCATGGTCCAAGTCCTCCTTTACCCAAGTCCACTAGGATTTGGGCTCAAACAGTGTTGTGTTGGTGTATGAAATGAATGAAACATGTCCTTATGTGAAATTGAAGTGAATGAAAACGTACCGGTGTTCTTGTTGTTATTTACTTGTTATTGTCAATCCATTCAACCTTTTTGCACCAAATCTTTTCCAAATCCCGTTTTGTTTGAAATCAAATCCACTTTCCATTTTTCACCCAAAAACAAAAACCACTTTCCCATTTCGTTAGCTGTTTGAATTTGTCTATCAAACTCAAGATCTACTGGGATCACGACAACTGATTCCTACTAGAGGTTTTGTTTCATTGATTTTGAAATTCGTAGGTTAAGCCACTCAAACTCAACAATTGTCTCCTCTCCTGACAGGCTCAAACAGAGTCGGTATATGAAATGAATGAAACATGTTCTTGTGTAAAATTGAAGTGAATGAAAGCGTCCAGGTGTTCTTGTTGTTATTTATTTGTTATTGTCATTGCATTGAAAGCATAAGAATCAAAATCAATTTGGCATCATAATATAGCCACAAAGGCATGTATTGTTGGCAGTTTGCAAAGCCAATTTGCAGTGATGTGTCTACAAAACTTGCAGCATGTTGCAGATTTTCCAAACTGCAATGTCCAAACTGGAGAGTCAGAAATTTTGTTAGGGTTTATGACCTTTCCACCATTATGAATTGCATTTTACTGGTTATCTGCATTATGTATCGTCTTATAGTTATACGAATGTATAGTTGTATATGCTTTCTTTTCGTTTCTGCTCTATACGTTTTCACATAATCTATATGCTTTATTTGGTTGTGGAGGAGATGAGCATAGGGTGTGATTTAGGGTTTCTTCCAACTAACTTATCCGAATGTATGCTTTATTACCCAACCTCAGATTTGCACATTACCCACCCTCCTCTGCTTCTTCTACACACCTGGGTTTTCCATTTTTTGATTTTTTTATCCCATCTGGATTGTTGGTTTGCTATTTGCAATTTTCTAAATAACGATCTAGGGTTTGGGGCGGGAGATAAAAATAGGGCTTTGGGATTTTGTGAAGGCAAAGATACGCTCATGATCCAAGTCGTCCCTTCCCAAGTCCACCAGGACTTCCTTGAGGATTTCCTTTGGTGGACTTGCCTCAAACACATATATAATTCCTGGCTCAAATCTCTGGATAAGGATAATTATGTGTTTGAGCCAATTCCTACTGGACAGCTCAAGAAAATCCTGGTGGACTTGGGGAAGGGAGGTCTTGGACCTGGGCTTATCTTTGCCTTTCCAAAATTCACAAAACTCCCATTTTTATCCCCCACCCTAAACCCTAATAGTTATTCAGAAATTTGCAAAGAAATTTGCAAGTAGCAAACCAACAATCCCAATCAAATAAAAAAATCTAAAAATCTGAGGCTGGGTAATGTCCAAATCTGAGGCCGGGTAATAAAAGCATACATTGGGATATGTGGTCTCAAGTATTGAACGTTAGCTAGGAGAAACCCTAAATCACACTCTTTGCTCATCTCCTCCACAACCAAATAAAGAATAAAGATTATGTGAAAAGGTACCGAGTAAAAACTAAAAGAAAGCATATACATTTGTATGACTATAAAGACGATGCAGAATGCATATAACCAGTAAAATGCAGTTCATAATGGTGGAAAGATCAGAAACGAGACCCTAGCAAAGTTTCTGACTTTGCAGTTAACCATTAGGAGTGTTACAAAAATCGATGAACAAAAAATTCGAAGAAACCGACTGACCGATTTGGTTTTCGGTCGGGGTAAGGCCGGACCGGGCCGGAATTAGTTCAGCCTTGATTTCCTAAAATTTTGGCCGGATCAAACCGACCGACTATATATTTTTACACTTTTAATATATGTTTTTCATATATAGACTTTAAATTAAATAAAAAATTTATATTTCAGGTGGACCGAAATTTTCGAAATCTCCGACCGGGCGAATTCCACCATGAACCGAACTCAACTCCGATCGGGATCTGTCCTTAAAATATTTGGACCAAATCGAATCGATATACGAAAATTTCATACTGAACCGAACCGAAATCAACCACTATAAACTATAAATAATTAATAGCATTCTCAAATTTGGAATCTTTCACACTTGGGGACGTATCTCACCCCAATGGTCTAGATTTGTATAAAGAAAACATCTCCAAGTGTGAAAATCCCATATTAAGGGCGAATCTGCGCTTACAACATAACAGGGTTCGATTCCCCTTGGAGGCAAATTATGATTTTAAGTGGGGGGCCATGGTGATGGGTTGCTGTGCTAGTCTCCCCCGATGTTTGGATTGCGTAGTCGAATTCAAAAGTGGCTCAACTACAGCGTTGTTCCTGAGTTTCAAAAAAAAAAATGTGGTTCATACTTGTGTTCAACTTTGCGAGGGGCATTGAATATCTTCTCATACCTGGTAATATGTTACAATCACGCACATTTACATATATAATCACGCAAATTCACTCACATCTTTGACCCTCATGTATAGTGTGTGTGGATCCCCATATTTGATATGAGTGAATTTGTGTGATTGTGTGTGGTTGTATATTACTCCCAAATTGCGTCTCCTAGTTTGCCTCCACGTGTGCTACATTTGAGGTTCCACATCTCTCCACTCAAAACACTCCTGCACGCAACACATCCCACACCACAAGAAGAAAAAACTGAAGATTCGAGTGGGGGCCTCAGACAGATTCCCACAACATTTTCGCCAGAAGTTGAACACATTCTTAAAATGTGATTCCAAATCACTGAGTAAACAAAGCCTCCAAAACTCCCCAGCCATTCTCCATTCCTCCCCCTTCTCTCTCCACACAAAACTCCCCCAAGAAACAGAGGTGCAAATGGAGGCACTGCGCCCAAAATTTGATCTCAACCCAGCGCACATCTCTCCAATCTCGAAAAAACTACGGAAACCCACTTCAGTATCTTCCAAATACCACACACCCAGAAAATGCAGAGTGTTTGTGCCTCGGAACTCGTTATTCAGGACGAAGTCTGACGCGCAAATTGATCGTAGACGAGAGTCGTTGTTGCCCAGATGCAGCGATTCGAGTTTGATAAATAGTGGTAAAGAAGTGGTTGAATCGGTTGCGAGAGGAGTTGTCGGTTTTACGGCGGCGGCGGCGGTGGCAGCTGTTTGCATTTGCTGGGACTCTCTGGCTACTGCGGAATCCTTAACGGTTGCTTTTCCTGTTTCACGTGCTCGTGAGGTGATTCATTTGGACACTTGTATTTGCCTTGTTTACTTGTATTTCTTCCTTTAATGTCGTTTGGGCCTAAATTTTTGGGTCTTTTGGTTGTTTTTCGGTAAATCGTTCATCCCGACAAGAAGAATTAGAGAAGTATGAAAGTATAGACCAATATTGAAAATAGTTCACAGGAAAAAATCCAAAAAGGAAAACAAAAAAGACAGTCTTTATTGCTTTAGCGCATCATCTCATATGATTTTTTTTTTTCAACTTTGGTCTATATTTTATACTTCTATGAACCTCGTTGAGAGACAAACTATGTTAGGTAAAAATTATGACAAAAGCTCAAAAAAAGGGTAACTGAAAGGGAAATAATTTGATTGTCGTAACGAGAATTAACTTAGTCCAAAGTCAACCTCAGTTGCATAAATGTGTGTGAGCGAAAGCGAGAAAGTGTATTTCGAAAAAACATACAAATTATTAAAATTTGCAAGAGGGAGATTGAGAGTATAAGGGTAGAGCGAGAATTAAGACATAGAGCAGAGGGTCCTACTAAAAGACTTTGTGACTTAGGTGGGAAAACGAGTAAAAAGAAGAAATGAGATTACTATTGCTTATCTTCAATGAATAAAAGAGTTTAGAAATGAGAAGAAACGAAAAAATTTCAAGTTCTGTTATTCTTCTTAGAATCCTTACATAGAAACAACTGTAGTAGCAATCGTGTGATGTAGCCACCACCAAGGTGGTAATTGAGTGCAAAGGTGTGGGTGAAAGTCGCTCCCTAGCATGCTGTTGCGAGTTCAAAGCGCTTGCGGTAGTTGTCTTTGTGAACCAGATGCCATGTGTGATGGCACTCTTGTTTAATTCGCACCTCACCGCTGCTGTGGTGGTGAAAGGTACCCACCAGCAGAGCAGTTGGCAACTCATATGGTCATGCTGAAGGTGGTCTTTGTGCTGATCGTCCTTTACAAACCGCTTTATCCTACAGGAACAAAGGTGTGATGTAGCCACATTGGGTGAACCCCACAAATCTAATTTTATCTCGTGTTTATATCTTTAATTTCTTCATTTATGCGTTCACATAATCTAGATCCTATTTTTGGGTGCCTCATGTCATGACAAATCTATCTGTCCTGATGTTCTTGTTTGGCGTTTATGAACCTTATCGATCAAGTTGTTCAGTTGGACTAGTTTATGTGAGGTGTTTTGCTCATTGGGGAATGTTTTATTGGTAGGTGAATACAGTTCAGAGAACTCTTGTGGAAGCCTGGGGCTTGATCAGAGAGACCTTCGTTGATCCCACCTTTAATCATCAAGGTAACACGTCAAAGCAGAAATTAAGTGTTCAGAACCCCCGTTTGGCAAACCTATAAACGAAATGAAATTTAATGTGATTATTACTACAGCCAGGAAAGAGTCAGAACGCCCAATTTATTATGTTCATCTATGATCCTGTTTCTTGTTAAAACCAAGAAGTAAAATTGACTTCTTCAACTTGTTCTTGCAGACTGGGATTTAAAGCTGCAACAAACAATGGTTGAAATGTTTCCACTCAGGTCGGCAGATGCAGCATATAACAAGATCAGCGGAATGCTTTCCACACTTGGAGATCCCTTCACTCGGATTATCAGTCCGAAGGTCTACTATTTTCTTCCTATTGTTCGTCCAGATAAAAAATTTTACTTCGAGGCTGTTCGAATAATAAAATTGAACATTTTTCCTCGTGCTGATGTATCACTATTAGGGAAAGAATAACATCCTTAACTGCTTTAGTAGTTGCATCAATCTTGTTGGTTGTAACTTTTCCTATACTCTGGCTGCAAAAGTTTGTTTTTCCTCCCATGAATCAAAACCATATCAAAATGGATCCATTATGATCTGACATTGGTTTTTGGCTACCAGGAATATCAGAGTTTTAGGATCGGTAGCGATGGGAATTTGCAAGGAGTCGGCCTCTTTATAAATATGGAGCCCAAAACTGGGCATTTGGTAAGTGAAACCTGTGATTACTTTCTTCTCACACTCGATTGAAGTGCAGCATTGCGAAGGAGACTTTGTACATGTTTCTGATGCTAAAATATGAAAGCAACTAACATGGATCAGTTGTATGAACAGGGATGAAGAATATGCACTTTACTTCTCTCAAACATGTAGTGGTTCTATTAGCCTCTTCAGAAAAAAAAAATAGTGGTTCTATTACTTGTTCACTGTCGAATAGAAAGAGGAAATTTTTACTATGTTATGTTGCACATTCTCCGGAAGTATTTTATAAAGTATGACAGTAATGACAATACCCTCTCTTCTCTGTCTATCTTGTCAATTTTCTATAGTTTCACACATTCTTAAGCTGTCAAATTGACTGGAGATGCTTTCTTAATATTTCAGGTTGTTATGTCTAGTGTAGAGGGTAGCCCAGCTGCTCGTGCAGGTATACATGAAGGGGATGAGTTGGTCGAGATAAATGGTGTGTACTATCACATTTTGTCCTTGCCAACCCATGAATCTGTATAAATTTCTTCTCGGTTGTTAAAGGTGTTTTGACTAGACCAAACCAAGCTAAGCCTTGTTTCCCGTTCAGTTGGGGTCGACTTTTTTATCTGCTGTGAATGAGCGATTTTATTACCTTGTACTCTTGAATCTTGGGTCGAAATAACTGATGGCCATTTGTGAAACATTAAGTTATATGGTTCTTTAGACGGTGCCATTGAAGGTTTAATGACTGAAGAATTTACATGATACATGAATTCTTCAGAGTTCAAATGAACTTCATCTGTTTTTCCCCTCCTCCTTCCTATTCTTTTCCTTTCCATTCCTTGGACAATAGTACCACACTAAACGTTCACAATAATAGTATATTGTGATGTGTCAAAACAGTTGGGAAACAATGATTTATTGTAGTACTTCCCACCAAATACCAATTGTGGGGCACTGGGGCTGGATATTGACTTGTATTGAAACTCGAAATCCATTGTTGTTAATACTTGCGATTAGTTATGTTAGACAAAAAATGAAAAATCAATGCATTTGGCTTTCACTGCTTTGAAAACAAGAATTCAAAAGAAAATACATTGCAGTTTTCTTTCACCAAGTTTGAAAACAAGATCTCAAAACAGGAGAGCTCATTTAACAGGTTCTTTTTAACTCTACTTGGTATTCTAATGCTTAATGGAGGATTGGCTCTCTCACCTGCATGTCCTTCAATCTAATTGTTTCCAACATTGGTGGTGGTTGTGATTTCAGGAGAGAGTCTAGATGGTATTGATAGTGAAGCAGCAGCACAGAAGTTGAGAGGGCGTGCTGGAACAAGTGTCACTGTGAAACTCCACAATGTAATTGTTGAACTTTTCTATATGTCTCTTTCTTTCCATAGAAAGGCGTTATTCGCCAACAATGATAAATGGAGAACAGGATTGTTTTAAGAACTTTAACATAGGTAGATCAACCACAATTACTGGTTGCTTCAATCCAGAATGACGGAAATTTAGAGAAAAAAAGTTATCCTTTGAATTCCCAGCCTCAGGTGCTCACATTCTTCAAGCTCGAATTCTGGTATCAACTAAAGAATTATCTCGTCACACAAATACAAGGGAAAGAAAGTTTGTATCCACCCAAAATGTCACATCAGAACCTATGTTTACCTGTATGATTGGTGCTAACTACTCTAACTCAACTTCAACAAATTTTGAACTACTAATGAAAAAGTAGGTCTATTGTAGGCTGAGAGGCGAGAACTACTGCATCATATAATCCAAGGTGTACTCCATGAGAAAATGAAGTTTGCATAAAATATGGTGGTAGAATACACAGCTTAGTAGTTTTGATCCACATACAACAAGGACTGTCCTGTTTAAATTGCGAAACACAAAATTGGCCTTTGCTTTTTTGTTTATGATCAATATTCTCATAATTATACCATCCGAGAAAAGATTGCTTTATCCAATACATCTTTGTTGGAACTTAGCATCTCCCATAGACATTTGTTATTTTATGGGCTTCGAATACGATCTAATGTATTTCCTTCTTCAGGGTACTGATTCGGAAAGCAATTCCGGTTTTAGAGAGGTATCAAAATGAGATTTGATAATGCCATCAGCATAAAATTAAGTGACTGTGAACATCTGAAATTTGCTGTATTATTTATCCCGGATTTTCTTGAAGGTCAATCTACCTCGGGAGATTATTAAGCTTTCCCCTATATCCAGCACGATCATCCCTCATAGAACTCAAGATGGCCGTCTTTTGAAGACTGGATATGTGAAGCTATTAGCTTTCTCTCAGGTAGTTTTACATCATTTATCTCTTGGCCTTACCATCTTTTCCAAATCTCTATATTTTGTTATTCTTTATATATTTTTTCAGGTGCCGAATAAAACCACTGCTATTCTTATTTGACAGAATGCTGCTGTTGATATGGAAAACACAGTTCATGAGATGGAGGATCAGGGTGTAGAATCATACATACTGGACCTGCGGAATAATCCGGTAACTTCCTGATTCTTAGCCAACTTGGAGACATTGTTCATGCTATGTTTGAGTCATGGATTTGTAGATTTGTGTACGGAGGGAAAAATGATAGGGAGAGCTAGAAGAATATTTGGTTTACTAACTTCATACTTTCTAGAGTAATATTTTCCTTTACCGTTTCTCTTCCCTCGTACCATTCTCTACGGTACATACACCGGCTTAAATTTATCAGTGTCTTTTTCTATCATTCAGAATGTTTGCAAATTGTTTAACAGGGAGGCTTGGTGAAAGCAGGACTTGATGTTGCCCGAATATGGCTGGATGGAAATGAGACACTTGTCAACACAATTGATAGGGATGGCAATATGGCACCTATCAATATGGCTAGTGGCCATGCCTTAACACATGATCCGCTTGTTGTTCTCGTAAGTCTTCGACCTTCAGCTTAAAGTTCCCTTTTTCCAGGAAACCATTTTACTCGAGGAGCAAATATGTCAAGTGAATTTACCTGGAATAGATGCCATTTCCATCCTGTATTCTTCATAGATTGAATCCACCTTTGATTTCGTCCAGGAGAAAGCCGTGTAAAAATGTCTCTGTTTGAGCAGGCTCTTCTTTGTGGCTATAATGCTAAAACACGAAGGTGCTAGGTATAGTGATCTTATAGGTTGAGTTCCTCTTTGTTTACTTCTCTGCACTGATACAGGTGAATGAGGGAAGTGCAAGTGCAAGTGAGATTTTGGCTGGAGCTCTACACGACAATGGCCGGGCTATCCTTGTTGGGCACAAAACCTTTGGGAAAGGAAAAATTCAGGTACTCTTCCAAAAAAGTTCATACCTTGTACATAAGGCGCTTCCTGCTTGCACATGGTTTGAAGAACTAGGCAGGCAGTTTTACTCCCGCCTCTTCCATTTTAGTTTTGGAGAAGCTAATTATCTTGACTCAAACCATGCCAACACCACTTCCCTAGAGGAAAAGAAGTGATGACACTGCTCAACCCCCAGCTTATGATGAACTTGAAGATAGCATTGGCCATCGCTACAGCTCATGAGTGGATCGCTGATCAATATGAAGAACAAAACATTTCCCTTTAGCTTATGTTGTCAAAAATGCACTTTTAGATACATATTTTAGTGTATTGGAATCCTTATTTCATCTAGGATAGGAAATGTGGAACCCAAAGATGGCTCCGGTTGGTCGCAACAAACAATACCTAATGGTGCTTACTTTTGTAGCCATAGCTGTTAATTCTAGAACTTCCAACGCTGATACTCTGATAGTACCTCAACATACTTTTTCTGTTCTTGGGGTGACTGCAGAGTGTTACGGAGCTTCATGATGGATCTGCTCTGTTCGTCACGGTAGCAAAGTATTTATCGCCGGCACTTCATGACATAGATCAAGTTGGCATAACCCCTGATGTACAGTGCACGACAGAAATGCTGAATTCTCCACCCAAGGAAAGAAACGTTATGGGGTCGCCATTGGAAGCCGATTCTTGTATTATGGTAGCAGAGCATGAGTTGGACGTTCAGGAGTCCAAAGGTGCTGCCTCGTAAACTAAGTTGTCTTTGTAGGCATAGAATCAAATATAGATAACATTACGAAGGGATGGTGGAATTAAATTTCCATTCCTATTCTATTTCAGATGTATATGCAAATTTGGGTGGTTGGAATGGATATTGTAGATAACAAATCATCAGTTAATAGTAGTGAATACTAGAATGAGAGTAGAAAAAAAGTACTTTCATAATTTTCTTTGTCAATAACTGCTGGTTTTAGGAAAATGTCATTACTTCTATGAACGTTTCATATTTGCTTCATTTTTTTAAGCGGAGAAAGGCATTTACAATTAGCGATTATTTCAAGTGATTTTTTAATCAAGTGATTTTTACATACCGCTGGAGGTGCTAGCCGAGATGGCAAGTGGTGTGACGGTGAAACTCCCCCAACAACACACTGTCACTAGTCCCTGTGAACCAGATGTTGTGTAATGCGCACCATTTGTCGAGCTTGTATATTGGTGGGACTACGGTAACGAAATACTCTCTCATGGTAGGTATTTCTCCGAAAGGACCCCTTAGTGAATTTGGCTCCTTCAATGGTTGTGCTAGCTCTGAGTGGTTCATTGGCTAAACATGCTATAGCGAATGGAGATTGCAACTCTAGTCTCCTCCTTCTATCCTTGTTACTCAAAAAAAGAGGGAAAAAAATGAAGTTATTTTTACATTTTATGGATTTATCCATCTCACTTTTAAAGAGAAAACCAACCAAAACCTCAAACATAATTCCACGATAATATATTGAAGACTGCTTCCACATACCTCAATACAACTCCATAGTTCCCATCAAACCCGAGACATAAGAAAAATGTAATTGGGTGGCCTCATTCCATAACAAATTCCAATATCCCAAACTTTCTCAAATCAGAATTCAGTGCCTCAAAAGAGCCAGAAGCAACAATAGCGGTGGAAACCGGCAGCGAGAAGGCGGCTCCTGCATCCGGTCCCGGAGCAGATGCCTTATGTACACGAAGCCTGGACCCAATAACCACCAGAGACATTGCGCTATCGGCGGCGGTGGCAGCAGAAAAGACGACGGGAATGACAAAGGCAATCACGAAAGCCTTGAAGATGTTAACTTGCGTCATTTCTCAAAAATGCAAGTGGGTGTGGGTCCTGTGGGAGTAGGAAAGAGTTTATAGGAGAACAAAGTAAAAAAAAAAAAAAGGGAGCGAGAGAGAGAGAGAGAGAGAGAGAGAGAGAGATGTTTGATCAGAAAGGCTCAAAAAAGATGTTTGATGAGGATAGAGAAAAAAATTCCTTCCGCCCGCGAGAGTTGAAAAAACCAAAAATCTTTCCTCCAAACCAATCCAATCTCATCCTGCCACGTCATCAAACATAAAGGTTCACCTAAGAACATCATAAACTTGGTGTACCAACCCTGTAACATTGAGAAGCCAGGCTAGCACAGCTGGTTTTCTCACCCTCCCCGCCATAGTGGCGGAGGTTCGCCCCCACGAGGGTTGGAAACTTGGAATTCAAGGTTATAAACAGTTTCTGAACTTTAGTGGACTAATATACTAACACCCCGATCACCTCCGCTGATGTATACAATTTTGGCAAAAAAAAAAAAGAACTCAACATTAAAGATTCCCATTCTCATTCAGCTGTATATACACATGGTGAGAATGCACGAGAGTGGAGGATGAAAAACACTACCAATTCACCTGAAGACTACTGACTAGCAGCCAAAAGTGGCACTGTTTAGCAGGAGGAACGTTTAGCCGTTAAGCAAAGAAGCAAAGAAAACAAGATCAATGAAAGGGCGTGGCAAATTATCTAGGACCACTGTTGTCTGTCGTCGAGAAAAGACGTATAAGCTGATGCGATTAATTCGATACCTCATGACACCTAATGAATGCGTGTGTGTAATCGTAACAGTGTTAATACCAATAGAGGTACCAATCCAGGGAATGAGATTTTCAAAGCTCGAAATGCATTCAGTTTCATCAAATCCACATCTACAGTAGATAAACCAAGTATAAGCTAAGAGAATGGTACAAATAGGGAAATCGTGCATGTCCAGCAATGACCGCGGTACAAAAACATCAGATTGCTAAATATATAAGATGTTCCCACAAATTCAGCCAAGACGCACGAAAAAGGAGTTGCAGACCGAGATACAAAAACATCAGATTGAAGGATTCTCGATGCTCGATACTAGTAACCATTAAGCCGCTGCATATTCCCTTTGCTCCACCAAATTGACCCTCTGCAATCTGTTATAGAACTGCCATTCTGCAATCTGTTACCGTTACCAGATCCACATCCACAGTTGCCGGTCGTAACATTTTCCTGTAGACGTACATGAACACTTTAACCACTAATTAGCTTCCCCATATCTTACATGCAACTTCAACCAAAATTAATAATGCAACGGTCTAGGAGCCAGCCACTGACATCTGATTATGCCAGCAAACTCGGTAGAGCAGACCAACTCCCACTTTCATTCAGTGAAGCAACCGATAATTCATGATTAGATGACATTTTAAATGGAAAAAAGTGCTCAAACCACAACTTCTGTACACGCGATTGCTGTATTGATGCATTAAAAGAAAGGATGTTTCCCCTAGGATGCACAAAAAAAGGTCAATGGCCCATTCTCTATGCATGTTGGATAGCAAATCCATGCTTGGTCTTAGAATTTTAGTGTGTTAGTTCATCAAGAACCGAAAGAAAGACGTAAAAGGGCACAGATTGCTAGTTAACTGGGAGTGCGAAAATTTCATTGGAATATTTTCGATGAACTCCTCTCTCCCCCACACTCTCTGGATGTACCCCCTCCGCCTGCTGTCAACATGTCATCTCCGCAACCAAAACACCAAAACTTGCATAAGGAAGATGCATCAACCAAAAACTTGCATAAGGAAGATGCATCAACCAAAAACTTGCATAAGGAAGATGCATCAACCAAGTTCAACACAAAATCAGATGGACAACTTGCAAACACACGATTTCATTCCAGGTAAAAATTGTATGGCAAGAAGGTACCAAATGTATTTAGTTTCCCCTTATGGACAATCTACTTTTCAGGCCATGTGATGGTATCCTTCTTGGACACTTTCCAAATGCAACTAAACATATATTGCGTGCTTAAATAATGTATAACAGACCTTGGAAGTCTTTCATGAGCGAAGGCTGCATCAAGAAACCTGTTTTCATTTTAAAAACTGTTCACTGTTGTCATATTTTGGTATTAGTAAATGAGATTGTTGGAGTTGAATTCCATTATGGATACATGGTTCTTGCCAAGTTAATACATGGCATTATATGAAGGTCAGAGAATAAGGAAAGCCAAAAGCGGAGAAAAGTAAGTACTCGCAGGAGGAGGCCAACGATGAAGTGCTCTCAGCACATAAGATCGGGAGGAGGCAACAGGGCACAAAATCTGTCGTGCATTAAGGAAACGCTAACTTTGATACAATGAAGGAGGAATGGAGTGACATGATCGGCCCAAAGCAAGCAGAGGTGGTTTTCATCCAGGGGGAACAAACAGAAATTATAGTTTCGGTTTATGTCCTTCAATCGCCTGCCGACCCTCTTCAAGTCCTTTATCAAGGTTTTAAACCACGTTTTGAGATTCAAATCGAAGGCCATCGATGAAGTGCGATTCGTCTCTTAGCACATGAGATTGGGAGGAGGCAACAGCTGCACAAAATCTGTCGTGCGATAAGGAAACGCTAACTTTGGTACAATGAAGGAGGCATGGAGTAACATGATCGGCCCAAAGCAAGCAGAGGTGGTTTTCATCCAGAGGGAACAAAGAGAAATTATAGTTTCCGTTTGCATCCTTCAATCGCCTGCCAACCCTCTTCAAGTCCTTTACAGAGGTTTTAAACCACGTTTTGAGATTCAAATCGTAGGCCACGAGCATGCGAAGCCTATCGTTATACCAACACATAGTGGTTTTCAGAACAACGGCTGCTTCACCGCTGGTATCAGCAAAGTCGACATTGTGATCGAACTGTGCCCAAGCTCCGGTCTTGACATCGAGCAGATAAGCGAAATTCGCATGCGTGCAAGCCACCAAAATCTGGTTTCTATCAGGAAGGGCTGCAGTCACAAAGAGCATGCTTTCGCGAATGGATTCAGGCGGAGGCGGTGATACTACAATGAGAGAGTATTTAGAGGAAGGATCAAAAACTTCAACCAACGGAGCACCGTCAGAAACCACCTGAGTGCCGATGACGAAGAGCTTCCCGTCTATGACTACGGTGCTCGGGGCCACTCTGGGGCAAAGCATGTCGAACGAGTTACGAAACCAAGAACCGCTATTGTCACCGGTGGTGTCGAAACGGTAGATGGCGGAGGTTTCTTCCCCCTTGCCGTTAGTCTTGTGGCCACCGACGCAGTACATGGATTTATCCACCGCGGCAAAGCTGGACGACCCGGATATGTTAGTGCTACAATAGAACGGGAGAATACGTTTCGGTGGCGCACCGTACGACGGTTGAGGAGAATCATCATCATCATCATCATCATCATCAACTGGAATACAGTAGAAATCAATCGCAAGTGCAGAAGATCGAGCAGCACGAAAGCAAATAGTTCTTCCGTGCTGCTCAGGGATAAGGGAGTAGAACAATTCTAGCTCCCCTTTAGTGCTTCCGGTCATACTACGCCTTCGCTTTCCGACAGCTTTCGATGTCGCCTTTTCCGCCGCCGCTCTTCCTTCCTTCCTTCCTTCTGAATCCCGCAAAGCCGCCGTTCGATACGTATAAAATCTCCTCTGTATACTTTTCCTTTATACTCCGTATTTCTCGTCAAGCGTTAAAACTGAGCCCTCCACAACAAACCCATGTGAAGGGCCGCCTATGGCCTGAGAGCCCAACCCAACAACTGCTACATGACATTTGACGGCCCATTAGTCGGGTGAACAAGGAAGAAGGGAAGAAAGGTGTGGAGATGAGAGGTGGGATTACCTACTTTGAGAATGTCCACTCACAATAGCACATGTAATATTCCATTTGTCTCAATTTGTTCGCTCATTACGGGATCACCCCATTTATTAACTTGAATACTTTGAATTGAAAAGTCTTTAAATTTTTGGTGGTTTTAGATGAGTGATTTTGTCACCCTCCTTTTTGTTAATGTCACTCCTTTTGTGTTTTGATTAGATTATTTGTTTTGTGAGAGAAAATGAGTAGCATTAACAAAAAGAGAAATGACAAAATCAATTCTCTCTTAAATTGGGAAAGTTGCAAATACTCCAATTTGGAAAAGCCCAAAAATGAAAGGTGAGCAAACCAAGGGACGGAGATAGTAATTATATACTATTATTATTATTATATAAATCCCAAGATGTTGGCTGGATGATCAAGGCCTGATATTTAGGAATTTGCTCTCTCCTAAGTCTTAAAGTCTTCATATTTATATTTTATACTACCAAAATTCATCCTTCAAACTGGATGAGGATTTGGAGGATGGGTTTGAATAACTTGATTCTTTAAAAAACTACTCCCTCCGTTCCAAATTAAAGGTCCGGTTCAATTTTCAATGCAAAATTTTAATTGTTAATATATTTCAATCTACAATGATTTTTATGTGCAATATGGATCTTATATGATAGATCTCAATTAATTCTATTATATAAAGTTTTTAAAATCTTTAAAGACACTGTAGATTGAAAGATATTAACAATTTAAATTTCGTCTTGGAGACCGAACTGGACCATCAATATAGAACGGAGGGAGTAAATACATAGAGATATGGAGGATGGGTTGGATATGCTATATATAAGAAGGGATTTGTTAAGGATGAGGGATTGGTTTTTTTTTTTTTTTTTCCCGGAAAGATGAGGGATTGGTTAAGGACAGCAATTTTTTTGGACGTAGATATGGATGAATAAGAGTGAATAGATAAAGAAATATTGTGCAAATTACGCAGTTGAATACCATATTTTGGGTATTATGTGAGGTGTCATCGTTGCATTAGTAGAATGTGCATTACATAATAAATGTGACACATTCTACCACTAAAATGATAACACATCAAATGGTACCCAAAATGTAATTTCTCAAAAATGATCACCAAAGCATTAGTGACGAGACCATCATATGTCATCATGTGATTAATTTCCTAATGCTCTCCTAATTATAGATTTGACCTCGTCAACCAGATTAGCAAAACTGCCCCCATAAATTACTCACAACCCCTAATTAATGGGGCCATGCATTCCTACGTACCCAAAAACAAGCCAACCCGAATCCCATGCGAAACCATATACCTAAAAACCACCACATTTCCAAGAATAGCCCTAATTCTTCCTATAAAACCTTCACCACCCTTTCCATTTTCCTTCAGGTCTGCATCAAGCAAGAGAGCTACATCTTTCTTCATCTCCAAAGGCGGGTTTCAGTGAAATTAAAAATCTCACTTTTGCCCTCCAAATAAATTTCACCATGGACATGAAGAAGATCGCTTGTGCCGCCCTCATCTCCGCCGCCGCCATGGGTGGGGCCCTCGCCCAGGTCTCGGCTCCCGCACCGGGACCCGTCAGCGATGCCGCCGCCGCCTTGCCGGTAGTTGGTTTCGTCGGAGCGTCGATTTTGTCATTTGTTGCTTTGGTCTTGAACTAAGGCGTCGAAAATGTACAAGGGAAGGGAAAAACGTGCATCTGGCCAGAAGAAGAAGAAGAAAAGAACGAAGGAAATTTTGTTTTGATTACCGGTTGGTGGTTAAAAGTTTTGATGTTACTTGATCTCTTCGTTTTGTATGTTTTACTTTGTCTTGTTTGAGTTACCTTTTTGTGACAAATTACAATAATATAAGCCTTTTTTTGTTAGCGCGCCTTCTTCTCTCTCTCTCTCTCTCTCTCTCTCTCTCTCTCTCTCTCTCTCTCTCTCTCTCTCTCTCTCTCTCTCCCCCCCCCCCCCCCCCCCCCCCCCCTAAATTCATGCTCTATATATATATACCTAAAAGCTTGCATATAAAAGGCCAATGAATAAAAGAAAAGGATTACATATAAAAGAGTAGGAAATTGATTTACACCACTCTCCTTCTTGACGCACACTCTCTTTTAAGTCATTTTTAACATGTGAATTTACTAAACAGTACGTCCCAGTAATTTATGAAAAGTATATTGTTTCAAGGACTGTTTGGTAAATTTAGGTGCTAAAGGACAAAAATAGGAATATTTGTATAAAAAAAAGTTTGTAAATTAATTTCCAAAATAATATTGCTTTAGCTTATGGAATTGTGAAAAAGAACTTGAATACATTTGATGGTGCGATAGCAATAACTGATAAGTAATCCCATCAAGGGCATCTAGAGATCACGTCCTATCCCGATCGATATGTTCTCGCCTGTTTCAAACTTCATTTTCGGTAGTGCGCCAAGGATCGAAAACCACTCGAACACAAGCACAAATACAGAGTTTTACATGGTTCACCAACAAACTGGGTACATGCATCCAGGTACAACAATCATTCAAACTTGATCTCAGCCTCACAATCCTCTCAGTGTTTGGCTCTCCTAATCTCTGATACAGATACAAATGCCTAAAAGGCTTAATGCATAGGCAAATTGAGCCCTATTCCATTGTATTTGTGATGCGAATCACCACATGGCCCGCAAGGTCAACATTTTCTACTAGTGTTGTAAGTGATGTATGATAAGTTAATAAATCCAAATTAGAAGGCTTTGATGTCTAACTAATCCTCTGATTCTGACCTTGGCATATATCTAAAGTGATTAGAAATGGATATTTTCTAGAAAAAATACTTATCGACATCTAATGGAGCTGATTTTTTACAGAGTCCCATTAAAAAATACTCTGTATTGCCAAATTTATGGGCATTTTTCGGTATTTTTTGTGAAACCCGGAGTGAGCCCTACACGGGTTAAATTTTGGATCCACAACAGATGCGAACAGCTTCAATTGATGATTATCATCGAAGGTCGTGGTATAATCGGTGTGGGTTACTGGCCTTCATAAGAAGGTGGATGAGTTAGTAATAATAAAACTCATGGAGAGACTATGAAATACAGGGGGATCGGTACAGGGGAGGACCCATTGCAGTGGAATCAAGCTTAGTGGCAAGATCTTTCTTTCTTTCTTTCTTTCTTTTTGATCCGAAGATCCTTCTATTTGGTTCTAAGACAGAATCTCCTCGGAACCTCGCTCCCATCTAAAAAGGGGCGCGTTCCAACTAGGATACAACTTCTCAAACATATGAATCCCAAAAGAAGAGCTACTAAGCAAGAGAAAGAACGTAAAACCATAGATACTAGAAACACATGAACCCATACATTAAGCATATCTATGTATACTAGTGTCGCTCTACATGTTCCGCACGATAGATGCGTGCCAGTGGGTTGTATCTATGCCTGTTGGTTCTCAAGTTTTGAGCATTACTCAACATGAACGTTGTTTTTATTTTCACATCTTTACAGGTCAACAGAGGATCTTTTTCAGCTATAATGTACATTCATACGCGTACCGAGTTCTGTACACAAAAGGGTAGACATCATGAGGTCCTTTGCTGTTTGTATAAGCACATATCTTTTATGTATCACCTCACAAGAAATCGAATGTAATGCAAAGCCTCTAGAAAAAGCTAGACACCAAACTTTTCGATTTACCAATGCTGGCATATCTTCTGCTCAATTCTCATTGTCGAAATCGAAAACATCATGAAGCTGAATTGACCACCCTTCCCGATTTACGCATAAGTAGCATCACCCTGTAAAGATCAACAATATGGAATTCAAAAAATGCCACAAAAATCGTATGCATTAAAAGATGGTTCGAGGCAAGAGGAAAGAATGGTTGTAAGACAACATCTAACTCATTGTTTAAACATCACGGCTAACTATAACATATCGGTAACTCCATTTTAAGTATCGATGGATACCTGCATGTGGAATAGTGTAGCGGAGAGTTGCATTTTTTTGTGTCAGGGACATGATTAACATCGCTAAAAGCACATATTTCTGAAGGGAAGAGAGATCTACCTGGTGAGCATCATTAACAGGGATATTGACTGTGCTATTGCTGAAGATAGGAAATTCTTGTGGCTGTCCAGGGTATTTTAGATGTGCAGTCCTATTAAATAGTATGATGATATTATGTCATTTCTCACATCCGCTGGTATCTAACTCTTTACGATCGGTGTATCTCAAAACCTGCAGCTATAAACAGGCACTCATTTCTTTCAACATCTTTCACACCCTATTTGAAGGGGTGAGTGCCATGTGGCTTTATCAGAATGTTATGGAGCGACAAAGGATGAGGTAATCGTGTTGGACAAGTCGAACAATTACTGCTAAGACTGCTTAGCACCTTAGACTGCTTAGCTTATGACCTTGAATTTGTGTATCAACTCTGTTGGCACACCAAATGGAACATCAAAGGTAAATAACCGCTATGCTTGAGAGAGTGCCTTCCATACCTCCTTCATGCCGTGCAAGAGTGAACCAGCAAGAGTAAAAGCAATTTAAGGGCACAAATGCACAATATACTTACTGATACCACAATCTGCAAAGTTGAGAAGACGATATATATATACATGGTAGATCAAACTATAATATGTCGGGCCAAATAGTATCTTTATCAAGTGGAAGAGGCAAAAAGGCTCATTAGGAAGAATACCCACAGATTGCTGTTCCGTTTCACTTAATAAATCAGCAACTACTGGAGCGAAAACAGAAAGGAATTCTAAATGGCATGCCAGCCAGCGAGTAGGACTGCATTACATAATATTTGTGTTGGATCGAGCAACATAACCTTTACGCATACGAACAATACAATGATTTCTCACCATTCTTGCAATTGTATGTAATGCAATGTTAGAATAACCTTTTAAGCTCACATACCCTAGCCGTACTCAAAATCCTGTTTTTTTTAAGACTTCCTCGTATCTTCATAATGAACCTGCTTCCTTGTAAATTGAGGATTGGGATTTGTAGCTCGTGTTATTCTACTACCAGTATTACCTTGTTGACCCGACAATCATATCTTCGTAATTTTCCTTAAAATATTTCCTACCCATGAATCTATGGAAATTTTTTTAGTGCCGAGCGGGTACCACGTGGTGCCCACTCGCGCATTCGAGCCGTTCATTGCGTGTTTGAACGACTCAAATTTAGAGAGAGAAAAATAAGAGAGAAAGTGTTGGGGTGAGAGGAGAGAGAGGGTTTCAATCCGGTCCGTTCAAAAGTGAATCAGACGGCTCAGATGCGCCAAGCGAGTGCCACGTCGACAATACCCGCTCGGCACTGAAAAACTCCTCTAAATCTATTATTATTATTTTTTCCTACCCATGAATCTATTATTATTTTTTCCTACCCTTTTTTGGAGCTGTATGGACTTTTCAGTGGACACAAAACCCGTCCAACCCTAATCTATCAATATCCTATAGGAATGTAGTCCACCTTCCAAACCCTCCAAACCTCCAATCCTAATTTCCTAGATTTTCCATTTTTAAAAAAAATAAAAAAAAAACCCACGTTCACCACTTTTCCCATTCACCCCTCCCTCCTTTCCTCCTAAAACACCTAAAAAAAAAAACTCCCACGTTCACCCCTCCCTCCTTTCCTCCTAAAACTCCTGCCCACTAAAAAAAAACCCCACGTTCACCACTTTTCTCTTCTTCTACTATATTTAATCTCTTCTCATTCACCCCACATTCACCACTTTTCTCTTCTTCTACGATATTTTATCTCTTCTAATTCTTTGATTAATCCTCACCAATGTAACTCCTCACTTTTCCGCTTCTTTAATCCTCACCAGTTCAATATTGCAGCCAAAAAAAGGGAATGCAACCACTCACTTTTCCTCTTCTTTAATCTTCACCGTTTCTGTATTGCTGTCAAAAGGGGAAGTTAACGAATCAATTCATACATAGTAAGTCCACCGCTCTTTGTCATGTATTTTCACTTCCCCCACAGTTTCTTTCCTAATTAACGGAATTGTTTCAACTTTTTTGTTCTGCAGATTTTGAAATCAAAAGGCTGTGTTCAAGAACTACACTGAATTAGCCAATTAGGAGATTGCTCAATTCACTATAACATTTGTTTTAAGTTCTCATCAACTGCTCAAAGGTTTCAATTTTTTTTTTTTTTTGTATTCATGCATTTTTCTTGCTTCTTTGTTTAATATTCACATTCGGTTTCCTTATGTTGTTTCCACTTTTTTGTCTCTAGATTTTGAATAAGAGGTTGTGATTTCCTAATGTTGTTTCCACTTTTTTGTCTCTAGATTTTAAACAAGGGGATGTGATCAACAATGTTTGATTTCAGTGATCATCAATTGTCTCTAGATTTTGTTTAAAAGTCATGCCCTTTTATCAGGATAATTTCATGCGCTCTTTATGTTACCAGAAATGAAAAATCTAGAATGCTACATACACTCCTATCAACCACTACTTTCTCACACATGTGTAGGGCTCATCCCACGCATAATGCAATATCAATTATCGTCCCTGTTCATGCACGGAACAGAACAAAACTTTGTTTTTCTTAGATGGCGAATACCACAAAATTAAACTGACTTCAATATTTTGTAGTTGTCCCATGCACCAAGCACTAGCATTGTGCCCACTCGATGTACTGGACAACGATAAAGGCATTAAAGTTTTGTCACTTTGTGTATTGAACAACCATAATGCTAGCGTTTAGTGCACAGAAAAACGGAAGAAAAAAAAAGGTCAAACTCAAAATTTTTTTTTCAATTGTCGCGTTTATTGAATGGGGACAAAGCTACTCAATACCCTACAAAATGTGATTGAGCCCCAAAAGCCTTCAATCTCCCAATCCTAAATTCCTAGATTGTAATTTTCAAAACATAAAATAAAAAAAGAAGCACGTACATGTCCCAACTCCCACGTCCATACTCCATACTCTCAACTCTCACGCCACACGTTCACTTCCACTTCCACTTCCACTTCCTGACTTCCATACTCCCATTGGATGGCACAAATTGTCCACTTAAAAGCGAAAAAGGAAACGAAATGTGCACTGCTACTAGCTGTTTTAGCTCATGGTTAAAATTTGTTAGCCTCTTACTTCTATCGCACAACAAAATTTGTTAGTCTTCATTTTATAAGTACCTACTAAGAATAACAGAACTTTAAATTTTTTTATCAGTTGAATTGTTCACATTCCCTCTCATGATGTTGCTTATTCTATTTTCACTCATCTATTATGATTTCCTTCGCTGTGTTTGCAAAATTAATAAATTGGACCCTTCGCTGAGTTTGACCAAATTGATAGATTGGACCATAATTCCATTTTTCGCCTTTTTCTCATGGTCAATTGTATGTAGCTCTGTCATGTATCACCTCTCCACGGGGCTTGAAGATGTTGATTGTTAACAAACCCGGTATGCTAGATGATGTCACCCAAAATATTGTGTACGACGAAATTTATAATAGGATACCCCAACCCCAGGAAACCCATCTACCACTTGCTTTTAGTTGCATAGTTTGTAAATAGTATCTTAAAACATTTTTTAAGTTGCAAGGATATTATCTATCAGTTTTATCATTTTATGCATGATTGCTATCAGTAATTGTGTTTAATGTTCACATGCTACCATTATATTTTTTTCATAAACTAGCATTCAACCCATTCTATGCACGGGCAAAACCAACTCATTCTAGCGTTGTGTCCATTTGAACCTACTTTTTTTAATTGTTCCGTGCATCAAACGGGCATAACGCTAGAATGAGTTGGTTTTGCCCGTGCATAGAACGGGATGAATGCTAGTTGTATTTACTAAGAAGTATTAGTACTCAACTCAACGATATGGGAAAAAAAAAAAAAAAGAGAACCCACCACTTAAAAAGACTCCCACGTTCCATAACTGCCTACCCTTTCAGTTCCCACTCAGTCAACAAGGAATTTTTCATACTTGCCGTCTAACATTTCTCCTCCTCCCACCGATTCACAAATCAAAATCACCAACCCAAGTAGAAAAACTGGCACACCTCTCTCTCTCTCTCTCTCTCTCTCTCTCTCTTCTTTCAGTTCCCACTCAATCAACAAGTAATTTTTCATACTTACCGTCAATCACTTCTTCTCCTCCCACCGATTCACAAATCAA
Source organism: Rhododendron mucronatum var. ripense (assembly GCA_019656295.1). Taxonomy (NCBI): domain Eukaryota; kingdom Viridiplantae; phylum Streptophyta; class Magnoliopsida; order Ericales; family Ericaceae; genus Rhododendron; species Rhododendron mucronatum. The sequence continues at coordinate 1,195,110 of BPLT01000109.1, forward strand.
AATCACCAACCCAAGTAGAAAAACTGGTACGCCTCTCTCTCTGTCTCTCTCTCTCTCTCTCTCTGGAGTTACTCTGTTTCTAGCTAAAAAAAACCATGAGCGTACTGAAAACTCTCGTTTTTGGCAACAGGTGTGAATGCGTGATGCGCGGGCGTGCCAGGATTTGTAACGCCTAACTTTTGGTGAAGATTCCTGTGAATCTTGACTTCTAACATGTAAGCGATTGCGTACGACCCAAAGGTTAAAGATTGTAAGAAGGTTCGTGGTTTGCCACACGGTTGTGGACTTAAAATTTTCTAGTCGTATAGGAAATAGAACGTAAAACGTGAACTGTATTACTCCGGGATAATAAAGTTTATACAAGAAAAGTAAAAGATCCAAATTACTTGATGAAGATGAAGTAAGTTTGAATGGGGGTGAATACTAGGTATTCGATAGGTTACTTTGCTGAAAGTAGGAAAGTTTTGTAAGCGTTGAGCTTTTATTGGTGTTGGACCCATTTTCTATCTTCGATTCTCCTATTTATAGGCGCTGCAACATGCTGATTCAGGTCTGAATCCGAATTCTGCATTGCACTATTGGCTGACACGTGTCCCATGATCACTCCACCTTTCATGCATACTTGATCATGGGCAGTTTTCAGAGGTTAACGGCAGTTTGAGTTAGGTCATGGATAGTGGGCCTCTCATTTGTTGACATGTGTCCCATGTATTATCAAAATATCTCCCCACTTCCCCTTTTTATGCTCACATGGCCAATTGACTTAGTCAATTGGCCTTTGAATTGAGGAAACCCAACTGCCAGAAAGTAACCAATTCCCTACAAAAGTGGACCTTGCTCCCCAAACCAATTCAGCACCTTTTTATAAGCCTAAATCCGTGGGCTAGCTTCATGGGTCAAAATCACATTTCCCTCATGGGCCAAACCGTGGGCTGCACTTCTAAAAGGTCTCAGGCCATAATCTTTACATGGGCTGTGTGTTTCTTGGGCCCAAATGGAAAAATGCCCATGGCCCAAGAATCACCCAATCAATCATTTGACTCTCGGCCTAATTTAATTAAAAAAATCGCAATCACGACAAGCCCGATTCGCGGTGCCAAAAACGGATATAAACACGTACATGGAAGAAAAATGATGACATGCAAATTACTAGTGGTTACGTACAAACAAAACAAGCAGCTCTTTTAATCAAGGGAAAAAGGGGCCTTACAGTATTGGGTAGGTAAGAGAGAGAGCTTCGAGAGGTTGGCCTCCATTGTGCTTGCTCTGGGCTCAGTTAGAGGAGATGAGGAAAGAGGTTAGAGAGAGAGGACTTTCTACTTGGGAGTAGGGGAGGAGAGGAATGGAACAAACGGAAAAATTTTCAGTGCCAGGCGGGTAACACGTGGTATCTGCTCGCGTATCCAAGCCGTCCATTTCGTGTTTGAACGGCTCAGATTTGAAAAGAGAAAAAGTAGAGAGAAAGTGTTGGGATGAGAGGAAAGAAAAGGGGTTTCAATACGAGTCGTCCAAAACTATATCAGACGGCTTGGATGCGCCGAGCAGTACCACGTACACTATACCCGCTCGGCACTGAAAAATTACTCAAACAAATGAAAGCACCTGTGTACCCTGGTTTCGGCTGCGGACAGTGTAGGCCTTGGTCATTTCGTAATCTCAAAACTTTTAGGAACAATTTCCGATAAAATTTATTCTTTTCTCTATTTATTATTTCTACTTTCAAAAAAAAATTCAAAATCCAAACCGATCCAAGTTTTGCAATACAAACGGATGTTGTAGTAGTAGTATTTAATTCCAATATCTTAAAGTAGGCCCAATAAATGACATTTTCCATGGAAGAAATTTGGAAGATTTACGCAGCTGAATGTAATATCCGGACGCACCATTGCAGCAATATGTGCGTTCCACGGTCAAATTGCTGGCACCCCCTTTTAATAAATAATTCCGAAAAGCAATGAAAACGTTTTGTAGGCACCCTCTTAAATTGCCGAGCCACTTGGTCCCGAACGACCTCTAGCGGCTGAACCCTGATATTTCGGCCCACTACAAAATCGAAAACATAGGCAAGTGTTTCTCCAATTTTTATTCTACATGTGGGATAGACTAATAGCTGCGGTTCCGGAATTGAATTTTACGTATGTTTTTGGGTATCCCATTGGGATGAACTGATAGTGCTTTAGTGGGTCTGTTAGTAGTTCATGGCATTCTTCTAGTTTTACTTGTTTCATCAATCAAACAGCCTTCTAAAAGCAAACACATTCTCTTACCAAACACAATCGACAAAAACACCCAATTAAACAACAATGCACGAAAAGAAAAGAAGAGATTGACCATCCCAAAATTTGATGAAACATCAAGTTCCACCACCCCCACTAAGTTTCTGTGCACTCATGAGGCTTTTGGTCAACCAAATTGCAGTTTCCCTGGACGAAACCCCTTCTTCTCCGAATGGTTTCAGCACACCACAAAGCTCTTCGAACTTTTCCTGCCTGAGTAACCGCGCACAAAGCTCGAGCAGGGACTCTAGAGCATCGGCTCGTTGTTGACCCGGATTCTCCCACGCGCTCTTCCCATCATCGCTCCCAACTCCAGTTAGCGTACTCAACTGTGAAATTTCACTTAAAGCCTTATTTATCCTGGCTTTCATCTCATCTTTCTCTGTTTGTGTTGAGTCAGTAGTATTCTGCACCTTTACTTCCATATCCCCTTTGCTTTCATTACTTTCTGTGCAAGCATCTGGATTTTCCATTGAAATGGCAATCGATGCCTGATTTACGATCACTTGCGTCTCATCTTTCTCTGTTTGGGTCAAGTAACTGTTATTCTGCACTTCTATTACCACATCCTCATTGCTATCATTCGTTTCCATATATGCACCTGGGCTTTCCCTGTATCTAACTTTTTCTTCTACTTGTGTTGAGTGACTAGTACTCTCCACCATTATCACCACATCCGTTTTGCTATCGTTACTTTCGGTATAAGCAGCCGGATTTCCCATACCTTGAACCTTTTCAATGGGTTCTTTTGTGGAGTCTGCCTCATCACTAAGACCATCACTGGACATTCTTGTGTGCTTACCCAACACATCAGCACCCTCTTCTTCGGTTGTTTCAGCTGCAAAAGTAACTTCTTGATTGCAAAAGAGTTGAGGGTCCTTTTTGCTATCTTTCTCAATTTCAGCCTCTTTTCCACTGCTTCCTGTTTGTAATGAAGATCTAGAGCTGCCGGGCTTCTCTCCAGTGCTTGCAGTTAAATCGCAACAAGTACTCTTCCCACTTTCTGATTCTTCACTTTGATCAAAGCTATTTGCAGAAAAGCTAGTGGGATCGACTCTTTTGGTTTCAAGACTGTCGTTCGATAAGCTTGTCGATTGTTTATCAATAGTTTCTCCCAATGGAAGAAATGGTTCTACATCTTCTAGCACTCTTACCTCCATTACTCCGTTGTCATTGCCATTGCTAGATCTTCTGGATGATGGCTTTCTTGGTTTGTCTTTTGTGTTGTTTGGGGATAATGACTTTCTTGGTTTATCTTTTGTGTTGTTTGAGGGCTTCACAGGAAGAAAGACGGAGGTGGGCTTCACAGGAAGAAAGATGGAGGAGGGGTTACGACAGCGGAGGAGGTATGGTTGGAGATGGGGGCTCCTCAAGAGTTCAGCAGCCTGAAATTTGAGATATTGTGAAATTATTATGATATGTACTTGGGCTGTGTTTGGATTATAGATACGTGGAGTGGAATGAAAACAATAGGGAATACCAAATAAATTTAGATTAAGACCCCAAATATATTTAGCATGAATTCATAGGCTGAGTTTGGGGGGCGGTCTAGTGGTTAGGACTAGGAGCTTACTCCCATGCAGGGTTTTAAATGGCGGTATCATGAAACACAATGGAATCGGTGATACGGCCGTATATCGGACTATATCAGACCGATAAATAGGTAAATATTGGAATCGGAGGTCTGAAATCCTATTACGTAACGGCCGATAAGATATGTAACGGTATCGGAGGTCCGAAATCCCGTTACATAATGGCCTTTACTGAAAATCGGCATGTGGTTTGGTGACTCGGAAGGCATGAGTCGAACCCTAGTGGCCAGTGGGTGATGCTTGGGGATGAGACTCATGCCATTAATCTTAGCTCACCGGATCCAAGCCACTAAGCCCTCGGTGGGGTCACTGACTAAGGCTCAAGTCCATCTTGAGGGAACCGTTATGGATTTCACATGGTATAGGACCCTCTTTTCTGCCTCCTTAGCAACTAGGATCACGCTCAAGTAGGATTTGCCACATGCTGGTCTCCCCCAGCCCCCCTCTTCTTAATCACTCTATCAAAAAAGAAGATAAATTTAGCTTGTAGACTTCATTATCTACAATTATTTCCTTATGTTTTTCTTACCCTCTAAAAATCCCTTCACATGATCCAAACACAGCCATAAAGATAGCACATGAACTTACAGTTGGTCTGTGTTCTGGACTCTTTCTCAACATGCTCTTAATAATCTGCTTCCTGTGATGTTTAAAACATTCCACCTCTATTTAGATCGAGAACAATCTCCCATGAACTGTGTAAGATTAATTTTTGAGATGACACTGAGATTTTGTCTAGGATTTGGAGAAAACACTTACAAAGTGGATGAATATAGGATTGGAAGTGGAGAAATGGAGGATCTATTAATCTTGTTGATAAGTCCCGCCATGTCCTGTTAATAACAAACAGTTGAGTTATGCTTACTTCGATAATTAAGATGCTGCATTTTTGCCTTCATGATTCACTAAGCTGCGTTGGGATCATTGAATGTCGAGGGAATTAACTTTCCCCTCGAAATGATCTGAACATAAACCAAACAGGGTCCAACAAAGTATACTGTCATACATATGGACTGAGCTTACCAGAGCCCTAAATGCTGGTTGATGTGCAGCGATCTCAAACATACAACAACCTGGAATGATAGACAGAAATTTCTCAATGAAAGGTCTTCAATATGAAAATGTGAAAACTTTTCAAGTGGAAGATGTTTAAAGATGACAAATGTTGAACAATGAAACATGAAAATACTTTCCAGTGCTTGTTGTTTTCTTACCAAGTGACCATATATCAGATTTGTAGCCGTACGGAATATCTGCAAGGAGCTCAGGGCACATGTAGTTGGGAGTTCCAACAACCTGCAAAAGACATGGTATGAAGTGAATCAAAATTTCAAGAAATTTCTTCGGCCATTGAAGAAAATGTAATCACTAATTTGAGGAACGAAAAAAAGAATTAGCAATATAATTTCAGGCTTTCAATATGATTTTTGAATTGCCCAAGTTAATACAACACTACCATCATAGTAGTTTGGCATAGAATTGGTACTGAGAGAAAATGTAAACGAGTGCTTAACAGATTAGTAAAAGTAGATTTAGGCATTGGGATGTTTATTTCTACTGTCTATTGACTTCCAGGGGAGACATCAAAAAGTACCGATGAAGCAAGGTCCCCTGCGCTCAGCAGTTTTGCAAGTCCAAAGTCACCTGTACAATCAATTTCAGACGGAAATTACATAAATAAACTTAGCAAACCTGATACATGAGGAACAAGAAAATTTACTTTTGTCATTCTTACCGAGCCGAATGTCACTGTCTTTTGTGAGGAATATATTGGAACACTGACATGGAATGAGTTTTGAGTTAGAAGTGGCATCATCAAGAAATTCTCGTTTTGCTACAATGATTAGCATGTTTATGTACCTTCAGGTCCCTGTGTATGACACGGTTGGAATGCAGATAGTCCACTGCTAGCAACAACTGAGTCAGCCATTTGCATAGTTTCTGGGAAGCAAAAGCAAAGAATCAATTTAAACAAAGTAAAAAAGAAAGCTACTGAAGCCAGAAATATAACTTCAATTCTGTGCAATTCCTTTTTATTACCTCCTCTGAGAAATATGCTCCTTTTGCCTTCTTTATAATGTCAGCCCTGATTTTCCGAGAAACATAAGTATTCCCTTACTTGGTTACTAAGATATAGCTTGAGTAAAATATATGCATATATTCAAGATGTCTGTTTAATCATGATTATCTGGTGTGGTTTTCTGTTCCTGTTTTCTTATACTCATTTTCTGAAAACTCAAAACACTTGTTTGCCTCTGTAAAGGAAAAACTGTTTCTGGAATTTCACTGTTCACGAAACAACAAAAAAATGTTATTAGACTATCAAAATCTCACGCAAAATTGACTGCTTCAAACTTTTCATGGTTTCTGTTTCCAAGAAGATCAATTACAAAAGCAGAAATTGGAAACAAAGAAAGAAAAACCCACAAATATGTTGAAATATAGAGGAGAAACATCTTTCCAATGAGGAAGAAAAAACGAAGAATTACTTTCCTCCTCTAAAGCATTTCTGCGTCTACCATATGTTATTGTTTTAAATCTTTATTACCCGGTTTGAGGAAAAGTATTCATTATAACTTACATGTCTCCTCCTTCGCAGTAGGAAGTCACAATGCATACATGGCACCCCTACAAAGATTCAACTCACTGTTAGGATTTGAGTTCAGAGTCAGCTTCAGAAGAAATATAGCTTCTGTTTAATCTTTACCTTGTCCACCCAAGCATCTTTGTACTCTACGATGTATGGATGGTTTATTTTAGCCATCAAGTTCATCTGCAACAGAGATTAATTCGAGTACTTAGGAGCATAATTCCATTCAACTATGGTATGTTTGATCAATCCCTGAAAATGTATTTGGCTTCTTGCCAGGAAGGTCCACTGTTGCGGTTTTATTCTTAGTTGTGGACTGCTTTCCTCTCTTTTTTTCGATATCATTTACTTGAATAATGCAACCTTTTTGCCTTAGCACCACAAGGAAAAAAAATTCTAACTAAAGCAAGAACAAATCTAAGTGAATTGGACTCTAATCATTATGCCGAGAAAAAAAAAAACCCTGAAGGAGAAATAAATTTGATAAAAGTAGATGACCACAAATTATATCACTGTACCAAGGATATGTCAAGATTCCCATGCAAGTCTATTCCTCACAAAGGATATAAAGATGGTCATATTGCAAACAGTTTCTTGAGTTTTATTGTGAGCTGTTTATGTTATATCAAGATTTCCAAATTAGGAGACAGTAAAATGGGTAAAGTAAAGATCATTATATACTTAACAAGAAAATCTGATGTAAATCATCACAACGGACCATATTTAAGATTGATCTATTGTAGGTGCCTGATAGGCATCTACTAGAAAGTAATTTCCTTGTAAACGAAGTCAATGAGAAGATTTAGTGTCCTGTTGCTTAGAAAGTTGGAAGTCAATAGTGATAAACGACACGACATTCCTTTGCTGGAAGATGGGACATGATGAAGATGATTTTTTATGGAACTATGGATACGTTGAACAGGTTCGGAAATGCATCCTCATAATGATCACATAACATCAAACGCAATTAAATAGTAGTTGAACAGAAGTTTAGCAGCACTTTCTTGTGGCAGATCTTTAATTTGAGCTGACGGAGCAATATCGACATTCATCAAGCTTAACTTACTAACATCTAACACATGAAGCACAAAAAAGAAGAATTTGTTGTGGGGGATACATTCTGTATTTAGTTTTCTTTTCTTGGATGTAGTAAAATCACCTCCTGGTGTGCAGTTTGCTTGAACTTCTCTGTCTGCTTCGCCACGCGAATCTTCTTTAACACATACCTACCAATCCCAGAAAAAATAAAAGAGGGCCATTAGACCCTACGTACATGATATACACGTGCTTCAAAATTAAAGAGACAAAAGGGAAAAATAAAATGATAATTGCACATCTGGGTATTTATTAGAGTAAATTTTTGAGCAAATAACCGCTTTCTGGTTGAAAAAAATAGCATAGTAAGTTCTTGAATTTTCTTCAATAGTTTCTAGGATTCAATTTCTGCAATGCAATTTTCCATCAACTGGGGCAAAATAGATAATTACTCCCAATCCACTCAAGTCAAATTCTTCAAAATAATTGTCTTTCAGACACTTGCTAAGGGTTCTCAGGCTTTCAGCTAAAGATCACACACACAAACACACACACACACACACACACAGAGAGAGAGAGGAATTCACTTACTTCTTCTTCTCAGCTTTATGGAGGACAAGAAAAGCAGCTCCAAAAGCTCCCCTTCCAATCTGCTCAATCACTTCATAATCTTCCATTTTCGACTTTGATTCACTAACTTCTGCATCCATTGAGGACCCAACAAGCCCACAATACTTACAGGGTTGAAAAGATCCAATTTCTGATACTACCCAGTTCTTGCTCGGAAAGAAAATTGCTGATTATGTACCCAAATCTCGTACAAACAGCCAAGAAAAAGAGGAATATAAACTGTATTGGGGGTCAGGAACTGGCGAATTGGGAGTTTCAATGGCGAGATGCTTGGGGTAATTGAAGTCCTAGTGGCTTTTGAGGGGTCTTATAACTAGTTGGTGGACAAGAATTTGAGTAAAGTTACATTCCTCAGTAATGAAACAAGCTAAAGAAAGTGTGTGTGTGTGTGTGTGTGAGAGAGAGAGAGAGAGAGAGAGAGAGAGAAGAGAGAGAGTTGGTGGGATGACATAATCAAGGAAAAGCAACAGGTCACCTAGTAATTTTTTTTGGTAATTAAACAGGTCACCTATCTCGTTGATGAACAATTACTATTCATTTTAGGGGCCACTCATTTTAATGCGCAGATTTAGGTGTAGATGAAATCTACAAAATAATACTATAAAATTTGCGTGTACTAAAAAATTCAAAACATATTTATATCTGAATCTATGCATAAGTTTCGGTTTGTATCCAATCTTGTGTCAACAGACTTTTTCATTATATATTACTGAACAAATTATTTATTTGCCTTTGCCACCAGATACTCCTAACCCAAATCTCTTTCGTGCTCTCGAGATTCCAATATCTTTCCCTTAAGAAAAAAAGATTCCAATCTTTGAACTACTATGACATAATTTTAGTGTGAAATTAATTTTAGAACGTGGGTGCAGAGAAAATTATATGTACAGAGTATTTTTTGCGAGTTGGTTATCTCCAAGTCAACGACAGTGTAGGCTCTACTAGGGGTGTGCCCGGGGGCCGGCGGGCGGGCGGGGCGGGTTTTGCCCCGAACCCGAAACGAACAAGTGGAAATAACCACCTGCGAACTGCATTTTTTACGCCCGGTCGGGTCGGGTCCGGCCAAAACCGAATTATTCTATATCAATTGGTCGGTTTTGGTCGGGTACGATCAGGTAAGAAACACAACACTCCGAACCGAAATCTGATTTTTAACTAAAAATGAACCCGTACCCGACCAAATCACATGTTCGGCCCGGCCCGAGACCCTTCGGGTCGGGTTGGTCGGTTTACAGGTTTTTTGCACACCCGTAGGCTCTACATATCTCGTTTTATAATGAGTAGTTTGGTTTGGAAATTTATCTACTCAGAATTTATCCCAAAAATAATGATTTGACTATGGTAAACTATGCTTAGAAACAATAGAGCATCCACTTTCTGAAAACAAATATGGTGAAATCATACCGCTATCACTACAATTTCAGCTACAAATTATCAAAGTAAGGTTTATGGTTGCGTTAAAAGTTGAGCAGTAGTCACCCGTAAAACCGAAGAGAATCTATGTCATATCTTGTTGGTAAGAGAGAGGTGAAAATGCAACTTTAATTATGCGATTGAGCAGCTCACATCTTAGTTGAGTTATGGTAACAGTTGTTCTTTCCGATGCTATGATTACTTTGCGATAACATTTTCCAACCGAACATTGCATAATTAGTATGGAATTCCTGTGGCCACAATCTAAGGGATCGTTATGCCGGTTGCCCCTTCTTACCATTTAATTTCATCCATCAAAAGAAGAATATAAAATAAAAGCAAAACAGGAAAACAGAGTTGGTACTAGAAAAGCTAATTTTACCAAATATAAAATGAGGAGGTGGAAAGTCAAAGTCACAGAGAGAGAGAGAGAGAGAGAGAGAGAGAGAGAGAGGCACACGAGTGGAAGACCGAAGAAGAGGCAACCCCTTTGCTTGAATTTTCAGATTAATGGGGCTGGAGGGTGGAGGGTGGTCCAAGTTCACACCAAAGAATTTTCCCAAGAATTTGTTGTGATGTCACATCTTCAACTGTATGAATTGGCATTGTCGAAAGCCAATTCATACCCCTGCCTAGAAGTCAATGTTTCAATTGATACCTTTCATTCTTCCAGATCCTTTTATATTATTACTCTAGGTTAGGTGTAAACATGATCTCTTATATAAAAGATGCTAAAACTTTCTTGCAGACACAGGATAAAGAGATCATGCCTATTTCCGACCGAAAGTTCTATTGCACCATCAAATATACATAAACAAATTAAAAAGGATTTTCACTGCACCAAACTTTCACTAACGTAGGGACTGCCGACTGAGGAATAAATGGATGGACGCAATCATATCCTTACAAACAGAGGTTATTTTTGTGACTCGAATCTATGATCCCAGTTTATATTGAGCATCAAAAATTATGTTGTTCCAGGAGATCAAGATGAGGCATATTTCTCAGGGGAACATTATTCAATATCCTTGGGGCACTGTCACATGATGTTCCAAAACCTCATTTCAATAGTTGGATGAAAAGGGTATGGGCACCGACACGTGATGGAATAATCTCTTTTTTCCGGAGAGGCCGACAAGTTTGCCGATGCTTTGGCAAATGATTCCACCATCGACACGGATGTAATGAATGAATACTTGAGAGATTCATTGAAAATTTTGCTAATGCACTAATGTGACTCTTCCACAATCATATCTTCTTTTTATTCGGTTAGAAACTTAGCGTCTTGCAAAGTCAACTACATTTGTGCATAGACTAATTTTATGACCGTTGACCCAACCCAAGTAGTTGCACACTTTGATCTCCAACTTCATCTCGCCATTACAACCAAATAACGCATACTGAGTGAAAATGTTGTACCCAATAAACAAGACTTCTATTACACACAGATAAGGACATTTTGGACATAAATCCACAGAAATTGAAGTTTTGCAGCCAAAAAAGAAGAGGGATTGGAATCCTTTTACAATGCCAATTTACTTCCGTTTGGCCTTCCCAGATGCCTTTCGCGATACAACCTTCTTTTTTGCAGCTTCGAATTCTTCTTCACTGGGTTCTGAAGGTCCTTCACCTCCGCCGTACTTGGAAACTATAGATGAGAAGAAGGAATCAAATTGCTCTTCCCTCTGGTTTCGACGCTGGGAAATGATTGCATATAAATCTTCAGACTCTTTCTTCGCCCTGTACAAGGATTTGCTAGATGGTTAGGCTGTAAGTTGTGGTTTAATCTAGCAGAAAAGGGTAGAGGTTTGTTTTAGTTGACAACCAAATCAAAAGACTTACTCCTCTCTGCGTCTTAAAGGACTAGTTGGAGGTTTTGTTTCAGATACTTGCTTAGCCCATTTCTGATATGCTTTGGTTGACTGCAGATCTCCTACAAGAGAGAGAGAGAGAGAGAGAGAGAGAGAGAGAGAGAGAGAGAGAGCGAGCATCAAAACTTTTAGATGTCACCAGCATGGAGGAAATCTTCTTTTCCGTGTCTTCAGAAACAAAAATAATGAAAAGCTCGAAAACGTGCAAGGTTCCAGAATCCATATGATTTCTTTCCCTTTTGAAGAACAATTTTCAAATAATTGAGAACATCTTTTGGGTGATTCTAAGAAGGGGACTTTTTTAAACAAGTTTCAAAAACAGTTCGCCAAACATGTTTATTCGCGATTCATGAAAGTGAAGACAGCAAAAACACAAAAAGACGGTACCAAACACCGTTGTAGAAAAAACAAGGGCTAACTTGCTGGATGTGCTTAAGCTGCAAGACTTTATTCCTTTACCATCTGGTATTTGGACATTTTACCATTTCCTTTTTCCAACTGACAAGGTGAATGGTCTAAAAAAATAATAATTAAATCTGAGCCCTCAGGTTCCTAAATTTTTCCAATTCATACATGTGGAACCAAACCTCATGAGTAACGGTAAATACAAATCCTCACCTGAAGCTATTGCCTCGTCAAGAATATCCTTGAATCGATGCGAGTCCAACTTGGGATCCGAGCAGAGCATAGAACAGAAGAGCCTGGGAAGGAAAAGAACTATATAAAGCAAAATGACAAAGCTATAGCTGTGAAGTGCAGTACTCGTATACAATGTACCTGTTCATGTGACCCTTGTACTTATTATACAACTCAATCAAATCATTCTTCTCCGAATCAGATCCTCTATAATTTGCTTCAAACTCTTCAATATCAGCTTCAGTGACCTGAAACCAATGTATATCTTGTTTATAATGTACTCAAATGAATGTAATAATACTTGAATATTACAACAGCATCTGAAAAGTAATGTGCCCAAAAAAGTTAAAGCTACCTTCTTGTACATGGTTCGGAAGAACTCCTTCAAATTGTTGACAGCCTCTCCTGAGAGGTCCTGCCATTGGGGAGAGAAAAAAGAAGCAATCAGATGCCTGGTTTTTGAATAATTAAGCGCTTAGTGTTTAAAGAGCTTTGGAAACAGGTAGATTGCATCCCTCAGCATCTAAAATGAGACTTTCCCAAAATCTGGATATAGTTAGGACTGTATTTAGATCAAGGATCTAGGTTAAGGAAAAGAAAATAGAAAAGTTGAAGGATCTATCCATCGTAAGTGGTTAGACCCTTTGCCTTTTCTGTTCCCATTTCATTTTCCTTGCACTAATCTTTGATCCAAATACAGCCTAGAAATTTGGATTGGCACCGTTGCAAATTTCCTTCTTATTGCTGGTGTAACTCCAACTTTCTGCAATAGTTAGTGTCTGTCGAAGGCACATTAAAACATCTTCTGTCACCAAATACTATAGAAAAATGAAAACAATCAAGTAGATCCCTGGAGTGCTCAACCACAACTAAGACACCTAGATCTAGAAGAGGACTACAACAGAAAAGGATATGATATTACTCACAGCATCATCAACACAACCAGTCTGATCATAGAGTGCCCTTTTCTCCTCATCACCAAGAATTGAGATCACCTTCTGCAGCTGCTGAAACTTCTCTTTTGCATCCTATACATAACGAGGAAGGGTCTTAAAACAGATAATATATTGTGAAAATGACATCAAGAATGGAAGTCAGTGCCGTGGAAATCAATTTTAACCTCATCCCCAGGATTCTTATCAGGATGCAATCGCAATGCCAACTTATAATATGCTTTCTTGATTTCTTGTTGAGATGCTGTCTTCTCCACACCCAGAACCTGGAATATTGATTTGGTTACTTTTACTTTCTGATATACAAAATGAACAACGCTGTATGGAAAATAATGCTTATCCAGTTCTCCTGAGATTCAACTGACCAAGAAAGACGCTATAGTAGTGCACCCTTGCTATAAGGTTTAATGTGACATTTTCACCAAATGGACCCACATTTAAAGCTATTACTACTGACAGATTAGCATCATCTCATCATGGATCATCAGCTTATTCAACAATTCACGAATATCACGACCAAGAAACACTATCGTGATAAAAATGAGCCAAATAGCTCATGAATTACAAAAGGTAGTATGATCAACACTTAGAAGAAGAAAAAAGAAAAAACAAATCTTCCAGAAGTTCAACGCAATGGATTCTCTAGTCCTTGGAAAATGGAAGTGACAAAATGACTGCCAAGATAACTAAAACAACCGAAACCAACATCACCCCAGACGTACAATTAAGATAAATGATTTAACAAACCACCATTCAAGAAGTACTTGATTTTCTAGTTTCAACTCTTAATGAAAGGCACACATGGTCGAATCTCATAGAGGACTTGGAAGACAAGCGCCCAAAAATACTTTCGAGTTAGGCATTGAAGTATCTTCTGCTTACCACTTTTCTCCTGAAATTTTGGTTAAGGGTTATTTAGTGAAGTTTTCCAAATGATCCAGTGACACACTGTTACTGCACATGATAGATGGCTAAAGTTGCATTCTATAACCTAGAACTTTGCTACAGATCTTTACAGTCAAAGCATGCCATTCAAAACAAAAACAAAAAAACTGTTCAAGAAAAAAAACACAGTCAAAGCACTCTAAAACCCTGTGAATCAGTGTCGTCAAACCAACTTGGTTGTGACATATGGCAGAATATTCCTACCCTTCACTGGATGCCTAGAAACAAAGTGGCTAGATAAAAAGGGAACCTTGTATGTTGGTCGAAAACAGACGATTTTGAAATTATGCCCTTTTGATTGTTACAAACACCGATCGAAGTATCGCAACTACATTTTCCAAAAACAAAGTATCCGTATTTGTTAAAGCAAGAAAAACTTGTATATCACCCTTCAATATCGACCAAACAGTATCACTGTCACTTGAAAACTCCCTATCTTTGTTTTCTCATCTCTAAACCCATCTACATTAGAAGATTTTCACCAAACACGGTTATTACATAAGTCAGAATCATAAAACACACAACACAAAATAGAAGCATAACAACGATGAGGACACCCAGTTTAAATTGCACAATCATAAAACTCAAAACTTGAATGGAATTAGGTACAAAAACACAAATGAATGTAAGTGGATAACATGTGTAAGATTTTGTCGCGTAACATAAGCCTTTTTGAACCTTTAGAATAGCTTAAAGTCAGTCTTCCAACGGAAATAGAACTTGAAATACTAGATGGAACAAACGAAGCTTCAAACTTCAAAAGAGTTACCATGTTTCGAGAACTCCAATATTTAGCACAACATACTCATGTCCATTATCAAACAACAGTAAGGGTATAGGACACTGCTCACATTTGATTCAAAAGAAAATGGAAAACATCTCCTATGGATTAGGGATGGGAAATTCCTTCTTCCAAATTCCAATCGATTCAGGTGAATTTCAGGTTTTTGTGAAGCTCTAAGTTTCATGGACAACTAATATGGATATCAGGTGCACGTGTGTCCAAGTATCAGAACCTCTTAAAATCCCTAGTCTTAAGATATCGGGTATGTATCAAACAAGTTAGATACTGTATGTGTTGGCTTTGGGAACATTTAAAGACCATACATGAATAAGTTTTTCTGACATAAGATGAAACATAAAGGACGCTCAACTTTAACTGTGGCTGCAGATTTGCAATAAACCTAATTTTCTGCATGAATTCCACGTTGAGTCCTACAGGATCAACAGTTTAGATCGGGAAAACAATATCCAAAACTTAATTCAACTCCCAAGAGCAAAATTCTTTGGGCCACACTCCCACAAGCAAAAGTTTGTCCGGCGGGGAAGAGAGCTCCAGTTTACAGTGCGGTCACGCAATGTCGCAATCTGAGGTTGCAGGTGGTACTTCCAAAAAACTAATTATCCCAAACCTAAATTTTGCGCTCTTATACTACAAACATTGTGTATGAATTTCACGTTGAGTCCTACAGGATCAAAGGTTTAGATCGGGAAAACAATATCCACAACTTAATTCAACTCCCAAGAGCAAAATTCTTTGGGCCACACTCCCACAAGCAAAAGTTTGTTCT
This sequence comes from Rhododendron mucronatum var. ripense, assembly GCA_019656295.1. Lineage (NCBI taxonomy): Eukaryota > Viridiplantae > Streptophyta > Magnoliopsida > Ericales > Ericaceae > Rhododendron > Rhododendron mucronatum. Next base: position 1,210,622 of record BPLT01000109.1, read on the forward strand.
GTGGGGAAGAGAGCTCCAGTTTACAGTGCGCTAACGCAATGTTGCAATCTGAGGTTGCGGGTGGTACTTCCAAAAAACTAATTATACCAAACCTAAATTTCGCGCTCTTATACTACAAACATTGTGATATGAAAACAGAAAGAGCAATCTATTCTAATCTATACAGGGAGAAGCAATTTTGGTGTGACCAATTTACGAAGCCCTGTCATAAAAGTAATTTCTATAATTGTCCATTCAAAAATTAAGTATTTACAACTAGTGCCATTACAATTATGTGTAGCATAGTAATCCTTAAAAGCCACCTACCATAACCACTACCCCACTATGCCCACCCATCTTAAAAATGTGCAAAGCCCATAGTGTTTGTCATCCCTCTAAAACACAACTGCCGTACAAAACCGTTCGATGCACGTGGGCTTGCATACTTCAGCTTTAAAGACAGTTGCGTGTCTGGAGCTGTGTTCTTTTAGACTTTTTGAAAGGAAAAAGGAGCCCAATTCCGACAGAATACGACCACAAAGCGTGGAATTAGATTAAATTGTTCAAGCAACCATTAAACAAGGAAAAACAGAGAGGAAAGAATTAAAGAGACAGCAATTATCGGGCAACCATACAGAAATCACAATTGAGTAATTAGGGCAAACAAGCACAACAACTGTCAAATGGTAATACCTCATACAAGCTCTTCTCAGTTGAAGAAGAAGAAGATGCGTTGACATCCTCCTGGTGCTCTTGGTCTTCCTTCTCTTCGGAAACCCTTGTTTGTTTTCTTTTCCCCATCTTAAAAGACACACAAAAGAAACAGAGAGAGAGAGAGAGAGAGAGAGCCCGATTTCAATCTGGTGGATTTCGTGGGGGATACGTTCCCGCCATATCGCTGCCTAGCTTCACAACTTTCCCGCCTCCAAAGACGAGGTTGTTCCTCTATGCCTAAAATATTCTTGTACTTTTTTTTAAAATGATTTTGTCACCTTTTATTTAAAACCAGATGAGATGAGTAGAAAATCAGCAGCTTTTTTTTTTTTTTTTTGGGTAAAGTCTAAAACCTTGTACTTAGGTCGTGAGATTTTCAGGCCATTGAATTAAAAATATACAAAAAAAATCACATAATTTAACGATCGAAAAATTCTTTGGCACATATTTGAAGTCAAAGGAATTTTCGCCATAGTCAAAGGAATTTTCGCCTTTGAGGCACGAACATCGGACCCCTCCAAAGAGAGGATAACCCATCATGAATCATCACGATTCACCGTCAGTGTAGGGTTGTGATCTTGCCACATCAACGTGGGCCGATGATTTGCGTGGAGAAGTGGCAACGCCGGCGCAAGGCCTCTAAGTCTATGACGTGCTTGGATTGGAAAAAGTAACCAGACAGGGCCTTATTCGCCTTATGCCAGCTTTGGGCCAAAAAAAAGTAGGCCCGTTTATTGATGGAGGAACTCAGACCTTGTCCCAACAAGGGCCCATCCTGCATAACTCAAGCACAATCTTGCCCAGACCAACGCTATGAAAAGCCCAATCCCAGTTAAGGGATTTGGGTTCGCTATCCCAAAGCCCTTAATTGGAGTGAGCTAACTTTTTCATCCCTATCGGGCACCGAGAAATTTCAATATTGAGGATGAGTTTCTCCGGTTGATTAAACCGACTAAACGGATTAAAGCCCATATTTTCAACAGATTTGTAGGCAAGTCTTTTACTCACATATATCAATTAAAATATTATTTAGTGAAAACAACTTGGCTTTTATCGTTAGTACAAAGACGGAAAATTGAGTGGAAACCCACCCAATTATCTCTTTCTTTAGAGTGAAAAAAAACTTTTAGCGATTAACGCAATATATAGAGTTAACTCCGAAAAATTTCACATTAAAAGATAATTGATTACAATTTCGTGATTCCAATCTAGGTGAAGAAATTACTATTCCTACATTTCTTAGAAATGGTGGGAATGGAAGTTTGCATTCTCCTAGGGCGCCAAAAAACATATGAGTTGGAACATTCAAGAAATTAAATTTAAAAACTATTTTAAGTTTGTACTATCAGCCATTCATGTATTGGATCAATTCATATAGAGACTAATTGGTCCCTTAATGGGTGGGTATATTGGGTCGGATACAGAGTTATCAAAATCAAAATCAAAAAAAAAAAAAAAAAAAACCATGTAAAATCTAGTTCTATACAAATCTATGTCCAGGATCCATGACATGTTACAAATATTTTTAGCGTTAAAGTTCAAATTCTTGTCAAGCCGTTGCTATGTAAAAACTAGCAGGATCATAGAATATGAGGAGAAGCAGGATCATTGAATATGAGGAGAACCAAGGACACCATTTGTAACATTCTTTCTAGAGATCCAAACCCAACCTAAGAAAATACAGCAATGCTATTCCCACCGCACGGTTTTACCGTTCTCTCAATCTCACCGTTGTCTCAACAATCAATGAATCGTCCAAAATACTTTTGAGCAATGAGAATGAGTGCAGTGAGGGACGGGTGTACACTTTTGGGAAGAACATATGCTACTGCAACCGAGTAATGGAGTAATAAAGTAAAATGGACAGAACAGGCATTATTGGTAAACATGACAAGCAAAATTAATGGGATTGTCCCCACTTCAACAGCTACAGAAAGCAATGCCTGTTGCTCAAGCAATAGTACTGTACTGTGTGCATTATTGTTTTCTCTAGCTTTCTTCATTGCAATAAGTGATTTTCTATTGATTATTTTAGCAGAGTACCTTTGGGGCTTTGGGCTCACCCCACCATAATAATGCCATGTCTGGTTTTGTTCACCAAAGACAAATGGGCATGCTTACAAACCAGCCATTGTTGGGACTTTAGGACTTCATCTCTAGGGAATCTTATCACCAAAGCTATATGCTAAGGATTACTTTACAAGAGTAATGCTACGGACAAACAAAATCGGAATGCACGTAAGCTCTACACAATGCGTATAGGATCAAGCACATTGGACGGTTTTCAGACACACCTGTGTCTATATCGGTGTGTAACATTTTTGACTTTATAATTTGCAAAAAAAATCAACTTGTCAAATCCTATTGAGCACATAAATAATAAGGTTGTTCTTGTCTCTAACAATTAAAGCTTTTAAATGAATTGATGATTAATAATCTAATATTGTATGAGAACAAGCAATAGATCATATATTCGAACATCACTATGATTGGGTACCCCTCCCTTACATTCACCGTATATATGATCTCAGTGTTTATTTGCAGGTGTCTAAACTATTTTTTTTTTTTTGGATCTGCATGTGTCTAAACTAATTTAAATAGCTTTAAATAGTGACAAGACTACGTCGTTTTCTTGCACTCTTTTGTTGTAGCATTTTCCTACTAAAAGTCTATTATTATCTATATTAATATTCCTTAGGTACCCATTTCGACTACGGTCTGTGGGAATATGTGTAAGCTTTTTGTTAGGAACAAAAAACAACATGCTTTTTTATTTACAAAATGCTTTCAGGGAACATTTTTAATTAGTACTTTATCAAAATGCTTGTTATTAAAAATTGAAATAGTCATTATTTTATCCTAAAGTTTGGTCACTTTTGAGGGTTGAACACGATTACCGATTGTGTTTGACATTCTAAATTTCGTATTAAAAACACTTCAAATCATATAAAAATACCCCTTAAAAATAAGTGAACAAGCATAGAATAGGATGCCATTTTGTGCCATTCTTTTCCTGATTCCAAGACAAATCCCTGCTCAAGGTAGCACTGAGGTCAAATACCAAAGTTTGACAGATAAAAGTGCTTAAACTTTGGGAGAGATATATAGTAACTAGCAGATTAAACTGTCTCAAACTTATGATAAGTACTTTTGTCAATGGATTTAATTTTTTGGATAACTCGGTATTTTGGTCCAGTGGACCGACAAATTCGGAGAGCAAATCTTACCGTCTATTAGCGGGGAGGTTTATATAAAGTTGAGACAAAAATTCTGTATAGACTAATCCAACAAATGAAATGGTAACACGAGAATGGAAGCCCAATGCCATACCAAAAAGCCTACTGAACAAGTTGAATGATCATAATTAAACCTTCTCTAATAGTAAAACCTAAGTTAAAAGAGAAAAAACGCACAGTAGTAATTGTCGCAGGCGCCAAGTCACGTCTGTATCATCTTATTGAGAGAGTCCATAGCTTGATTTTTTACTTTCTCCTAGCTTTCTTCTTTTTTTTTTTTACCCTTTTTTTTTTTTACTGTTATCATCAAATTCCTAATATCTGATGAACCTTCATCATTGATTTCATAGTTGTGCGAATATAAGTGTGACATTTTTTGGAGGATACACTATCATGACTCGTGACTTTTTGTTAAGTATTTCTTTCTGATAAGGACATGTTGACCTTATTTATTGACAATATTGGAATAACATGACTTTTATAAAATTGGTGCACTTTAGGCGACTTGTCTTCATCATTTGAGTTACACTGCTACCAAAGGGGAAATGATCAGTGTCATTTGACTCATTTTAATTACATAACTGTTGGGAATTGATTTGGTGGTTAAGACTTAAGATATGAAAATATATTTTTAGAAATTTGCTCCCTTTTAGAGGTTAAAAGTTCAAAACTTCTTAGGGTTCTTTAAACGAGTAATACTATGAGTACCGACGGAGCTGTCCGATGGCCGAAGACGGCCCGACGCGACTGTCAGTACGATTTTCCTACGAAACCTTGGTACCTATATCATTTTTGTTCTTTAAACCCATTGCGTGAGTGTGCTAAAGAGTATTGTGCATGCGTGATTTTTAAAGCTTATTTTCATTAGTGTAATACGAAGTAGATTGAAAATGATTTGGACACATTATCCCTCTAATGTTTGCGGGTTCTAAGTAACTCCAAAAGTTGATCCGATGGTCAAGATTTGAGATTTGAGAATTTAGTTTCCTTCTATGGTTTTACGTTTAAAATCTTTCAGGTGCTGTCAATTCCTTTAAGACCAGTTCATATAGAGCAATTGCTCCAGCTTTAATTTGGCTCATCGTTAGTGGATGATGAAATTGAAGCCCAAAGACTAATCCAGATTCGAGTAAGCTAGTGCAGACACATGAGTTATCAAAATTGTTATCTAGATTTGTGTCCAAGTAGTTGTATTAGTATCTCCAATAACTCTGTAACTACAAACATTTACATGCATAATGTGTACGGACCCTACAATTAATGTGAGAGAGTAAATTGTGACGAGTTTGTATATTTACGTATGTAAGTGTTTTATGGTCTAAGACATGTTTGCCAGAGTGATGTAATTGTTGGAAATTTTCAGATAAGTGAATGAAAATTGGGGCACACGGAGGATCATTAAGACTACCGAAGGGTCCCGATTTCGGGTTCATTGTACCTGGACGACATCCTCTAATTTCCAGCAAGTTCTTGCCCCATAAAAGTGTGGTTTATGGCAGATTTCAATCACCAATTCACTCTGGCAGTTTCATGTATTGAATTACCCTATTCAAGGCTGTGAATTGTAGGCCCAAAATTCATTTCTGGAAGTTACAAATCCTTCCAGAGGTGTAGAAATAGGGCAGTCCCGTATTGGATTGATCACAGGTCCACAAAAATACTCCAAGTATACTTTGAGTTCGTTCTTGTGTGAGAGAGAGGCAGACGTAGCATTCAGTTCATCAGGCAGCTTTTCTGTGGTGTTTCGATAGTCGTGGTCTAACCGTTCTATCCTGGGAGATAGACGCCGATCAACCTCCAACACTCAACGGTGAAGCGGTGAACCTATTTTAAGGAGACTGATTCAGGGCTCGGTTGGGTATAACAAATTTCTTCGTTTTTTTCCGTTTCTGTTCATGAAATAAAAATCTGTAATTCATTTTATTATTAGTGGAATCGTACTCTTGAATTTCCGATCATACTGCAATATTTTTCCTAACAGTAAGTCAGTAATGATGGCTTTCTTTCACGTTTTACCCTTTTGACGAAAGGTCAAAAGTGATTCGTTAAAAGTCAACTAGAATACACAGTAGCTTCAAATGGACCTGTTCATTTTTCACCACCAACCCCTCCACTTGGCCAATAACTCGTGAACTTACAGTCTACCTGTACTAATCCCCTTCTCTTTTTTTTGAAGTGGTATATTTTGGATTGTTAGGATAAGAAAAGAGTAATTTGTTTTTATTGCTTGTAATTCTTCTCGTTTTTATTTAAATTTTTAATGTTTTTATTCATCTCAACGAAAAAATTTGAAAAAAAATGCTTATCTGTTGACTTACTTTTATCTTCAGTGTCTTTTCCAAATTTTTTACTTATAGAACTTTGTTTCCTATACGTCGACTTCAAGCAATCTCACGTATCATACGCCAAATTCTAGTAGGGTCTTTACCTAGTTGCATTTTTTTTTGGAAACTAATATTGGCACTCCAAAAATTGATGGAGACATTCCAAAATCAGTATAATTTCAAAGTCACATTTCTTTGTTTTTTGCAGTGCCTCCATTAATTTTTAGAGTGCTAATATCATTTTCCTTTTTTTTATTGTGTTTTTTGTCAAGATGATTTAATGTAAAAAGTTAGAGAGAGAGAGTTGGAAACTGATATTGACACTCCAAAAACTGATGGAGGCATTCCAAATCAGTATAATTTCAAAGTCATTTTTCTTTGTTTTTTTGAGTGCCTCCATCAATTTTTAGAGTGTTAATATCATTTTCCTTTTTTTTATTGTGTTTTTTGTCAAGATGATTTAACATAAAAAGTTAGAGAGAGAGAGAGAGAGAGAGAGAGAGGGGAAAAAAAAAACGAAAGAAAAAACAACCAAATGCCTATAGTCCAAACGGATAATTCAAGGGGAAAATCTATCTTGAAAACGTTAGAACATTAATCCTATAAACGATGTGTAAAACATGGGGGGAGTACTACATTGGGAGATCACCTCACGTGAGTAAAAAAGTTGGCTGAGAGGAGTTCCAATGTTGGCACGTGTTCCCTCCTCTGTCATCTTCTGATTCTTCTCAAGCCAGTCACGGGTGCTCTGTGTCCGTGAAGAGCATCCAAGGAGCTTGTATTTTACTACACTAGTAACAAAAATTAAAGCGAGTTGGTAATGACAAAACTGTTTTATTTATGTCAAAATTTTATTGCATAAGGCATGAGACTTTTATGCACCATACAATTTACAGTTCCAACAATAGATGTGTTTGATGTGTATTGCACGGTTCTAATTTCTAGACACGCATATCTGCGTACCTTTATTTGTGTTTGTTCCATTGCTGAGTAATTTTTGTCTTTGTTTGTCATTTTCAATTTGTAGGGTAAGGTTATCATTTCAATTTAATTATTTTTTATTTACGATACAATTGATAATTCAGTATTTGTCCTTAAAAAAAAGAGAGCCTAAGAGTTTTAGTTTGATTAGTTGGTGGGTTTACTCTCCACATAATTAACCAGAATTCGATTTTACAAATCAGACCACTAAAAATTAATCTCTTAAGAATCCATTAGTCACGAATTAAGTGGATGGTCTATTTTTTACCGGACCGGATATGATATTTATTGAGGTGCAAATATAATCAGACCCGGACCCTCATCCCTAACCGTCCAACCCAAAAAAAAGACAGAAACCCCAAAAAAAAAGACAGAAAAAGGCAAAAAGGCAGACTTTCTGGAAATCACAAACCAGGCTAGCAGCTTTTCCCATTGATTCAAGCGTCAGCTGGTTGGTGGATTGTGGAAAGTCAAGTCCTATCCTATGTGTACATAATTTAATCTCGATCTTAGGATTCCCTCCTCCTAATATGGTTTTGTGAAAATTTTGGGTTGAGAACCAAAAAATTACTCTAAGAAAGTGGAAAGTTTTAAACTTTAGTTGCCCCACAACCCACCATGCAATATCATGATTTTTTTGTGACAAGATCTTTTTTAGTCCCTTGAGGATTTCCTCACATCATGATTGAGTTCATTCCTTCCGATTACATTAGAATGCATTCTCAATAGATTTTTTTTTTAAGGCGATCAATATATTTTTTTCGAAGGAGATGCAAGAACAAAGGCAATATATGTTAATAAGTTAGTAAACATCAAAATTCAAACTCGAGATCTCAATGAACTTGGAACAAACGCATAACCAACTTAGCCTGCTTGTAAGTTATATTTTCTTTTGACAATTAAAACCTATCCCATCAAAATTCAGAATGTATTTTCTTCTAGCAAAAGAAAGAATTTCACCCTACAAAATATTATGTTTATTTTTTCTTCATTATGATGTCATTACGTTTGTATAACCAACTGAGCCTGCTTGTAAGTTCTACTTTCTTCTGGCAATTAAAATCCATCCCATCAAAATTCAGAATGTGTTTTCTTCTGGCAAAAGAAAGCATTTCACCCTACAAAATATTATGTTTATTTTTTTGTCATCATAATGTCATTACTTTTGTATAAAAGCACATGTAGATGACCAACTAATAATCTAGATATTGATGTATTCAAAAGAATAAAAACTATATATTAATTAATGAAGTGGCTCAAGCTCACATCCAATGCATGTGGAATCTACACGAATCAAAAAACTTTAAAAATATCTGTGTCCGAACATGCATGTCTAAAGCATTATTTAAAGATAAACAAGTAAGCAATTTCTACCAAGAAAAAAACAAATAAGCAATTGGTAGGTTTACTTACCTCTGACTGTGAGTTTGCTGTTGTTAAACCTTGTTCAAAGTCTGACGATTTCTCATGAAGGGAAAAAAAAACCTTTAATTTAAAGAGGAAAAACTTTGTTGTAAGACTTTCAATTTCCGTACCACCCCACCCAAAAGAAATAAGATCCCGTGTCACACCTTCCTAGTCCACTCTCAGTTCAGAGGAGAGAGTGAAACACCCAGAAAAGAGTTGATACTTCAACCTCTTTCCATCAGTGTATTTTGTTTTCCAATGGCTAACACCACCAAATCCTCTCTCTTTCTCTCTCTAACCTTCTCACTCCTCATTCTCCTCGCCTCAGCTTCATCTGAAGCAGACATCCTTCTCACCTTCAAGTCCTCCATTGAAGACCCCATGAACTCTCTCTCAACTTGGTCCAACTCCACTTCCACCCATTACTGCAACTGGACTGGAATCACTTGCACAACTTCACTTCCTCTCTCTGTATCCTCTCTCAACCTCCACAGCCTAAACCTCTCCGGAGAGATCTCTTCTTCTATCTGTCAAATCTCTAACCTCACCCATCTCAATCTTGCTAATAACTTCTTCAACCAACCCATTCCTCTCCATCTTTCACAGTGCACTTCACTAGAAAGTCTTAATATCAGTAGCAATCTCCTTTGGGGAACAATCCCAGTTCAGATTTCTCAGTTTGGGTCATTGAAAGTTCTTGATTTGAGTAACAACCGTGTTGGGGGGAAAATCCCAGAAACCATTGGGGGTTTGAAGAAAGTTCAAGTTCTCAACTTGGGTGGTAACTTGCTCTCAGGTAGTCTTCCTCTGATTTTTGGCAATTTCTCTGAGCTTGTAGTTCTTGATTTGTCTCAAAATTCATTATTGGCTAGTGAAATTCCTAGTGATTTAGGGAGGCTTGATAAGCTTGAGCAGCTTTTGTTGCAAAGCTCTGGTTTTTATGGCTCAATCCCCGAATCCTTTGTGGGTTTGGTTAGCTTATCCATTTTAGACCTATCTCAAAACAATCTAACTGGTGGGGTGCCTCAGAAATTGGGGTCTTTCATGACAAAGTTGGTTTCTTTTGATGTTTCACAAAACCAGATTTCTGGGGTTTTCCCAAATGGTATTTGTGATGCTAAAGGCCTTATAAGCCTTAGTCTCCATACAAATTTCTTCAATGGGTCAATAACCAACAACTCTGTCGATCAATGCCTCAATCTCGAGAGGTTCCAAGTTCAGAGTAATGGGTTTAATGGGGATTTCCCGAACGGTTTATGGTCACTGCCCAAGCTTAAGCTCGTCAGAGCTGAAAACAATAGGTTTTCGGGTGAAATACCCGAATCGATTTCCAATGCTGCTCAATTGGAGCAAGTTCAGATAGATAACAACAGCTTCAGTGGTAAAATTCCTCAGGGTTTTGGAATGGTTAAGAGCTTGTACAGATTCTCAGCATCTCTCAATGGTTTTTATGGTGAAATTCCTCCTAATTTTTGCGATTCCCCGGTTATGAGCATCATAAATCTCTCCCACAACTCGCTTTCCGGAGAAATCCCAGAGGTGAGAAACTGCAAGAAAATAGTATCATTAGCTTTGGCAGATAACAATCTTGTTGGTGAAATCCCACCATCACTTGCTGAATTGCCAGTGCTTACTTACCTTGATCTGTCTGACAATAGTCTCACTGGTCCAATCCCACCAGAGCTTCAAAACTTGAAACTTGCCCTTTTTAATGTTTCTTTCAATAGGCTTTCGGGTCGAGTTCCATTCTCTCTCATCTCCGGCCTTCCAGCTTCGTTTTTGCAAGGAAATCCAGACCTGTGTGGCCCCGGATTACCAAACCCTTGCTCTGATCAAAACCGAGGTCACAAAGTTGGTAAAATCTCAAAATTGGCTTGTGCTTTGGTCTCTTTAGCTTTAGCAGTTGGAGTACTTATTGTTTCTATAGTACTTTACGTGGTTCGATCCTCCAAGAGAAAATCTGAAACGGGTATTTGGCGCTCGGTCTTTTTCTACCCTCTTAGAGTAACTGAGCATGATTTGATGATGGCAATGGATGAGAAAAATGCTGCTGGAACTGGTGGAGTTTTCGGTAGAATTCACATTGTAGCCTTACCAAGTGGTGAACCTGTTGCTGTCAAAAAGATGGTTAATTTAGGAAGCCAAAATTCGAAAGCTCTAAAGGCTGAAATCAAGACATTAGCTAAGATCAGGCATAAGAACATCATTAAAATTCTGGGTTTTTGCTATTCTGATGATTCAATCTTTCTCATTTATGAATGTTTGCAAAAGGGGAGCCTCGGGGATTGGATTGGCAGACCGAATTTCGGGTTGTCCTGGAGTGTTCGGTTGAAGATCGCCCTTGGAGTTGCTCAAGGACTAGCATACCTTCATAGGGATTACGTTCCACATACACTTCATAGAAACGTGAAATCAAGGAATATTCTTCTGGATGCCGATTTTGAACCGAAATTAACAGATTTTGCTCTTGATAGAATTGTGGGAGAGGCTGCATTTCAGTCATCATTGGCATCAGAATCTGAATTTTCATGTTACATTGCACCAGGTATTGGCTCTCTACTTCTGATTTCCTCACTTGTAATGGTTCATTTCAATTCTCCAGCTTAGAATTATGAAGCTGTGGTTACCAACATTTTCAGATATATATTAGTTATTTGAGAGGTGTAGGCAATAGCTGAGTGAGAATGACTTCTAGACTTCTAGTGATCTTGTAGCATGCCGTATACTAGCAGTTATGGGAATATTGTTCCCTAGAAAGTATGGTGTTGAAAATTTCCCTCATTGATTTGGTTATCTTTAGTGTTTCTTGTTTTGATAGTATTATTGCTGCAACAAAACAACGATTACCAAAAATGCAATAGTTGCAGAAATTTTGTATTGAAGCTTTCAAAATTTGCTGCTTGCACTTTAGACTGCAATCAAATCTTCTTCCCACTAGTTGCTTTCAAAGCAAACTTACCATTTTTCATTACCAAAAAGTAGTAACTGACAAAGCAACGGGTAAGTAAATTAGATGGTTGCTAGTCCTATGCCAGAGTTCATATGATAGTGCCATATCAGTGCTTGAGTTTGAATACTAGCTCACTTTCGATCTTACTTGATTCCAGAATATGGATACTGCAAGAGAGCCACTGACGAAATGGACACGTACAGCTTTGGTGTGGTACTTTTAGAGCTCGTGACAGGCCGCCCAGCAGAGCAAACAGAATCAGGACCAGACTCTCCAGATGTGGTGAAATGGGTTCGCCGGAAAATCAACATCTCTAATGGGGCTTTCCAAGTTCTTGACCCCACAATTTCAAACTCCTCTCAACAAGAAATGCTGGGAGCTCTGGAAATTGCTCTCAGGTGCACGTCTGTAATGCCTGAGAAACGGCCGTCAATGACTAAAGTTGTGAGAGAACTTCAGTCCCTTGACTCAAGAACCCGCCTTTTTAACAGCGAGTTCTCTGCTTCTCGCGATGGAAGTTCTTTTCCCGTTTGAGGTTTGCAAAATTGTTCATCCATGTTCTTGAGCTTTTGTTGTAATTAATGCAGCCTTACTTCACATGGCTTTTGATCTTTGAAGGTCCTTTTTTGTTTGGTGCTGGTTTTTCCTTAGGAGGAATTTGGAGAGCAATGTATATCATATTTGGTTTGGGAAAATGACATGAATTCTGATCCCCATTGTTTGGTTGCATGTGACACCCATGTCATTGAACCAATCCTGTTTTTTTTTTTTTTTATTAAATAAATCACAGCTATGTTTTTGTTAGAGCCTATTATAAATCAAGTCCTTGTAGGTCTCACTTTTAAAGAGTTTTTTCGTTATAAAAATATTTGGCGAATGCAGTTTTGATTTTTTACAGAAGTAGTAACACCCTCTTTCAATATTGTGTCGCAACTGCAAACTAATCTGCAACCTATTTTAGCCCCCGGGAGGTGAATAGCTGTCAAAGTGTTCAATGGAGGAACGATATATCCTCGTCGAAAGGTACCATTTGTTGACAAAATCCTGGTTAATAGGTCCAATTTGGTGACCAAATACCATTTCCTCGCCAGAAGGTACCATTTGGTGACGAAATTTGAATTTCGTCATTAGATTTTGTTGCCAAAAGTTTGCCCAATCCTTATATTTAGGCGATATGTAACCATCAAGACCTTCGTTCGATAGAGTTGTTAGAGAGTGAATTCTTTCCCATATTTTCCTCACAAACGTGTACTGCTGGTCCAAAACAGTATCGATAGAGATAAAAACAACGTACAGTATAACTTTACGAACATAATGCTTACAGACCGTCCTAGTTGTCTAGACTGAGATAATTGCACGTTGGATTTTGTTGCGAGGACGGCATCAGAATATTAGGGTCCTTGTTGGCACCCACCAGGACAGTTTGATACTAATGTACTTGAGTTTTTAGAAGTTAACATGTTTGTTTTAGCGTAGCATCCATACCGATAACTTTAACCCAGGAGTTTGAGCGCAAAGATGATTCCTTTAAGGACTATGCCATTAGATGGAGGGATCTCGTTGTAACCCAATGAAGAGAGAAAACCCTCATTTTATTTTCAACATAAGAGATGAACGATTCAGAGTACTAAAATGGGAGAGAGAGTTCCATCCGTTTGACTAACTTCTTCATCGCCATAGATGAACTCAACCACCGTCGAGTGGCCAACGGATTTCTCGTTCGTCTGCAATTCGTGGTTCTAACTACTTGAAGGAGCATTTGAGCGCGGCATGGTGTTTAGTCCATTTTTCATTGTTGGGGAAGGAAGGGAAAAATTCAAAAAAACCCCTGAACTTTGAACTCAATGTCAAATAGGCACCTGAACTTAAATAAACTTCAATTGAACACCTGAACTTTCACTCCATTATTCAATTTACCCCCTGCCGTCTCAATCCGTGACTTTCTTAAGGGCAACCGCTGAGCTGGACACTAACAGACAGAACAAAACGTTAGAGGGAGAAATTGGAGAGAAACAACAGTGATCTGACACCTTTTTAAGGCATTGTTCGGCTAAATAAGCCTATTGGCTTCTTCTTCTTTTTTAATTCAACTTTTTTTTAGATTTGTTAGTTTTTCGTCAATTTTTTTTGGAGATTATTGTATCGTCATAACGAGAGAAATCTAAAAAGTAAAAAATTATGATCGAAATTCATTTTTTTAATAAAGACGAAAAAATTGGCTTATTAACTTATTTTTGTCTTTATTCAAAAAAAATTAGGTTTCAATCGTAATTTGTTACTTTTTAGATTCCTCTTTTCATGACGATGCAATAATTCCCAAAAAAATACAAAATTTTTTTTGAATAAGGACAAAAAATAAGCCAATAGGCTTATTTAGCCGAACGAGGCCTTAAAAAGGTGCCAGATCACTATTGTTTCCCTCCAATTTCTCCCTCTAACGTTTGGTTTTGTCTGTTAGTGTCCAGCTCAGCGGTTGCCGTTAGGAAAGTCACGAATTGAGACGGCAGGGGGTAAATTGAATAACGGAGTGAAAGTTCAGGTGTTCAATTAAAGTTTATTTAAGTTCAGGTGTCTATTTGACATTGGGTTCAAAGTTCAGGAGGTTTTTTGAATTTTTCCCGGGAAGGAATGAATTGTGGACTGGCTGACTGGACATATCACAGAGCCTCCTCAGATTTCATCTCCCTATGCAACTCAGTAAGCCTGGGCCTACCTGATCCTGAGCCTACTGATTTTAATCGGTTCATATATTTCAACTTAGACTCCTTTTCTTCTTTCTATTTAATTATAATAATAAATGTACTATAGTTCTGAACAAAATTAAACAAAACTTCAAATGATAAAGACATAAACATTTCTATTGGTATCACTTCCAAATGACAAAATCATGGAACTATGGCATCATGGAAATATAAATAAAATTGAACATTTGATTTATGGCCAATTTTTTGAAGGGCTGTTGGTGTTTTACCCTGTTTGACCTTTGAATTAAGTTGACCTAACAATGGTTTGCCGAGCAGGAGAAAGGGCAGTCTAACTGCCAGTTTAACGTCGATGGTCCACTCGGAAAAAAAAAAATATCTAAGAAAGGCAACTTAATAAAAAGGTGAAAGTCATCAAATCGGATAAAAATTTCTAAGGGTCGCCATTACGTACATATTCTCGATGGCATTTCATTTGCTTCGCATGCCTTCTGTCCATCTAGAATTTGGGTCATCAATTTCTCCAAATCTCTCAAATCCTTCCTAACCCCATTTTGGAATACTGAAAACAAAAGTAATCTTTCTTAACCCCATTTTTTATGTTCATTAAAAATCAACAACTTGTCGTTGCCCACGTCTAATAACGGAGGGCGCTTTGACGCCAACCGTTTTCGCCATCTCTGCCATAGTTTGGAGGATTAGCAAAAGGACGTCCATCGTTCTCTCCTTGAGGCCCATGCGTGAATCAAAATTGTGTGTGCAAGTTCCACAATCATGCGGACATGGCAGTTTTGGTCCATCAAAGACGGGAAAAAGGGGTGGAACAAATGGAATTCCTGGCGAGTGATCAACCATTTTAGAACTAGAAGTCTATGTTTCGGTTTCTTATATTCGTAGACTATGTTTTGGTTTATCGTACTTCCAAGAGTTAATTGTTCGTGAGAAGGTTTTTTGGTTAATTTCTCTTTCTTGTATTTTGGTTCTCAAATTCATTCCACACGCGAATCCAATACTAGTTTACATGCCACCACCTCCGGTACCACCACCGCAGAGATTCATCTCTCAATTGACGACCATCTCTCTTATATAGTCTTCAATCCCAATAACAGACAGTTTCGATCAGTTTCAATCTAAGGGCCACAAATCACCCTCTAGAATAATGCTTCAAAATATCTGCTGTAAAATATTTCTTCCAATCCAGTGTATTCTGTACACCATAATCTAGCTACCACATTGCAAAACTCTCCATAATTAATTCTTTAGATTTTCTCTGAAAAATTCCAGGATCCAAATAGTAATAAACATTTCGAACACTACTACCTCATACCCATTTTTTCTTTTTCCTGGCCATAATTTGTGTAGGGTAAATTCGATGATTTCCAGACCCCCAATATTAATAAGATTCTTACCTTTCCTAGTCAGCAATTACCTAGGTGAGTTGGTATGTGAAATTACAATCTTACCCTTCTTCGAAATATTAATAAGATTCTATCTGGGTTCAAATTGTGGTCAAGGAGGCTTGGGCAGTGCCAATTAAGAATGACTTGTAATTTCCAATTATGCCTGATTCCTTCTTATCACGTATTTACTCAGTGTGGCCCCTACCTTTTGCCAAGTCCACCTCTAATTGACCCCACTTAACTTAGTTACCATTTTATAAATACCCATTCTTATCCGTATCTCCCTATAATCTTATCTATTTTTCACATTAGTCCCCATATTTCAATTTATTCAATTTTAAAACTTTCGCTTCTATTTTTTGTTTCAATTAAAATGTAGAGTCATCTTCTAGTAGTATGTCCAGTGGAAGGAGTACATTTGAACTGAGGGAAGTGAAACGCGACAAATATTAATTCAAAGGCTTGTACCATAATCTACCATTTTTCTTTCTTAGGTTGGAGCTATTGTGGAAACCATACAATACGGCCATCAGAAATTTGTCGCACGAGTCAATGTGTTGTGTTGTAGTTTGAAATGCTAATAGAATACGACGGAGAGTAAATATTGAAGTAGAAATGAGTGCCTAAGATATCGATAAATGGAATTACAATTTTGCGCAACTACGGCAAGAACTTCCTAACCCTAAAGGGACCAATAGTGAGATTCACCTTTCTTTTACTCCAAAAAAACGTTTAAAAATCACACAGGTTTAGAAAAAGAGGGCCACAAACACTTAGTAAAAGTTGTTTCTTTAATGTATGAGAGAGTGCTACATGCTGGCATGAATGTATCACAATAAAACAATCAGGGTTACCAAAATCTCTTGGACATTATTTAACTACTAGGGTATCGTGGCAAATATATTCATGGCAACATCTCTTCAGAGTTATGTTTAGAGAGAGAATGAGATGAAAGACTTCATTCCCTTTAGAGGAACTATGAGTTATTTTCATTGTTCAATTTACATTTTATAATCAGGTCTCTCTCTCTCTCTCTCTCTCTCTCTCTCTCTCTCTCTCTCTCTCGCGCTCTCTCTCTCTCTCTCTCTCTCTCTCTCTCTCTCTCTCTCTCTCTCTCTCTGTGTGTGTGTCGTAATTTCTTTAGCTAGCTAGACAATTGAGTATCGATATAACTCTTTGTGAGTTTTGGAATATGATTGATATTTCTTGCTTTAATTTCTTGGCACCTTTATATTTCAGGTGTTCAGGGTTTCGAAACTTGCCTTTGAAGGTGGAGGCAGTCTGGCAGATGAAGCTTTCATTGATATCTCTCAATTGTATGTAAGTTGCACTGATGTTGATTAATTTCCTATCCAATTAAGAGAATCGTAAGGCAAGTTTTCTATTGTTTGGGTTCATTTACTTTTTAAGAGTTGAATTTTGGCACTAGATGTGTGTGGTATGGATCATTGGGAATGTATGAAAAACTCATAAAATTTGCACGTACATTTAAAAGCGGCATCAGTATTTTGAGTTTTTGTGTTCATGTTAATATCATGAACTCCTGCGTACGTAGATGTTATGAACTTCTACGTGAAATTCAAAACAAGTGCATGTATATCTTATACACCCAAGTGCGAGTGTCTCTGAGATTACTTCTCCAACGAGTAACTCAGTGTAACTAATCGCATTGTTTCGCACCTTTTTGTTTAAAATTTGAATGTTGTGCATCAAGTATTACAACCAAATTTAAAGAGTCCATAGTGTGGGAATTTCCTCTAGGGGGTGTTCACCTAAATGCAATGAATGCAAAAACATTCCAAGAAAATCATGGCAAGAATAAATAGCTTGAATTTGGGAAAATTATTTATTCTAAGGCCCTTTTTTGACGAGGAGATCATTGACGGCGAGGAGATCATTGACGCTGTCCCTTTTTTGAGTCTATAAATATTAATGTTCACTCAAGCTAATAAATATTCTATTATTATCATAAAAAGAAATCAGAGGATTCATTCACCTAATTATCCTTGAAACAAGATAGAGGGGCATTATATATGTGCACACACATATGCGAACGAGACATTCAAAAAAAAAAGGGAAATTTATATAAATAGTCCCCTTAGTTTCACCCGAATTTCATTTTCGTCCTTCAAGTATCAATTGCAACTCTTTTGACCTTCAAGTTTCATTTTTGTATCAAGTTGGTCCAATTGATAACGTTTGTTAGCCAAATTGGACGGAAAAAATCAGATTAAGAGCATACATTATCAATTGGATCAACTTGGTACGAACTGCAATGTACAAATTGTCATCAATTTGATTTCTTCTATCCAGTTTTGCTGACAAAAGTTATCAATTGGACTAATTTGGTACAAAAAACAAACTTGAAGGTCAAAAGAGTTGTAATTGATACTTGGGGGACGAAACCGAGACTCGGATGAAACTAGGAGGACTAAATATGTAAATTTCCCAAAAAAAAAAGTGTCGTTCCAAAAAAAAATAAAAAATTGCCATTTAAAAAAAAATATGTCCACATGCGCATGAGAATGAGACATTCACATATCTCAAATTTCTTGATCTGATTGTTGAATTCAATTTTTCTGCAGGATATTTAATACGTTGCAAGCGTAACTAATATGAGTTACGAAAACTCAAATGACGAGTTCCATTTTCCTCAATATTCTCTCCCCTCTCCATTAGGAGATATATTCAATAACTATTCCGGTTTAGGCCAAGAAAATTATCTCAGCGAAAACTCGGTTGAGTTCACTTCAAATGCCTTTGAAAATGGAGCTCCGGCGCCCCTTGAAACCCCTTCCTATATTTCTCAAGCTGTTGATGATTATTCACTTCACCATATTTTTTCGACGGGGAGTCAATATTGTGCTAACCTTAAGAAAGAAAATTATATTCGCCTCGAAGAAGGAAACCCTAGTTCTAACTCTATGAAGCCGATCCCTCCCATGCTCGTTGAACAAGGAAACCCTAATCCTAATGAATTGCATGGTGGCTGCTACGGTGGAGGGACTGTTGGAGCGCACAACAAATCCTCCTCAACGTACCCTGAAATTAGTAGGCATGTTTCCATCACTATATTTAAGATAATTCTTTTAGGTAAATACGGTGAAATTTAATTATTATCATTTTTAATTTCCTATTAAAATTTTGGGGAAAAAAAAAGCAGGTATATGGGAAATCTGGAAACGTTTTTACGGGGATCACCTCGTCCTCAGCAAATAGAAGGTGACCAGCATTTTAGTTCCAATATATCTTGCTAATTTTACTTTTTCAGATATATGTTTTTTTTTTTTGTTTTTAATTTTTTTTCCTTTCAACGAATTTTCTTCCAAAACCTGTGAAAAAGAATATATACGTACATTTGGTAACTTCACCTTAGAGTTACTTATTTTTATTTAATTGTTTTTTTTTTCCTGGAATTCCGTTAGGTGGATGTAAGGGCATGGAGAAATCTGTCTGGACTCGAATCATGGAAAGGAGCAAACTCCATGGCAACACTTCTTCGCGAAATTTCGTTGTATGTTTCGATGCTTTGCCAGTATTTTGCAATAAAGATATGAATTTGACTGCCAAAGTTCAAGAAATTTTTTGCTCTGCATTTCAGCCAAAGTACTATAATGATGAATTAAAGGAGGTGTCGAAAGATGAATACTGGATATCCCTTCAAAGGTATGGTTTTGACAAGCTTTTTTTTCTTATAAGTTTGGTCTTTGGCCTATTCTCGCACACCTCAATTAGAATCAGAATCATGAAGTTAACAACCGGATATATTTGACTAATTGATCGAGCTTGACAGATAACTAAATCACAAGCACAACAAATCAATGAAATATTTCACCCAATGTAGACCATGCCCGTTGAAGTTTGGAAGCACGTACGATGAAGTTTCTGGACGTAGAGTGCTTAATTATTTCTTGTTTTGAATTGCATTTGAAGTTTTGAACTCATGAATTCTTCTGATTCAAAATGTGGAATGATAAGAAACTAAAACCCAAGAAAAATTTCAAGTCAGACATTTTAGATGTTTCCTCAAATTAAATTGCTCTGCAAAACCGAATATATGATGAGGCAGCATCGTTCTGTACTCCTGATTAATGCCCTTATCAGATCAACTCCTTGATGATACATAACGTAATAATCAGTAGATCATTTGATTGCATTTTTGTTATGTTGACTTTGGATATATCGTAGTTTTTCCGGCACAAATGGGAAACAATTTGTTCTACTTTTAGTAAAAATTTATAGATGTAGTTTTTTTTTTCTTTTTAAATTTCAGCAAGAAGAGTAAAGACATTTCCAATCTTGGGGTTTCTACACTATCGGTGTCGAATTCGGAATACAGTAAACGGAAATCAATAGTACAATGGAGTGCTCAAGTCTGTAGAGGTATGGCTTTCAACGGGAAGTACTAATTTTGAATTGTTTTGTCACACTACTGTTACTTTCTTAATTTGCTCTGATAAAAACAAATAATGAAAATCGAATTTGCATAATTGAGAATGGCCTAGATTAATTTGTTTCTTTGTACTGAATTTTCTATTTCATTTAACGGGTAAAGGATGCTATAAAATGACTTTTCAGCATTTATTCCCGCGGCAAGTGATTGTCTGTGGCTTAGGTGCCGACCTAGTCGGGATATTTTCCTTCGGTTGTGACGCCCTTTTTTTTTTTTTTTTTGGGCATTTCGTTTCCTTCTCCTGTATTTCTTCGTTCTAATAGATCTTTTCTTCGCTTTTAAAAAAAAAAGTATATCCTACCCTAATCGAATTGAAGATCTAGCTCAATCACTGCTTTTATTACCCGCCGATCTATATGAAACTACAGATGCTCAAGCTTCGAACACCCCATCAATCGACTCGAATGGCGCTCAAAACTGGATGCAAACTAGCAATAGTACTACCGGTGGTTTCCACAGCTATGGAATACAACAAGGAGGGGAGAATCAAACCTTTCAGATTTACGAGAACAACAACTTCACCGAACAATCGCCGCAGCTTTATCAAGGTTGTCAAAACAGTGCATTGGCAACAAACCCTAATCTCAATTTAGGCCATGGAAATGTGATGGAAAACGGAAACGGAAATCGGGTGGAGAAGGGCAGCGGAGAGAGGAGTTTTGTTATATTGGACAGTGAAGAGGACTATTCTGCAATTTGGGAGGATTTGAATCCTTTGCCACCAATATTTGACGATGGTGATTGTTATATCTTCCCAGATTCACAGAACAAGGATTTTGAAAATCAGGATTATCAGAGCAAAGGTTGGACCAACCAGGTCTTACAACAAAACCCTATCTCTTCTTCTATATTGCCTGCCTAATTGCCTAAACCCCATTTCTCAAGCTGAGATTGGGCAATATAAACAAAGAGAATAACTTATTCACGGGACGGAGGCACACAATCTCACATGTCAATCTCCGCAATCAATGATTGAGATATATTTTTAAACTTTGGGGAAAAATTCAAAAAAACCCCTGAACTTTGAACCTAATGTCAAATAGGCACCTGAACTTAAATAAACTTCAATTGAACACCTGAACTTTCACTCCGTTATTCAATTTACCCCCTTCCGTCTCAATCTATGACTTTCCTAACGGCAACCGCTGAGCTGAACACTAACAGACAAAATAAAACATTAGAGGGAGAAATTGGCGGGAAGCAACAGTGATCTGGCACCTTTTTAAGGCCCCATTCGGCTAAATAAGCCTACTGGCTTATTTTTTGTCCTTATTCAAAAAAAAAAATTTGTATTTTTTTGTCATTTTTTTGGAAGATTATTGCATCGTCATGAAAAGAGGAATCTAAAAAGTAACAAATTACAATCGAAGCCTAATTTTTTTGAATAAAGACAAAAATAAGTCAATAAGCCAATTTTTTCGTCTTTATTAAAAAAATGAATTTCGATCATAATTTTTACTTTTTAGATTCCTTTCGTTATGACGATGCAATAATCTCCAAAAAATTGACGAAAAGCGAACAAATATGAAAAAAGTTGAATAAAGACAAAAAAAAAGCCAATAGGCTTATTTAGCCGAACGGGGCCTTAAAAAGGTGCTAGATCACTGTTGTTTCCCTCCAATTCCTCCCTCTAACGTTTTGTTCTGTCTTTTAGTGTCCAACTCAGCGGTTGCTGTTAGGAAAGTCACGGATTGAGACGGCAGGGGGTAAATTGAATAACGGAGTGAAAGTTTAGGTGTTCAATTGAAATTTATTTAAGTTCAGGTGCCTATTTGACATTGAGTTCAAAGTTCAGGGGTTTTTTTGAATTTTTCCCTAAACTTTGACCGGTAATATATATCTCTGACCGATAATAGTTTGTTTTAAATCCGGATCGTCTAAAACACTTTTGGACGCACGAGATTGAGCTCCGTAAAACTTATTTACGGTTCTTCTGTGAATAAGTTATTCTCACAAACAAAATGAGCTTACTTTTTAAACAAACTTTTTCTAGGGGGTCAAAATTTTAGACTTTTTCAATTTGTCTCGACAAAATTACAAATTCCAAAAGTAAATATTTTGAAACAAAGCTGAATTTATAAAAGTTTTCCCTTCTTCTTTTCCCTTTTTCAAATTTAGTTCATATTTCATTAAAACATTTATTTCGTCAAGACAAGGCAAGAAAACAAAAACTATGTCCAACAACATAAAAATTGAGCAAAGACCAAACTAACCCTAATGTCCCTCTGCTCTATAATTAGGTGATCGACACTGGATGTGGACAGAAAGTTGGCGAAAACTCAAGTTATGACTTTGTTAAAGGATTGATAATGGGAGAGGGAAACCCTAATCCTCCGCAATCTACCATTAAAGAGTATTTGAACGTATATTCCACCATGGGAAGATCGGTTGAAGGTCTGGATCTCTTGAAGCAGGATCAGAATGAGGTTAGCTTTGGTTCCGAATGGACCGATGACTTCTTGCTAGCAACAGGAATTCTTCGTGATGACAATTAAGAGTGTTTTGGATGAGGTTAGCCTCGGTGTTGTGCACCATCCGACCCCGTTCGTTCAGCAATTCAATGGTCTAGATCTCATCTCCACCGTATAGCATCCGAATCATTAATTGTCAAGATGAAATCTGGACCACTGGATTTCCGAAAGGACGGTTCGGATGGTGCACAGCGTGATGCTGTGCTCCCCTTGCGCACAACACCCACCCCGTTTTTGTTGTTTTTTTAGTTTGTTAAAAAATAAAATTAAATTAAAGAGCTCAAGTAAGGTGTCATCGTAGGCTCTTAGCTTGGAGAAATAAAATTGGATGAATGCTTATTGTGTTGTAACTTTAATTTTTCATGTACTCTCATTATGTATTTGAGATTTTATGTATAATCACATTGAGTTTACATTGTCCAATGAGGTAATTATGGTTTGTTTGGAGAAATAAAATTGGTTAAAAAACCTGTAACCACATATGGTTTGTTTTCACTATTTCATTGTGAAAAGAAGAAATTGATTAAGTATGCGACTTCAAAAGTAAATTAACTCTATAATTTTGAAATATAACAGATGAGGATTGACAATTATGAATAAAAAAATAATTATTATTCAGACAATTTTTTTTATCGGCAAAATTTTTTTATTGATGACTCAACAAGGGTACATCGAGATAAGCAAAAAAAAAAAAGGGAAAAAAACACTAGCCACATGATATTGATATGTGAAGCAAAGTGATAGACCCAAAGCAAGAAATGTCATCCAACAAAAGGTTGAATGATGCTAGACGAGATGAAAACGTAAAACTGAGAAACAAAAAGAGATTATTGAAAAAACCATAATCAAAAGAGATTCCTCGGCAGTCAAACAAATTGAGAAACAGTTGTGGCTTTTTTCCTACTTTCTAAGAGCATCCAGACTGCACGCCAAAAATGGCAGAATTTCTTACCATTTCTCTGAAATAGGAAATTGGGTGCACCTTCACCATTTTTCCTTGCAAAATAGTATGTAACACTATTAATTTTTCAAAAACGAAAATGTCAATGGCAAAATGATATTTATGGGTGTGAGTGCTCTAAGCCAATAAGATTTTAGTACTACTATGGTTACCAAACTCTACATATTTTTATGCATGCAATCGATGGTTGGTATATCATCAGCGATCGGCATTAACTGTGACAATTGAAAACGCCGCCAATCAACTAAGTCACCATGCCAATTATAAACGCCGCCAATGAACTATGTCACGACTCATAGATATTCAATCATTTAACGGCGATTTTCACTAGCATGGTAAAAATTTAAAAATTAACTCGCGTTAGTAAATAATAAACACCTTATTTCCCCAAAAGACAACTAATGTAGATGTCATCGTAGGTATCAGTCCACATGGCGTCGTGCTATCTCTGGCAAATCAATCTGATGTCGAATAGTGAAATGCAACACATGATCACTATATCTCGACTTGTGCGAGCGTAAGTTGGTTCGAACACCTCGAATTGTATTAAAAAAAAGAAAAACATTTTATCATGATATAACGGTAAAGTGTACGTGCTCAAGCCAACTTACGCACACCTATATTAATGCACTCACCGGTCCGGCGAAGGAATGACATTTTTAGCTAGAGATATCGTTGAAAATGCTAACCTTCTGAAATTCATGGTGGATTAAGATAATCCGCAACTTTTTTAAATGTTTAATTTCCCTCTTATCCTTGCATATCTAGAGAGTCAAACTATTCGACGACGAAAATTAAATGCGTAGCGAATGGGGATGATTTACAGAATCCGCAAGCATTTATCACCGAATCCATCCGCTCTAGCTTCTCAGATTTTACTTACCAAACAAAAGGGTAAGCTTTTGTCATTTCTCGTACCTATAAAAGGCGAAACAAAAACACTTCTGGACACACCAATTGCCTGAGTTTAATTCAGACATATTTTGCTGTGCAAAACCAGGGGATGGGCAATTGTGAGCTTATTCTTCTCCATTATGTTTCTGTCAATTTTTGCTTGCTTTAGTTCTTTCTTCTTTTTTGGTGCATTCTCGGCGTGCTGTTGTGGCTGGTACACAGCGCGGTGCTAGCCGTCTGTTCGGCAATCCGACGGTCCAGATCTCATATCAACAATGAACGGCTCGGATGTTACACGGTGCCGATATAAACTCTGGATCATTGGATTGCTGAATGGACGGCTCGATCGGATGGTGCACAGCACACCAACCGCTCGTACAACCATCTCCGGGTTCTAAAACATTCATTTTTTTTTATTTTGGTATCAATTTGCGGGTTATTTTATCCTTCAAATCAGTCTAACCTAAACATGCATTTAACTTAATATAACACAAACACACATGCAAAAAGTGCCAAGAACAGTTCTTCTGTTTTTTATTATTTAGGTAATTAAGGTCTTGTTGCAGTATTTTACAAATAGTGAAACCAGGAAGCAAAAAAATTGATTTTAGAGAGAGAGAATTCAAAATGCTTGCAAACTTTGTCTTTTTATTTATCCCTTTTTAAAGTACTAGGGCCATCATTAGAAAATTTCATTCTTCCATCTACATAATCTATGTTGATCCTTGGAGAAATAAGGCGAAATCTTCACTTTTATAATTTTTCGATGATAAATTTAAAATGTATATATTTGTGTGTCTGTGTGTGTAAGTTTTGGGGTCGCTACACATAGGTGCATGTAAAGTCCAGATTAACCGATTTTACTTGTCAACGACGCCGATGAGTTAACTTATTTCACAAGTCACATAAACCGTTATAAAGGTACAAGTGTTTTTGATACTCGGATCGAGATACGTGTCTACGAGTTCATCATTTTTCGATGCATTGTTTTTTCGCATATTTTTTTTCTATTTAATTAAGTCTTTCCATCATGACCACCTCATGCATGCCCTCACCCAGATGGAAAGAAATAACTACAACTAGAGGATTCATTTTTCTTCTACATTACGTATTGCAATTTTACCATCTTTTGAGTTTTATCATATTACGTACGTACCCACGCTATTTCTTGTATTGCAGAGTCACAAACTTCAGAAAAACCAGTTTTAATGGATGATTCTAGTGAAATCAGAATGGATTTAGCGGAAGGATCAGAGATCAGAGAACGTAGCTCAAAATACCGAGGCGTACATAAGTTCAGTTCTTCAATCTTTCTTCAAATTAGTTTTAATAGAATTGTGTTGTATGTTTACTTCCTTTGAGGAAAACCAAAACAAAAAAAAAAATGGGGCTAATTAGTGTTAGTGAAATTATTTCAGGGCAAATAAAGATGTATATATAGCATATATATTCTGTAACGGCCTTTCCCGCGACAGAGGATGGACAGGTAAAATTTCTGTCGTCATTCCAAAATTGCTCTATCTATTTAGATTTCGATATCATTAACTTGCGCGCAACTGATTAATTCTTTTCCTCTCTTGTTTTTTTTTTTTTTTTTTTTTATCCAGCTAGTATTTCATCTGATCCAGTAGTATATCTGGGTGAGTGACAGCACCAACTATATATATTTTCAACCAATATTATGTTCAAACAAATAAAAATGGCTGTTCGATCATTTAGAATTTATATTAGTACTGTATATGTTTATTTGAGCAGGTACATTTGACAATGAAGAAGATGCGGCACGGGCATATGATTTGGTCTCCCTCAAGTACTGGGGAATCTACGCAGTAACAAATTTTCCGGTATGTAGCTAGCCGTTTCTTGTTTACTCTTCGAAGCTCTATCAATATATTTTTTGTTTTACTGTATGCTGATTTCATAAAAGTTAAAATTATCATCTTCAATTGTACTTGAGGGTGTATGTGTGTGTG
The DNA here is from genome assembly GCA_019656295.1 of Rhododendron mucronatum var. ripense. Classification (NCBI taxonomy): domain Eukaryota; kingdom Viridiplantae; phylum Streptophyta; class Magnoliopsida; order Ericales; family Ericaceae; genus Rhododendron; species Rhododendron mucronatum. The sequence continues at coordinate 1,237,067 of BPLT01000109.1, forward strand.
TGTGTGTGAGAGAGAGAGAGAGAGAGAGAGAGAGAGAGAGAGAGAGAGAGAGAGAGAGAGAGCATTGACTCATGAAAATAAGGATACAGGTGATATGTTAAGCTAGCATAAATAATTTTGTTGTGTTTTGCCCTGTATTGTCATTTTTTCACCTGCAAAGCAAGAGATGACAAAGCTACTATGAAGAGGAACATCAATTCTCACGCATTTTTCTGGATAGTTTGTTTTCAAATCTAAAATATTTTCTTTACGTGCAGATAAGTTACTATGAAGAGGAACTTTTACTCGTGGCACACATGACTGACCAAGAAATTCTTGCTTATGTTAGAAGGTAATTAAATAATTTACTCACGAGTAGTCTCTTTTTGGGTTTTTTTTTTTATAACTTAGGGTGTGGATCGTTGATTTTTCTTAAAATGTGAAGTGGAATGCGTCTCATGCTGTATAAAATTTTATATCCAACCCAAAAGCTTAAGCTATTATGTCTCTGTCTCTCTCCCTATAATCTCTGGCTAAAACAGGCAACCAGGCTCTAGAAAATGGCTAGCAAACAAGGGAAAATGCAAAGAAGCAGCATTCCTTGGGACTTACAGTTAAGTAACATTCATCTTTACGAATTGTAATTCCGATATCTCAATCTCCATCTTACAGAAGCCCATGGATATGTAACAGATACAGAAGAAGCAGCAGCAGCAATGGCATTTGGCATTGCAGCCATACGAGAAAATGGCTCAAGAGCAGAAACAAATCTGAACAATGCCGAACCCATTTGGCGAGGCAAATTACCGCTGGTTGAAGAAGAAATGGCGACGAAAATTAATGTAGCAACGTCAGTACTTGGCACTTTGAACAAAAACATAACTATGAAACCTAACCCCTACTTCGAGAAAGAAGATGGAATTGCTGCTATTTCAGATTCAAGATTTGCTATAGGGATTAACGGATGGTACCCGGAAAAGATGGCAATGATTGGATCAAAAGAGTCGAGCGAGAGGTCAACGACCTTAGGGTTCCGGCATTCAAGTTCTGGTCCATTTCAACCCTATAAGCGCCCAGCATTCCAGCATTCAAGTTCCAGCGCGTTTGAAGCTTATAAGCCGATGAAGCACGAGGATTCGTTTGATGTGAAGAAAGTGATTGCTCTAAGGCCAAGTTTCCAAGCTCTGGTGATGGATGAAGTACCATCTTTCCAATCTGAGTCCACTAGGAGTAATCGTGAAGAAGAGAGAAAAGGAGAAAGCAGCGGATTTCGACATGCAAATTCAAGTTGTTTTAAGCCGTATGCTTGAAGAAGCAGCCGGCTTGTATGGGGCGTTACTCAAACAGGATTGCAAGGTCTCAAATTGTTCCAAAATGGCTACTTAAGCACCTTTCCAAAAAAAAAAAGAGAGAGAGACATGAAACTCTTCCAAAACAAATTGAAAAGACTTTTATTGAAATGCAATATTTCCTTTGCCGAGTCGTAACATCATCACAATCAAAATCCTAATGTACAAGAAAGCTAGCTCACTGCTATAAGACAACATTTCAAAATATCCAGAAAACCATCCTCCCATTTCGACTCCTATTTACTTTAATTTGTTATCTTCAAATACAAAAAAAAAAAAAAAAAAACGTTACTATTATACACGTAAAACTTCCAGCATCATTCATGATAACCACACTTCACGGAGGAGATCATACCTTGTATTTCCACCATTTTTATCAGTTTGGTCCTTGTGTTTCCCATTTCCATTTGACACAACAGATGGAGATGTTGGTGATTCGTCAAGGACCGATGTTAGAGGAGAATCCAACTCCTCCAATTCTTCATCGCTGGTATATCCCTTCCTCTGTATAGCAGACAGATTCCTAGCCAACAGCGGTTTCCCTCCAGCCTCAGCTAGTATCTCCGCCACGTTTGCAGGGGAAGGAGGGGTATAGACAACAGGGGAAGCATTATACGGGAAGCTGCTTTCTCCGGATATTCTGAGCTCTATGATACACTGCATAACAGAAACTAGGAGTCGGTATAGAGGAAAAAAGGGCTGAAAATTGGATAACAAGGTCAATAAGCTGAGAAATCTGTTGGACTACAAACCAAACACAAAAACAAACACAAACACAACAGTACGAAGGATGAGAATCACTCCCAACATGAAAGCACGACACTGATAAACGTCATTTGATAAGGATTCTTAGTCCACAGCTCACACTAGATTTCACTATAACTCTAGTTCGAAGATGAAGAGATGCTACAATGGCTGCTAGAATAGCCAACATCATACATGCAGGGTTTACACCAGATTTACAAAATTCACAAACGCGAGGGCCTTAGAAAATACTAATCAGGCTTCATAAAACCAAAGAAACTCATGTTACAACAAGGAAAAAAAAAGTGTGCAGTGTGCCCCATTTGACCCCAATGAAGTTTTATTTCTAGTGGCATGATATGAGACAATGTAAAGTAATAAGCGAAGCTGTCAAGGACTTCCACCTTATGGAAATCAGAGCTAGAAAAATATACTTATCTGAGAGGTACACGAATCATACCTCAGCATTTACTTCCTCTAAAACAGCACCCGGAACAGGATCAGGGCAGAACTCATCTGGAGTAAAGTTGCAGAGTATTCGTTTAACTAGTGGAAGACTAATGGATGGGCAAACCTACACAGCACAACAAAACATAAGTGTTAAACACCTAATGACGGAAGGCTAATCAATCTCTTTAACACCAATGTAGTAATCTAATAAGGAGAACCTCTGTCTTGATCGAACGGTCCATAAGCAAATCCTTCGGAAGCATCAAAAGATCACTCAGCTGATTGAGAAGCTGAAAATGTTTGGGTCCCTGCATGGCATCATTCTCATTTGTGTGCTGATCTTCACGTGGAGAATCAACAGCATCCATGCCATATATTTCAGTAAGCCATCTGGACCAATTGCCAACCTGAAAGTGAGAGTATTTCCACGGTTAAGAACAGTCATATTTACCAAGACACATGTTAGGTCTGAAGTAGATTCCTTAACCATTTCGCTACATGTGCACAAGTACCACTATTTCAGAAACCAGCATTAGAAAGAGATCATTTTCCACATTTAACGCAGTATTTCAGAATTTGAATTCTACTAAAATAGATTTGGAGGAAGACATTGCAGAAATGAGAACTTCAGCATTTACAACATTCAGAAAGACCTGATGTGCAAGGATAAAATTGATTAGGTTGAGATTACCCTGAAGAAAATATTTGAAATAAGTGATCAAATAATGCAAAAAGAAGCCAGCTTGCAACGGTACAGAGTTGATGGTACCAAAGTGTGACTGTTGGAACTTGGATGTAACTTGTTTCAGAAAGATTGCCAATAAAAAACTTTTAGTCACCGACCAACACAAATTTTTCCTGCATGAAATACTATCTTCTGTGAAAGGCTCGGTTGTTCATTTTGGAGTCTATCAGACGTTTAATGTTTTAGCTATGAACTGAAAATTTTAGTTGCTGATAAAAGCAATCAGAACCCTATATTATACATACTCTCTCATTCCAAGAAGAAATTTATTCAACCTAACTACTTCCTGCTCTCCACCTGCTATTATTATAAACATAAGTGCGTCCATAATAGATGGGGGGAAATCAAGAAGTATTGCCATTTCTCCCAATTATTATAGGAAACTTCAGGAATGGTAAGCCTAGGTTTTTCTTCCCCTCTTACATTCACAATCCAACTGGGATGGGAAGGTCAAAGGACAAGATTATCTGGGGATACACATATTCTCCCGATGGTACAAGCCATGAAAGTTTGAAGTTTAGATCAATTTGTATTTTGGGTAGAAGTAAATAGAGTATGGTACATACAGAATTTTTGAGTTGTGCACCAGATCCAAAGCTCAAATCCCCAGCTGGAATTGGCAAAACCTTGGAATCGACTATAGGATCTGATATAGGATCAGTTGGAATCTCCTCGGCTGACTCACGCAGAATTGCATTGAACATGGCCACATCTAGTCTGGAAACACACTGTTCCATTACCTAAACAAAAGATGCAACATCTAATTAGCAACAGAATTACAAATGCTGAAATAGGTCGGACACTGCTAGATAAAGAAAATGAGATATGGAAATAATGCAAATAATAGTGCATCATCCTTTAACTTATTTATCCAGCCAGCAAAAAGATTTCGGAAAAAAAAAAAAAATTTAAGCTACATATTGAGATTTGAGGGTGAACATTTTAGAGAAATTACATACCATTCTTGCCAACACAGGTAAGCAACCACATTCATTCCCTCCTGCCCGGACGGGACAAAGTCTCTTGAAAGCATCTTCGAAAGCATTATTCCAAAGGTTAATTGAAAAGTTCCCCTGATTCTGGTCACCCAAGGCAGGTCCCAATAATCTACCAATGGTTTTAGTCTTAGTCGAATCCTCAACTGGAGATTGCATATTAGGAGTTAAGGTCTGCAACCACAATAAGTTAGCTTTAGAGAGGAGAGCAAATCAAGGCAACTTCAATAATTAAAGCAACTAATTGGTTGACTAGAAGACTAGTTCAATTCCAGACACATTGCATTTCTCTTAAAAAATCAGGGACCTAAGTCGATTCTACTAGGCCTAGATGAAATGTAGAGAGGTCACTTGAAAACTGTCGTATTTTGCTATATGATAACCAAAGCTCTAACAAAGAAGACTGTCGTGTTTTACCTGCCACCATATTGACTCGACTATTCTAGAGAAAATCCAGGACTCAACTTTCTCTAGTGCTGCAGTGAATGTTCGTGTTTCTTTCCAATCATCCACAAGTTGAATTAAATCATGCTTATTTGCCTGTCTCCTGCCGAAACTCCCCTTCCATTTAATTGACGAAAACCCTTCACTTTTCTTTCCTCCCCCATTTAACTCAAAAACCTTTGAAATGGAACTCGAGCTACATGAACTTCCAAATGCTTCAGAGATAATTTCCCTCAGTACCACAGTGTTCGACAGCCAGAAAGTCAACCTTAATTAACAAAAGAAACAAAAAAGAATCAGTCTGAAGTAAATAAAACCAAGTCCTGAAATCCGCTGACGCAAAAACACGGAAATCTTCATACCTTGGGACATCATTGATACATGACTTGGCAACCAAAACAAGTCCTGAAACTGTGTTTCTAGCCACCGTGGCCCGCTTGTCTAGCGACCAATATTTGCAAGCATGAATATACAGTCTAGAAAGGCGTCGAGCTGGCGTGTGCAATTTGTGTGCGGAATTACCGTGCTCAGGTACAACAGAATAAAGCGAAATCTCGAGAGCAGCCACTTCTCTGAGCTCCTCTTCAAGTTTTTCAATTCTTGATTCCATTTCTTCAATCTTTTGGTCTAAAGCTGCTTGATCTTCATGTGCACCATTTTCCTCCTCGTTAACTGTTTCATCATCACTTCTGATGCTCTGGGCACCAATTGAGACCTCATCCAAAACATCCACTTCCTTTACATCAAGTGGCTTCTCATCAACACCTTCAGAGGATTCTGATGAAGGTTTTGGAGCAACTTCCTTACGTCCTGAGTTTTTATCCGACATTTTTCCCAAAGTTGCATTACCAGGCCCTTTATTGGAATCTATGTCTTTCTTTGGAGTGTAATTTGATGCTGTCATCTGCAGCTTATCTGTTCTCCGATCAGATTTCACTCTGGACAGGCTTTCAGCGGAATCCTTTCTCACAAGCTTTACGGGAACGGTTGAAAGTCTTTCTACTTTCTCATCCTCAGCTGTTTGTGAATCCCCTTGGGATGATACAGTATCTGATTCTTTCTCCAAATCACTAGGAGTGTCATTTAATACAGTTATCTTCTCCTTGTCAATCATTTCATCGGATTTGGAATCTTGAGATGCGCCTTCAAAACTGTTCACATCATCGACATAATGTATATCCATGTTTTCATAAACTTCAGTGGAGTCTGTCGCCGTGTTTGGCTCCCTTACAAATGTTTTGGAATCTGGTTTAGCATATGAAGCTTTAGATTTTTCTTTTCCAGTCAAAGTTTTGACAGCATTTTGTTGTGGCACTTTGCGATCTCTTCTCTCGGATCTTCCGGGACGTTTTGTTTGAAGACTACTTGGATTTTTCTTGTTGTCAATCTCCCTCATCCTAGATATATATCAACCTTTTCAACTGTGATGAAAGAAGCAGCTGTAATGATGGAGAAAGAAACAATTAGGAACCCTTGAAAAGCTCATGAAGGGCAATAACAAATAAATGCACATAAAAGCCTCTTATCATGAAGGCTAACACACAAGCAATCAAACAACTATCTATGAAGCACGGATACTTCTAGATGGTAGTTGTGTCCGTATCATATCCCTATCCAATACCGATACTCGCCCCATACTCCAAGAGACCTATCCCAAAAGTATCCCCAAAATAAAAATTAGTAATATTTTGAATTTTCGAAGTATCGGATACTTTTTGGATACTCTAGGTTACGTATCCAAACTTTTATGAAACCAAACTTGCGGCACTTCTTGCATAGTGTTAATGTAAACTTGTTAGGAATAGAGAAAAGTAAAGAATTTTGATAGCTAGCTTACTCTTTACAATATCCTTATCGCGTCATATGTGTGGTTAACAACTTTTAGATTTTAATAATTGAGTAAGTAACCAAATAAACTAGAAAACAGCATAAAAAAATAAAACGTTTTCCCACCATTCTCGTGATCATGTGTGATATAATGCTACACAATTATGAAAATACGTTCTAATCTAACGTATCCTAGCCAAATCTGTATCCTACTTTTAAAGATTTTCTCATATCGCGGTGTCCGTATCGTATCGAATCTGTACCCCGTATCCGTATCCATATCCATGCTTCACAGACTACTACTAATCTTTGATGGAAGCACAACAAACAACTTTAGGATTGAGATTCCTAGAGTATAAGCCTTATAAAGGCAGGCAAGACAGCTCAGAACCATTAAACTATAAGTTCGGTTGAAATTCAAAGGGAAATGATACGAGATTAAGAATAAATGTCAAACATCTTGATTTTGATAGAATCCATTACCAATGGCAACTCAAACATTTATATAAAATCAGCTGAAGCGTCACAAACAGAACATGGACATAATACATATATTAATAGAGTTCTACAGCGTATCACATTACTAATAAAAGAGAGGCCGACTTTCCGCACATAAATTGAAAATTACACCTGAACACTAACAAGCATGTGGGCAAGAATGTACAGTATATCCATGAGCTGGATCAACAATGACAAGAATATTCTGATTATACCTTTAGAAAACCCTGAATTTTTTGACTCTGGTGCTAATCCAAAAAACAAAAACACATATTCTACCCGCAGAAAATCCCATAAACGCCATCATAATCGTTGACCAAAAGACAAGGTAGAGTCAGGGCGGAAACATAAACAATATCAGAATCGATTTGGAACGTGATTTGAACTTGCCATTCCTAGGAAGAAAGATAGGTTGTCTGAGCAATTGCAGATATCAATCAAATGCGTGCAATAGGCAAGCGCCCCAAGGCCCAAACGAAATGGGCGAAAATAGCTACCCATTTGGGCTTGTAAAACCAGCTCATTAAGTATAATCCCTTTATCGTTATGGAACCATATAAGAATGCTTCTATCACCCTTATTCACTATTCCAAAAACTAGCTTCCAAAGATGAATCGAGTGCTTGACCTTGGCTAGAGATTGATTCACTTCGAGGCTCTCTGGGATATTAAGAGTAATTTGCATTCAAAGTTTATCACTGAATGCCAAGCGAGACTTGGTCAAAAATTGCATTAGCACCGATTAGAAAACATAGACCAATATTACCCAGAATATGATGGCATGATAAAGCTCATTTAATAGCATAAATGAAGCTCAATATCGGATCATTACACAATTCATCCACAACACTACATACAAACAAAGAGCATTTTGTCCAGGACTGTCACAAATCCGCGGAATGGAAGTCGATAAAAGATCGATTGGGCTCCGATAAATTCGTGGAGGACTACTTGTCATTGTGGGTGATAAGCACAATGGGTATATAGACAATCTAAAGATTAATCACGACACAGACAAATTAGAACAGAGAAACTATCCCATCTTTGCCATTAATCTAAATTTGGGATTTCCCAGTGCAGCACTCCGTATCTAATGAAGAGTTTTTCACTCCAATGGAGTGAAATTGAGAAAAGGAGTATGAATGGTCAAAAGCAATCAAATCAATTTCTTTAAATTCGGACCTTATACAAGACTACTTCTATCAAAGCAAAAAAAAAAAAAAATCACACTATACACAGAAAGGGAGCATAAATCGTTTTGGCACCTCCAATTCCACCAATGGGCATGATGCATGTGACGGAAAATGATTATTACTATTAACACATCTCACCCAATTACAGAGGAAGCCAAAATGTGTGTTTGTGTGTGAGAGAGAGAGAGAGACCATTCTGAACCGATGACTGAAAGCCTGAAAATAAAGTGCTGACAGAGGGAGGGTGGGGGAGAGGGAGGTTGAGAAAGAGAAATGGAGAGAGAGAGAGAGAGAGAGAGAGTCAAAATTCAGAACGTGACGAAGCAGAGAAAGGGATTGACAAAGATCTACGCATTAAATCTCTTCAGATCACAAGAATCAAATACTATAGCCAAAACGCGTGGTCATTTCCTCGACACAAGAAAAAAGACAAAAAAAAAAAAACTGCCAGATACAGAGAAAAGAGGAGAAACAGAGAAAATGGGGCCAAAGACAGAAATTGCATTTGGATTATTGGAAAGCTGTAACCTGGTATAAAAAAAAAAAACACCAAAACAGAACACAATCGAAAAAAATTGACCTTACCAAAAAATGCCTTTGCCCCGAACTTCGGATTTCGTGAGATCGAAGAAGAAGAAGAGGAAGGAAAGCCTGGAGTACACTCTGCCCCACCACAACAGAGTTCGAGAGAGAGAGGAGTTGTCAGCTTTCCGCTTCCCTTCGATCTTACTACTGCATTTCTCGAAATCAGTAATCAGAACATAAACAAAATCAGTCACTTTTTCTCTCTTCGGAATGTGATTAGTCACTTTCTCTCTCTATATAAGCAACCTCTGTAAATAAATCTGTCTCTCTCTCTCTCTCTCTGATTAGCAGTTGGAAGGTTGTGAATGCGGGAAAAAGTTTTTTTAAAAATGATTATAATAACCGCTTGGAATTATTCTCCTATACAGCGCAGCTACAGCCTACATATGGAAAAAAATCTTTTTTTTTTTAAAAGGATTTCTCGAAAATTACCCAATGTGATGGGCTCACCGATCACGACTTCACGTTCACCACAAAAGTACTCAAAAACATACTCAAAGGTTACGTCTTCTGATTCGATACACGATTTTCGTGTTTCTAAAACATTTTCAATTCGGCACCGGCACTATATTGTTAAGTTATCTCGATGATTCGAATCACGATTTTTTTTTTTCTGCAGCTATTCGAATCACACAATTATAAACATAACTTTAAAACAAAACTTTAGAAAGATCCGTAACAATTTGATACATATGGCTGTCAAACATTGGATGATTTCAAATATAATTGTGTCTAGAATATGTTTGAAAATTGTGTTACAAAACTTTTTTTTTTAAAAATAAACTAGTTTGAACTATAATTGTGTTACAATTTCGATGGGTTTTCTTTAACATTATAAGTGATTGGAATGTTCGAAATGAAAATCCAAGGTGACGTAGATCTACTGTAAGACAACACGAACCCTACAGTAGTGTAAGAATCACACCCGAGTAGGATTGGATCCGGTCAATTTGGCTTCAGACTAGTTTAGTTCATTTAGTGCATCCGAATCATCTAAAAATGTTTTAGACAGCTCAAATTTAAAGGGGTATTTAAAAAAAATACCTCTCTAAATTTGAGCCGTTCAAAATACTTTTGGACGACCCAAATGCACTAAATGGACCAAATTGGTCCGAGGCAAATTGAGGGGATCCGGTCCCCGCTCGAATGGTGCATAAGGTCCTTGGAGCACCTGTCTTCTGGAGCACTTAATAATTTTGTAAGAGAGAGCGTGATTAGCATGATTAACCGGGGAGGAGTTGTCGGTGACTCGGTGGGGAGGAACGTGACCGGGTGTTGCCGGTTACGTTACGCGTCGTTAATGAGTTGTTGTTAGGAGTATTTGCCTAATCACCCGCCGCCCCATCGTTGCTTACGTAATTTTAACACTAAACAATTAGGAGTAAGAAACTGCCACTCCTTAAAAAACCGTTGGTTTGGTGCTGCTACCATGCTCGACTGTGATTTTGACCACACACCTTCCCCTTGACCACCAAATCTGGAAACCATTACAAGTCGTGTAGGGCGTATCACAGCCGTCTATGAGTATTTTCAACGGTTCGGATTCAAATGAAATTTTTCCAAACCGTTAAAAACATCCACAAATTGCTAAGATATGTCATGTAGAGATCCACCTGTGCAGAATTCTTGGGGCCCCACCCAAATTAGTATTCCCATTTCCCACTCTAGAAAAATACTACTTTGAAGAATGATTGGAAAATTTTATATTAGTGCGAAAAATTTGAAAACAGATTATAATACCAAAGTGTCTAATTAAAAAACGAAATAGAAAGATTTGAGAAAAAAAGAGATACTAAAGTTGTATAATAGAGGGAATCACAATTTTGGATCCAGAAAATCTCAATAGCGGACAAATGTTCAAAGAGGGTGTTTGAAATTATTGATTTCTTACTCTTTTATATGCAAACGTTACCTCTGAAGTTTGAAGTTGGGAAGTTTGAGTCTCTTTGTATCGTTTCAGGAAGAAAAAAAAAAGGATTTTGAGTTTGTAAGAAACGAAATGAGAAAATGAAAAATAAGAACATGAAATGAGACCATTTATTTGATTTATTGAAGGTAGGTAAAATCAAGATAACAAATCATTACTACTAGTAGCATGCGTTTTGGTGACAGCCCCATTTCTTTGATCTAAACAAAAAAAAAATTACAAAAAGTAAAAAATACCCAATAAAAAGTTTAGGGAAAATCTGGCCTAATTAAGCATATATATATATATAGTATAAGTGTTTTAACTTTTCCATTAAAGTTTTTTGTTTTTAACAAGTAAAAAGTATCATTTTTTTTTTCCTACATCACGTGGAAGTGGAAGAGGTTGGTAGAGTTGAGTAATGGAGATAGAGAAATTCTATTCACTATCGGTGTAAAACTCTACTTTTTCACTATCATTTATTATGGGTCTCACCAAGCGTCTATTATTATAATCTGAACCGTTCATATTATAAGACCCGCAGTATAGTGTTGCCATGCAAAAAAGTCAACTTCTTCGAAAGTCAATAGATATGTCGAAATTTAAATTTTGGTTTATAAAATGGATGATCTGATTTCTGTCAATAATAATAAAGATAAATTATCCATTTTACAAAGTAAAATTCAATTTTTAATACTCTTATCAATGTGCGATCAAGTTTATTTTTTGCATGGATAGACTATTTTGTGGGGTCTATAAGATAAACTGTTCAGACCAATATTAAACACAAATAGGACCGAAAAAGACGGTGATAAAAAAGTGGAATTTTCTACTTCCGGTGGAAAGAATTTAATCTCTCGGAGATAATGACACATTCTATTTACGAGTAGTTGCGTAATTAGTCATTACTACTAGTAATTATCCAGGCAATACAACTCAGGCAAACTTGTATTGGAATAAATCTCCTTCAAACGCAAAAGTTGGTAATAAAATTCGCTTTTCATCATTATTAATATCGTTCTCGTTATTTTTTTTTTCATACGGTACACATCAACAGAATTAGAGGAGTTAGTAAGGTATTAGCAAGTTAGTCCATATAAGGTCCAGAAACTGTTTATAGCCCTGAACCCCAAACGCGACACCCGGGGGGCTTGAACTTACACCTCCACTAAGGAAGCAATGCCTCATACCAATTGCACTGCAATGGGTTTGGCGTTCTCGTTATTCAATTGACCTGAATTATTACATAGTCTCCTAACAAATAAATTCACACAAAATAAGTTGTTCTAATTATCAAATTGGAACCAACAACGTACATATTGAATGTGGGTAAAGTTATTCTCACCTAAGACAAGGATGGACAAAAATAATACTATTAGTTGGTGGACAATCTTGATAGTGGGGCAGGTCAAAGTTAATGCATGGTCGGTATGGTGTCAAGCACTACCGACAGGGGGATGGAATCATGTACAGGCCTCTTCTAATTATAAGGTATGTTTTATATTTTTGTTTTTGCTAAATTTCTTATTTTTTAAGTATTTATTTTTTGATTTATAAGACACGTCATTTTCTTACAATATATTACCTGTAACTCAAAAAAAAGCACTTATTTTAAATTTAAAAGACAAAATACGGCCATGGTTTTTAATTTTTTTGCTTCTACTAAGTTTTTTTTTTTTTTTAGGGGGTGCGTACAATTGAAAGTTATGCTTGACAACAATTTATTTTATTCAATTAACGAAACGATTTAAAATAGACAAACAATATAGGACGGGAAGTTTTTTTGTTTTTTTGTTTTTTTTACCTTATCGTCTCTCACCATATACGTGCTTCAATTGAAAATCAATACTAATAGTTCGACGAATTATATTCCTTCAAGATCATCTCTTTATTTCAAAAGAATCCTTCATCTTTATTTTTAATGCACACAAAAACAACCCAAAATTGATCGAATAGAAAGCATGGCGCAAGTAAGGGACATAGCTCTCTCAATCTTTTAGGTTTGCCTAAAAAAAACCGGCGAAAATTCTTGGGACCAAATGAAACTCAGGCCGGCCGTTAATTATTTTAAATTTTCAGATAAGTCAATGTGCACATAAAATGGCCTAGACACCCGGTTGTTAAACGTGCAAATGCACAACGAAAACAAAATGTAAGCTTCTAAAATAAACATCACATGAAATTGCACGATAATGACAAGGCTAGAATAGATTATATGTACCCTTCCTCTTCACCTTTCAGTCTTTCCTCTGTTTTGTAATCAGAGGCCAGAGGCCTAATCATTATTGCCAAAGCAATTAAAGCGTTCAGACCCTGTTCCGCTTTCTCTCAAAACCTTCTTTTTCAAAAAGAGGGTAATTTCAAACTCAAATATAACGAAAATGAAAAATAATTTTTTAATTTTTTTTGCACCGTTTAAAAGATTTCAATGAGATCTATCAAACAAGATCCATATTGGTAGAAAAATTATTTACATAAACACATGATTTCTGAGCTTGAAATTACCTTCCTTTTCCAAAACCTTCCTTTTTTAAAAACTGGAACGGCCACTAACCAGAAGTAACAACATTGGAGTACAACTTTAGGGAATTTAAGCACCTTTATTAGTCTTCAATTGCTACTCCATGAATGATTACTAAAGAAAAGCAGTTATTCGGCTTGTTCAGCTTTGTACACACAACTCAACCATCAACAATGAAAACAAGTACTTTACACCTTCAAAAAAGTGAAAATCTGGACACAACCACCCTTGATTTGGATGGTGGCCGTTTTCGGTAGTGAAAAATTTGTAAATTTTTATTTGTAGTTGAAAAGTTGTTAAGTGTTTTCGGTAGTAAATAAATTGTTGAGAAATGTCAAGTTGTTTCCGATAGCGAATAAGTTGACTGGTTTGTGAGTAGAGTTACTGTAACAAAAAGAGTTTTTGTTAACAAATTTTTTGTTAGTAGAGAAACGAAATGGTAAAATGTTGAAACTTTTTTGTTAGTGGAAACAAGATGATAAAATGCGTTAAATCTTTAGTATTTTTTGTAAGTGAAAATACCCCCTAACTATGCCCTTTTTCTCATTATTTTTGTTTTTCAAGCGTCAAAGTGTCCGAACCAATTTACGAACACACATGTATCGACTATTCTCTTTTCTGGTTCAATCAGAGCCAAACCATCCAGGCATCCACGCCGGCTAACTATGTCCGTTAATAAGTGCAGTACTCTTATTTAAGATTGAATATAATCAGGGACATAATCAGAATTGAAACTCACAAGAGGGGGCCACACACACTTAAGGAAGAATTTTTTTAGGACGATCTTAAAATGGTAGGTTATATTCTCCGAGATTTTATGAAACGTATTCTTAATTTTCAAAAAATTAAAGAATAAACCTCTTAAAATGATTATTTTGTTGTCAACAATTACGCGATATTACAGTGATTTTTTAAAATCATTTCATAATCATTAACTTAGTTGAAGCATCCGTGGCACCATTTTTATTATAACTCACAATTATTTGAGTCAGTTTACGCTCATTCCAATTAATATTGGAACTCAATTCCACATTCTACTTGTAATAAAGGATAGATATTCCAAAATCATTTAAAGCACATGGGTAGACATTCCCCCAGCTAACCATAATAAAGGATAGATATTCCAAAATCATTTAAAGCACATGGGTAGACATTCTCCGAGCTAACCATATTTTAGATTTTTACTAGTAGGAGTAATACGTAACCACGATAATGATTCTGGTGCACAATGATTTGTGGGCATAAATACATATATATGCTCTCTCTCTCTCTCTCTCTCTCTCTCTCTCTCTCTCTCTCTCTCCAAAACGTGGTTATATATATATCCTTAAAATTGGCCACAATATATATTGTTCATTGACATCTCTTTTTTTTTGGAATGAAGAGTGGTTTCCAAGCCAGTTTGCGTGCACTACAGGACAATCAGGACTAATCTCTCCAGCCACCACCAGCCTTTGCTAACCCTACGAGTTTTTACGCATTGGGTGGCTCCAAGGACTTTTCGCAGTGCATGAGAGTCGAATCTGGGATCTTAGGATGGTAAGCCTCTCCGTCCTGACCAATCAACTAACTGTACTATCCCTTAGGGGTTCCATTGACATCCATTTGAAAAAGAACAATTGTGTATTGTCAAAAGAAAATGCTAGTAAAAATGAATGCTAGGGTCATTTCTTTACTTTAAAATTTGACGAACAAAAATCTTAACCCAACGATCATCAATTTTATTTTACAGAGAAGTCTAGGATGGGCAGGTGTTCAATTTTTTAAAAAGACGTCGGACCGGCGAACATATGAAATTTTAAAATTTCCAAAAAAAAAAAAAAAAACATTAGTTGAAGTGTAAGATACATTCAAAGCGTAACTACAACTAAAACGGTCACCCGAACTGATTCGCAAATCAGTCCGTCGCTTTCTCTCTCTCACACATGCAAATCAGTAAATCACCCAAATAGTATGAGTGGGGACAATTATAATTCTATAACAGGTGGAAAGGGCAATATATCCATAAGTTGCCAGCTAAGAAAGCATACATATGGACGAAATTACCAATACATTCACCCGACAATTTTTTAAAACACAATCTAATCTAATCACGTCCCAAAAAGAAAGAATCTGAATAATATCCGTTACTTTCACATAAACGAATTTAAAAAAAAAAAATTGATATGCACCTGAATTTTTTTATTAAGTAGTTAAAAGTGCAGAATGAAATTATGAATATACTTTTTTTGTATTTTTGAAATGCAATCTTGAAAGGAAAATGTAATTCTAGAGGGACTGTTGAATCCAAAGTTCACAAACACATCACGTGAATGAATCGTTGGGGCTACTGTAAGTTTATCAAGATTATATTAACTTTAAGACTTCGAATTAGAAGAAGTGCCCATGAATTTATTCAAGCACCCGGTTATTAGAAAAAGAAAAAAACATTACCTTCAGAGCACATACACGATTTGTACGCCTTTTGAGCATCTGAGTTTTAAAATTTTAATTTTGTATATACCTTAATTTAAATACTATTGATAATTATTCGTGTATAACTACTTGTAATCTTAATAATTTTGGTTTGAGTTGATAAAAAATCGGTTATTTTACATTCTCATTTCTCAATTTCTGTCATAAATAAAAATAAGCAAGTGACAATTGAAGTAGCCTAAAGAAAAAAAAAAACAAAATGATTAGTATACTTTAATTGCATTAGACTAGAATCATTTCGATGTATAGACGTAATGTATTGGAAATCAAAAGACTTGTGATATAACAAGTATACGTTCCGATAAATAATATATGTCAATTAAGATGGTCCCCCGGCCGGTGCCGCGCCCCCGATCAAAATCCTGACTCTGCCCCTTGTCCCCGGGAAAGGGTTGGTAATTTGAGTTAATTTCTTAAAAAATGGGATTAAAATATCCATCGAAAGGGTAGAAAACTGGAGTAATTGCATCTCTCTTCAACCTTCGATACACTGGGAGTCTTGCAAACTGGGTTTAATCCTTCTTTCAAAAAGGAGGGGGGAAATGAAGATAAGTAGTAGGGTTACAATAGCACAGAACCTCAAATCTCGATCACCAACTTCGGCGTAGAAAGGTAACATCAGAAAATCAGTCGATGGGAAAAGAGGCCATATGGCAAACATCAGCATTGAGGTTTCATCATCACTTGTAATGACACAAATGCAAGGCTATATCCTTATCGACATTCATGGATTTCGTGAGGGAAAGTATAAAAAATTCGAGAAAGAGAAGAAGAAACAATAGAACACAAAGACAAAACCAGATATGCGAACCTTACCAAGGATAGCGTAAACTTGCATTCTGCCTATAGCATAGATAGCCCGTCGCAACCTAGCAATCACTCAATTCTCAAAGCAATTTCCGTCCTAAACATAAAGTTGAATACAGCTGGGCCCTTCTTTCTGTCTGAAGCTGCGCTAGTTCTATCGCTGCTAAGCTACACTAAGATCAAATTCAGATAAGGAGATTTCATCCATTTCCTATGCAAAATATCAAGCACTAATCGGCTCTAACCCTAAATACTGTACTCTGATAAGCAAAAGCTAGTCACCATGGTTTCTATCCAGAGGCTACTGATGTCATATCTAGCAGCTAAGGTAACATACAGGAGGAGTGAATGCAAAATGATAAGGAGTACTTGTATTAAGTGTATGAAAACTATGACACAATTATTGTTGTATTTGCACAAGGGAAATGGCTATAGTCAGGAAGGGCATTTCTGATAAGTGGAATTGAAAACTGAGAGCCTATGTCACAGTGGCAGGAATTTACCCACACGACTGAAAAAATCAATCATCTGGTCATTCTCATCAAATGAAGCCTTACAACACAAATAAGTACCAACTTAAGCGACCATATAAAAATTCATTTAGCTGTAGTGTCATAACTCAAGAACCCAACTTTGAACATTTGGTACGTCAACGTATGCTACATGGGGGAAACTAGAAAGATCTTTGTTTAAGGCAACCGATTTGTGTTGTCTAGCAAATAATAGCAAAGCATCCACGATGGCAATGCTCCGGAAATCCAAATTTAAATTCGAGAACACATGCCAAACAAAATATGGGAGCTTTTACAAGCGATAACTTCAGCAAACACATGTTTTGGTCGAAAAAATAATAGGACGCAAGATTTAAATTCGAGAATACATGCCGAAAAAAATACGGGAGCTTTTAAAAGAGATAACTTCAGCAAACTCTTGTTTTTGTTGAAAAATAATAGGACACACGATATCATTCAAAGCTAAAAGCCAGACACCTTACTAGACTGTGTTAGCTTTGAGCCTCTAGAATCAATCTTTCTTTCTACGCACGGTCACCATTAAGTCTTTCTCCAATGATTCTCTCTCCCTCTCTCTGTGTACCCCAAAAAACTCCCTCAAAACTCAAACCAAACAAAGTGTAATGAACTAAAAGAAGAGATGAGCCCAGAAATAAAGCTTAAAAGGACAGATGGTTTCCTGCTGCTAACATAAGAAGCTTGAATATACTTAAAAATCACAACGAAAACAGGTAGAATAGGAACTCCTTCAGATGAGAGGGGTAGACCATGGAATTTTGCTTCTAGATATGAGCTTTGAGGAAAATGATGGAAATGGATTTCAATTTTTCCTTCATTTAGTACCACAAGGTTACAGAGGATGCTTATGCATCTTCAATGCTATTTCCTTGACCAACTCGACTAATTATTTAGAGCATATTAAAACTACACAAAATATTGCTCTGAAAGTGTTATTTACGAGTGCACTACCTTAGCATATGGAGTTTAGGAATTTAATTTTTATCAATTTTTAATAATTCACCTTTTCAGATCATGCCAAAGGGACTTACAATCTAAGCCCAAAATGCAATCAAATTTGGCATTGATCAACATCAATTAAACTACTTTCAGTATGGTTCCACCTTTGAAATCTGTCTTTTGAACTCTTTCTTTAGCCCAACATAGTTTTGTACTTTTGTCCAATGTGGCGGAAAGATTTTAGAGGCTGGCAATTGAAAGAAGCAATACTTGCCTAGGGTCGGGATCCATGTTGCCAGGGGAAGAGGGGTAGATTGACTCTGACAGAGTGGCAAACATCCCGACTTACTTTATCTCATTCCACAACACCATCCCCATTTTTGTGAACAAGAAATTGAAGCTACAAAGTACAAAGTGTAAACGGACTTCTTAAAGGACTGGCCCGACTGGGAGAAGAGTTCAACTATCGTGTTGACTGGGATACCATGTGCAGCCACATTAGGGTAGGATCTTGAGTTAGAAGGCTAACAATCTTCCATGAGGTAATTTGAAAATGTTTGTGTCGATTAATACACCAAACTACAACCTAAAAAATCCTTTTTCAGGTCTAAACTATAGCTCATACAGAAAAAAACCTGGAAAATTACAAAACTAGACCACCCATATAAAAGTCAATGAAACATGAATACAATCAAGTAGCTGCGGTCAACCTCTGAAAAGAATGAATGATAGTATCATGCGAATAGGTTAGATACACCAAGCAATCAATTCAAAACTATGGATTGAATTGATGGAAGCAGGAATTGAAGTTAAGCAATGCGATTAACAATGCATATTGTAAGACTCGGTTCGGTTCACCATAAACCCAACATCTGTTACATTTACTTAACGTTTCTCCAACAAAGGTAATATCTCGAAGTCATCAAAAGCGATGTATCCAAAAAAAGTAGTGATTTGAGTATTGTGGGCTCTTTCAGATAATTGTA
Source organism: Rhododendron mucronatum var. ripense (assembly GCA_019656295.1). Lineage (NCBI taxonomy): Eukaryota > Viridiplantae > Streptophyta > Magnoliopsida > Ericales > Ericaceae > Rhododendron > Rhododendron mucronatum. Next base: position 1,256,039 of record BPLT01000109.1, read on the forward strand.
AGGGTTGTCATTGTTGTGCATTTGATGAAGATTGAAGAATGAAAAAATACAAACAGTTTTACTTTTTCTAGTCTTTCTCATAAGCCGTAACCTTTACTTTTTGAATGGTCTTTTTAGACACTAGTAGAGTTTTGTACGCATAACTATTCACAGTATAGGGTATCCAATCTCTATAGTCTTGGTACAAAAAATAGATGTTATTACTCAAACTTATGAAGTCGTGAATCTTGTACAGGATGAGGGTACCTCTTAAAGAGACAAGTGTCTTACCCATTCCACATGTGCTTGTCATTCAAAGCAAGTTGTTTTGTTGAATTGTTCATAATAATGTGTCTCTAATATGCTAAAAATTATTTTTTTCTGCATATTTGGCAACTGTAACAATTCAAAGGTAATTTCGACGCCCGACGCAATTCTTGATTTGACTAGTATAAATGTGTCTTGCGTTTGTTTCGCCCTTCTTAGCAGTTACAACAAGGCTAAACCGAAAACTTATAACATTACAAACGATCTCCACGGTGCATTCACACCATTATTGCGCCCCATCTGAAGTCGAAGAAAACTAGTAGTTGAATCCACTTAATTTTAACAGGCTAACAGCTAATCAAAACATGAAATTCGAGAATTATTTCTGAATATCTGCTATCAATAATCTCATAGAAATTTGCAACAAGAAAAAATATGATTTATAAGCTCCACAATGAAATCTCCATCGTAATCATTGAGGCACCAAGTAAGAGGATGATAGATCCATAGCATCTCCACTTAACCTACTGATAGACTAAGGGAATTTAAGTTGCACAAAATCATATAATTAAGACAATAGTCTCCAGGAAGATTATCACGGCGAAAATCAAAATTAACAGCTAAAATCGCTGTAACTTAGCCTCTTCAGACAGTAATAAAAGGAAAATCTGAGTTCAAGAGTTGATACCTTATTTCAACTACAACCAGTCAACCACCACAAACCCCATATCAACATATCATTTCCAAAAAAAAAAGCCCTAATTCGACATAGACCGGCCAAAGGAGGGACAAATTAAAACCCGTACCGATACGATCGGGGCGACTATTCGGCATCATCAACGGCGGAGGCGGCCAACTGCTGGGCTTGTTCGAGGCGCTCGAGGGCTTTGTGGTGTGCCCAGGTCTCTATAGTGAGATCGGGCTTGGCGTTGAGTCCGACGCCGAGGATGACGATGGTGAGAAAGCTGGTCAGGTAGCAAGGGAGCTCCCAGTCCTCCCACTGCCTCGGTTGCCCGGGCGGCGGCGGGACGCGGTTGAAGAGGTAGCCGTTGGGCCGGTCCTGGTGGCCCGGGGAGGTCCAGCGGCTCGGGCCGTGGTCGTGGCCGCCGCGGGTGCGGATGGAGGGGGTCAGGCGGGCGCGGAGCATACCGGCGGCTGTCGCGAAGGGTTTCGGCGACGGCATTTGGTTTGGTTGGAGACCTGCGCTGCTACTGGCGAGTGGAGAGAGAGAGAGGGGATCGAATGGTGTGATGCGTTTGTATATATGTTTGTTTGGATCTGAGTTCATTTTAGAAGGTTGGTAACGGTGTCGTTTAATCCTTGTTGCGGGAAGGAGGAAACGGAAAGCGTTAACAGCACACACGGTTCCATTTGATTCAAGGTCGCAATATTTTGTGACTCTGTCTACAATTTTTTGCTCATAGCCGCAAACATTTGTGCTTCTGGCTGCAATGTTTTGCTTTTTCTTTCACGCTTACATAGAAACGTGACTACGCATCACACTTTCCTGTTTTCCCACCCAACCCACTTTACTTCTCGCGCTTCCACCGTTTCAACTTTCCAAGAAATGGAGAACCAAACCTAGTGAAATTGGTTGCTCGTCTCCCTCTTCTAATGATAATGAGGGTTGAGTCTAAAAAACGGAACTTTAAAAGCCAGGAATATGAATAATCTAGGGAGTATGGACCCTTGGACTAACTTTAACACCCACATTCCAATGATGTATACAATGCTGAAAAAAAATTAACACCCTGTTCCAAACTGAATCTAGATTTCACATGAGAGAGTTCAGTCAGAGGACAGTTTAAAAAGCGCGGCAGATGACATGACTCTGCTCCACCGTTGCAACCTCACTTCTTCATCTTCACCATCTCCTCCATCCCTCTCAATACCATCTCTAATCTCCTTGTGCAAAACCCTCCGGAACCTTGAACAAGTCCACAGCCAAATCATCCGCAAAGGCTCCGAACAAGACCACTTCTTCATCACCCTCTTCCTCTCCGCCCTCACTTCTCTCTCTCTTCCTCCATCTACCACCTCCTACGCCTCCACCGTCTTCGACCGCGTTTCCCGCCCCAGCATCTACCTCTACAACACCCTCATCAAATTCCATTCCCGCCACTCCCCTCTCCCACTCTCTCTCTCCGCTTTTCTTAACATGAGACTCAACGGTGTCGACGCCGTGCCCGATAAATACACTTTTCCTCCGCTGGTTAAAGCTTGTTCTAAAGCACTGGCGTTAAAGGAAGGGATTGGGATTCATGGATTGGTTGTGAAGTACGGTTGTGACTTCGACGTTTACGTTGGGTCGAGTCTGGTTGATTTATACGGGAAGTGTAAGGAGATTGAGTGCGCGCGCAAGGTGTTTGATGGAATGTTTGACAGGAACGAGGTTTCTTGGACTTCTATGGTTGTTGGGTATGTTAATGTGGGAGATGTTGGTGAGGCCAAGAAGGTTTTCGACAAAATGCCGAAGAGGAATGCGTTTTCTTGGAACGCGATGATTAATGGGTTTGTGAGGTTGGGTGATTTGAAGAGTGCTAGGAAGTTGTTTGACGAGATGCCAGATAAGAATGTGGTTTCTTTCACGGCATTGATCGATGGGTATGCTAAGGCGGGTGATATGGCTTCAGCTAGGGATTTGTTCGAGCAGTGTCGGGATAGGGACGTTGTTTCTTGGTCAGTTTTGATATCGGGGTATGCCCAAAATGGGCAGCCTACCAACGCTGTTAAACTTTTTCTTGAAATGCAGTCGAGGAATGTTAAGCCGGATGAGTTCATAGCAGTAAACTTGATGTCTGCCTGTTCTCAGATTGGTAATTTGGAACTGGCTAAATGGGTTGATTCTTATGTGAACAAACAAAGCTCACTTGACCTGCAGCGAGCTCACGTTGTTGCTGCTCTTGTAGACATGAATGCCAAGTGTGGGAATTTGGGCAGAGCGACAATGTTGTTTGAGGAGATGCCTGAACGGAACTTGATTTCTTTTTGTTCTATGATGCACGGCTTGTCAATTCATGGATGCGGCGCTCAGGCAGTTTCCCTCTTCGATAGGATGATAAAAGAAGGCCATACTCCAGATGATGTGGCTTTCACGGTCGTTCTTACTGCTTGTAGTCGTGCAGGACTGGTTGAAGAGGGCTGTCGATTGTTTGATTCCATGATAAATGAGTACTCTTTGTTTCCTTCCACTGATCATTATGCTTGTATGGTGGATCTTCTCGGCCGGTCTGGAAAGTTAATACCAGCTTATGAGTTACTGAATTCAATGCCTGTGGAACCGCATGCTGGTGCTTGGGGTGCACTACTTTGGGCTTGTAAACTGCATGGTGATATCGAACTAGGGAAGAAGATAGCTTCACGGCTTTTTGAGCTTGAGCCTCTGAATGCTGCTAATTATGTGTTGTTGTCCGACATCTATGCAGCAACCGATCAGTGGTTGGATGTTTCTGTTGTTAGGAATAAAATGGACGAAAGAGGGATAAGAAAGATACCTGGTTACAGTTGGATATAGTTTGTAGAGCGGAATGTCATGGAATCTTTTTTAACTGATGTCATGCAATCCTTTCTTAACAACGGTCATGGTTTGAAAGTCGTTTGTTGTGGGTCCTTTAAAGATTGAGATTAATTTGAGAGGATTCTTATTATTCTTCATGTTGCTTGTTGTTCAGGCAAAAACTGATGGAAGATCTGACAGAAGAGATTGCTAAGTGCCACAACAAAATGCTGCCAAAACTCTGACTCCAACAGAGAAGTCTAGAGCATCATATGCTAAACCAGATTCCAACGTATCTGTAAATGAGGCTAACACCAGCAACAGACTTCTCTGAAGTTTATGAAAAAATGGGTATGCATTATGTGGATGATGTGAACACTTTTGAAGGGGCATCTAAAGATTTGAAATCCCATGAAATGATTCGCAGACAGCCGAAGATGAGAAAGTGGGAAGACCTTTTTTAGTTCCTGTAAAGCTCGTAAAAAAGAATTCTACTGAAGGCCTGTTCTGTTCTTGTGGAAAGTTATATCTGATCGGAGATATAAGTTGCAGATGAAGGCATCTAATTACACTCCAAAGAAAGGCATAATTCCCAATGAAGTGCCTGGGAAAGCAACTACTGAAAAGATGTCCAATAAAAACCCAAAAAAGTGTGAAAGTTGCTCAAAATCCTTCATCAAAATCCTCTGAAGGTGTTGATGAGAAGCCACCTGATGCAAGGGAATTGAATCCTCTGTCAATCCATGCTTGTAAATATTGGTCGCTAGACAAGCTAGCCACGGTTCCAAGAAACACCGTGTCAGGACTTGTTTTGATCGCCAAGTCAATGTATCAATGACGTCCCAAGGTATACAAATTGTCATGTCTTTGCATCAGAGAATTCAAGAACTTGGTAGTTGTTAATTTAGGTTAACTTTCCGGTTGTTGACCGCTGTGGTACTGAGGGAAATGATCTCTCAGCTTTCGGAAATTCTTGTTCTAGCTGCTACGGTCTATTTCAGATAATTTTCAAGGGCCTTATAAGATCCCCTAACTGTCATCGGCCAGATCAGATCTGAAGTGAGAATTTAAGCTACCCAAAGTAGGAATGTCAGGCTGACATATCTGTCTTCCTTGAAAAAAAATGGCATATCTCCCATTGTAGTTTTTCTGAATAGGTTGATTTCTGTTTCTCGCTACTGTTTATTGAAGCCATGAACAGGCTTTTGCTTTGTTGTAGATGAGGTGTTTCCTCTTGACAGTTGTTTTTATGATAAAGCTCTCAGTTACCAAAAACAAAAATGGGGTATATATTTTTTCTAGCTTACCTGTGATAAAAACAGTTTTAAGTCCTCGGAAAACCCTCACCTGGATGAACATTTTATAGTAACAGTGATTAACTTATGGGGCAATGGCCAAGTTCCTCCTTCCACAAACCATTAAAAAATATACTCCTATAAGGTTTGCATCTCTGCAACCAAAACTTCAAGTTTCCAGACTTTTTGTATCAAGACAAATCTCAAAACATAATGCTTGATGCAAACCTCGCAAGAGATTGGATTGTTAATTTGTTCAGCCAATAGGGGCAGTGATTTTCGATTCGTGGTGCACTCTCCCCCCAAGGCTTTGTCCCTTGAACCAAAACAAAAACGGCGGCTGAACATTATTCGCTCAGTAAATGGTTACAAACTTACAATTATCAACTTTCCCAATGTGTCCCTATGACCCTGTAGATCAACTCTATTTCCTATTCAAAGACGTCCCTTTGTTTATGGTTAGTGTATTCGTCTTCATCCAATGAAAAAAGTTAATCAAGAGGACTGATTTGAGAAATGTGAATAACCCATCCTCTTTGAAACAAGGGGCGCGCTTCCTGTTGTGTCGGATTGGTCCTCCTCTTTGAAACAAGGGGCGCTCTTCCTGTTGTGTCGGATTGATGACTAACTGACCGCAACTGGTCTTAACTCTACCCACCCAGCATCTTCAGACTTGGTTTAACATCTTCAGTCCGACAAATAGTCATCTCAAGGCTCCAGTTTCATGCTTCCAAAACGCACATTGCAGATCACTGCTAATTTTTGTTTTCAAACATCGGTACACTTGGCCGAAGCTGCATGGGACTGGAGGCAACCTACACTGGATGGGAACCTCCACCCATTCTATTTAGCAGTCACTTGGGAATAACCCGCTAAGAACCATTGGGCCAGAAGAATGTCACTGACTTCCGTGGATTTTCTCCCACTCATCTAAACAAACCCAAGTTGCTTCCATCTTCAATTATGTTGGGTGGAACACCAGCAAAAGTAAATTCATGTGTCAAAGATTTGCTTGCCTTTTCATTTCATCCACACACTTACCTCCATAATCAATGCACAAAAATTCCTATGATATTCCCAAAACTGTAGCAATGCCACTAAAGAATGTTTGAAGTTCACCAGTAGTCTCCGCAAGAGCAGATTCCTCCAATAATATGATGGAATCGATTTTTATCCCTCAGAGACACTTCTCTTCCATAAACCTTTGATACAAACTTGGCAAAATTATGACAATCAACACAAATCCGTAGGTTTTTCATAACCTGAACCGGCTTTCCTGGAGGAGTGTCAATAAGCCCGAACGCCAAAGCCAGCTTTTCACTGTGGCCTAGGAGTATCTTCTCCTTCTGTTCCTCATCCACATCGTGTAACACGCAACTCAAATCAGGTGTATAACCAGCTTGCTTGATCTTTACTAGTAATTCCTTCACCTTTGCAAACACCTCTTCTTTTCTCGAATGGGTTCGATCACTAGCATGAAAAGTATGAAGAGTTTGGTTGAGCTCAATCCAGCTTCTCCCAGGCTCCTTTATAACAGCTTTCTCATTCATCAACTCCCTTACATTTCTCACATCTTCCCATCTTCCCATAGAAGCATAAAGATTTGAAAGTAAAACATAATTCCCGGAATTTTCAGGTTCCATTTCTATGAGCCTCTCAGCCACTAATTCCCCAATGTCAACATTCAAGTGAACCCGACAAGCACCTAAAAGTGAACCCCACATGGCAGCCGTTGGTTCAAAAGGCATTTGCTTGATAAATTCAAAAGCCTCTTCTACTTTACCAGAACGCCCTAGAATATCTACAACACAGCTATAATGCTCGATTTCTGGCTTGACCCCATCTTTCCCACTCACCATCTCATCAAAGAATTCAAGCCCTCTGTCTTCCATACCTCCATGGCTGCAACCGGATAAAACAGCCAAAAATGTTACGGCGTCAGGTTTCACCTTATTTTGATCTCTCAAAAGTTTAAAAAGCTCAACTACCTCCCTTCCCTTCCCATGTTTACTATAACCCACAAGCATTACATTCCAAGACATGACAGTTCTTTCAGACATGTTATCAAATATCCTTCTTGAGTAAGAGAGGTTTCCACATTTTGAGTACATATCAATAAGAGAATTTTGGAGAACCACATAGAACGGAAGCTCAGAGCGGAGGACATGATTGTGGACTTGCTTGCCATGATCTACTGCAGCAAGCCCAGATAATGCAGTCAGAACACTTGCATAAGTAACATAGTTGCAAGTCATTCCTTCCCTTTGTAACCTGCAAAACAGTTCTAGGGCCTCTTCGTCAAGACCCATTTGTGCGTAACCAGATATTATAGCAGTACAAGAAACAACATCCCTCTCTGGCAAGCCTTCAAAAACTCCTCGGGCCTCGTGGATTTTACCAGATTTGGCATACATGTCAAGAAGTGAGCTCCCAACATAGATGTGTGATTCAAACATACTCTTAACTATGAGGGAATGAATTTGCATGCCGTATTCAACTCGAAGAGCACCCTTACAAGAAGTTAGGACACTTGCAAAAGTGAACGCATTTGGCTCTGTACCTACAAGAGTTAAATGACAAACAGTTTAGAACAGGGTTTCAACGTTTAACACAGATAAGTGACCACCGGTGTCTTAACTTATGACAAAGGTAACTTAGCCATCTAAAAACTACACCTGCTAGCTTTAGACGTAGAATATGAACTTAGGGCCTGTTTGACTGGCCGAATTACAAATGGAATTCGACTACAAATCCCCTGGATCTGCATTTCGAGCCTTTGAATGGAGCAATTAGACAACCAACCCCACCAAACAAGGCACGTACAAAAACTTGGGAAAAATGCTTGGGATCACTGATCCCTCGTAGTAGCCCGCCAAATCAAACATGGCCTTAGAGTATTCAAATTTGCAAAGCTCGTGGAAATGGAAATTTTCACTTTTCATGGCCTAAAGAGTTGTAAAAGGTTTACTTCTACATTACAACATAGAAGGGATTCCATACAGTGGAGTCGACATTCTTAAATACATTTGACGCAACACTGAAACCATTAATTAAACAATTCTGTTACATTATAGTTGCTAAACAATGATGCATTCTGAGGAATATATCTCTTCCTAGTAACTAATTTCCCCTCTAAACACTTCACTAAATGGAGAATTTTATCTTCAACGAAGCCAGTCGTCTACACGAGCAGAAATAAAATGTGATATTGTTTAGATTAACCATTTTGCAAGCATCCATGGGCAAAGGGACCTCTAATTATCAAAACTTGCATAGGAAAAGAGGGTTGCTTTTCCCATGATCAAATATTTATTCTGTCTGACTCCACATTCCTAAGCAGAAAATAAGCTTTAAAAATATCAAACCAAGTACCTGATCTTAACATCTGTCGAAAAAGATTCAAAGCTTCAGAGGCATACCCCCTCTGAGAATAAGCCGAGATCATCGCTGTCCAAGAAACCACGTTCCTATTGGGCATTTCATCGAACACTTTCCTTGCACCACCCAAACACTCACACTTTGTATAGAACACAACCAACCTTGTTCTGAGGTAAACGGGTGGGTGGTAATGGGTTTTGATCATGTGGGAATGGACTCTCTGACCTTCTCGAATGGCCTTTCGGTTTACGCACTCGTTGAGGATTGTGTCGTAGCCTTCAAACTTAATTTCAAGACCTTGAATGGCCATTTCTAATAGGGCGTCTTCTAGTTGGCCGTTGGAGAGTAGAGCTTTTAAATCTGTTGGGTTTGGCGGGAAGGAAGAGAGGGTTGGTTGGCGGGTAAAACTAACGGTTGTTGAAGAAAATTTACGTTTGGCATGAGAGAAACGATAAGTCAGTTTCCGGAGCATTTTCAAGGCCACGGAGCAATGGTATGCCTCCTATGAGTCCTATCTCACCATGGTACCTACTTTTTTTTTATCCAAACCATGGATCGCCGAGATCAACAGTCCGAATGTACATAGCACGGTGCGACTGTGCCACACAACACCTCCTCCTTTCCACCCCATGGAGAAAGGTTCATTCCCAGTCACAAATGGAACCGTTAATTTTGTTTAGCTCGTGGAGTTCGTCATCCATAACGAAAAAGGGATTGATTAGCCACCGAGAAACAAATTTTTCTTAAAAGGAAATTAACGGACAAGAGTTTAAGTAAAATGAGTTCTGTTCATGAATGTGCTGGTATCCGATCAATCACGTTTTTGGCATGAACTATAAACTCGAAAAGCGACAAAAGGAACTACTTCGTTGCACTCAAATCGAAAGAGTCTGTTACTATGACAAGTTGAAGCTACTCTCCAGGTTTCAATTTGAAAAAGTATGGTTGAGAATCTGAAATGGTGTATAGTAGTCAGAAGAATAAGGCATTTTATTGACATTCAACATAAGCTCCATCCTGTGTACTAACTAACAACAACTTGCTTAAGATTCATCGCCACAATCCAGGGAAAATCTCCTGCTGAACTCAAAATTCATTTCCCATCGAACCAATTTCCATTTCCCAAGTTTGAGAAATCCTCTACTGTCAGGCCAGAGTGGAAATTAAGCAAAGAAATGTTATTTACAGTAGAAGGCCTGAAATCCAGAGGATTATTCCACCGCCCCGAGTGGTCCTCGGACCATCTCATAGCAACATTTTCAACCACCAAACCCTGGATATGCTCCATTATCATCCCCGCAGTGCCATGCTTAACGAGTTCTTGGCATCCAGGCCTATAATCTACAAATCCATCGTCGTAATTTGTCCATCTTGTGTAAGTGAGATCGACGTTTAAGAGTTTCAAATTGCGTAAAGGCCCCCCTCTTGATCCGGATAAAAGGACTCCGTTTTCCGATATTGCTGTGATGTTTATGAACTGCACATTTGAGATTGAACCTGCTGTATAGCTTTTGTGTCTAGGGCAGGTTGTTACGTAAATAGGCTCTGCTCTGCCCCACCACGAGGGATCGTAGTATCTTGTAGTGATATTAATGTTTGAGAAGGTAATGTCACTTACATTTCCTGCACAATAAGATGGAATTAGAACGCCAAAATTCTTCATTACTAATTCAGCACAGATGTGGCTCTCATCAAGCCTAGACGCACAGATATCTTTTCCAGCTACTCACCTTGATTTAGTGGCTGTTTTGTTTGAACTTTCATTTCGAAAACAATAAGCCACAGTAGTCTGAGATTCGAAGACCCAAGAGGGAAGAAAATAATGGAAGATCGTTGATATGCAATATAAATTGGATGACAGTTGCAAAGTTCACCATCTTTGTTTAGGTTTAAACTTAAAAATTATTAATGAAAATGTATAAACTAATAGTTCATTCGTAAAGGTCTTATAATTTCCAGCTTTTGAAACAAAAATAACGTATTCGTGATGCATAGAACCAAAGATGAAGGATCTGTAAACACAATCAAGGCCAACTTCACGAATGAGGAAGCCTAACTAATCAAAACTGAAAGAGAGGCTATTTCTGTTCAATCCAACACGCTTTGTAAAAGCTTCATCCAGCAGAAAAGAGTCCAAAACCCACAAATTTTACAGAAAAGAGTCCAGAATCATTATGATGGGCCAGACACAGATCAATGAAGTTCCGTCACACACTCACACACTACATTTGGGACACTTTTCTGTGGTATTTTTTGAGGTCTCTAGCATTACTGTTTTGTAACTTGACACGCATGCAGCCGAGGCATCATCAAACTCTTTTGGCTCCTAGCAATGTTTTTATTTCGATCTACTTCTAGAACCATTAAAAGCTAAGCAGAAAATTAGCTCAGAAAAGGAAAGAAAAACACTAGCTAAGGAATGCATGGAAGCTGTTCAACTTACCTCCATCACGAATCTGCAGTCCAAGCCCCCGATGAGAATCTACAATGGTGATGTTATCAAAAACCAAGCCCTTGAATTCAAACCAACTAGCGCTACCAAGCTTGATTGCTGAAGATTTAGTTCTGATCCAACAATTTGTTGCTGTTAGGTTATAGAGAGGGGCAGTATAAGTCTTCGGGCATATCGCATCATCTCCTGTATTGATGTTGCATCTTGTGATGACTGTGTTATTTGAATCCTCTATATCTATCCCGTCGTTGTTAGGTGTATTAAAATCTCCGTAGATTGATACATCGTGAATGGATGTGTTTTCACACTTTACTATGTGCAAGCTGCAGTCACATAACTATTTTTTTCAGTTAGAAGCACAAAACTTAAGAAAGAAAAGAGAAAAGAAGTTTAACCATTTATAACTAAGAAACTAACTTCAATCATGCACCCTGTTTGATGAATGTACGTCTTTGGAAATGAAGAGCAGGCCATGTCAATAAATATGTGCGCTTGTACCCAATTTAGCTTGACTGGTTAAATCGAAATGTGACCCAATTTTAAAATATGAAATAGCGACCCCATGAATGGATCACTATTTAGCCAAGAATGATGAGCTGAACTCATCCAAGTTGAAACATTCAATCCCATGAGCAACTGATAAAAGTTTGATTGTTGATGCACTTTCTTCTTCGCATCTAAGGATATGAATATATATGTACCTATATAGAAAGCCATAAACTTACTTGGAATACATATACGCACATATACAGAAAGTCATAAACTTAATTAGAATAAGTTTTTCTTGCAATCTTCTTCCTTAATAATCCTCGGTAAGTTCAACATTTTGCGGGCTTACACCTTCTTGATGCCCTCAATTACAAATCTTTGAAGTAATTGTCATCATATCAAACTTACAGTTCTTGAACGACTAACCTTATTCCAAAACATAAACGAAATGCAAACAGAATAGGTCCCCTTTGGAAAAAAAAAAAAATCATGGATGAACTTGTCAAGGGTTTGATAAAACTAACAACCCTGTACTTCGCCCAAATCTCACTTTACCCCCTTCACTTTCATTTGAAGTCAAACTGCAATGTCGCACCTCCTCCATATTGAGTCTGAATCTCAAGAGCATAAAGAAACCAATTTGGTGTCAACTCTAATATTTAAGTTGTATGGACTTTTAATTTTCCTATATTGCCCCAGACAAATCATCTTGTTACTGCATAAGTGGCTTCCAATCTAATTAACCGGAGGGGCAGTACATGAAAAGTAGCATTTTTCTAGAAACTGCCTCATTTTTAGAACTGATACATCTGGTAGTCTTTATCTTCCAGTTAAGGGAAACAAAGAGAGTGCTTTGCTTCTCTATGTATACAACTCTCCAACCATAAGTGTCATTTACCCTTTCTGCTTAAAGATTCTTCTTTTGTTTTGTTCATTTCAGATAAACAAATGCACCACATTTCTCTGTAGCGTTTTTGCACGTATATTGCTTCACATGAGCACCTTTCCTTGTCATATGTTCTTCTGAATTGAATAATTTAATTTCTTGAGTTTGTTTCTTTCAGTTCTTTACCAGCGGAGCAATATGGTAGACAAACACAAGTACATACATGATTGCACACGGGAGCACGCACACACATGCATTGAGAGTGCACACCCTCTTGTGGCAAATAATAAGCTAATGAAAATAGGTATTCAAGCCACTCGTGACATTTCTCACCTCAATTACACTTCCAAAATTATACTAAAATCCCACATCGGTTCCTCGACTTTTAATCTATTTTCAATTCATGCCTCCAGAGAAAATGTAAATGAGGCTCACAAGCCAATTTCTGTCAGTTTTATGAACACTAGATAGACAAAAGGAAGGCGTATGTGTGAAAAATTTGTTTGTCACAACTGAAAGTGGAGAGGCATATGTATAAGATTTTAGGGGCAGTGGATGGTGCGCTGATTTTAAACTGTGTAATTCACACATCATAGCAACTCTTCAAAACCTTCATCTTGAAGGCTCAAAAGCATCATATTTAAATCAGAAAGTAATTCTGAAGAATACAACTACGCACATGAATTCCAATCACCATTCTTCATTTCCATCTCTACTTTTCAGGGATTCATTCATTTTTCTCCAAACCTCAACTTCACCTCCAAAATTTGAAGCTTCAATCTTTTAAATATATCGATCTTTGATCTCATTTACAGATATTGTGAATTTTTTTTCCAATTATACTAATCTTAGGTAAACGAGTTATAATACTAGTTTTTGTAACATTTCAAAGTGTGAAAATAAAATGGAGAAGGTTCTTCATTCTTCGGATTCTTCTTCATCTATGGAGAATCAAAATTGGTTCTTCATTTCGAAGAATTCAAATCAAGTATTGTTAGATAAAAATCGATTGTTTATTGAACAATCAAAATAAATAAATGAACTTGGCTGCAAATACTACAAGGGTGCATTTCCGCTATATTATTGGACTACATGCTAATGACCAAACTCAAGTTGTTTCCGATGAATGGTACTCCTCCGTCCCGGTTTGTTTGTCCCTTTTTTGACTTTTTAAGAGCGTTTAACCTCTCAAAGAATTGGCTATAATTTTCAATTCGTAATGTTTTTAATATGCAATATGGATCTTGTTTGATAGATCTCAATTAGTTTTATTATACAAAATCTTCAAAATAAAAAAAAAATATTATAAAATGTAAGATATAAGTATATTTTTGAAGGACACTTTTGAAGGACACGTATTTCGACAATTAGACAAACAAACTGGGACGGGGGAGTATTTTAGTTGATGTACGTAAGTAGAACGGCAGTAAAAACATGAGCTTGAGTCTCTTTAGTTGAGCGTAAATGCCGCCAACTAGTATCTCTGAAGGGCGTAAGTTAGCAAATGATAACGATAAAGAGAGAGAAGAGTCCAAAACACGCACCACCAGTAAGCCGGCTGAGTCAAGCTGACGTTCCAAACCCTAACATCCCGACACCTCAAGAACCCAACGAGTCTCGGCCTACACTCGTCGTCGAAACACGCCCCCGTCCGATTCCAGCTCACCATCACATTCTTCCTCTCATCGAACCTCTCCACGAACTCCAGCCCCTGTCCATCGATCACCCCTCCGCCCGTTATCCCCACCTCCGCCGCGTCCTCCGCCACCACCACGTACCACCTGCTCTGTTCCAGCGGATAGTCTTCCAACTTGGTCCCGCCCAGTATCTTCGCCCCCTTTTGGATGTCCAAAACCACGCCTGACTTCAGAAAGACCGTTGCGGTTAGGTAAGTCCCCGGTGGGAATACCACGCGGCAGGCGGCGGAGGCGGAGCAGGCGTCGATTGTGGATTGGATGGGAAGGGTGTCGTAGTGGAGGCCGTCGCCGACGGCGCCGTGATCGGTGACGGAGAGTGTGAGGGTTGGTCGGGGGAGGAGGTTGTTTGGTGACGTGAAGGAGTGTGATTGGACGATGGTGGAGGAGAGGAGGAGTAGAACAAAATCCAACAATCGTGTTGTCATCTCGAAATTTTGCTGTTTGCTGTTGATTTTGGATTTTGGAGCTTTGAGCTTCGGATCAGATTTTAACGGGTTGCGTACAATTATTTTTATTTATACTATATGCATCCGTATAAGATTACTCATGTTTAAGCTAAACTATTTTTTTTTAAATTTTTTTTTCTATTAAAAAGAATTTGCTTTTGTTAGTTTTGTATCAAATTTTTTTTGGGAATTGACTTCTACACTCCCATTTTTACCACATATACTCCATTTTATGTCCTTATTCATGTGAATTTACCTTTTTATCCTTTCATAAGTTCATTGTGTGGCCCGTGATCCTCGTTTCGCTTCCTTCCTCCGCTGGTGCGGTGGTTGCCTAGCCTGCTCCGCCTAACCTGCACAGTGAACGCACGACTAAGACCTGGCCGGGGATTGCCCGGCAAGGCCCTCCGGCGAGAGGATGAGTATGTGCTGAGAGAGAAGGGAGAGACTAGGGTTTTGAGTAAGCGCGTTTATGAGTGCGTACCGTTCTAGAGGCGTTATCCTTTGGTATTTATAGAGTCCCCTTGACTTGCTCTCCAAGCACGGGCACGTGCCTTGCGCGGGCTAAGTGGCGTCATCGTGACGTCGCCGTCCAGATCTGGTAACCGCTTTTGGGGGGTGAGCTGGCATGACCCATGTGCACTCATGATTACCAGGCGTAACCGTCTTTGCACGTGGGTGGGCGCGTGACCGCACGGGTGGCCGAGCGTATCAGGTAATGGGGAATGCCGAGCACGAGGGCGGATGAGGCCGAGGGCGCGCGGCCCGGGCAGGAGTCGTCTACGGGATCGCCTACCGACGGTGGCCGAGCCCAGTAGACGAGGAAGTAAACCGAACACGAGGGATAGGCCGAACCCGTATGGAGTCGGGATAAGTGAGTGTCGCCAGTGGAGCCAACCGCGGGATGTGGCCGAGCATATATGTAGAGCTTTCCAGTCGCCGGACGCGAGATGGAGGCCAAGCCGATGACCGGAAGGCCTCGGCTCAGGCCGAGCGCGAGAGGCGTGGACCGTCCCCCTCTACGGTGGCCGAAGACGGCAAGGAAATGACAGTGGTCAACTTGTGGAACCACAGTTGAGCTCGGACTGCTACATTCACTTTTTTACACATTATGGGGTAATAGAGTACATTTACATCAAATAAAGACAAAAAAAAGAGTGTGTGATAAAAAGGAGAGTGTAGAAATCAATTTCCTTTTTTTTACAAACTAATCATTTATCTAAGGATTTTGTTAACGTATACCCTCTACGCATATGATAAACACTATATATTCTCCTTCGTTTATTTCTTTTTTATGGAAAATCTAAGTTTCAAACACTAACTATAAACTCTTCATTTATTATTTTTGAAAGGATCAACTTTTTTTTATTTTGGACTGAAATACCCCATCAAATATACACGTACCCTCCCAAAAACTTTCGGCTCAGATAGATCATAAATGTCTAAATTGGGTGGCATCATAAATGTCTGAATTGGATGGCTTTAGCATAGTTGATATGTTAAATCAACATCGAGCGAGCAGGGCAAATGGAGTAATAGGGATTATGTACTTGATGAGGTTTAAATCTCACCAACTACAATTAACGATACTGACTTTTCGCCAAGAAAAAAAAACTTTGAGCAACGAGGCTAAATTCCATCATGGAGTTAGAAAGGCATCACTAAACAATGTTTTCCAACAATAAATGTGTAGTATCAGATTGAGTGACCCTCTCAAGTAAGTAAAAAGGAAACTAATATATAAATATATCAATTACTCATCTCTAGTTGAGATTATAAATCTGGATTTCCAGCTGACAAGTAAATAGGAAGGCATGGAAACCCAAATGGAATGTTAAGGCTCCCTCTCTTCTCTGCTAACTGCTGCTACTATAATTCTGATATATACATTAGGAGCATCTGGTGGGCTTCAGTCCATATCTTCAGAGCTCCATTTTGAGCTGGTTTGAGAGCAGAGATGCTGTGCCAAGATAGAGATCCCAAATTAGCTCTTTAATTCCATATTAATTTTCTTTTGGGGGTCTAAAACGAAGACACAACACAGCTGACGATGGAAACGCAATTATGTAGAAAGAAGAAAAAAGGGGGCAATTCCGAGAACATCATGTGAAAAGAGAAGAAAAGAAATCATTTACATAGCACAAAACCTGGAAGGCTGGAAATGAATTAACTATTACCAGTTCTGTTCTATTTTCCTTGATTTTCTATCACTGCAGTAGTCTGGCTTTCCGGGGTTTTACACACACACCTCTCCCCCCCCCCCTTTCCTTTTTCGTAATAAGTAGAACCAATTTCAAGTATCGGAGAAAGATGTACACTGTATTGTTTGAGTGGCGACTCTTGGTATGTTTTCTCTGCTCTGATTAACAGTTAATGATATGATAAGTCCCGAAACGTGTTTGCCCCGGGAAAACTGGTATCTGTAACTATGAAAGCTACACACACAAGAAGTTCGAGTCAGGGATTGTGCTTTTCATGTTCAATGTCTGGGGTTTTCGCTTTCGATAATGAAATTCAGTATGAAAAGTGTTTAGCAACTCTTGATCGGTACTTCTCTAATCTTGGTATAGTCTTAATATAATTTATAAAAAGAGCTGGAAAAGTAGAAGAAAAGGAACAGTATACTGCATTGTGAAAAATGAAATCCACCTGAATTTGTTGGAGAGTCATAGCTCAATAATGAGTTATCTGCATTAATGAAATTGTGGCTTTCTCTTTCCCAAACGGGTTGATGAAGTCCATCAAAATGCCAAATTTGTTGATAGTGTGGTCTGTTCCCGTTAACTTGGCTGTCTGGCCACATCAATGGCAATACCGTGCCTGGGAAATTACTGTCCACTGGAGATTCACTCTGCAAATTTAAAAAGGTTAATGAAATATTGGTAATACTTCTTATATCCAAATTGGATCCGAAACTTTTTTTTTTTTCTTTTCAAGATGAGGTTGCAAAGAGGGAAGTAGGGCTCCCATTGAAACGCTCTCCTAACAAGTTGACAGGGATAATAAAGTCAAACAGTGTCTCAACATATCAAGAGATGTGGTCTATTTACATACAAAGCTTGGTTCATATCAGAGAAGGGTTTAGATGAATCGCTCCTTGTGACACTCTTGACTTCATGTGATCACCAATTAATTTAGTGTATATTGGCGAGTGGTGACTAAAGATCAAAGTGCCAAGGCTTTTATGTGGTTGTAACAGAAAGAATTACGTGTGGGTTGGTTTTTAGAAAGGAAAAAGATATACGTCAAGGGTTGTATTTCGTTTCTCCTTTCACCACTCATGTAGCTTCATGCACAAACCCATGTGTATATGTCACACCGAGTGAGGAAGCCAAAAAATGAATTCCGGGGCCCAAAGAAAGTTGAAAAAATAGAACTTAGTTTCTGAAAATAATATGTTCTTCTACAAGTGTCTTATAACAAGAAAAATTGAACTTCAGTCATTTTATCGATTATTCATCATCAAGAAAAAAGGACAAACCATTCACTTATTTACAAAATAGCATACGTACTGGTAACCAAAGCTTTTAAGGCATAGTACTGGTAACCATTCCAGTCAAACACATGTTATTTAACAGCTGAACATGGTAATGTGCAGCAGGCAGATAAGCTTAGGTGGTCCAAGTCTGGTCCCTGTTCTGCTATTATTGATAGTGGAAAATTGTCCTTTGGAATCTTGAGTCAGGCACCTTGCAAACTAGAGCTACATGAATTCTTCGAAATTCAAATGCAGAGATGTTCAAATACGGAGATGTCCCACACTCCAACTCTAACTACTTCTGAACTCCAGATAAATTGGTAATTTAAAACTATTACTCCGATAGTCCGATTATTAAACAAAAGTGAGTGAAACGAACGCAAAATTGGCTAGAGATTATTAGCATAATGTTAAGAAAGGTGCGTAGTACTTACTTCTGCAGCCAATAGACTGTCGAGGTTGAAATCAATTCTTGGGTTAACAGCCGCAAGTCTCATTGATAAGAACTACAATCAAACAAATATTCAATCAGAAACATATTCCTCCAGGAAAATCAAACCTAAGAAGATATATCGTTGAAGCACTCTTGGAGATTGCCATGTGATCATGGAGCTTTATCCCGAGTTCTTGAATTCAACAATTCATTGGCATCACCACCTTTTAAGATTGGAAATATTTTCACCTTATTGCAACCAAATTATTCGAGAAGTAACAAAAGAAACATAAACCAAATCTAATAATACAGAAACTTCCTTAGTACTCTTTTGCTTGAGCATAATTACTGGCTTTATAGAAATTCAATAAAAATTCCATCAAATCCAAAACAATACACCGACACAAAGCAGTTCTATATCAGATTGTAAGGATGTGTTGGCCTAACCTCCACTTGACGTTGCAAGGACTGTACATGGTTAATAATCTCATCCAGCACCATAGCTGTACCCGAAATCTGCAGAGCAATCTTTTCCTCAGTACATAGATGAAGATGCTTAAACAAATGGAAACACATTAAATTCTGCAATTTTTTAGTGAATTGGTTAAACTTTTTTCATGTAAGCACCTAACAGAGTTATCCAATTTATTCTAACCCAAAGAGATGAAACATAAGTGGCCCCACCACAAGCTTTCTGTTATAATTGCCAGGTCCTTATATAGGAAAAGGACAGTACTCCCCTTAGTTGGGCTGTTTTAAGACTTTGCAATTAAAAGGCAAAATACTAACGTAAGCAGGCCAACAAGAGGCCACTGGTCTTCTCCTAACTGAACCGGTACAGCTAACAAATTTTGCAGAGTTCTTCAGATGGATTCAACCACCTGTTTGATTTCAATAGGATTAATAATACAGTAACAATTCGTGCCATAAATACGCACAAATTTCAGAAACAAACTTTGTGCAAGATACGATGTTGAAAAGTTTGGACAGTAAAGGAAAGCAAACATGGGAACTATGATTTTGGCGATGCTTAAGAGGGGTGACCACAGGTATCACAATAGGGCAGACACAAGCCAAAGACCCCGCAATAATCATGTGGAAACCAAGTTGCACTTCTGTTAAAAAGGAGAAGAAAAATCACGTTGCCTCAAATTAGCCATTTCGTACAGTTACCTATTCCACTATTCAATTCTCTGTCACCCTCGACCTGCATCTAGATCGTACACTAAGGAAAAGCTATGCTCAAATTGATCACAAAAACCTCAACCACCACACATCTCAAGAACCTCATCGGTGGTCCCTGGGAGAAACACTGTGTCTTGGCCTTAATAAGCAATCCAGTTGTCTTAGGTCATTGTTTTTCAGATGATTCCAGAGGGAGATACATTAATCAGATGCTTTTAATTTCTGTCAAAGAATGCTAAACACTAGTCTTTTTGTATTGTCTGGCCTGAATAAGCAATCCAGTTGTCTTGGGTTTTTGAGATGATTCTAGAGGGAGAGATAAAGTAATCTGCTTTTAATTACTGTCAAAGAACACTAAACACTAGTCTTTTTGTTTTGTCTGCTTCCAATTAAACTACTATGCTCGTGGTTGCAGACCATCACATCACATTGTTACAAGTTTGGTCTGGGCTGTCAGCAAGTGTTTTCGTGTGGAAGTGTTATTCTGTTGAATCATATGTGATTGATGCCTAACTTAGATCCAATGTGTGTACCGTTGCTACCGTACCATAAAATGCATGTATAACACACAGCATCTCGACTGAACAAATCAACATATCACCACTAAATAGGGCCCCCTAGAGTCATGTACATTCATTTAAACTTGACAATAGCGTGTACTTCACAAGAGGTAGTAGCCAAATGCAAGGACTGCATGTGTGTCATTGTACACGTAATTGGGTCCAACGAAATTAAGTTTGTACTAGACATTGCCAACATCAGACAGTGGCCAACATGTGGAGGGGAAAAAAGCAAGGACTACTTCAAAATGACAAAAACAACCTTAAAAGGACTCCTAACAAACATCTGCAAAGAATTAGGGAAAAACAAAGTGGAATTACAAGACTGCCTTTGACACATATCTTGCCAAATCTTTTTGTTAAAAGGTGAAAACCAAAAAACCCTTGTTAAAAAGCCTAACCAGAACTTCAACAGTATAATTACACTTATACAGTTAGATAACAAGTCTAGACAGATTATCAACCACACTGATCATTATCTTAAGTCTAAACCCACACGTTAACCACAAGACATGGGTTATGAAATATGAAAAAGCAGAATATTATACAAGCAGAATGTATATGCACAATTTGCATATAAAGTGTGTGATTTTGCTACCCTTCGATTCCGCATTAACACTATCATCATAAGTGCATACTATAAGGTAAAACTATCACTATCAGTCTATCACTACCACATCTTCTTCTTTTTTTTGGATCTGCTATCACTACCACATCATTGTTAATTCTTTGATTTATCTAAACAAATTCTGTTCTTTAAATGACTAAAGTTACCCTTCCATACAAAGTACTCCTACTAACATAATCGACGGCTAACAGGTGACTAACCTTGTTGCATCCGGGAACTAGTTCCTGCAGTAGCTTCATCCGAGCATTAATCTTTTCTCTCCTAGCCTGCAATTAATTAATTAGCAGGAACTAATACACTGATTAACAGTACATTAAATCGGTTCGAGAATTATCAGGAACTGATACACTGATTAACAGTTAATTAAATCGGTTCAAGTTTGAGATTGGTACTCTCTCAGCTAAGCTATGGCTATCAGTAGCTTGACCGCGGCGAGCTCGGACGTGAACGTAGGGAAGCTTCTCGCTGTCGTCTGAGGTCTCATTTGCCTTACTTTTGCTCTTTTTCGTCAACCCTTTTCCCTAATTCAGCATAGAGTAATTGAATTAGTCCTAATTAACCACAAGGGAAGCTAGCCCACTCTAAACAATATAGACACAGAACAAAATTGTACACCTCTGTTTCCTTTCTGATTGTTTGCAATTTCCAAATTAGCAACCACCAAAATGCCGAAGTTTCAATTTTACCCCTTTAGTTTTAAGTTGAAGGAAATACTAAGTTTAACACAAAACCAATAAAATGGGTATTTATAGAAAACTAAACACTATTTAACCCAAAATTTTTGAGTCAATTAAAAGAGAAATTTCCGTAAGGAACAAAAAAAATTAGGACGGAGAGAGTAAAAATTAACAGAAAATACAAACCACAACCCCGTGGACAGTGATTAACTGCAAAAAGTGCATCAATATCTATAAAATGTGAATAGATATCGGTGTTAAAATGTATTGACAGTAATGTGAAAAGTTCATTGTAACTCTGAACTTTCTTGACATTATGTTTGCATTATCTACGACGAGTCTACTATCCAGTGGACTGTCGTTAGCTACCCCTGCCACATGGGAAACCCTAGAAACCCAATTGGGAGTAGAGGATTGGTACTAGTAATACCTTCTTCTCTCGCTCTTTTCGTTTAGTTGATTTCTGATTGCTGTTCAGGTCAGACGAATTAGGGTTCGAATCCGTATCCACCGGTTCCCGCTTCACTCTCTCGCGCGAATTCGCAACCGAATTCACCGGAATCAAGCTCGTCTCCGACAAGTTCTCGGCCGCGAAGACCGAGAACACCGCCGCCCGCTCGAGCAGCACGGCGTTCGACGGGAACGTCGGGGTGCTGTCGAGGGAGCGAAGGAGACGGTTAAACGGCGGCGGCGTCTCGTCGTTTCCTCCCGGCGCGTGTAGCAGCTCCATCGCTTGGTTCGGCGGGAGTTCTAGTAGGGCTGTAAAGGAATTCCCAGTTTCCGGCGCCATTACTAGCCTCTGAATTTCCTCGCCCAATTGGAGTGATTCCACGCCGTTTTCCGCGGATCTGGAATCAGTGCCTGAATTGCCCTCCATAATTAAGAGCACCAATTTCAAACAACTAACTGAGCTCTAGTCCAATTCAACTCATGCACTACTTATTAGGGAATTTGGAAATAAACCCAGTTCAGAAAAACGAGGGAAAATGATAATTGTGGAGTAATCTTCACTTGACTGAACAATTTTTATCAAGTGTAGCGGAGGCAACGTTGCTTGGATGCTTGTTTCTATACTGTCTCTCTCTCGATATATGTATATATATCTCTTTGTTACAGTGTCTGGTTTAGAGAGAGAGAGAGAGAGAGAGAGAGAGAGAGAGAGAGAAGCGGACCGTGGGATTGGTGGTGGTGTAAATAGGAGTATGCTCGAGTAGGGCGGGGACCGGATGGGAACGGAGACCCGACAGAGTTTTAAATCGAAGAAGATGATACGTCATTTTCTTGCATTTATATAGGGATCGTATAGAGGGATCAAGAAGTAGAAATAGGGATCGTAGATATACTCCCTAGGGAAATACGACTACTCTATATATGTACCTCGAATGGCGTGGGATCAACAAATTTGGAATCCATGAAGAAGAATGAAAATCAAGAAATTTTTTACTCCCTACTTGGTTTGGAGGGCAGCAAACGAGCCTATTCGCGACTAGATAGAGATTCGATTCGTTAAGGGTTCGACTTTCTTTGATTTGTAAATGAGCCGAGCTTAAATTTTGAAATATTTAAGTTCATTTAGTAAATGAGTCAAGTTTGAATTAGTTATAGTTTGCCTCGTGTAATTAAGCGTTGCTTCTTTGTAAGGGCTCGACTTGTTTATAGAGGGGTGTTCAGTACTCGGACCGAGCTCGAGTTTGAGATCAAATATTTTGGCTCTACTCAAACTAGAGCGTTGCTCCTTTAGTGAGTCGGCTCGTCAGCTCGAGCTCACAAAAATTTAAAAAAAGTTGAGCTCAAACATCCTAAAGCTTCTCTCGACTCGACTCGGCTCGTTTGCACTCCTACCCATGATAGAGAGGAAAAATCGAAAGAAGGTTTTGTAAAAACTCCCCTTATGTGATGATATATCCTGTAATTTCCGTGTTATGAAAAAACTTAGGCCACCACGGTCATAGTTATTCGGTTTGTCACTAGTTTATGTACAGTGCATTATACCCCGATATATGCTCATACTTGTAGAGTTCATCACAGGTCTTCTGGATCGATCCCCATAGATTATGATCTCCCGTTTATTCCCAAGTGATTCGAACTTAAAATCGCCACGATTCCAACCATCCATTTAATAGGTCTCCTAGTCTTGTACAAACCATCCATGCCAAAAACATATCAATTGCATATCAATAAGAATCTGATTGCGTTACCTTTGACTTGCAAAAAGAACACAGTCAAACTACAGTTTATTTAGTTTGAGCCAAATATGATTCAATTCATTTTTTTTCCTTCAGCCAAATCAACAACACTTATTTTTGATACAAAGCACGCATCTCAGCTAGCTTTCCGTTGCTAGTCGGGTACTGGGGGTGGTTGTTGAAGGTGGACGCTAATTTGCTCAATATGATGGTTGATTGTTACCCGTGGTGGTCTTGTGAGGCTTTGTTGCTATGGTGGTCTATGTTGGCTGTGGTGGTGGACTTTGTTGGTTGTCAAAAATGAATTCTAACCGAAGTACTACGATATCAAGCATGTGATGAGAACACCACGAGTCGACGACGTGCAATGCACGTAGTCTAACACTAGGATTCTCCTAAAATGAAGTTATATAAGTGATTAGAATTTCTCCGTCGTGGTAATTTCTAAAATTAAAGTGAACACGAGACGACATGCAACTAATAAGACTAGTTTTTGCTGAAGAGAGATAATAGGGGCAATTAGCCCATCTCAATCGAGCTTAAGTAAACTGAAGGCCACGGCCCAAGATCAGGCCTAACAGATATCTATCAAGAAAGTAACACCAAAAGCATCATATATTTTGGAAATCTGGAGTGGTGGATTAGCCTGGAATGGCTGAACAAGCCCAAAATATTAATGTCAACTAAATAAACAACACAGCCGAACACGAAACCACAGTTTATAAGTAGGGCTGGCTTGATCACGTGGCCTAAGTCATGCATGGTTTTTTCTCTTTCATAGAGTAGCTTGGACCAGCTTACGTGCATCGTATTATGTCTCTGCAAACTCCACCAACCTTGGAGGCTTTCTCCTGGATAGTCCTAAGAGCGTTCTTATGGATAATTCTCTTAATACCTCATCGTCCTACCCCTTATATATATAACAACTTCACAAACCCAAAATATAGCGTTCTGATGTTATGACCTTTTTTTTTTTTTTGGAATAAGGTTAAAAAAGATAGAGTAGTTATGTGAAACTTGAATGCACTTGAATTGTATGGTTTGTACTAGTGAGTCTCCTGACCTTCAATGTAGGCTTTTGTTTGAAATTAGATATTGAGAGGGAGACCTACACTGGCACAAAGCATATGAGGCTATGATCTCAATTTGGGAACTGGAATTAAGGCACTGAGCCATTTACAAAGTGCCATTAGTGCATTGCAGGCTAGAAAAGGAGGTCCTCGTAGGTAAAAAAAATAGCAATGGACAATAATTGGGTCACAGTTTCAGGAACTGGCAGCCTCTCCTATAGTATATGCTCAGAACAATTTACTACTGCTGCTGCTATTATAGACATAGGATCTGAACTTCAGTTAAAACCATGTTTATTTAGTCTGCAAATCTTGACCTTGGGTCAAACTGTCTTCCCGTTCGTTTTAAGGTTTTGGATTCTATTCATCATCCTATTTTTCTCCAATCATTAGTTTCATTTTTCTCTCTATTTCTCTCTAATCATTACTCCTATTTCCAATCATTACTCTATTTTTCTCTACACTCATTACGTACAAATTCAAATCCAAAAAATCAAAACGGAGAGGGTCAGACCGGAATTGAATATCGACATCATCTATCTTGTACAATATCTCGTGGAGAAGAATCTTTACGAGTATATTCAGGTTCAAAACTTTCTACTATATGTGTTATCAATTCTTGTGGGGCAGTCTACACGAAATTAAACTTCAAACTTTTACTCCAACTTAAATCGGGTTCCCCGCTGGTGAACAGTTGGGATTGTCTCTTAAGACTCATAAAATAGTTTGAGTTGAGCAAAAGCTAATTCGGACCGTCTAAGTCATCATAATATATCCAGGGACGGATCGATGCAGGGGCACGTGCCTCCACTCAAACGCGTGCGCCCACATAATAATCAAAATATTGTTTTGTATAAATTAGTATGATTATAAAAGTGTGCTAATATATAAACATACACACTTGCATATATCTCGAAAACACATATATAGAATTAGTTTTATGCTTGAATTTCATCGTATGGCGTATTTATATTTGTTGTTTTATGAGCTGTTTGTTTATTTAAAGATATTCTTTCTTGATTCTCTTTATTTTTAAACATCTTGGGGGAAATATTTTAAAATAAAGTCATTTACAAAACCAGCTCAATCATTCTAAAATTTGTCGATGTTCAATTAAAACATACTTTAAAAATTTTGTATGAGATTTTGTGCTTATGTTTACCTAATTTAACTTAAGTATTCATTATAAACTTTTGTAGTTAGTAATGCATCCCTTAATTTTGTACGATCTTACTATGGTTGACTAAAAAAAATAACTCTCGTCATTATAATTAACAGGTGCTCCCGCTAGGCTATATTTTTGAATCCGTCCCTGAATAAATCCAGTACTCTCTAAATCTCAACAAATCATGTAGCTAGCAAGAAATTTTGTTGCTGGAACATCAGCAAACACTCTTGCATGTTGAACAGTTTAAAGATAAAAGGGTTCCTTCTTAGGCCGCGTTCCGCTTTCTTTCTAAAAAAATAAGGTAATTCCAAACTCAAATACAGAGTATAACTAAAATGAAAAATATTATCTCAATTTTTTTTGCACCGTTTAAAATATTTCAATGAGATCTATCAAACAAGATTTATATTGGTAGAAAAATTATTTGCGTAGATACATGATTTTTGAGCTTAAAATTATCTTTATTTTTTAAAAGTTCATTTTTTAAGAAATCGGAACGGAGCCTTGTTGGCATGGATAGATCGATAAAGGGTGACCCGCAGTACTGTTCGTCGCGAAAACTCATTGGTCAAGAGTATCATGCAAGCGACACATGATAGTACTTCATATCATTTGTAAATGGTAACGTAAAGAGTACTGTGAAACAGTGAAAGTCACCTACTCTGATATTAATCCAAAAAACGTAAAACTTAAATCCGAAAAAGATTCCGAAAAATATAAATGAATATTTTTGCAGCAAAGGAGCAGAGAGGGAACAAGGAAGCAGAAGTTGGCAGATTAATAATTGCATCAGTACTGGTTGTCCAATGAAAATGAGAAATACAATACTACCAAACAATGAAAACAGTTTTTTTTTTTTTGACAAATAAATGTAGTATCTCAACCAGCAGTTAAATGAAATCTTGTCCTCGTGATCAGGGGGACGGAGCTAGGAATTTCACCACGCAGATGCGAGTTTATATACTTTTATAGAAATTTTTTTTACACATAATAGTAGTGTTTCTTTTTTTTCTTGCAGGGGCGACCGCCCTTACTGGCCCCTCCTTGGCTCCATCCCTGCTCGTGATAGCTAACTCCAGTTTCAAAAAAAAGAGAGAGAAAAAGATAGCCAGACTGGATAATGGGGTCATTTTTCCTCGTTTTCTCACCACAATTTGAGGCAGGCCTTGGCAGTATGGTAAAGTTAGGGGGTGTTCTGTCGTAACTTAAGCGAATGATATATTTTTGTCGTTGACTTTTCTGAATTTCTGTTAGATTTCTCATGGATCATTGATTATTCGTCGATGAATTGTAAAAGTGTAAAAGTATGACAAAGAAAGTTTATTAAGAAATTCACTAGGGAGGAAAAAGTTTAAAAATAGGTTTACACAAAAGTTACTATTCGGAATGAAAAACACATAAAAAGACATGCCGTAAAAAACGTGGCTTGAAATGGTTTTGTTTCGACCAAGCAATTGGCAAAAATATCTTGTTCGGCTTAAAAAGCCATTGGCTTTCCCTCCAAGAATGAGCCAAATAAACCCACAAAAAAATGAAAATAAGCCACTTGTTTCGTCTTTATTCAAAAAAAATAAAAAATTAGATTTCGGTCAAAAAATTTTACTTTTTAGATTCCTCTTGTCATGAAGATGTAATAATCCCCAAAAAATTGACAATAAGCCAAGTAATACGAAAAAAATTTGAATAAAAACAAAAAATAAGCCACTTTGGCTTATTTATCCGAACAAACCTAAGTCTTTCTCTAATATGGTAAAATCGCGAATTTGAATGCCTTAGCGATGAAATTTGGCCAAAATCTAGCATGCATGCATCCCCGCATTGCAATGTCTCCTTCTTATCTCCTCATTTCCAATCGAATCTAAGTCTATTCAAAGTTGGTTCTGTCAGTGCTCATACTTTTCTCAGAGCAGCAGTTCGACTCTTGTGTCAGAACAAGCAACATTTTCTCGCGAGACTTTTGTGAGTCCGATTGATCAAAAGAATTTCTCCGTAACTCGTACTACATCATAAACACATTGCCACATATTCTCATTCGTTGGATAAGATATAATCAACTCTTCTAAGCTGCAACAAAGGCCGTATAGTTTTTGTTTGTTTTATATTTTGGAAAGTTTTTTTTCAAAAATACCTCATTCTTCTAATCATTACTCTCTATTCATTATCTTTATTTTCAATCATTATTCTAATTTTTCTCTCTATCTTTCTCCACTCATTACCCATACTTTCAATTAGTACTCTCACAAAAAAAATATCTCAAAAACTCATCCACACAGAGCATGACACTGCATGGCACTTCAATTGAGTAATTCCAAGTTTGGGGTTCGTTGGCAGCATTGCCATTTAAAGGGTTTGGTTCAGTGTTAGGACCACCTAAAAGTTGGCCCAAAATCAACACTACGAAGTCATGATCAAGACAAGGACTCTCAGATTGTGTCCACCATGGTTGGCATTTTAGGCAATGGAGGGCTAGCGTAATGGTCAGGACTTGAAATTTAGGGGTCTTCTTTTAAGATTTTAGATTCGAAATCTTTTACGTAGTATCAAATCTTTTGGGGTAGTCCCTGAAGTGCTATGTTTGCTCTAAACTTTTATTGAGACCCTGCGAGTAGAACTAGATGGTCCCAAAGATTAATTAGTCGAGATGCGTATAAGATGATCTGAAAACTAAAGTGATAAAAAAATGATTGGCTAGCATCACTTCTAGTGAAGTTAGTAACCCATCTCTCTCTCTTCAATGGTGACTAAGGTTCGAGTCCCATGAGGAGCGGGGATTTGGGGGCTAAGGCTATGGATAGCTTCCAAACTCCCTATGCTAACTCTAACACCCTCCACTAGCTCCCGCTAATGTATACAATATTGAAAAAAATAAATAAATATTGGTTGGCATTTCAGGCAAGAAAAATATTCTAAAAACACATAGTGGGCCAAGGGCATGTGCCATCCACGTGAGCATGGCCCATGTTTGTTCACTGCAGAGATTGTTTTCTTGGGATGATGACTTGATGGGAAACCAGGCCCAGACACCAAAAGTCAAGTGGACCCACAAGCTCCAACAATGAGGTCTCTTTCTCATTCTGGGCCCGTGGTTGTGCTACACATTTATGTTTATTCGGACTCGATCTGTTCAGTTTCTTATAAGCAAATTGGTGGTTGTACATTTACTACCCTTTGAAAGGGCAATTGGCCAATTGATGAGCAACACATTAGGGTAAAAGATTTAGTTATAACTTGTACCATTATTTGGGAAGAAAGATAGGTCACTTAAATACATAATTCTTTGATAGGTTACCGAACGTAATTGCCCGCTCAATCAATGCTTTATGCTTTTACTAGCGTCGTTCTCGTTCGATGCATGAGACAAACAACAAATTTTGTGTGAGCTCGATAATTTTTAGTAGAATCACACAAATATTTTGCCTTGTGCATCCAACGGGAACGACGATAGTTGATAGAAAAGAAACCCGGGGTGCATGCTGTCTCTCAGGAACAATATGAGCGTTGAGCCAATCTGAGCCGTCCATGCTCGGAAATGGACGACTCAAATTGCAACAAATATTAAATAAAATTAAATTACTTCAAAAAATTAAATCAAATAAATTTGTAACAAAAAAATCTAATATTGTACCCGTTCAATGTATGGGATAAAAAATTAACATTAACTTTTTTGGACCCTGTGTATCAAACGGTCACAACTCTATTTGATAAAAAATATAATCTAATATTTTTTTGGTCTCATGTTTGATGTACAATAGTATTAGTCTTATTCTGTACACTTAAAGACATATATGTGGTGTAAAATAAATTTGGAGTACCACGTGACGGTACTTTTCCTGGAACATAGAATAATTTTTCCTCTCTCTCCCCCTGCCCCCACCCCCCTAACAAAAAAAAACAAATATTGTACCCGTTCAATGCATGGGATAAAAAATTAACTTTTCTTCTCTCTCCCCCTCCCCCCACTCCCACGTTTTCTCCCCCCCTCCCTACAAAAAAAATACAAACAAATATTGTACCCATTCAATGCATGGGATAAAAAATTAACATTAGCTTTTTTCGACCCTGTGTATCAAACGGGCATAACACTACTGAGAAAAAATATAATCTAATACTTTTTTGGTCTCATGTTCGATGTACATTAGCATTAATCTTATTCTGTACATTGAAAGACATATCTGTGGTGTAAAATAAATTTGGACTACCACGTAACGGTACCTCTGCTGGGACATAGAATAATTTTTCCTTTCTCTCTTTCCCTCCCCCCCCCACCCCCACGTTCTCTCTCTCTCTTTCCCCCCCCCCCCCCCCCCCCCCCCCCCCCCACACACACACACACACACACACACACACACACACGTTTTTCTCTCTTTCATTTTTTTTTTAAAGAAAAAAACTCTAAATTTTATGAATTTACGATTAAAGGTTGGGAGCCTTTTGACTTCAATTACATTCCTACAGTAAATTTATAGATTCTAATGGTATAAGATTTTATTGAAAGACATACACTTTCACGTTTTTTATTCCCGCTTTCTCTTACGCTCATGCGTGTTGTTACGTGACTTAGGGGAGGAGGGAAGTACACCCAATGGTCGGCTGGCCAGGTATTGTCTGATTGTCTTGACGGTAATGTGTTGGGAGCTTTGTGCTTGCGACTAGGTCTTAGACATTAGTTTGTCTCACTTTTTTTTTAAAAAAAAGAAGACATTAGTTTGTCTCGTTTGCGCTTACTGTTTATCATTAGTCTTTTGGATCGGCGGTTTCCTTATCTCTATTTTCTTAGAAATTTTTCCATACCGGATGGCTATCACGTGGTGCCCTTTCGGCGTATCTAGGCTGTCCAAAAGTGTTTTGGACGGTCCGAATTTTGAGAAAACTTTTCTCCAGAAAAGTTAAACTCTTCTCTGAAAAGTTTTTTTTTTAAAATTTGGACAATCCAAAATACTTTTGAATGGTTTAATGCATGAACGGACACTAGGTGGAATATACTCACCTGACACTAAAAAACTTCTCCTATTTTTTTGAATGAAAATCCTGTAGATGCTTGGCTTTATCGAATCAAGTTTTGCTTCGGATAAAAAGAAGAAGGTATTGTCGGACTGATGGGTCCTCAAGATGGCGACCCACCACTTATTTAGCCCAAACAGTTTTTATTGGAACTGGGCCATGGGCATGGCCCAAAAAGAAAACACAGAGACAGCCAGAGTCCGGCTTGGGCAATGAAAAAGACCCAACCTAAAAGATTTGAGTGGTTAAAAATATCTCATTCGTGGTACCACCTAAAAGGTAGGTTGGGCCTATTACTGGGTTAATGAAAAAAACAGTTGTCTGGAAATGTCAGATCAGTGAGGGCCCAATGAAGAAGTGGGGACAAAAATATTTGGACCTACTGAGGAGGCGTTTCCGGTAATGAATAAGTTTTGCAAAAGAATTTGTTGCAATTTAGTTATTAACTGTTTCTGATAGTGAATAAGTTGAGGGCGTTAAGTTATTTCTGGTAATAGATAAATTGTCGATTTTTGTGAACAAGATGTTCCAAGTAGGCACGCACTATTCAATCACTAGTACTCTATTATGATTGTGCAATACTAGAAGGCAAGCCACTGCTTTTTTTGGGTGAACGACATGAAAGTGCAGGTTTAGCACCCCGACACTTTCATTAGATAGAGGGTGAGCGTGGGCCGAGTTGATTCAATTCTATAGCAAATCAACAATCAAATCAATATATGTGGACTATGAAATTGTAGAACCAAACTAACCTAGATTATATTTTTTAATTTTTAGTTATGTGTATCTAAATGTATACGGATCGGATTGGTTTAGAACTTGAACCGTCCAAGTATATTCACAGCCCACACCATTTAACTTGTTTCTGATATTTTAAATCCGAAACCAAACAACACTACTAAAAAAACCGAACCAAACCATTCGGTTTGTATTAGTTTGAACCTTCGTTTTTTTTAGCTCGCCCTACCTTTAGGAAGTATTGCACTGTCACATCCCATAACTAACTGTAGGCGTTCTCACCACACCTCTGTTAGGACCGAAACTAAGATCTCATCAGAGTGGTGCAAGCCTCTGCGAAGCGAGATAACTTGGGGATATCAGAATTTTGTGTGATAAAGTTGGCCGATATGAAGACTCCATCAGTTTCTAGCCTACAAGAGACAATGGGCAGACCCGAACATCCAAAGAAATGCCCAGCCCATTAGCAACCGGCCCATATCCACCAGGAGAAAACGTATGATACGACAGAAAATTAGCAGTTCCATTACACCCCAATCACAAATGGGAAGAAAAAAAATACATCTCTTTTCTTTCAGCTAATTTTCATAACTGCAAACGAGAGAGGATATGGAGGGGAAACGATTTTTGCACTCTCCTTTTATTCTCTTGCACTCATGTTATGGTGTTTTTCAATTACGTGAAAATCACTAAACTATTAACACATTCACCTTTCACATATAAAGTGCATTTTTATCGTTTCACAAGGAATTCAATAGAGTACAACATTAGAATGCAGTATTAATTATCTTTCTGAAAAGCTAATTGACAAACTTGAAAGAAACGCCCTAATTATCTTTCTGAAAAGCTAATTGACAAGCTTGAAAGAAACGCTCTACCGTTGGTACGTGGAAAATGACCCGTTAGTCGATCGAAATCGGTACTTTCTATTTCTACATTTGCACATTATCTCCAAGAAACGTGAATTGATTTTCACACTCTCCTTTTTTATATCTACGCTTATTTTTTTTGTCTTTTAATAAATAAAATACATACACTTTCGATACTAAAAAATAAAAAAAGAGAATGTGTAACTGTGTATGACAAAAAATAGAATGTAAAAATCAATTTCCGTGAATTAACGAACTTTTTGGTGGGTACACTTGATTAGAGTTTATAGAAGTTCCTTGACTCTAATGCGTCCTGTTGCCATCCAAACGGCACCGTACAGACTTTGCATCCGCTGCCCAGCTGAGGGGGACCATATCCATGGTCCATGTGTGCTGGAATGTTCGAGAAAGTCAGAATACACAGTAAACTTCACCTTCACGGACAGCTATGCTGCTGCAGTATGACATTAGCTCATCCAAACAGGACCTTATCAAGATTATCCCATTTCTCCTTCAAACGTCTCCGAGGTTTTTGTCAAAGGTAATTCTTTACTTGAAGAGCCTTTCTTCCTCTTCTGGGAATCTTTCTGGCTTTCTTTTGGTTTCATCGTCAAATTTGTCAAAAAAATTTTTTTTGGAAGACTTTCTTTATCTGGGTTTATTGTATGTTTTCCCTCTAAAGTCGTGGGCGTTTTTTCCTTTCTAATTGAGGATTCAACAGGTTTCATTTCGCTTAATTCCCCATTTTGTATTTTTAGATACATTTATGTTCTGGACATATTCAGTTGCTAGTTTAATCAAGGATCTCTTTTTATCCAGTTTGAGAAGAAATATCTGGATTCCAATTTCATCGTTATTGTCGATTTCACAGCTATATATACCAAATCCGGCTAATTGAATCACTTTTGCGAGATTTTTGTTCTGGTTAAATCTTTTAAATGCAAATTGTCTTGAAATGGCATAATGGGTGCCATAGGGAATCCATTTCAGCATCAAAAAACTCCTTGATTTTTGCTGTCACAATTTATAGCGGTCAGAGCATAACAGTGTTTATAATTTTGTTGTCATACATACCGGCACCTCAATTACTGTAGTATTCGTGCTTGTGTCCATTAGAAAGCATTTCATTCCAATCTTTTCAGATCTTTGGTCTATCTGCTTCAAGGGCTTGGTCATGTCACAACCGTAGAGGCTATATTGAACCTATTTTAGATTTTCATTTATTTGATTAACCTCAATACTTCCCAACTACGAGTTGTACCAAGTTTACATGTCAAATTACAATAGACTTTAAGATGCATAGAGCACAACTAGTACATTTTTGTCACATTCTAGCCATAGGTCCATAGCTGTGAAGCCGTCTCTGCGGCCAAAATTGCTGCTCCAGTTGTATGCTTTTGTTCTTATTGTCTCACCATCTACGAAACGTTGAACGTTTTGCTCCTCAATCTGGTCAACCACTGGGAGTTCAGAGTGTTTCAAATCTTGTATTGGCATGGGTTTTGATATCCGATATTTATTGCAACAACAATAATACTAAAGTAGAATGAGGCAAAATTATAAGTGTGGCTTGATTCCGTTTGGACTTGTGTATTGAAAGATTGAACGAGGTTTTAAACCCTTGACCATTGCGGAAAATTAGTTATTCTATCATTTATCGTAATGGGTTCCGAAAATAAATAGTATTTGTATTGGCATATTCACACTTTTTTCTTCTAGGACCTATACAGATGCCTAACTTAGTTTGAACTCTGTAGAAATAACCTTCTTACCTAGC
Organism: Rhododendron mucronatum var. ripense; assembly: GCA_019656295.1. Taxonomy (NCBI): domain Eukaryota; kingdom Viridiplantae; phylum Streptophyta; class Magnoliopsida; order Ericales; family Ericaceae; genus Rhododendron; species Rhododendron mucronatum. The sequence goes on from BPLT01000109.1 coordinate 1,290,194, forward strand.
TGAGATTTTGAAATTTTATGTTGAAACCGAGGGAAATGACCTTCCTCGCTTGAATATTACGGTTCTCAATTCTGCCCACTAGATCCATTTGCCTTCGAATTGGTAAAAGTTGCGATTTTGACTGATTAAGAGTCCTGAACTCAAGTGATCTTTAATTCTTTTCACTAATAATCTATTCAGAGTAACCCCCTATTTTTCTTTTTCCCGTAAGATTGGTAATGAAGTGGCGTTTCTGCTGTGCAGTGGTGTGTTGAGTGTGGGCACGTAAGGTGCCGTGGCTGTGAGGCGCTGGGTCTCCTATGGTTATGCCAACATAATGGTTTGTTCTCGCTTCAGTTCTTATGTGAAAAATGTGGTCCGCCTGAGAGGGTGTGCACAAAGACGGATGAGTAACCACACAAATGGAATCGTTTTTCAAACACCGACCACATCATGTGGTTTCTGTATTTCCAGTGGCCAATCCAAGCTGAAATATAGTGGCAAATATTTTGCCAAGACAAACTCTTGTTCATCATTTATTGGCTTCCAAGCATCACAGGGGAGCTGTTTTCGTCCTTTCAGTTTAACACAGAGGAGCAACTGGCATTCTCTAACTATTGAAAGTGAAGTTAGATCTGCACAACCCCAGAAGATATGCTTTGATTTTTCATCTGGGTGCCAAAACATGAAGTTCAAGCTTTCAGTTCCAAATCTAGGGATTATTCACAAAGTAAAATGTAACATGGGACCACTATCTTGGCCGCGAGGATGTGCATCTGCAGGCTTAATTGGTGGACTTTTGGTTTGTAATTCGACTTCTGAACCAGTACATGCTGAAGCTGTCCATTCAGAGGAGAACCAAGAAGACCCATCTGTCACCTTTTCTCATGGGAAGAAAGTCTATACTGACTATTCTATAACCGGTGAGCAGAATGTTACTACCACGACTTGCGCTCTCTTTTTATTTTCTTTTTGTGCTTCAACGTTTTCCATAAACTTTTGGATGATGTTTCCAGTGGCTGTAATTTGATGTTAATGAATGCTCCTTTGTGTACAGGTATACCGGGGGACGGAAGATGTTTGTTTCGCTCTGTTGCTCATGGCGCTTGTCTACGATCAGGGAAACCTGCTCCAAATGAGAGCCTTCAGAGGGAATTAGCAGATGATTTACGGGCTAGAGTGCGTTCACATGCCTTCAGATCATAATGGCATGATGAAGATTGTTTGTTCCTTTTACATAAATTTCTAGTAAATCACTCTGCAATTGTAAGTGGAAGAACGACCATGGAAATAGTCAAAAAAGTTGTGGGATATCAGGCACATACCACGCCCTTGACCAGGCACCAAGCGCATCCGACAGGGGTACTTAATTGTAGGAGTCCATGTAACATAGGTTACTGATGCCCCCATAACAATCTCCTCTAAGAAAAAACAATAACATACACCTGACAATGCTACCTCAATTTGAGCATCATGCCGTCAAAAATATCATGCATATTCCCTACTTAAGTCTGTAAACCCTACACTTAACACTTTCTCCCACCGTTACGGACTGGATCCCAGTTGTGAAGAAAGTGGAAAGATTTTCCATGGTGAGAGTCCCAGTATATGAACCAGCACAACGGGTATTAGTTTACCACTAGAATGAAGTTCTGATGTGTGGTCATAACTCAAAAGTACAAGCATGTAGGACTTTCGAGTTATGATCACACATTAGAACTTCTTCATTCTAGTGGTAAACTAATACCCGTTGTGTTGGTTCATACACTGGGACTCTCACCATGAGAAATCTTTCCACTTTCTTCACAATTGAGATGCAGTCCGTAGCGGTGGGAGAAAGTGTTAAAGTGTAGGGTTTACAGACTTAAGTAGGGAATAGGCATGATTTTTCTGAAGGCATGATGCTCAAATTGAGGTAGCAAAATTGACCCGTGTATGTTATTATTTTTTATTAGAGGAGATTGTTATGCGGGCATCAGTGACCTATGTTACATGGACTCCTACAATTAAGTACCCCTGTCGGATGCTTGGTACCTGGTCAAGGGTGTGGTATGTGGCCGATATCACTCAACTTTTTTGACTATTTCCATGGTCGTTCTTCCACTTAATTGAATCTGAAAGTTTGAGCATTCAGTGTTGTTTGATAACACAGTTTATCACTTAAAATCGAACACATTGAATCAAAGTACATTTAAGTTAATTTGTAGCTGCATTTCATATCACTTAAATTTTGTGTATTTGTTTTCATCATTATCGTCATTTACATCATGTTGGATAATTGCTATACGGTGTACAGTGAGCTGATTGCCTTCTTTGCCACAAATTTTTTAGCCAAGTTGGCATGCCTAGGAGTTTGAGTTTGATGGGTCCAATCCTAGGTATGTACCCACAAGGGACACTCCTGTTGGGGTTCATGTAACATAGTAAATGTTTCGCATATTTACGTGTAGAGAGAGCTTTTTTTTGGCAAGATGGGAATTTTTTTTTTTATGCAAGACCCGCTATATATGTTGAACTCGCTTTCCTTGCAGTATCCAGCTATTTGTGTAGTGCATTCAAGATGCTGATCTTTTCTGTTCTTTATTTTTTTCAGGTAGCTGATGAATTTGTTAAAAGACGAACAGAGACGGAATGGTTAGTTCTCTGAGCTGTTTCAATCTTGCAACGTAACTTTCTGATTTCGTTTTTACTCATCTGGAGCTACGTAGATATTAAATCGTTAGCCTCGCATGGAAACATTCCTCCTAGAGTAGTTGTTAATGCGAATAAGAGAAACTCTGTTACAGCCATTTTTGTACATTCAACATATTCTACGGAATTGAACATAGTAACATATGCAATTGATAGATTTTGTTGAAATTGTTCGTTTGGAAATTTCCCGAAAAGCTAAATATAGGTTCTTCTCTCCATCGGGAAAATAGCGGCATTATGCTCATTACGAAACTTGTTGAAGAGATGAAATATAACCGAGGTATATCTTTGAAATTCTGATGGCTCGCATGTAACTAATGTCTACCAATGTGATTAGGTTTGTAGAGGGAGATTTTGATACTTACTTATCCCAAATGCGGAAGCCACATGTATGGGGAGGTGAGCCTGAATTATTCATGGCTTCACATGTTCTCCAGTAAGTTTCTCTCTCTCTCTCTCTCTCTCTCTCTCTCTCTCTCCATATAGTTAACAAACTTAACATGTATTGGAAGTCTATGAGCTCAAGTCAGCTGATTATCTTCAAAGCAGATGCTTGGTGACTTGATCCAGTCACCAATCTCGGTTTGTATGATCTTTGGATCATGGCCTGGAGAGTGAAAATTTCGGGTAAACTAATAGCAGCAATGTTCAGTTAGATAAGGTGCACTCAAAAAGAATTTACAATGAGGGGAGGAGATGTTCTAATCTGAGAGTTGTTTTCCTAATACTACTCCTCTTATGGCGGTAGTTTTACCTATAAAACCTTTTTCTCATTCACATTTGGCCTTGTGTTTTTCGATTGCTTTAGTATTGAATCTATGCTCTAGCGATTGATACTAAGTAGTAAGTAAATCCCATTTCCACAAACCAAGAAAATAACAGCGAAGGGGCATACCCCAGCGTACAGACAACTCAAGACTGGGACAAAATCACCCGACACGAGGCCCTTCCAAAAACTAATCCAACTTAAAAACATTGCACCAGTCCTAATTGACTCCCATGCAGAATTCACAGAGTACTCCCCACTTGGGTGGGGCGCCCCAAACAACATATTTTAGATTCATCTGGCCATTGTTTAGGAGGGGTTTGGGCCAAAACAGTCTGAGTCACTCTATTCCTTGCCCTAGGTCGTCTCCACTCACCATTTGAATTTTTGAAGAGACTTTGGCTTGTAAGGATCTTCCAAGATAATTCACAACACTATCCCCAAACCTTCTCTTGGTCTTGTACCTTGCCTCAATCTTTTGTGGCTAGTATCTGGCCTTCTCTCGACATACCCTTTGTCGAGTTAATCTATAAAAATTTTGTTGCCCATCAAGAAAAAAATACCATCCCCAAACCTTTTATAGAAGGGACCCAATGGGTTCCAATTTTTGATCCATAAGAATGTGGACTCCCCTTTTCGAATTCTCTGCTTTATCAGAGCTTCCACCATATTTCTAAGCTTGAACACCTTTCTAATGGTCCAAGAGGAGTCATCATGCAGAGCCGTATTCCAATTCCTATGGACATTGATCCTTAGTGGTGTAAGAGTGCACCCTTTAACCGGTTGAGTCTCTGTCTCCTTACATAGAGCTCATAAGTGCCTCAACATTGTCTCGTTGTTCCACTCTTTCATTCTCCTAAACCTTAGCCCTCCCTCCTTCGAGGACAAAACCTGTCTCTCATGCCAGTTCAACCTTAGGCTCATTAGCCACCCCCAATGAAGACTGCACATTTCTGCAGATTTGGATTCAATCCAGAGTAGAGGTCGAAATCCACTAGAACTTCATTGATCGAGTAAAGAGAAGAGCTATCTGCTCTCTCAATATAAAGAGGGCCACCCGCAAATCCCAAACAACACATTTTCAAGTTTAGGCAGCTGGGACGATATGTGAAGAAGACAAATCTTTTCATAGACCAAAGTATTGATGAAATTACACTAAGCATAACCAAACTAACGATCTCATAACTGCAGGATGCCAATAACGGTATTCATGCATGATCCGGATTCAGGCGGGTTGATAACCATTGCCGAGTATGGTCAAGAGTATGGCAAGGAGAATTCCATCAAAGTACTATATCATGGCTTTGGCCATTACGACGCGTTGCAGATTCCAGGGAAGAAGGGTGCCCCATCAAGACTCTAGTAGTAATCATATATCCCCAAGGAAAAATAGAGGCGAGTATTGGCATCAGTACTACATAGAGAAGAAAGGTTAATAATAAAAGTCCTAACACTATTTGTTATTCTTATTTCCTCATTTGTATTTTCATACTGTATCCCGGGGCTTTGAAATGGCCCAAATAGAGCAGCACTTGTGTACTGAATTAGTGAATGTAGTAAGATGAAAATCTTCACTTTCTTCTAGCATGCTGTATTGCACTCTGATTGATTGAAGTTGCTGGGATTGGGATAATGAAATCTGCAATAGGTGGAATTTGCAGTCGCAATTGGAACAAGATAATTTCGTTATCAATAATGATTCCCACACATACTTTTGTGCACATATCATGCACATACATTTTTGTGGGGCCCATATCGGGGTCCCACAAAATGATCCGAATCGCTCATCTTTTTTAAAATACTTTTTGACAGGTTCCTGCAAAAAATCAGCTCCAACAGATATCGGTAAGAGCTTAATCAAAAATCGTAGGGCAAAACAGAATGATTCGCCCTACGATTTCTGATAAAGCTCTTACCGATATCCATTGGAGCTGATTTTTTACAGAAACCCGTCAAAAAATATTTTAAAAAAGATGAGCGATTTGGATTATTTTGTGGGACCCCGATATGGGCCCCACAAAAATGTATGTGCATGATATGTGCACAAAAGTATGTGCAAGTAGCATTGTTCGTTGGTTATCCAATATCTTCTGTGTTTTTGGGCTTTTCAATTAAGCTCAAAACTGAACGAACACCACGGCTAATGTGGTTGGTTCGGTACTCTGGTCCTGAGTTCGATCGTTTGACAAAAGAGAAGTTATTCCCAACTACCATCGACTTATTAGTGGAAACAGGCACTCTCTCTTGGTAAAGGGAATGTTATGTGCACAAGCACAGATGTATAAAACGAAGATAAATGTGTTCAGAATCGCTTAATGCACCTGAGTTTGCAAATAACGAGGGATCAACCCGTGGGCTCATCTGTGTTCGCGTACATTAATGGACAATGGTTGTGTAGGAAAAAATGTTCTTCGTAAAAAATGTACGCCAGTATCTACTCAGGGAGTAATTATTCTGTGCAGTCTGTGTCATGTCACCACGAGGTCCAGATGTGTTGCGTGGTTCGTGACCTTGCCACACAGCGCATATTAGATTTTCCTAGCTCCGGTCTGGTTTTGCTAACCTTTGCTCGCGGACGATAAAAACACATCTCACGGTTATTAATACACTTCCGTATCGATACTCTTTTTTCAAAAATTAATGCACTTTTTACCTATTATCCTTTCTCCGCCTCAAGGGCGGATGTTAGCATTAATACCCTAAAGATAGGATCGACCTAAACAAGAAAATTCAATTCAGGGGTCCAATACCTATTGGCTTGGGCTTTTCTTCTGGTCCCCAGTCCGGGCCATTTTCATTCGCGCACCCACACTGTAATTGTGGACTACAATCTCGCACGCAAAAGAAGACATAGACAAGGAGAAAACTTTTGGGCCGCATAAATACTTAAAAGTCAAAGGTGGCCTTTTGCTGTGTTTGGGCGTGAATTTAGTAGAGGAAAAAAAAATTAAATGACTTTTGTAATCAAATGAAAAACTTATTCAACTATGGTAATTCATTACCGTTTCATTTTTCTTTAACCCAACAAGGTTAATGTCAAGACATTCGTACGGGAAATGACACTGTTTCAGCTTCTCTATCTATAGGGTGCGGGCTCGAATCTCATATCAAATGATTGGTAGTAATTTTTATTTTTCTCTCTAACATCTAAACTAGAGTATTTTCTCTAGTCGTACAAAAACAATACAACCGAATCACAATTTTTAGCAGGACCCTTTACTCGCTTGTTTAGTCGTGGCTCTATGTTTCAACTCTCAGTATATATGCGCTTTCATAATTGTGATATACGAAATATTTTCTAAAAACACTTCACACATTCTCGATTTTTTTTTTGCTGCCTCACGTGTTCAAGTTTCTCTCCGCACAAACACTGCCTTGCTTTAATTGCAAACATTGACTTGTATCTTTCAGTATCGTTTCACTGCAAGTGTAAAGAGTTTGACTATTTGCGTGTACTTTATTCTGTGTAACGAATAACTTCAGTTGAGATAGCTTTTAATTCACCCCATTAAATTGCTATATATACTGAAGAAAAGAGGGGACCAACCCTAATCCTAATTAAGTTGAAATTAGTCTTAAAATGTCTTCATTTCAATAATCAATGGGAATAATTGCACAATCCATACGATAAGCTATCAATATTCATCAAAATGGAGGTGAGCTAGTTAGGTGTTCGCGAGCCAATTTTTTCTTAAATTGTGAAATGGTAGATTATAGATTTTCTTGACCATAGTAAGATTTTGTAGAAGCGTTTAAATGATATGCACATAACATATTTTGCGGGAAGAATTTTGTGAGTAAATGTAATCCGAAAAACTATCAGGAGTGCATTATGGAATCTGCATTAATTTTCTAGTTTAGTATGTGTGGCAAAACGCTTAGAATGCAATTCTGTACAATGCAAAATTCAAAATGTATCGGTCCATCACCCTATATTATGGGAGGCAGTTGTACCAAGCACGTGCTTTCGTTGTGTGTCTTGTGTGTGTGGACCCCTCAAATCCATGTCCGTAAGCAATTACCAGAGAAAAAAATATACTAATTACACACTTACAGATTTTTGTGGGATCCATACACACCGATGGTCGATAACAAATGTATTATTAACTATCTCTGTACTTAAAATAGCCAGGCATCCCAACAGAATAACAAAATCCCTCATTTACTTTAAAACTGCTTCTATAGCTCGCTACAAATGCCAACTCCCGTTTAAAGATCGAATTGATTAGATTCACAAAAAATTCGACCAAAGGTTTATGCTTATCTCATTCCAGAATCATATAACCGTATCACATTATCATCTTGTACTATATACCTACTATTCTCCTTTCATATTCATATTCATATTCATATTCACATTCGTTCTTGTTCTTGTTCTTATTCTTTTTTTTTTTCATTTCTCATCAAAACTATGTTGTGCGAATAACAAACGCGATGGAATATTATCTAGTATTTCACCAGCAGCCTGTTTGTATGATCCGACTATAGTTGAGGTTTTGTTTAATTAATTCAGGCAAATAGCAAAATTAGAACAAAATGGAACTTGACGTTCTTTCAAATCATGAAGATCGTCTATAATTGATTTTCGACCAAATTTTCAAGTAATTTCTCTTTCAACAAATGTATATAAGCAGAGTGTTAGGGGCGGAGGCACGTGAGTATAAGGGAGGACGGCCGATCTCACTGGCTACCAAATTTTCGTAGGGATAAGTATAATTTTTACCATATTTTTACTAATTTGATCCCAAATTTTCATAGGAATATGTATAATTTAACTATTTTGACCTCACAAAAAATCTCTAAACTGAATCAACTTGTATGAATCTAATTTTTAACCTCACTAACTAAAATTTCTGGCTCTGCCCTGCAGAGTGTCCACTAAGTTTCTTTTTTTCTTGAAATTCGGGTGACATGGCCATCTGCCAGCCCTTTCTTACGCCCCCTTGTTGGATTCTCGTGCCCATGCACCTATGACAATCTTGGACACTAAATAATTAATCTCCATCCACCCAGATAAAATTTATGCAGATTTAGTTCATTTTTTGTATCCTGAATATGTTATAAAAAATATCATTATTGACTATGACGATACCATTCACCTATTTATATCCGCACATATTCTATTTCTAAAAAGATCCTTCTATAGAAAGTCTCATCGACCTGTTGATAAGTTAAGGAAAAGGCAAAAAAAAATACAGATTCTAATATACGTTCTACACTTTTCAATACATTATCACATATTTTTATGCATTTTTCACACTTTTCAATTTACTTCTAAAATTTTTACGACAGCCCACTGAGATGTTTTTAGCATTTTTTCCACTTTGTTGGCAAAAATTTCTCCAATTGTAAAACTGTCTCTCCCAATGGAATGGGGCATGCATTATAGGGACTTGAAAAAAACGGCGCGCATGTGAGTTGGGTTGATGACGTTCACGTGTAAAGTGGGGGCACTTTCTTTGACGGCCGCGTGCGGGCAATATCTTGTGGGGGGAGTATCCGGATTAGTATACGATGCTTCTCTAGCTCTACGAATCTGATGCCTTTCCATTTCAATCACCGTCAACATTCAATTAACGGTGATGTCTCGAACCCATCGCTCTCACCGGGGGAGGGGGGAGTCGACTATTATCCAAGAGAAATTTTTTGGTGCTGAGTGGGTATATCTTACGTGATATTTTTCCATTTCAATCACCGTCAACATTCAATTAACGGTGACGTCTTGGACCCATCGCTCTCACCGGGGGGAGGGGGGGGAGTTGACTCTTATCCAAGAGAGATTTTTTGGTGCTGGGTGGGTATATCTTACGTGATATTCGCTTGGCACATTCGAACCGTCCAATACACTTTTGAATGATTTAGATTGAAACCATTTCTCTTCTCTCATCCCAACACTTTCTCTCTCTCCTTTTTCTCTTTTTAAATCTGAGCCGTCCAAAAACGTAATGAAAAGCTCTGATGCGCCGACCGGGCACGTGGTACCCGGTTGGCACCGAAATTTTTTCCCTTATCCAAAGCATCTGATCCCTGAACAATCCGTTAAATAATGTAGTACTAGTATTCTTTTGAGGAAAGTCCACTTTCACCCCCTGTGGTTATCGCCATGTGCGGATACCCCCCTTGTGGTTTAAAACTGACCACATAACCTACCTGTGGTTTTGAAAATGTGCGGATAGACCCCCTGCCGTCATCTTTTCCATCCATATTAACGGAGGTGTATCTCACACATCTCTAGAATGTAATCTGAGTCGTTCATAATGTATTAAATAAAGAATAGAGTACCTATGTAAAAAATTATCTCGATCAGGCATCAATAACCAAGTGATCTAATTTTTAGTAAATTCAAATTTGAAATTTTAATTTCATAACAAAATCGATTTGACCATGAGCTTTTCATTTTTTGATTGACTTGAATTTTGGCATAGACGTAGTATTCGTCAAAATTTACAATATTAACGGTTTGGATTCAATTTTTGGTATACAGGATGGTGTGGTTAGATTTAAAAAAGAAGAAGAATCAAGGGACGTGATGGGGGTATAACGGTCTTTTAATGTTGTGTCCGTTAATATGGATGGAAAAAATGACGGCAGGGGGTCTATCCGCACATTTTCAAAACCACAGGTAGGTTATGTGGTCAGTTTTAAACCACAAGGGGGGTATCCGCACATGGCGATAACCACAGGGGGTGAAAGTGGACTTTCCTCTATTCTTTTCTCCATTCCCCTTTATAATTTCTTACTACGGTATTATTGGAAAGAAAAATTCTAAAGGTCAGCAAGCCTAAAATGCATGAACATGAGTTAAGTATTATTCATTTCATATATTATTCGCCATTCGGTGACCGGTTATTCAAAAAAAATTATAGAATTTAGAAGCGAACACCGACACACGATAAAAGCCAAACTTCTAATCACTTTGTCGATCTCTATCTAATAAAACTAAAGAATTAAGATCCTCTTATGTAAACGATTTCTCGTCTGGTGAAAATAAAACTTAGTCATGGTTCAATTTTTGACGATTTCATTTATAGGTTTTGATGTGCATAAGTAATACTTTCGTGAAAGATCAGGAAAATCAATCCATTTGAACAAATTAAATGATACTTGTCATGAGAGAGAAGTGAAAGAACTTGGATCACCCTCACCTAAAAATGCAAGACTTAGATGAGTACTTAGTTCGGTAAGTATAATTCAGCCAAACATATTACCGATATCTCGTCCTATGATTTGAGCGGGAAACCAATGCGCGTAAAATAGACTAGCATAAATCATCGAAATCGAATTGTCATAGCTAGTGAAGTGATGAGGTTCCATTTTGATTCGCAATTCAATTCGCATGATGCGGAAGATGGATGGAAATGTGGGTATTTCCTGTCACCTACAAGGGTGTTTTGGGAATAAGAAGGAAGGAAACAGATTTGATAGTTGCCGGGCACTTCATCACCTGCCTCCAACTTCCGGAAACTAAAAAAATGAATTGAAGTTGTTTCCAAATTGGGTTCCTCTACTATTCTGTATCTGTCTCTCTCACTTCTATATCTCCACCATTAACGCCCACCGCTACACCTCACTATCATCTCTCCCTCTCTCTCTTAAATGGAACAGGATATTTTGATTTGGATATTATGCATATCACTCTCTCTCTCTCTCTCTCTCTCTCTACATATATAACCAAAAACTCAGTTTGGTTAGACCTTTTCTTTCAAAAAAAACAAACCTGATATTTATGCATACCAAATATATTTAAGCTCAGTTTGGTTCGATTTGACCGGTGATTTCAATTATCACACAGGATGAACAACTTTTTTAGAAGTGAATGATCACTAACTAGCACGGAGCAAAAGCAACTATAAATTAAAATAATGGCAAAGCAACTGAAAAAATCCAAAGCAGGAGCACGTGAAAAAGTGAGGACACTCAACATTTTTATCTAAGCTACATAATAGCGAGAAAAAAATCTATTAAGTCGAATATGGGAGAAAAAACTGAGAATACGATGACATTTAAGGCCAATGATTTTTTTATATGTAAAAAAGAAAAGACACGCTATGTATATTTATTTCAGATATTTAAGGTGAATGATTGAATGGTTAGGATGCATATTTAAAGAAACAATACAACACACACATACGTGTTTATGTCCGGTGTGGTTCGATTCGGTTTGGTTTTGATTACAGGGTGGCAAAACAAACCTGATTACATTGTCCCACAAAAATGTACGGTGAAGTGTATGAGAGAGCATATGTGCCAATGTGAAATCATACAATAGTTCGACAGTACCGCCACGTGGTACTCCGGGGCCACGTTAAAACCACACATTCCTGTGGGATCGTATATGAACTCCAAAAAACGTGTGTTTGTAACTAAAATACTGCGTGGTGGTACTCTCGGACTGTTGAATAATTACTCGTGCTCTAGGGGCACGCAACAATTTTTCCCTTGCAACCGTCCAAGTTCCGTTGAATTACGAGAGAGTCCTTCCTTTTCCCTCTTCTGTGCCCTGTTTTCATGGCAAAGAGACAATCCTTGCGTCGGTGAAATTTCAAACTCCCACCACCTCTCTCCCTCTCTCTCTCTCTCTCTCTCTCTCTCTCTCTCTCACACACACACACACACACACACATATCTGGGCGTTAAACATTATACTCCAGTTGCTTCCACTACAAGATTTGGATCCCAGCTGCTTAGAAATCAAGCAGTTTTGGGGAAAAAGACTGTTCGAATTTTCCCGGAAAAAAGCCGACGAATGTATGGCGATTCTCGAGCATTAATTCCTCGCCCAACCGCTATATTTTCCCCAAACTCGAACCCCAGCAATTCCAGATTACGAAGAGCCGACAATATCTGTCCCAATTTCTAAGAGGCTCATAATTTTTCAAATCGTGCTCGTCGCTTTTGGTGTTGAAATTGTAATATTTTTGCTGAATATGAATAATCAAGACGAGTACAGGAATTACCAAAATAATCATAATCACAGCAACCAATCGAATTCCAATTCTGGGTTGCTGAGGTTTCGCTCTGCTCCGAGCTCTCTGCTTTCCAACTTCAACAGCGTCGGGACGGATTATGGCGAAAAGAGTTCGAGCCCTGAGAATGTGATGCATGATTTGGAAGAGAGCAAGCCTTTCGCAAATGGGTATTGCTTGAGTTCTTCCCAATTGCCGCCTCAGTACCCGAGACAGAGCAATACTAGCTCGTATGGAGGAGTCGTGGGTTCGAATCATCTCATGCGGCAGAGTAGCTCCCCTGCCGGGATTTTCTGTCCTCAAAATGGTACTGTTCTTGTTTTTGCTCATATTTTTTTTTTATAATCATGTGTCTGACTAGCTTATGCGCATCCCAACTAATTTCGAATCATAACCCCACCGTTCACTAGCAAGGGTCCACTATGGACTGGTCCGGAAGGAGTTAATAGTACACGAGGGGTTTCGAATCTGAGTCCTTCAGATGGAGCAAACCCCTTCATTGCTAGGCCAATCCTTGGGGTTTGTTTGTTCTTGTTTTTCTCATTGGTTGAGCTTGTTCGTTTGGAGTAAACCCCAGCGCATGAATTACCAATATATTCTCTTTATTTCTTTTCACTCAAACCTCCTTCAAAACTTCATTCAAAACCCAAAACGAATAAATAGATGTTTTTGGATTGAGAATCTGTCCAGGAATTTGGTTGTTTGACTTTTAGTCTATCTAAAAGTGGAGTAGATATTATAATCAACATTTATTTAAGTCTTAATTATTTTAGATTCATTTGCTAAACCACTCTTGTGAAGAGCACATTTTTTAACTGTGATAAGCTTTTAGGTCATTTCCGCCTTTGAGCAAAACTTTTGAATAAAAACTTTAGTTGAGATGATTCACTCCAGTGGCAAATTATTATTATTATTTTTGTTAAAAGCAAATTCAAAACGATTTTCCTCTTGTAAGTTCCTATTACATAAATACAAAAGCAATTAAATGTGGAATGGGATTTATCAGTAAGAATATTTCTTGCCAAAATTGTGTACGGATGCTAGATTGTTTATTTAGGATGATATATTGTTTGACAAGTACCTTGTAACAGCCCACTGGGTTGTTAATAAGACAAGAAAATCACAAAAATATCATTTGTAAGACACTTTTAACATATATTCCGTAGATTTTTAAAATCATGCCTTAATGATAGCTCAAAATTTTTTTTTTTTTTTGGGTTGTTATTAGCATTTTCCGTTTTACTATCATAGTTCATAATACTACAAGCATTCTATTTTTGGACAGTAAAAATCAATGGGAACAAGTATAAAGGAATTGTTATTTTACCATGGCTTTATTCGATCATACAACCAAGCATTTCCGATCAATTATAGAAATTTAGATGTGGCAAATTATTATTATTATTTTTGTTAAAAGCAAATTCAAAACGATTTTCCTCTTGTAAGTTCCTATTACATAAATACAAAAGCAATTAAATGTGGAATGGGATTTATCAGTAAGAATATTTCTTGCCAAAATTGTGTACGGATGCTAGATTGTTTATTTAGGATGATATATTGTTTGACAAGTACCTTGTAACAGCCCGCTGGGTTGTTAATAAGACAAGAAAATCACAAAAATATCATTTGTAAGACACTTTTAACATATATTCCGTAGATTTTTAAAATCATGCCTTAATGATAGCTCAAATTTTTTTTTTTTTTTTTGGGTTGTTATTAGCATTTTCCGTTTTACTATCATAGTTCATAATACTACAAGCATTCTATTTTTGGACAGTAAAAATCAATGGGAACAAGTATAAAGGAATTGTTATTTTACCATGGCTTTATTCGATCATACAACCAAGCATTTCCGATCAATTATAGAAATTTAGATGTGCAAAAACTTCCCCACAGCCGATGGACTAGTGATGATCAATATTCAGTTGCAAGAAATATATGCTCATTATTTCACAGCGAATTTGCAGGCTACGCTTCTCTAAGAAGTTTTGGAAATTATAGGGTGGGGAATGGTACTAATGATGGGGATGTAAGTCCATCTTCAAACAGGTTGAGGAGTCCAATGAATTTCTCACCTGGGGTGCCCTCATCCTTAGGAATGCTGTCTCAGATCTCTGAACTTGAGGATGAAAGTGTTGTCCGCAGCGACATAAAGCTCGGGAATGGCAGTCGGGAACCTCAGTTTTTCCCATTCGGTTCTTGGAGTGAGTCTTCACATTTTCCAGAGAATTACTCTTTGATGAAAAGGGACTTGGATTATGATGGGAAGTTGTTTGGCAGTATTCAGGTATCATTTTGCAACTCAGATGCATTCATCTATATATCTGAACAGATGCAATTAATTAGAACAAGAAATTTCTTTGTTAATTGATTTGGTTTTTTGGTCATTACAAACACCATGTTTGGATCTTGAATTTATGGGGGAACATACAGGGGAAAAAGAGGAGACAGAGCTCTGATTGGTAATGTTTTTTTAATTTGTTGTAAAACAGATAAGCTTTGCTTGGGAAATGGTTAGATTTTTGGAGGAATTTTTTTTGAAACCCAAGCAAGATTAAGACTGGAAAGTCGCCCCTCGAATTCTGGAGCACTGTTTGGGATTGTACGATATGAAACACGATGGGGATTTTATGCTTTTCAAAACGATGTCTGACAAGTGTTATTCGAAATTGTACTCCGTAATTCAGAAAGGACACAAAAAAGGACCATTAACGAATGATATAATTTGCTTGTTAATTCACAGGATGAACTTAGATATATAAATTCTCAGACTCCACTCTGCCAAATTCAAGTTCCAAACATGACTAATTGATTTGACAAATAAAATTTTTTATGGACATCTTTTTCTAGTTTATATCCTTAGAGGTTGGAATTGATCTAGTTGTTGTGTTTATAATCAGAACGGGGAGCTAGAACATCGCGCACATAATTTGTCACACCACTTAAGTTTAAAGACCACAGCTGAAATGGAGCGGTTACTGCAGTTTCAAGATACCGTTCCATGTAAAGTTAGAGCCAAGCGGGGTTGTGCCACTCATCCAAGAAGTATTGCAGAGAGGGTAAATCTTTCACGGTTCCGAAACTGTTATAGCTTGATAAAATCATACCATCTTGATTGAGAAAGATACATTTGTTCTTAAAATTCTTTCGAAAGTGAAAAAAAAATGGATAGATGAAATCACAATATGGATTCTGTTTTTGCAGGTTAGAAGAACTAGGATCAGTGAAAGAATGAGGAAACTACAAGATCTTGTCCCAAACATGGACAAGGTAAAATTTTTACATTTAGTGATTTATCTTTCTATGTCGGGGCTGTGAATTTGTGGAGGGATTTAGGAGGGAAAGAGAAAATGAAATAGAAATCAGTTTTTGCACTTTGTTTGTTTCGTTACCTCGATCTTTCTTTACCTTTCCATTCAAAAATCCAAGATTCAAACAAAGCCTTAATTTTTTGCTTGAAATTCATCCTGTTGTTATGACTTGAGAAACTCATGATCTTAGTTTCTGTTTCTTGTTTGCAGCAAACGAATACTGCAGACATGTTAGATTTGGCTGTTGAGTACATAAAAGACCTTCAAAAACAGTACAAGGTATTGAGGAAGAATTAACTAGAAAATGAAATCCAATCTCATTTAATTTCATGATTACTTTCACAGACACAGAACTCGATCACAGAATCGGTCACAAAAGATACATGAATAGACAAAATTCTCTATGAGCAGAACCTGCCAAGGCATCACAAAATCGATCTTGTTCATCTGTGTACTTTTTGTGGCCAGTTCTGTGACTGGTTTTTGTGTCCGTTTAATTACTCCATCTTCATTAATTTGAACGTTTTGTTATTCGTGTCTTTGCTTCACTTTTCTTATTTGTTTTCAGATACTCAACGAATATCGGGCAAACTGCAAGTGTTCAAGTATACAGAAGGGATTCGCAAATCTATCTGCTTGATTAATTTGCTTATGTACAGCAAAATAGAGGATGTAGAAGTGGAGAGAAACCATACCAGTACTTTCTGTTTTTACCCTTGAGACTTAGTGTGTATGAATTAGAATGGCTATTAAAAATAGCCAAGGCATTAGATGAACTGTACAGGATGCTATATTAGTACAATCCTTGAAATGTAGCACTAGCTCTTTTGCTGAATAAAAATTGTGTTACTTCTATCTCTGAAATTTACATGATATATAGTGCCTGCAGGTTCTCCAGGATGATTTTCGAAAGGAATGAATTGGCGATTCCTGTGAATTTCCATTCCAAGGGAATGATGGTGAATAATAATTCACGAAACCCCAGAAAGTTTAGTCGAATATATATGGCATGAGATAGCAGGAAATGGCTTATTTCCAAGAGGTTGTAAGGTCAAACCTCACGAAGATCGAACATTCCAATTCTTGTGGTCAATGGAGACTTGTGAAATTCTTAGTTTTAGCACCTTCGGATAAGTCAAACTGTAAGTTGAATTGGATATCAAGTTTTAAAAAACTTGGTGAATAATTATTCGACTTATAATATACATCCATCATTTTCTAAGAAAACGAAGCGTCGAAATGAGTATTCTAAGAAATTACAATTCCCTATGAAGTTACAACTTTTGTCTAAGGAATACGGTTTCATTTTAGCTTCAATCCCAGTACAAAAAGAAAGCATCCATCATTTTGGGTGTTTGGAATAATTTTGGAATGTATTTTGCAAAAATGCATCATACAAAATCAAAGATAGATACAAATAAACTCCGAGGGGGTTTTTTTTTTATACATTAAGCCCGGGGGTGCGACTTTAGGAGCATCCCAACTGCAACGAAAACGATATTTTCAACGACTTGGGGTGTAATTTCGGCCATAGAACCCGACCTATTTATATTATTATAGTCTGTATATAATTAGGGTAATGAGTTTTTAGAGAAAAACATAGAGAGGCGAAAGAAAACGCAAATCTCAAAGAGATTGTGAGAAGACTTGTACTCTTGATTCAATTTCATAGTGGACTGGTGTGGCTTCCGTGATTTTTCCTCGCGTTGAAGTTTCCACGTATATCTTGTGTTTTTTCTCTTCTTGTTTGTTACGCACTATTTTTTCTGTTTGTTTGCGATTTCTGTTATTTTAGTTTTCAAAATCCATAGGGGCATTGTGAGTTAAACAAGTAGATCGATTCCTAACATTTTTTGGATTCTCAACACTAAATTCACCTACTTTACCTTCTGTAAAAACTATTCTCAACATTGTCATTCCAACAATTTTACAATTTAAATTAACATTGTCATTCTAAAATTTGAAGTTTCCAATTCCCATGTATGTTGTAACATAAATAATTAAACATCATGTTTTTATTTCCTGCAAAAGTTTGGCCTGCATGCATGCGTGAGAGCCAAGCAATGAAGGCATCCATAATGGAGGAGTGAATTATTGAGGGAAGTTAAAGTTCCTTCTAAAACCAACAGCATCCCTGACTTATGTGGCCATGTCACATGTCTTCCTAAATGAGACTTATTTATTTGCAGTACAGTATTTTCTTATGACAGCATTGAATGTAGTACAACCCAAGCCCCCCTAGTACTATTCTTTACTAGGATCAAATAGACAGGGGCCTGATTTGAAGCCCGAGTTGCGGCCCATTTAAGCTCCTCGAAATTTTGAATTTCAAGACCTTTCCCGAGTATTTTTTTTACTCTTGTAATTGTTCAACAAAACGGTCTATTTCAATTTTTGGTTTAGACCCCCTGAAAGTTGATGCCGGCTCTGCAAATAGGGCTAGTTATGTTTTTGGACTATATGGTTGTGTTGGCCAAAAAAAAAAGGGAAAATCCAATCTTGTGGGAATTTAATGCTGAATGCTTCGTAGCGGAGATTTATTTTGGAGAGTGATTTTGCCACTCCTCTTTTTTTAATGTCACTCCCTCTTGTGTCTTATTAGATGATTTGTTTTATGAGAGAAGAGGAGTGACATTAACAAAAAAGGAGTGGCAAAATCAATTCCCTTTATTTTTTGTTTCAATTGTTGTTGTGCAAGTGATTTTTGCTGAATACACTTAAGTCCTATTTTTTTTGACCGAAAACACTACAGTCACCGACTGGGAGGGTCGGTGACCGGCCACCGACTATGTGTGGGGCCCACTCCAGATCCCGCACCAATGATCCGAGCCATTCAATAATTTTTTTTTAAAAAAACCGAGTGGGCTTCGTGAGAAATAAGCTCAATCCGATGTGTGTATGTGCTCGTTCCAAACTTTCATTTTTGAACGGCTCGGATCATCTGATTTTGAAAAGTTTGGATCGAGCACGTACACATATCAAATTGAGCTAATTTTCCACGAAGCCCACTCGAATTTTTTTAAAAAAATTATTGAACGGCTTGAATCTTTTGTACGGGGTCCGGAGTGGACTCCACACGCCGTCGGTGGCCGGTCACCGACCCCCTCTATCGGTGACTGTAGTGTTACTCTTTTTTGAGTTTGTAAAGAGGCGTTAAAATGCATTAGAACTCTCGAATGACCCGAGTTCCTTTTGAAACGATAAGACCATTGGTGCAATTGCAAAAATGGGGAGTTGATCTGTATCGGATTCTTTTCTTATCTGTACCAAGGATCAACGGTTGGTCTGGCTTATCTGCCATGTGGCCCCACGATAAAACCATGGGATCATACTCAGAAACTGTTTTTTCATAGCTTATTAATGGAAACATCAAATTTGCATGAGGTGCATTTCAGTTCCAATGAAAATAGATAGGTTGATATTTGAAAAAAAAGAAAAAAAAGCTTTGCTGCCCCAAAAGAAACTCTAAATCCTGGGTCCTTGTAGGCGCCTTAAAGTGTCTGCAAGTTGCAGCACCACAGAACACTGCTGTTTTTGGCATGTTAAGGCCACCCTTTAAGAAACCAATCCTGCCGTTTAGATGCCCCAAAACGTCAACATTGTTTTGAGAAGAGCATTCATTAAAAACATTATTGTGATCAATCATCGATAGCTATCAAAATGCAAAGATTATTTTAGAAATCTAGACTGTTTTGATACCTATCAATGTCCTTTAAAGATAGGCATTTTTTTAAATAAACTTTGAATTTTTTTAATAAACTTGGCCCAACAAGTGCTGATTGGGCTAGCCCACCATCCCCGGCCCAGTTGTAACTACAACCTCGCATTCAAGACGGGAGGTCTCTCAAATGACGTCAGCAACTCGAGCGTTGGCGACGCGAGTTCTTTCTGTAAACAGGTATTCATAGTAACTTTGTAAGCAACTGGCATTATGGAAACGGGAGGGTCCCTTTGGAATGGCATCGTGCATATGAAGGAACATAAAACTCGCGTTTTCAGGGCACTATCTTCGTTAAAAATTGACGCGAAGTATAATATCATTGCAAATCGTGTTTAACGTGCCTTGTGATCTTTAACCCCCTCCGCCTGGTAATTTTCATACGATTGATCTCGTTGCCAATCTGTTTATTAAAAGGGAGGAAGGGAAGTGCAAAAATAGCAATGATGCGAGGATCATTAATCGAGGCCCCAAGGTTAGAGTTCGCGGCAACGAGGTTGTAGTTTGTGGCCATCATGTCAGAGTTTTCAGCCATATATGGTTGTAGCTTGCAGCCACAAGGTTGTAGTTTGCGGCCGCGTCCAACCGCATGCTTGTTCGTGTGGTTATGTGACATTGTGTTCTTCGTTGATTTATGTTTTTGTTTGACATACGGCTTCCTGAAGGTGATATATATTGCGGAGCTGGAATTGTACTTTTTGATTTTGAACAATGGAAATGGGGAGCATACAGAGGAAGAGCTGCATCCCGGAGGAAAACATATACGTGCCACCAACTAAAGAGAAATGTTACGGACTTACGGGTACATGAAAAGTGTACTGAAAAATTTACTCTATACTCGCAAATTACAATAGACGAGACCTCATCTCAAGTGTTTACCGAATAGATTTTTCGGTACTCTTTTAAGGTACCCGTTGCACCACGGGTAACTCAACTACTCAAGACTCAAGCTAGTAAATGTTCCGAAATATTAGTCGATCTATCATGTGTTCTTGCAGCTTGATTGGATTCTCAGGTGGGCTTTATTGTAGTCCAAAATTAGTCTTTTATCAAACATTTCATAGTTTATTAGAACAAACGAAATAAATCGTCAAGCCCACTAAACGAACAGGATTATGGAAATTCCTAGCGGGTTCTATTTTTTTGTTTGAGTTCCATGCGGACCCTCTTTTATAAGTGCTATCTCATTCAGGCCTTTTTTAGAGGTGTTTTTACAATTTTGATCTTTTGCAAAATTTTTATTTTGCCTTTTTACAGAATTCTTGGATGTGTAAATTCTTTGAGGTGTGAATTCTTGGAGGTGTAAATTCTGGAGGTATGAATTTTGGGGATGTGAATTCTTGGAAGTGTGAATTCAGAATTCACAACCCTTTTCAGAATTCTCATCCCAAAATATATACAAAATTCACATGTTCCAAAAAGACACAATTTCATACTCAAATAAAGAATTCACAACTTTGCAAAAGATAGAATTCACATTCGCAAAATGCAGAATTCACACATTAAAAAATTACACAATTCATATCCAAATGAAGAATTCACACGTTCAAAAAAGACACAATTCATAGCCTAATGAAAAATTCACGCCTTTGCAAAAATAGAATGCACATCCTCAAAGGAAGAATTCACAAATTCGAAAAAACCCATTTCACACCCTCCACGACGAGCCCCACCGTCACGGAAAAATAAATAAATCAAACAATACATACACACATATATGGATATACCTACGTAGATTGTTATTAATTCTAACAAAAATGAATTAAACCTTTACAAACTACTACACTAATTTTTAACGATTGAAAAAAAAAACTAATCAGAATCAACTCAAAACAAAACCTTTGGCCCCAAACGTGCACGATCCACACGACAGCTCCTTCAGCCCCTTACAATTCCGAGCAAACACCGCCAGACCGGCGTCAGTCAGCTCACGACAAGCGCAGGCCAGGCACTCGTCGGGGAGGGTCGAGATGGGAACATCGTCGGAGGCAGGGATATTTCTGTGCGTCTCTTTTGGGAGTAATAAAGGTGGGGTATTTTGTATACTTCACTTAACGGGACTTCCCCGTTCCAGAAAATTTCTTAAAAAATAAACAACTTATTTCACATTTTCAAATTCAAAAATAAAGTAAATGAAAAATAATTTTTCAATTTTTTTTGCATCATATAAAAGATCTCGTCGAGATCTTCCAAACAAAATTCATATTGCATATTTTTAGATTTCAATAAGCCCATAATTTTTTAGCTTAAAATTGCCTTCTTAAAAAATAAGGATTTATTTTTTGTTCCGGAACGGTTACATGGGTAGCCTTTGAGGATCCAGATCCTCTCCCCAGCTTCTCTCCCCATATCTACCCCATCTTTTTACCACAACTTGCCACCACATTAATGAGCTCATCCAACAGCTAGGATTAAAACGCACTCCCTCTTTCAGTTAAACGACGTCATCCCACTAATACCCCACCTTTATTATTTTTTTACACCGTTTATATATTAAAAAATATAGTTAAAAATTACGTGTTTTAATTTTCAATCCGTTTGAACCGGTGCGAAAATCTTAGTTTTCTGATCATTTTATCCTAAATGGTCATAATTAAATTTTAACTCTATGACTCTTGTTGATTAGCCCTAAGAGATATTTGATTCTACGCCTTTGTAAGGGACAATCAACGAGAGCCCTATAATCAAAATTTAATTAGGACCATTTAAGATAAAATGATCAGAAAATTAAAATCTTTCCACCGGTTCAAACGGATTGAAATTTGAAACACTTAATTTTTTAACCATATTTTTAATATATATGTGGGCACACGCCCCGAAAATCGCCCGATTTTGGTTTGGAATGGATACTGTTCGGGAGGCGGCCCATTTGGAAAATAGCGCAGCGAAACGCTTCGATTCAGAGTCGCCACTCGGGTTTTAGCGGAAGAACCCCCAAGGAACCGAACTCGAGAACGTTTGCTACGTTTTACTTTGATTTGAAAAGTGTTTGATTTGATTTAAAAAGGGCGTAGACTGGTCCGTCGTCACCTTCGATATCTGAGGTTCGGGAGCCAGGTTACGAGAGGGGAAGGGTTTTATGGCACCCCTCTCGCCCAATCCGAAGATCGGTCTCTACTCGGGCATTTTATTAAAGCGTTTGCATTTTTCTCTCATTTGATCATTTTTTTAGCCAGTTAGGGCGGGGGAACAGATAATGAGGATTAAAACTGTAACAGCTTGCAGTTTAGATGACAAAAATGATTGAATGATGATTTACTTGAATCGATAAAATGGAAATAGATTGAAAACAAGCACTGAGAGCAGTTTGAGCAGAATGGTGTATGCTGTCTCTCAGGTTCGTGAGCAGGCAACATACTGGCATGCAGTGGCTGAGCCTCTGCACGCCACCATACCCTGCGCACGCCACCAAGAAGCTGGCGTACACCACCTTTTGTCACTCACAGCCTTTGTTCTCAACCCTCTGGGCTCTGGAATGGACCAGTGCACACCCAGGACAAACCACGCAGTTTATAATATGATCATATTTACAGACTACAGACAGCTGAAAATGGCTTGAAGCCATGAAAATAGACTGGAACCCCATAAACAGAGTGGGGAGATAACAAGAGGCCAGGATAGAACTGTGATGCAAGGGCCAGGCACTGGTCTTTAACAAACATGCCGTACGCCACCTTATGGAGTCCGTACGCCAGGGTTGCGCGTTACCCAGTGTTTGGCTTTACATCATCTGGGTTCTGGAACATGACCAGAAATACCCCAGAGGCCTTTGAAAGCGAAAGAAAACAAGTATTGCAATGCTACACCTATACAGTTCTAAATACAGAAAGCTGGAAATTGGTTTTTAGCATGCAATAAGGTGATGAATAGACAAGAAATGAAGTACAAAACAAAGATCTGGGTCCCATTTCACAACTGGAGTACGCCAGTTTCGGAGGGCTCGGACCTGCGGTACGCCACCTAAAAGGTGGCGTACGCAGGGTCCAGACAGATCCCAGACAGATCAAATTTTTAAAACTGTACGTACTGCCACGGATCGGCGTACGCGGGCCTATGACCGGCGCACGCCGATTCTAGTTAGAAACGATTTTTTTTTGCTTTTGAAACTTTGATAGCTTTAGGGCCAGGACTGGTATTGATTACCAGCCTTGACCCTGTTAGCTCCCCTCAGGGACCAGAACAGAAAAACAGTACCAAAGTGTATACCTTTGGCTTTTGAGGTTTGAGAGATGTTTGAGCTTTGAACTTGAGGGTTGGATGATGGATGGTGGTGGATGTTTGACTGCAAGAGGTGTGTGGAGGGATCTCTTGTTTACTCTTCCAATGGATGAAAGAAGAAGAAGCAAGAAGACCAAAGAAAAGAGAGAGAAATGGGCTTGAAGCTTGGAGCCAACCCTTTGGAAGACCAATGGAGGGGTTATATATAGGGGAAGAGGGAGAGAGAGGGGCTGAGGCCAGTCAAAGGGACTGGAGCCTTAGCCCTTAAGCCTCCATTCTCATTGGATGAGAGGGAATATGATGATGGGATATGTGTAAGAGATGTCCCCCCGTCCGAGATTGCTTTTTCAATGAATTGGAAGGTTCCCATGTGTTGTAGACCCCTACCCATGGCTTCTGCATACTGAAAATGCTGAAAAACACAAGTTTGACCAAAATTTGACTTGGCGTACGCCACTAAATACCTGGCGTACGCAAGGTCAACTCTGGTCAACGGTCAAAGTTGACCGATGATTGACACGTGGCAGAGGACCAGCGCACGCCAATTGAGTACTAGCGTAAGCAAGTAGGGTTTTGTTGAGGCCTTTTGGTTCTGGTTTAGAGAGTTTGAAAGGGATTTGAAAGGGTTTTTGGAATGCTCAAAGCTCAAACACACTAACATTTCTGGGGTGTTCTTGATCCGTTTCATCATCGGGGCAACAAAAGATAGTAGAACTAAGTCCGGATAGTCCAGAATGGGGTGTCTACAGAAGCCCCCCTTTGACGGCACTTGGAGCACCATTTGGTTGGGTACAAGTAACGTCAAAGGTTCTCTAGACACCCTACTCCTATTTACTCGGAGCAGGATAAAGAAGACATGAATCTTAAAGAACCTGGTCGGCTGAGCTCAGCCATGCAGATTATTTGAGAAAGATTGCTGTCCACAGAGGGCATAATAGATGGACAGACCGCTGCTTGATTGCACGGGAAGGGCGGCAAGAGCTACCGTAGAAGGCAAACTCTGCTGGGGACAATCTTCCACGCTTTGCTGGGGGAAGGAGATGAATGGGACGGGTGGACCGTCGTTGATTTGAAATTAGGCGGACGGATCGCCGTTGAATTGACATTGGGCGGACGGATCGCCGTTGATTTGATATTGGGCGGACGGATCACCGTTGATTTGATATTGGACGGATAGATCGTCGTTGTTTTGAAATTGGACGGATAGACCATCGTTGATTTGAAATTGGACGGATAGATCGTCGTTGATTTGGAATTGGACGGGTGGACCGTCGTTGATTTGAAATTGGACGGGCGGACCGTCGTTGATTTGGAATTGGACGGGTGGACCGTCGTTGATTTGGAATTGGGCGGACGGATCGCCGTTGATTTGAGACTGGACGGATCGATCGTCGTTGATTTGGAATTGGACGGGCGGATCGTCGTTGATTTGAAATTGGACGGGTGGACCGTCGTTGCTGGGGACCAAACTGTCCTTGATACAAAGAACTCCAACATCCACGGGTAAGTCGTGTCAGGTAGGTTAAATTCCATCTGTTGGGAATCAGAGCCAATCTCCTTATCAAAGACCATCCGAGACAGTGCAATAAGGCTGCTGGAAGATGCATTTGAAGCAAGACTGAAGGGAAGGTATTTGCTCGGGGCAGGACGCGGCAGACTCTTCTGGGGAATAATCAGTCGCAGATGGACAGACCTATCGAAGAATGTTCTGATTGTCGAACCATCGTTGATTTGAGACGGTGGGTCATCGTTGAGGGACGACTCGTTAAACCATCGTTGATTTGAGACGGTGGGTCATCGTTGAGGGAGGACTCGTTAAACCATCGTTGATTTGAGACGGTGGGTCATCGTTGAGGGAGGACTCGTTAAACCATCGTTGATTTGAGACGGTGGGTCATCGTTGAGGGACGACTCGTTAAACCATCGTTGATTTGAGACGGTGGGTCATCGTTGAGGGACGACTCGTTAAACCATCGTTGATTTGAGACGGTGGGTCATCGTTGAGGGACGACTCGTTAAACCATCGTTGATTTGATTGAAAGAGGGTTTGAACTTTGTTGGGAAACGGGGATGGGCAGACCATCATTGAATGCCGAGGCGGACTCTCCTGGGGATTAATCAGTTGCGGACAAATCATTACCCTGGGGGATCGAACCTTTTTCGGCCTACAGAAACTTCAACAGCCACGGGTGGGTCGTGTCAGGTAGGTTAAATTCCATCTGTTGGGAACCAGAGCCAATCTCCTTATCAAAGACCATCCGAGACAGAGCAATAAGACTGTTGGAAGTTGCACTTGCTATACATAAATATGGATCAGGATAGGCGGACGGTTGTTATAGATTGATTAGACGGGCAGACCGCCGTTATGGTGATTGATTGGATGGGCGGCCGCTGAGTTGAACGGCGGGCGATATTCTGAATACCGTGAAAGGTTGGAAGCGGGCGATATGGCTGATCGCCGTTGATGGATTGAAGTGGACGACATTCTGATCGTCGTTGCATTGAATTGACTTTGAGGACGACATGGCTGGCCGTTGTTGAATTGAGAAGGACGATATGGCTGACCGTCGTTGATTTGAAAAGGACGATATGGCTGACCGTCGTTGATTTGAATTGATTAGAAGGACGATATGGCTGACCGTCGTTGATTTGAAAAGGACGATATGGCTGACCGTCGTTGATTGAATTGATTTGAATGACGATATGGCTGACCGTCGTTGATTGGATTGATTTGAAGGACGATATGGCTGACCGTCGTTGATTGGATTGATTTAAAGGACGATATGGCTGACCGTCGTTGATTGAATTGATTTGAAGGGACGATATGGCTGACCGTCGTTGATTTGAGAAGGACAATATGACTGACCGTCGTTGATTGAATTGATTTGAAAGACGATATGGCTGACCGTCGTTGATTGGATTGATTTGAAGGGACGATATGGCTGACCGTCGTTGATTTGAGAAGGACGATATGGCTGACCGTCGTTGATTTGAATTGATTTGAAGGACGATATGGCTGACCGTCGTTGATTTGAATTGATTTGAAGGACGATATGGCTGACCGTCGTTGATTTGAATTGATTTGAAGGACGATATGGCTGACCGTCGTTGATTTGAATTGATTTGAAGGACGATATGGCTGACCGTCATTGATCGAATTGATTAGAAGGACGATATGGCTGACCGTCGTTGATTTGAATTGATTTGAAGGACGATATGGCTGACCGTCGTTGATTGAATTGATTCTGGGTAGTGGTTTCGGCTCTGGTTCCAGCAGTGACTTGATCCCAGGTATGAACCCCAAAAGTCTGATTACTTGCTGCTTTCGATACTGGACAGGGATGCTTTGGCACTTGATAGACTTTTCCTGTTTTCAACAGTTGATATACAATATGCAATGATATGTACTAAATTGCATGCACAAATTGAAAATACAGACACAAGCTAAAGGCGGCTTCTAAGAGGATGATGACGCCTGAGGACTACCACTGAGTCTCCTTACTTCACTGCCAGCTACTTTTGAGTTTCGGGTTTGCGTGCCAAAATAGAGGGGCATTGAGCGGGCTGGTGGGCTGGTGTGCCTTAGTTGACATAGTAACGGTATTGGGCCAGTGTGCCCCTTCCTCGATGCTTAGGCAGATGTGCCCCATAGATATGTTTTGCTTTGCCATGGGCTGACATAATCTTGTTGTTCACACGATTCCACTGCTTGGATAGAAGATAGAAGCTAGGGTAGCAATGTAAAACTTGCATATTTTCAGTTTATTGACTCTCCTTTGAGAAAGAGCGCATAAACGCATCACTAATATCTAATTTGCATTGACAAGTGAGCTGAGTCAACATACAGACACACATATATGTGCAGACTTGCCTAGCTCGAACGAAAGAAGGAGAAAGAGCCCCAGGATGCGATGCAAACTCTTAGATTTGCGGAAAAATGAAATTTTAGGCATTAATGAGCCAAAATTCAAATATTCCGTAGACAGCTGAAACTGACGCTTTATGTAAGGTCAAAATAGATGTACAATGACCTGCACGAACAGACAAAATTGAGAAGAAAGCCCCAGAATAGGAAACAGATTAAAACACTCGAAAAATGTCGCAGAGATGGACAAAAAGACGCAAAGGGATGACTCGTATAGGCCCGGACTGAAACCGACACCCCCGTGCAGTCACATTAGGTCCACATGACTTGCACGGCATGACAAAACTTGGCAAAAGCCCATTGAATGGTATTCAAGGTGCTTTGAACTTGAGATTGAAAAAGACGAGTCGGCAGTAGTAGCGGGCTGCTTCTGACTGCTGCTGGATTGAAGAAGCGCACGGATTTGAGACCAATGTGCATAACTTTGAACAAAAGCGCGTAAACTTTGGATTAGCGCACATGACTACAAATCCGCTGCGGCTACCAGACTTCGCTGAACTTAGAATAAACTGTGAGCCGTTAGGCCTCGCAAGCATTTTGTTCTGTTTTTGATGCTTCAGATATTTTAAGGCTTCTGCTCAGCTTTGAAATTGAAGAAGTAATTTGAAATAGAATCGAAAGACGAAAGCTTTTCCCCCTTCTGCACAACTGAAGCTTGTCACCTTCTTGACTATGGCGACGTTCCAAAGCCTTTGATCCAACTGACAGATTGCGACTGAACTTCAGGGAAGGATTTGTCAAAACATAGTCCATGCGGCCAATGTGGTACACCAAAGCCAAAACTTGAGATCCAGTTGATAGAATATGACCGAGTCTCGAAGAGAGAGACTGCCTACGTATCCCCTTCTGGGGAATCAGGTCAAAACGTAGTTCGGGCCAAGGTTCACTCGTGTATTTCACCTCTCCTTTTACGCTCTAACTTTTGCCTAGTGCCACCTTTCAGGTTTCGGCCTAGCGAGCTTTCGACTTTTTGCCTATTTATTTTTGCTTAGACCGCCTCCTTAGGTTTTCAGTCTAACAGGCTGCTCTAACTTTTGCTTGGAATCGCCCACCCTTGTGGTTTTCGATCCAACGAGCATCTCTCAAGGAAAAGTAGTACTTGAATTGATCCATGTAGACCACGGTATTGAATCCGTTGCCGTTGAGATTAATGAGCTTTGATTGTGGCCCCAGATAGAATGGCCTTGATAGTGAAAAGGGCATTACTGCTTTGGTTGGAAATGTCTTATTCCAAGTCAC
Organism: Rhododendron mucronatum var. ripense; assembly: GCA_019656295.1. Taxonomy (NCBI): domain Eukaryota; kingdom Viridiplantae; phylum Streptophyta; class Magnoliopsida; order Ericales; family Ericaceae; genus Rhododendron; species Rhododendron mucronatum. The sequence continues at coordinate 1,319,007 of BPLT01000109.1, forward strand.
TTTTGCACCTTTTAATGTGCACTTGAGGGAACACTGTTGTTACTGTTTTGAACATGGTATAAGGCATGGAGGCTTCTGAGCTTTTGCTTTCTGGCTTGGCATCCGGTAGTAAAGGACTCAATGCTTCTTTATCTCATGATCGACACCAGGTGTGTCTTTGTGAGACTATGCCAAGATGTTGTTGAATTCATTGAACGGGCACAATGCTCTTCTGGGGACAGCGCCGTAACAATTTTGAAACTTCTGGAGGGGTTTACCTCATCTTTCAAGTTTATTAGAAATTACTTCTTCTTTTAGAGTCTGAGCATGCCTTTCGTCTTCCCTTTCGGCGAGGGAACACATTTCCTTGGGGAGATTCCCATCGAAATCTATCCCTTCGTCGTCAGGGTCGACACAGTTTATCGAAAAGCTAGCAAAGTACTTAGAAGCAGGATAATGCATATCATAAAGCCCTCGGGGTTGCCAAGTACAACAAAAAGACTCGAGTTGAGGATAGAAGCTACGACAAGGAGGGCCAAGAGGCACAAACTCCGACTCAGAGCTAGACTTAGACGACTTGACAGACACTGTGTCAGACTCAGACTCGAAAGTGTCAATGCAAAATAGACGCGATTTGGAAATGCAACTTTGTAGTTACCCTTGACTTCCTTGCAAAAAGGGTGGGAGCTAGAGGATGACAGGCCCAAGCAACAGCGCTTCAGATTTTTCAGCTTCCTTCAATCCGACCCACTTGAAGGAACTCCTTGAACAACAGCCCCAAAGTCCTCATGACTACAGGACCACAGCATGTCCGTCCTCTCCTTTGATTGATCAAGCTTCCTCTTGAACTCCTCCTTTGCAGGCTCCTCATCACTATTAACCTAGGTGCTGGCAGTGTGGACCTTGACTGCACCTATGGCCATTAGGTTAACCTCGGGTTCGGATGGGGGAGATACGATTGGTTTGGATTGATTGAATATGGTGAAGATAGGGTTGATTTGAGTAGAGGTGGTAGATATTTGACTAACATGTGAGTTAGAAACATGTTGAGGCAGGGGCTCAGAGATGACACTGGGCCTTGATGGGAGCGGAGCTGGGATGATGCCATTGTCGATGAGATCTTGAACGGCATGTCGAAGGCGGAAGCAGGCATCAGTGAGATGGCCAGGCATTTGATGGAAGGCACAATAGGCATTTGAATTGCAGGATGCCGGGAATGTTCGAGGCGAAGGAGTTGGAAGGAGTGGTTTGAGGAAGCCAGCTTCGAGGAGCTTCTCATAAACTGAGGACAACGGTGTGGAGAAGCGAGAGAAGGTCCTTGGTGGGTTCCGACGATCGGATTGAGGAACATGATGCACCCTTTTGCCTTTGGGATTGATCTCTTTATTGCACATATCCTCCCTTTCAGCATGGGCTTTGAAAAAGGATCCAACATTCTCCTTCGGGTAAGTCCTGCCTTCATGAAACTCAGCCAGGTCTTTGAACATGTCCTTCGAGCACTTTCCGACGGCAGGAGTATGGCAGGCTTGAGAGGATTCCTTGATTAGCCCCTGATCCAGCTTTGACATGACGGAAGTAAAAAGGTCAAACAGCCCCTGGACCATATCCATTTGCTTGTCCATTTTCTGGTTCAGTTCCTGTATGGCCCTCTGCAGTTCAACCATCTCTATCTGTGCTGCCATTTTGGATTGATGATTGATGAAGGTGATGGCCTAAAGCTTTGGACAGCAAAGTAAATGAGAACTCAGTGGCGTTCCTGCAACAAGATTTTGAAAGAATTTGAAAGAATGCAATGCGCATGTCATCGTCGTCAGTGTCCTCCTAGACTCTAGAAACGAGTTTGTCTCATAACGTTCGGATGCTGCCAGAATCCTCGGATTTCTTTTCGATGGTGTATCCTTGATTGAATCGACTATCACTAAGAGATGTCAAAATAGTCTAAGCCTTTGACTATTCCGTTCTCGAAGTTTCAACTTTGGAGGTCGGAACAACTCGGTGTAGATGACGTGATACCGGAACCGAAGTGGCGTAAGCAGCCTTGATGGTGTAAGTGATTAGCACTTTAACCTGGATGGTGTAAGTATCACGGCATTCTCTCCGTTGTTCCTAGTTTTCTGTTTGAGACCTCGACTTAGGCGTTAGACAAGGGCTTAGAAAGTATTCATTTCTCAAAGTCTCATTGATCCAAGGACTTTGAAAATTGATAACGTGCACCATCAAGATACACGACTCTTCATCGGGCCATGGCAGGGTCCTAATAATCACGAGACGAACTCGAGACAGACCTAAAAAGCCGCCCTAGCATGCTCCTACGCCGAACGGGATGTATGTATGTACAGGCATGCGATAGGGAAAGCAGTAACACATAGACAGTTTATGGGGGTTAGATGCAAGTAATCCTACCCTGTAGGTTCCTGTCTTAGGTTGAAAGGTACTAGTGCTTTGTACGCATGTAGAGGCTGGTTTTGGTTGAAAGGGGTCCCTCTGACTAGAGCCGCGGTATACCTCCCACTGCAATGCGTGCAGCAAAGCAATGGTCGAACGGTATTACGACTCATCATCGTCCAAGGTTGTTGGGCATTCGAGGACCCCGGGCTCCAGTAAACTGTGCCGGTTACCCAAAACACCTCAACGGGGCTTATCCAACATCGATGCAAATGGAGAATGCCAAAGTTTGATTGAGTGAGAGAGAAATGCAAAAGTTTGGAAATGCCTTTTGAAGCTTGGCTCACTTTTATTAATCAATACTTGGACAAAACTACATAAGTGAACAATAACAAAGCCCCAGTTTGGATTGGTCGGATGCTGAGATCCTGTTACGCTACCATTCCGTTCTTCAGCAGCGCGGAGCGTACTGTTTTGCCAGACTTTTGAAAATTGTTCATTTATGTATTAATGCCCTAATATTAATCAATGCAATGATCCCCAGCAGAGTCGCCACTGTGGGCACACGCCCCGAAAATCGCCCGATTTTGGTTTGGAATGGATACTATTCGGGAGGCGGCCCATTTGGAAAATAGCGCGGCGAAACGCTTCGATTCAGAGTCGCCACTCGGGTTTTAGCGGAAGAACCCCCAAGGAACCGAACTCGAGAACGTTTGCTACGTTTTACTTTGATTTGAAAAGTGTTTGATTTGATTTAAAAAGGGCGTAGACTGGTCCGTCGTCACCTTCGATATCTGAGGTTCGGGAGCCAGGTTACGAGAGGGGAAGGGTTTTATGGCACCCCTCTCGCCCAATCCGAAGATCGGTCTCTACTCGGGCATTTTATTAAAGCGTTTGCATTTTTCTCTCATTTGATCATTTTTTTAGCCAGTTAGGGCGGGGGAACAGATAATGAGGATTAAAACTGTAACAGCTTGCAGTTTAGATGACAAAAATGATTGAATGATGATTTACTTGAATCGATAAAATGGAAATAGATTGAAAACAAGCACTGAGAGCAGTTTGAGCAGAATGGTGTATGCTGTCTCTCAGGTTCGTGAGCAGGCAACATACTGGCATGCAGTGGCTGAGCCTCTGCACGCCACCATACCCTGCGCACGCCACCAAGAAGCTGGCGTACACCACCTTTTGTCACTCACAGCCTTTGTTCTCAACCCTCTGGGCTCTGGAATGGACCAGTGCACACCCAGGACAAACCACGCAGTTTATAATATGATCATATTTACAGACTACAGACAGCTGAAAATGGCTTGAAGCCATGAAAATAGACTGGAACCCCATAAACAGAGTGGGGAGATAACAAGAGGCCAGGATAGAACTGTGATGCAAGGGCCAGGCACTGGTCTTTAACAAACATGCCGTACGCCACCTTATGGAGTCCGTACGCCAGGGTTGCGCGTTACCCAGTGTTTGGCTTTACATCATCTGGGTTCTGGAACATGACCAGAAATACCCCAGAGGCCTTTGAAAGCGAAAGAAAACAAGTATTGCAATGCTACACCTATACAGTTCTAAATACAGAAAGCTGGAAATTGGTTTTTAGCATGCAATAAGGTGATGAATAGACAAGAAATGAAGTACAAAACAAAGATCTGGGTCCCATTTCACAACTGGAGTACGCCAGTTTCGGAGGGCTCGGACCTGCGGTACGCCACCTAAAAGGTGGCGTACGCAGGGTCCAGACAGATCCCAGACAGATCAAATTTTTAAAACTGTACGTACTGCCACGGATCGGCGTACGCGGGCCTATGACCGGCGCACGCCGATTCTAGTTAGAAACGATTTTTTTTTGCTTTTGAAACTTTGATAGCTTTAGGGCCAGGACTGGTATTGATTACCAGCCTTGACCCTGTTAGCTCCCCTCAGGGACCAGAACAGAAAAACAGTACCAAAGTGTATACCTTTGGCTTTTGAGGTTTGAGAGATGTTTGAGCTTTGAACTTGAGGGTTGGATGATGGATGGTGGTGGATGTTTGACTGCAAGAGGTGTGTGGAGGGATCTCTTGTTTACTCTTCCAATGGATGAAAGAAGAAGAAGCAAGAAGACCAAAGAAAAGAGAGAGAAATGGGCTTGAAGCTTGGAGCCAACCCTTTGGAAGACCAATGGAGGGGTTATATATAGGGGAAGAGGGAGAGAGAGGGGCTGAGGCCAGTCAAAGGGACTGGAGCCTTAGCCCTTAAGCCTCCATTCTCATTGGATGAGAGGGAATATGATGATGGGATATGTGTAAGAGATGTCCCCCCGTCCGAGATTGCTTTTTCAATGAATTGGAAGGTTCCCATGTGTTGTAGACCCCTACCCATGGCTTCTGCATACTGAAAATGCTGAAAAACACAAGTTTGACCAAAATTTGACTTGGCGTACGCCACTAAATACCTGGCGTACGCAAGGTCAACTCTGGTCAACGGTCAAAGTTGACCGATGATTGACACGTGGCAGAGGACCAGCGCACGCCAATTGAGTACTAGCGTAAGCAAGTAGGGTTTTGTTGAGGCCTTTTGGTTCTGGTTTAGAGAGTTTGAAAGGGATTTGAAAGGGTTTTTGGAATGCTCAAAGCTCAAACACACTAACATTTCTGGGGTGTTCTTGATCCGTTTCATCATCGGGGCAACAAAAGATAGTAGAACTAAGTCCGGATAGTCCAGAATGGGGTGTCTACAATATAAACTGTCTAAAGAAATAACGGAGGAAAGAGAGAAAAAGTTAGCTACCGGTTTGGAGCCATTAATGGGACGATGTCGTTTAACTAACGGAGGGGCTACGTTTTAATCCTAGCCGTTGGATGAGCTCATTAATGTGGTGACAAGTATTGATGAAAAGATGGGGTAGATATGGGGAGAAAAAGCTTGGGAGAGGATCTGGATCCAGGATCCCTTTGACACAGGATGAACTTACACGGATAAAGGAAGACAAAATTAGGGCAGCCTGGAGGACCCCAAAAAACTTATTGCATGCCCAAACAAATCACCGACAACTGAATTTTTAGAAGTTAGGACTTGGATAAGTTTACAGTTTTTGAAAAGCTATGATTCGAATAAAGACGAAAATGTTCTTTGCCATTCTAGCAATTACACCGTGGTCAAGGAAGAATTAGACGAATTCGCATCATCAAAAAGCATACTATTTTGCAACTTTTATAGAAAAAATACTACATTTGAGCTTATGATTAAATGATCCAAAGATGCATCAAACAAGTCTCATAATTTATTCAAGGTTTTAAATACTGTATCGGATATGGTACCGCTTTCTTAACTGGTACAGTACATCTTAATTGGTACCGGTATTTTTTCGGGTACCGTTTCGAATTTATTGTTATAATTGTTTATCTGCAATCTAAAATTTAGAATTTGAAAAAGAATCAACAATCTACAAATTCAAAATATACGAAAAAAGCTATCGCAAACACCCATTGAAAGGCTTTTCCCAATGTGACATCTAAGCAGGTTTGAGCAACTTTAGCTTATCCTTTTGGCCTATTTTAATATTCATAATATATCTCAGCTTATTCCCCAGACAAGAATTTGCCGACATAGCCTTTCGATGATTTTTTCTGACATATATGATAATTTGCAGTTTGGTGCCTGTCTCTCTCTTTCTCCTAAAAATAGAATAGTTCTCTAATCCTGCCTCTGGAAGCAAATTACGTACTTTAGTAGTATTTCAAGGAGGTTATCTCCGACTTTTCTCCGGATTCTCAGAGCCATTCGGAGCGTGGATCACAGGAGACCGATGTGCATTAGACAGTTCTGAACATACTATGCTCGGCTTTATATACGAAAATTTGTATCTATGAAATTGCTCCGTTAATATGCTTTTTAATTTGTGGATCTATACCCTCAAGGTTGAAGCATTTCATGTAATTTATCCATACCGCGCGTGACTCAACTTGATACTCCCAATCTTATATGGGATTAGAATTTGAAAGCAAATGCATGTGCATTATACTAGTACATCACATGTTCGAACCACCTACCCATTTTGTTTCTTTTGTCCACAATAATGGCCTTGATGAGTATATTTTTAGATCTACTTAGCCGATGGATGACAATGACATGCTGATCACAAGTGTAGCCCATCAGTCAACCAGACTAACTGATCTGTCGGCAACAATTTATCGCTCGGCAAACAGGCATCCCGGCCAGTGAAGTCCACCCACGATCAACATAAACGCGTCCCCAATTCATGGGATCATGGGAGCGGTTGGTAACCCCCATGCATGATCTCCATTTTTTTTCCCCCCGGTAAATTCATGCATGAACTCATTGCTCTTGCAATCCACTATCCACGCATAGATAACAGATACATGCACTCTGTTCTATTCAAATAGATAGCAATTCCATTCAAACTGGAAATCAACTTAATCATTGGAGGGTCCACAACTGAAAACACCTCCGATCACTGAACTCTTGATTGCAAGAACTCTTCAAAGACGGAGCTCGCCTCAACCGACCAATTCCTTGTTAAGTTTTTGGTTTTATTTTGTAATTTGAATAAGTCTTTGATTGTCCTAGTCTTTAGGAGGCTGTTGCTTTACCAGAGTTATAGGAGTCTTAGTAGTGGGATAATCTGTTTTGATTCAGTTCCTTATTTTCTGGTACAACTGTTAGTTGGTTCCTAAATTAGTGGTATGCTAGGTCATCTAATCTTCTATTTAAGTTGTTAGGTCTTATGAATAATATGTACGTTCAATTTTCAGCTTCTCTTTCTTCCTGTCATAAGTTATAACAGTGGTATCAGAGCCACCGAGTGAGAAAAGTGAGATAGAGAGTGGGTATAGCAGCAGCTTTACTGCTTTACTTCTACTTCACTTGTTTTTCCGCTGTACAGCAGCATAAGAAAACAATGGCTTCAGAAACTTTTGCGCAGCCAGCCATTCCACGCTTTGATGGTCACTATGATCATTGGAGCATGCTCATGGAGAACTTCTTAAGGTCCAAAGAATACTGGACAGTGGTTGTTTCTGGAGTAGCAGAACCAGCCGAAGGTGTTGTGCTGACAGATGCGCAAAAGGCGGAGCTTGAAGGTCTGAAGTTGAAAGATCTCAAAGCAAAGAATTATCTCTTCCAAGCTATTGATCGCTCAATCTTGGAAACCATTCTTTGCAAGGACAGCGCCAAGCATATTTGGGATTCTATGAAGAAGAAGTACCAAGGATCAGCAAGGGCAAAGAGGCTGCAGCTTCAAGCCTTTCGTTCGGAGTTCGAAATGCTTCGAATGAAATCAGGAGAGTCCGTTACAGATTATTTTTCAAGAACGATGACAATCGTCAACAAGATGCGGATCCATGGCGACAAGACCTCCGACGTCACAGTTGTTGAAAAGATTCTTCGATCCATGGCAACAAAATTTAATTTTGTTGTATGCTCCATAGAAGAAGCTAATGACATTGATGAACTTTCAATTGATGAATTACAGAGTTCTTTGTTGGTTCATGAGCAAAAAATTAACCAACAAGAGAAAGAGGAACAAGCATGAAGGCCTCATCAGAAAATCACTCTACAACAAGTAGAGCTGATAGAGGACGAGGAGGCAGAGGTCGAGGTCGAGGAGTGTGGGCAATGCGATTTGCCCCGATCTTTCTCTCCTCCGGGGAAGGGATTCCGTTCCCCACCCTTTTTTGAGAAAGGAGAGATGCTGCCGGTTCGCGGGAGCGCTTTTGAAGCTGGACGTCAAGCGCTCGCGAAAATACAGAGTCGCCACTCGGGTTTGAAGGTCCGACACCCAAGGAACCGTATTTCGAAGCACCTGCCGCGCTGTTTGATTTGAAAAAGTTAAGGAACTAGTCCGTCATAACCATATCTGGGTTCGGGAGCCAGGTTACGAGAGGGGAAGGGTTTTATGGCACCCCTCTCGCCCAATCCGGAGATCGGTCTCTACTTAGGCATTTGCGAAAATGTTGTTTGTTTGCGATTCTGTTTGATTAATCAATTTTTAGCCAATTAGGGCGGGGGAACAGTTTAATGGGGATTAAAGCTGTAACATGTTTGCAGGATGTGAATGATAGCATGGATGAGCAGTTAGTATAGGATGAGAACAGACTGCTGTGGGAGTTTAAACAAACTGGGGAGCCCCTGTTTTGGAGTGACGTGCGCAGGAAGAAACCAACATGCACTGAACAAGTCACTACATGTTGTTTACTCCTGCGCGCATAATTCCAAGACAAGCACGCGCCGGTGAGCTTAAAACCCACAGCTCTTATTCTCAAACCTTCTGGGCTCTGGAAGGACCAGTGCACACCCAGGACAAACCACGCAATTTATATAGCAGCATAATATACAGTTTAAAGGCTTAAAAGCCCTACAAATGAATAAAGCACCCCATAAACAGTGTGGGGACAGAATAATAGCCTAAATCCAAGTTACCCGTGCAAGGCCATTCACTGGTCAGAGGCAAAGTATCGCGCGATGGAGTCACTCTGGCGCGCGAGGATGCGCCCTGGCGCACTGTCGCGCGATGGAGTGAGTCTGGCGCGCGATGGTACGCCCTGGCGCACTGTCGCGCGATGGAGTGAAACCCTCGCGCGATGGTGCGCCCTGGCGCGGGATGGTTGCGCCCTGGCGCGGACCAGACCAGTGCTTGGTTTACACATTTCTGGGTTACTGGGACAGATCCAGAAAGACCTCAGGGGTACTCCAAAACGACAGATAAGCATATTGAACTACCACTAACAATTTCTAACAAAGGAAAAGCAATAGATAGGTTATTAGCATGCTTAACAGTGATCTATATACAAAATACAAAACAGTAGGACACCAATCCCCACGCGGTCCGTCACGTGCAGCACCGAAGTGTCGCGCGAGAGAGTGGGACCATCGCGCGCTGGTTCCTACCGTGACGGTTTTTGAAACCTCGCCAGCTTTAGGACCAGAACTGGTATTGATTACCAGCCTTGGCCCTGCCAGCCCCCCTCAGGGATCAAAACAGAAACAGAACAAAGGTAAGCTATACCTTTGGCTTCGGGTTTGAAAGAGTATTTGAGCTTTTGATGTTTGAAGTTGATTGAGGTGGAAGAACAAGCTATGTTCTTGAGGTTGTGTGGGTGATAGAAGCAAGGAAACAAGATAGCTTGTGATATTATAAACCAAGGTGTAACCCTTTAAACATTTTTTTGGAACCCTTTGAATGGATGAGCAAAGGGGGTATTTATAGGGAGGGTGAGGTGAATCTGGTTGGTGCCAGGAGAGGGGTTTAGCCAGTCCACGAGGCCTGCTGAGAGTTGCATTGGTGGCCAACTGTCCTCCTTCAGAAAGGTCGGTTGTAGGTTGGACCGTCGCGCGACGGAGTGAGTCTGTCGCGCGATGGTGCGCCCTGGCGCACTGTCGCGCGATAGAGTGAAACCCTCGCGCGATGGTGCGCCCGGGCGCGGGATAGTTGCGCCCTGGCGCGGACCAGCAAGGTTTTTGGTTTTTGAAGTGGCTTAGGCTAGGTTAGGTTCAAGGGTTTTGCAAACACTCAAAGCTCAAACACGCTATCATTCCCAGGGTGTTCTTGATCCATTTCATCATCGGGGAATCAAAAACCGTAAGTAAACTAATCTGGAAGCCCAGATTGGGGTGTCTACAGTAGCCCCTCTTTGACGGCACTTGAAGCACCATCGACTTGGTACAAGTAACGTCAAAGAATTCTAGACACCCCTCAAGGCAATCCAGAGCAAATCATACTAGCAAAGTAGACAAGTAAACTTAAGGAACCTGATCGGTGGAATGGACTGGCTGTCCATTGCCGGGGATGGAAGTAGAAGTGGACGAGTGAATCGCCGCTTGTTGATCGAATTTGGACAGGACAGGCTGTCGATGCAGATGTGGACGGGACAGGCCGTCGTTGCTGGGGATCAAGCTATCCTCGGCACAAAGTATTCCAACAAACACGGGTAGGTCGTGTCAGGCAGGTTGAATTCCATCTGTTGGGAATCAGAGCCAATCTCCTTATCAAAGACCATCCGAGATAGAGCAATAAGCCTGCTGGAAGATGCGGGTGGAGCTAGACTGAAGTAGAGGTAGTTGTTTGGGGCAGGCCGAGGCGGACTCTCCTGGGGAACAACAAGTTGCGGATGGTGGACCATTGAACAAACCATCGGACGATAATCTGATCGTCGTTGTGGATTGTACGAATGATATGGCTAAATACCGTTGATGGTTTTGACAGGACCGGCTGTCGTGGATGCAGACAGAGAGATCAATGAGCTGAGTGATCAAACCGCTGAGGAATTTGACAGGATGGGAGGATCATCAGTATAAATGATCGAGCCGTTGAAGTCTGGACGGGAGGATCATCAGTATAAATGACCAAGCTGTTGCAGACAGGATGGGACAATCATCAGTATAAATGATCGAGCCATTGAGAAATGGACAGGACCGGCTGTCGTTGATTTGAGACGGGCAGATCAGTGTGCAGAATGATCGAGCCGTTGAGAAATGGACAGGACCGGCTGTCGTTGATTTGAGATGGGCAGATCAGTGTGCAGAATGATCGAGCCGTTGAGATTGGATAGGACCGGCCGTCGTTCAATCGGTTCCACAGAAGATTTTATTGTATCCTTCTATGAGAACAATGCTGCAAGAGATTTTCGATCGCATCCGTTGGCGAACAAATCGTGGACTCAGGGAGATTTCTTTGCATCCGCTGACCAACAATAACAAAATCGCAGGAGATTGAATCGCATCCTTTGGTAAACAAAGTCTTGATGGCGACCATACTGGCCACCTTCCTGTTTTCAACAGTTGATATATACAATATGCAAAGATGTATACTAACAAAATGCACAAATTGAAAATGCAGATGCAAGCTAAGGGCGGCTCCTAAGAGGACAACAATGCCTAAGGACTACCACTGAGCCCCAGTACTTTACTGCCTTTTGCTTCTGAGATGCGCATCTAGATAGATAGATATTGAGTGGGCTGACGTGCCCAGTTGACATGTAGCGGTGTGGCATTGGGCCTGCATGCCCTTTCTTCAATGCTTGGGCGGATAAGCCCCAGAGATATGCTTTGCTTGGCCTTGGACTGACGTGCCCCTGCTGTCTCAAGAGAGTCCACAGCTTGTGGATTATAGATGCAAGAGTAGCAATGTAAAAATTGCATTTTTCAGTTTAGTGACATATAAACCATGCGCTAATATCTAATTTGCATTTGACAAGTGAACTGAGTCGACACAGACACACATATATGTACAGACTTGCCTAGCTCAAACGAAAAGGGAGAAAGACCCCAGGATACGATGCGGATCCTTAGACACATGGAAAATAATGAAATTTTGGGCAGTAGCGTGCCAAAACTCACAATAGTCCTTTAGACAGGTGAAACTGACATTTGTAAGATCAAACATATGTACAGTGACCTGGATGAACTGAGAAAAGCATCTCGACATAACAATGGATTGAAATCTAGAAAAATGCCACAAAGATGGACATAAGACGCAAATGATGACACATATAGGCCCGGACTGAAACCGACACCCCCGTGCAGTCACATTAAGTCTACACGGTATGACCAAACTTGACAATAGCCCCTTAAACAGGACTCGAAGGCAGTAGCTGACTGCTATCGATTGTTGCTCGAATTGAAAAAGTGCGCGCAAGGTTGAGACCAACGCACATAACTATGAACAAGTGCAGGTGAACCTCAAACTAGCGCACATGACTGCAAAGCTACTGCAACTGCTCACATCAGACTTCGCTAAACTTAGAATAAACTGTGAGCCGTTAGGCCTCACCAGCATTTCGTTCTGTTTTTGATGCTTAAAATCTTTTAAGGCTTTATGCTCAGCTTTGAAATTGAAATAGTAGTTTGTAATAAAACTGAAAGACAAAAGGTTTTCCCCCTTTCAGACGCCTCCCATGCAGCTTGATCTTCGATCCTCTTCGACCTTTGATGTGTACCAAATGTCAACTATGGATCCAATTGATAGATTGTGACCGAGTCTCAAAGAGAGACTGCCTACGTATCCCAAGCTAGGGAATCAGGTCAAAACGTAGTTCAGGCCAAGGTTCACTCGAGTATTTTACCTCACCTTTTACGCTCTAACTTTTGCCTAGAACCGCCCATTCGGGTTTTCGGTCTAGCGAGCTTTCAAATAATTGCCTTTACTTTTGCCTAGACCTCCTTCATAGGTTTCGGTCTAACAGGCTGCTCTAACTTTTGCTTGGAATTGCCCACCGTTGGGGTTTTCAGCCCAACGAGCTTCTCTCAGGGAAAAGGCTTTTGAATTGATCCATGCTGACCAAGGTATTTGAATTTATTGCCGTCGAGGTCAATGAAATGGCCGGAGGCCCAGCTGAAATGGATGCAAGGTCCAAAGTGCTTCAGTTGACATGCCTCGCTCCAGGCCAATTTTGAACTTTCTAATTTATTCTTGGCAGAACGCTGTTCCTGCAACTTGAACATGGCATGAGGCGCTGGACCTTCTGAGCTTTGCTTTACATAGTTTGGCACCCGGTAGCAGGGGGATTTGATGTTCCTTTATCTCAGGGTCGACGTTAAGCATGTCATTTGAGAGACCCTGCCAAAACATTGATGAACTCTTCGAGCCTGTCTGACTGGACACAATGCTCCTCTGGGAACAGCTTTGAACCAAATTTGAACCATTGGGAGGTTGTCATTGTCTTTCAAGTTTATTTGAAAACTACTATTTCAATTAATAGGCTGAGCATGCCTTTTGTCTTCCCTTTCGGCGAGGGAACACATTTCCTTGGGGATGATCCCATCGAAATCTATCCCTTCGTCGTCAAGGTCGACACAGTTTATTCAAAAGTCAGCAAAGTACTTAGAAGCAAGATAGTGCATATCATAAAGAAAGCCCCTCGGGGTTGCCAAGTACAGCAGACTCAAAAACTTGAAACGAAAGCTACGACGTGGAGGGCCAAGAGGCACAACCTCCGACTCAGAGCTAGACTTAGACAAATGCAAACAACTCTGTGTCAGACTCAGACAAAACGCCAATGCAAACTAGACGCGGTTTGAAAATGCAATATTTAAAAAGCTACCCATAGCTTCCACAAAAAGAGGTAGGATCCAGCGGATGTCAGGCCCAAGCAACAGCACTTCGGCTTCCTTAGCTTCTTTGACCAAACCTACTCAGTGCTCCTTTGAACAATGGACCTCAGCCGGTCAATCTCCTCCTTTGCAAGCCCCTCATTACTGTCAATCCAGGTGTCGGCAGTGAAGACCTCAATTGTCCAACCTACAGCCATCATGTTAACCTCCGGTTCAAATGGGATGGATACGACTGGTTTGGGTTGGCTTTGTGGGACGATATAGTGGCTAGGGTTGAATATAGTGGAGCTAGGGTTGATTTGAGTGGAGATGATAGATATCTGACCTACCAGAGAGTTAGAGTTGTGTTGAGGCAAGGAGTTGGAAACGACGTTAGGCTTTGGTGGAACATGAACCGTGCCATTGTCAATGAGATCTTGAATCTCATGTCGAAGACGATAGCATGCATCAGTGGGATGGCCAGGCATTTGGTGGAAGGCACAGAAGAGGTGAGGCTTGTAACCAGAAGGTAGGACTTTTGGCGGAGAAGTTGCGGTCAAGGGTTTGAGATGCCCAGACTTGACGAGTTTTTCCATCACTGCGGACAGAGGTGCCTCAAAGATAGAGAAACTTCGAGGCTGGGTTCGGGCCCGATAGCTTTGAGGATTCAAGGTGAAACCTTTGCTTGCTTTGCAACTGCGCTGCGTCGTACTATCAATAGGATGAACTCTTTTGCCTTTAGGGTTGAGTTCATTACTAAGCATGTCTTCCCCTTTGGCATTGACTTTGAACAAGGAATCAGTATCCTCCTTCGAGTGAGTTCTGGCCTCATGGAATTCAGCTAGATCTTTGAACATGTCTCTTGAGCACAGCCTGGTTCTGACCGCTGAAAAGTGGTAGGCTTGAGAAGGTTCTCTGGCTTGCCCCATATCCGGCTGCGGGGTTGTAGAGGTAACGAGGCCAACGAGTCCCTGGACCATAATCATCTGTTTGTCCATCTTGTGACCCAATTCCTCTATAGCTTTCCTGAGCTCAGCCAGCTCCATTTGTATTGCCATTTCTGAATTGATGAACGAGGCAGGTGATATGACCTTGGAAATGAAGGTGTAACAGCCCCGGCAGACTAACCCAAGTAGGTTTGGCTCTTCCTTTCAGTGAGATGGCCTTTAGCTTCGGACAGCAAAGTAAACGAGAACTCAGTGAGGTTCCTGCAGCAATTAGAATGCAATGCATATGTTGCCATCGTCGGTGTCCTCCTAGACTCTACAACTACAAACGAGTCTGTCTCATGATGTTCGGACGCTGCCAAAATCCTCGGAAATCTTTTCGAGGGTGTATCCTTTGAATAGATCAACTATCACTAAGAGATGTCAAAACAGTCTAAGCCTTTGACTATTCCGTTCTCGAAGTTTCAACTTTGAATTCGGAACAACTCAGTATTGATGACATGGCACCTTGACTTTGAACGCCGCGGTGTATAGTGACTTCGCACTTCAACCTGGGTAGTGCCAGTGTCATGGCATCCATACTTTGTGGTTCCTTATTTTCGGTTGAAACTTCAATCAGGCATGAGCCAAGGACTTAAAAAGGTTTGATTTCTCAAAGTCTCGCTGATCTAAGGACTTTGAAAATTAGCAACATGCACCATTGAGATGTATGACTCTTCATCGGGTCTAGCAGCGTCCTAATAAGCATAAGACAGACTCGAAAGAGAGACAACCTAGAAGCCGCCCTAAACATGCTCCTATGCAAAACGGTATGTATGTACAGAAATAGAGACGAGTTTGCCTCACGAATTTCAGACGTTGCCAGAATCCTCAGAATTCTTTTCAGCCATATGTCCTTGAGTAGATCGTCAGATCCTAAAAGATGTCAAAATAGACTAAATCTTCAACTAGTCCCATTTGAAGGTTCAACTTTGAATTTGGAACAACTTGGTGGTGATGACATGGCACCTTAACCTTGAACACGACGGTGTATAGTGACTTCGCACTTCAACCTGGGTAGTGCCAGTGACATGGCATCACTACTTTTGTTGTTCCATATTTTTGGTTGAATTCTTAACCGGGCATGAGCCAAGGATGTAGTAAATTTTGATTTCTAAAAGTCTCATTGAGCTAAGGACTTTGCAATTGATAACGAACATTCGACAGAATGAACGACTCCTCATCGGGCCCAACAACGTCTTAGATTGCGCAAGACAAACTCGAAAGAAAGAACCACTCTAAGCATGCTCCTATGCAAAATAATGTATGTACAGTGCATGCGATAGGGAAAGCAGTAACACGTAGACAGTATATGGGGGTTAGATGCAAGTAATCTTACCCTGTAGGTACCTGTCCTAGTTTGGAGAGTGCTAGTGCTTTATATATGCAAAGGCTGGTTTTGGCTTGTAACAGGTTCCTCGGACTAGAGCCAAGATATACCTCCTGCTGCCCGCGTAACCGCAGAGCAACAGTCAAACGGTAGAATGACTCATCATCGTCGAAGGTTGTTGGTCATTCGGGGTCCCCGGGCTCCGGTAAACCGTGCCGGATTGCCAAAACGATCCAACGAGGCTTATCCCACATCGATGCAAATGAAGAATGCTAAAAAGCTGATTAATGGAACAGAATCGCAAATTCGCAAATGCATTTTCAAATTTGGCTCTCTTTATTGATCAATACTTAGAAGAAACTACGCGGGAGAACAATCGGAAAAGTCCCAGATTGGATGGCCGGACACGAGGTCCTGTTAAATCACCAATCCTTTCTTTAGCAGCGCGAAGCTCACTATGTTGACAGACTTTTGTGGGATTGTTCCCAAGCGTATTAACTTCTAAATACAAACCAATATCGATTCGATCCCCAGCAGAGTCGCCACTGTGGGCAATGCGATTTGCCCCGATCTTTCTCTCCTCCGGGGAAGGGATTCCGTTCCCCACCCTTTTTTGAGAAAGGAGAGATGCTGCCGGTTCGCGGGAGCGCTTTTGAAGCTGGACGTCAAGCGCTCGCGAAAATACAGAGTCGCCACTCGGGTTTGAAGGTCCGACACCCAAGGAACCGTATTTCGAAGCACCTGCCGCGCTGTTTGATTTGAAAAAGTTAAGGAACTAGTCCGTCATAACCATATCTGGGTTCGGGAGCCAGGTTACGAGAGGGGAAGGGTTTTATGGCACCCCTCTCGCCCAATCCGGAGATCGGTCTCTACTTAGGCATTTGCGAAAATGTTGTTTGTTTGCGATTCTGTTTGATTAATCAATTTTTAGCCAATTAGGGCGGGGGAACAGTTTAATGGGGATTAAAGCTGTAACATGTTTGCAGGATGTGAATGATAGCATGGATGAGCAGTTAGTATAGGATGAGAACAGACTGCTGTGGGAGTTTAAACAAACTGGGGAGCCCCTGTTTTGGAGTGACGTGCGCAGGAAGAAACCAACATGCACTGAACAAGTCACTACATGTTGTTTACTCCCGCGCGCATAATTCCAAGACAAGCACGCGCCGGTGAGCTTAAAACCCACAGCTCTTATTCTCAAACCTTCTGGGCTCTGGAAGGACCAGTGCACACCCAGGACAAACCACGCAATTTATATAGTAGCATAATATACAGTTTAAAGGCTTAAAAGCCCTACAAATGAATAAAGCACCCCATAAACAGTGTGGGGACAGAATAATAGCCTAAATCCAAGTTACCCGTGCAAGGCCATTCACTGGTCAGAGGCAAAGTATCGCGCGATGGAGTCACTCTGGCGCGCGAGGATGCGCCCTGGCGCACTGTCGCGCGATGGAGTGAGTCTGGCGCGCGATGGTACGCCCTGGCGCACTGTCGCGCGATGGAGTGAAACCCTCGCGCGATGGTGCGCCCTGGCGCGGGATGGTTGCGCCCTGGCGCGGACCAGACCAGTGCTTGGTTTACACATTTCTGGGTTACTGGGACAGATCCAGAAAGACCTCAGGGGTACTCCAAAACGACAGATAAGCATATTGAACTACCACTAACAATTTCTAACAAAGGAAAAGCAATAGATAGGTTATTAGCATGCTTAACAGTGATCTATATACAAAATACAAAACAGTAGGACACCAATCCCCACGCGGTCCGTCACGTGCAGCACCGAAGTGTCGCGCGAGAGAGTGGGACCATCGCGCGCTGGTTCCTACCGTGACGGTTTTTGAAACCTCGCCAGCTTTAGGACCAGAACTGGTATTGATTACCAGCCTTGGCCCTGCCAGCCCCCCTCAGGGATCAAAACAGAAACAGAACAAAGGTAAGCTATACCTTTGGCTTCGGGTTTGAAAGAGTATTTGAGCTTTTGATGTTTGAAGTTGATTGAGGTGGAAGAACAAGCTATGTTCTTGAGGTTGTGTGGGTGATAGAAGCAAGGAAACAAGATAGCTTGTGATATTATAAACCAAGGTGTAACCCTTTAAACATTTTTTTGGAACCCTTTGAATGGATGAGCAAAGGGGGTATTTATAGGGAGGGTGAGGTGAATCTGGTTGGTGCCAGGAGAGGGGTTTAGCCAGTCCACGAGGCCTGCTGAGAGTTGCATTGGTGGCCAACTGTCCTCCTTCAGAAAGGTCGGTTGTAGGTTGGACCGTCGCGCGACGGAGTGAGTCTGTCGCGCGATGGTGCGCCCTGGCGCACTGTCGCGCGATAGAGTGAAACCCTCGCGCGATGGTGCGCCCGGGCGCGGGATAGTTGCGCCCTGGCGCGGACCAGCAAGGTTTTTGGTTTTTGAAGTGGCTTAGGCTAGGTTAGGTTCAAGGGTTTTGCAAACACTCAAAGCTCAAACACGCTATCATTCCCAGGGTGTTCTTGATCTATTTCATCATCGGGGAATCAAAAACCGTAAGTAAACTAATCTGGAAGCCCAGATTGGGGTGTCTACAAGGAGGCAGAGGCAACAATGATCGTGGAAACCAACAACATCAACAGCATCAAGAGAATCAATTTCAAGGAAGAGGAAGAGGACGTGGTGGTTTTCACTCAACTTCTTATGGACCAAAGTCAGCAGACAAGTCCAATGTTGAATGCTACAAATGTCATAGGTATGGTCATTATCAGTCCGAATGCCGTACTAATTTGAATAGACAAAGTGGCGAAAGAACTAACTTTGCAGAAAAAGAAGAAGAGGTGTCTCTTTTGATGGTGTGTCACGTGAAGGAAGAAACTCCACAGAACATGTGGTATTTAGACACTGGCTGCAGCAATCACATGTGTGGGGATAAGAAGTTATTCTCTAACTTGGACGAATCTTTCCACAGCACTGTTAAGTTCGGCGACAATTCCACGGTGGCTGTTATGGGAAAAGGAAGTGTTACTATCCAGCCCAAAGGAAATCTCACCCACACTATCTCTAATGTTCTTTTTGTGCCAGATTTAAAGACCAACTTGCTTAGTGTGGGTCAGTTGCAAGAAAAGGGATACGAGATTTCTATCAAAGGTGGAGTTTGTCAAATTCAAGATGCAAAGTTGGGCTTAATTGCTCAAGTTAACATGACGGCGAATCGCATGTTCCCGCTTCATCTCCACAACACCAATCATTCATGCTTCTCAGCAAAGGTGCGGGATGCGGCATGGCTATGGCATTTTCGCTATGGTCACCTAAACTTTGGTGGATTGAAGACCTTACAACAGAAAAATATGGTGATTGGTCTTCCTCAAATCGCAGCTCCGTCTGGAGTTTGTGAAGAATGTGTTGTCAGCAAACAACACCGTAATCAATTTCCACAAGGACCATCATGGAGAGCAAAGAAGTCATTGGCGCTTGTTCATTCCGACATCTGTGGGCCAATAACGCCATGCTCTAATGGAGGTAAAAGATACATAATTACCTTCATTGATGATTATAGTCGTAAAATCTGGGTTTATTTTTTGGAAGAAAAATCTGAAGCCTTTGCAACCTTTAAAAGCTATAAAGCGCTTGTTGAGAAAGAGGTTGGCAGCTCGATAAAAATTCTTCGCACAGATCGTGGTGGAGAATATAACTCACATGAATTTGCAAATTTTTGTGAGACCCATGGTATCAAGAGACAGCTTACAGCAGCTTATACGCCCCAACAAAATGGCGTTTGTGAGTGGAAGAATCGCACTATAATGAATATGGTGCGAAGCCTTCTAAGAAGGAGTGGTATTCCGAAGAATTTCTGGCCCGAAGCAGTTAATTGGAGCACTCATGTTTTGAATAGAAGTCCCACACTAGCTGTTCAAAACATGACACCAGAGGAAGCATGGAGCGGACGAAGACCGGTGGTAGATCATTTCAGAATTTTTGGGTGTATAGCATATGCCCATATTCCAGATCAGAAGAGGAAAAAGCTTGATGACAAGGGAGAGAAATGCATTTTTCTTGGTGTTAGTGATCAGTCAAAAGCTTATAAGCTTTACAATCCTAACACTAAGAAAATTCTCGTCAGTCGAGACGTCATTTTTGATGAAGCACAAACCTGGCCGTGGAATACAAATGTTGTTGAAGAACATATTCCAACAAGTTTTGATGGTGATGATGATGATGACTCAAAGCAGTCCCAGCAGCAGCTTGTTCCAGCAATTGCTGGTCTTGAGACTCCTCAAAATGAAGCACCTATGGCCTCTGAAATCACACCAACAACACCAGAAGTTGACGAACAGGTTGAAGCAGCACCTGGATCACGTTCTCATCGTGTTCGGAAGAGGCCAGCATGGATGTCGGATTATGAAGTACCTGGAATTGATCAATCTGATTATCCACTCACTCATTTTGCTCTATTTTCAGATTGTGACCCTACAGTTTTCGAAAGTGCTGTCAAAGAATCAAAATGGCGGAAGGCTATGGATGCTGAAATTGCAGCCATCGAAAAGAATGATACTTGGGAGCTATCTGATCTTCCAAAAGGGCACAAAACAATTGGTGTAAAGTGGGTTTACAAAACAAAGCTGAAGGAGAACGGTGAAGTCGACAAGTTCAAGGCGCGTTTGGTGGCCAAGGGCTATAAACAAGAGTTTGGTGTTGATTACAAAGAAGTCTTTGCTCCAGTTGCAAGGCATGACACAATCAGATTGGTGATCGCATTGGCAGCTCAAAACTCATGGCCTATCTTTCAGTTGGACGTGAAATCGGCATTCCTCCATGGAGATTTGAAAGAACTGGTATTTATCGATCAACCTCCTGGTTATGTGAAACTTGGAAATGAGCATAAAGTGTGTAAATTAAAGAAGGCTCTATATGGATTAAAGCAAGCTCCACGAGCTTGGTATAATCGTATAGAAACTTACTTTTTGAAGGAAGGATTTCAAAAATGTCCTTATGAACATACACTTTTCATAAAGATTGACGATGGAGGGAGAATGCTCATTGTCTGCTTATATGTCGATGATTTGATTTATACTGGAAATGATAGTGCCATGTTTGAGAAATTTAAGGAGTCCATGATGGCTGAATTTGAAATGTCTGATCTTGGTAAGATGCATTACTTTCTTGGTATCGAAGTGGTGCAACTCCCTGCTGGAATTTTTATTTCTCAAAAGAAATATGTGCAAGAAATTTTAGACAGGTTTCAGATGAAGAATTGCAATTCTGTGAGCACACCAACTGAGTTTGGTCTGAAGCTAACTAAAGATCATGATGGAAAGAAGGTTGATAGCACACTTTACAAGCAAATTGTTGGAAGTTTAATGTATTTGACAGCAACAAGGCCAGACATAATGTATTCTGTGAGTCTCATTAGTAGATACATGGAGAATCCTACTGAGGTACATCTTCTAGTGGCCAAGAGGATCTTTCGATATTTGCAAGGTACTTGGAAATTTGGGTTGTTCTACAAGAAGGGAGAAAGATCAGATTTGAGAGGCTTCACTGATAGTGATTATGCTGGAGATCAAGATGATAGAAGAAGCACTTCGGGGTATGTCTTTATGCTGGGTTCAGGGGCTGTTTCATGGTCATCAAAGAAGCAGCCAATCGTCACTTTATCAACCACTGAGGCAGAATTTGTTGCTCCCACTTCATGTGTCTGTCAAGCAATATGGTTGAAGAAAATTCTTGAAGAACTTTATTTCAAGAGGCAAGGTGCTATTACAATTTTCTGTGACAATAGCTCTGCAATCAAACTCTCCAAGAATCCAGTCCTACATGGAAGAAGCAAGCATATTGATGTGAAGTTTCACTTCTTAAGAGACCACACCAAGGATGGAACTATTGATCTGATCTTTTGCAAAAGTGAAGATCAAGTTGCAGATATTATGACCAAACCCCTCAAGTTGGGCATGTTCATGAAGCTGCGGAGCTTACTCGGTGTTTGTTCAATGGAGAATCCAATTTGACAGAGGTAGTTGCAAGGTTACTCGGCAACAAGCAAGCTGAGAGGGACGACAAGCTACCGGAGGGGCTGGGCCGGTTAAAAACTCTTTCTAAACTGAATGTCAGTAGAGCACTCAGTTTAAGGGAGGGTGTTAAGTTTTTGGTTTTATTTTGTAATTTGAATAAGTCTTTGATTGTCCTAGTCTTTAGGAGGCTGTTGCTTTACCAGAGTTATAGGAGTCTTAGTAGTGGGATAATCTGTTTTGATTCAGTTCCTTATTTTCTGGTACAGCTGTTAGTTGGTTCCTAAATTAGTGGTATGCTAGGTCATCTAATCTTCTATTTAAGTTGTTGGGTCTTATGAATAATATGTACGTTCAATTTTCAGCTTCTCTTTCTTCCTGTCATAAGTTATAACATTCCTGGCATCAACATGCCCAGTTACCAGAATGACAGTCTTGATGTTCTATTTGCCAAATTTTCTTCAGTTATTGGTACATATCAAGGAAATAAATGCTGGAAACTAATGGTCCAATTATGACCTGCAAAATGAGGGTCTTGATGTTCTCTTTTCCCAATTTCAACCTCGAGCTCTCATCTTCTTAGGTATCCAGAAGACCAATTTTTCATAACAAAAATTTGTCCGTGAAATTATATTCAGTCCGCCCTACGATCTGTAAGACAATATTTAATTAAAGAGACAGTAAAAATATCAGCAACAGTACAATAATGAGCTAATGAACATTGGATGGCATGGAGGATTGCTAAGAGTTCCATTTGCATGGGACTGGAGCTCAAATTGCAAAGCTTAGTGCAAGTATGTATATTTGACCCATCGGCTAGCTAAACAGGCCCTGATGTCTTTTGTTCGCCGACCAGCTACGGGAGATCAACATTTTTGTAATAGAGCTAGTGTTCCAGCAATTCCATATGTGTAGCTCTATTTGTTGACAATTAACTCGATCTTGTAAACTGTTTATTAACATATTTCTTGCTCATTACTCAAAAAAAAAAAAACCTTCACTTTCTCACCTCCATCACAATCCTCCTTCTCGTTCTTTCTGTTGTATTTAGTGTCCGGGAACACCGCCACATGGTGCTCCGCAACCACACAGTCTTGTGAGATCCACAATATGTATTGATTGTGGAGTAGTTCGGAGCACTACGTGACAGTGCTCCCAGAATATTGAATAATTTAACTCGTGTGACAGGTGACCAATTTTGAGAGGCCAAGAGATACACGTTTGGCCCTTTAGGTAGCGAATTTGCTAACAACTAGAGAACGTGTACTCATATGCTCACAGCCTCGATCACATGTTAGTTTCGCCCCCCCCCCCCCCCCCCCCCCCCCCCCCCCGCCTCCTTTCTTTCAACTCTTTGGGGGTGTTTAGTCAAGTTTACGCACACTCGACAAGTTTACGCACACTCGAGCCGGTTCAGTCAATTCCAAATAAACAAATTATTCACATGTTAATGTTTATTGTGAAAAGGACCGATAAACAAATTAAATTACTCGAGTTCGAGTTTGTCTTCACTCGTTAAATGCTCATGGAAGATCGACTTGTTACGTAAACAAATGAAACTTGAATTTTTTTTTAAAGCTCTTTAAGTAGGTTATCAAATAAACTCAAACAAGCTACTATTTCGTCCGTCGACTTACCATGTTACAAAATGTTCTAGCTACTCTAGATCGGGTCACGATGAGGTTGTTTATTAGCTCTTGTCTAGCTACGGAAAGACAAAAATCATATTATATTACATGAAATCTGAAATATAACGTCAGTTTCATCGTACTCAAATTTTAGACTATTATTTCATTTTTTAGGAATTTTCAAAATCCGAAATTTGTTAGTAAAGATTTTCGAAAAAACACTTTCACTTGTTTCTTAAGAGGTACATCTCAAAATCCCCTAGTTGATGCAAGCAGAGATTCATGCTGGCAAAAAATCTGTGCACATTATTTTCCGTTTTTAGGGTGCATGCGAGCATATAATTGATCGAAGTGCATGTAAGTTCCAAATTAATTGGGATATATAGGTACTCTTTGACAATGGAAATGACGTATGTCCATATTACTATCTTGCTATAATTATCTCTCAGTCAAGGTCATAAACCTTTGTTCTTATAAAAATCAGTGCACATTCCCATCTTATCACAAGAACTGGTCATGATTTGACCAATTTTTATTTTTTTCCGAACGGCAGAAAGTTTGACCGATTGTTAATTGAAAGGGTTGGGGTCCCATACCTGCTAGCCGGGCTTCATGTTAATAGCTATTTGTTAATTAGTAGTTCAAATTCTCTATAATACCTACACCCCGAAACAAATGAACAATGTTAAGAACATGTATCTAGCCCACGTAAATTAAACGGTTCTCTGACACTGTTCCACACCCCGGGGGAACAATGTGTCATAACGTTGTGTTTCTAGACTTTCTTTTTTCTTTTTTTTAAAGAAAAAGAAAAGCTTAGGTGATGAGGTTTTACGTGGAAACTTTTTGTTCAGTCAAACCTCAGAATATCAAGCGCTGACTTTGAAAGTCAAAAAGTGGGGTTTCTGTTTGGGAAAAAAACACAACTGCACACCACCAGTAAATCCCTCCACATTAACATGCATGCATGACATTATGATTTAAGAAAGAGGAAAGTCCACTTTCACCCCCTGTGATTATCGCCATGTGCGGATACCCCCCTTGTGGTTTAAAACCGACCACATAACCTACATGTGGTTTTAAAAATGTGCGGATAGACCCCCTGCCGTCATGTTTTCCATCCATATTAACGGACACAATATTAAAAGACCATTATACCCCCATCACGTCCCTTGATTCTTCTTCTTTTTTAAATCTAACCACACCATCCTGTATACCAAAAATTGAATCCAAATCGTTGATGTTGTAAATTTTGACGAGTACTACGTCTATGCCAAAATTCAAGTCAATCAAAAAATGAAAAGCTCATGGTCAAATCGATTTTGTTATGAAATTAAAATTTCAATTTTGAATTTACTAAAAATTAGATCGCTGGGTTATTGATGTCTGATCGAGATGATTTTTTACAGAGATACTCTATTCTTTATTTAATACATTATGAACGACTCAGATTACATTCTACAGATGTGTGAGATACACCTCCGTTAATATGGATGGAAAACATGACGGCAGGGGGTCTATCCGCACATTTTCAAAACCACAGGTAGGTTATGTGGTCGGTTTTAAACCACAAGGGGGGTATCCGCACATGGCGATAACCACAGGGGGTGAAAGTGGACTTTCCTCATTTAAGAAACCTTTCCCGTGAGGCTTTGGTAAGGGAGTTTTAGCTAAGGAAGTACTCATCAAACGGTTAAATTTTAAGATCTTAAAGTTAAAAGAGCCAATAAACCGAGTCATCATACGACAGCGCCCATTTAGAAGTGATTGGCTGATCAAAAATTCCGCGATTTCTTTGTTCTTTTAATTGTCTTGTGCGCTCGAACCTTACATTTATGGTAATTATTGGAGCAACTTAAGATATGATTACCAACATAATGAATTATCACCGAAGGAGCATTAATCCATGGGCGAGACCGACAATGTGAAACTGCAGGCCAACCCCATCCAAGTTTAAGATATCTTACTGAATATGATATATCAGTTTAAGTATTGTTAATATAATTGCTATTAAGTCCTCATATTAGGAAAAATTTACGGTAATTTATATTGTTATTTCAATTAAGAATCTTCTACTACAGATTTTTGAATATGAGCAAAAAGTTAAGGATTAACTTAGCCACTCGTGAAATCAAACTTGACAAGTTGGTTGTTTCATTTCTTCCCTCGATGAAGGCCAGAGTTCGAGTCCCATTATGTGACTGTTTTGAATTTAGGGCTACAAACAGCTTCTGAACCCACGCTTTAACATATTAACACTCTGTTAATTCCCACTTATGTATACAATATTGAAAAAAACAAAAACAAAAAAACCTAGCCACACATGACTCTTACCCAATATTTACAAGTCAAATTAACAGCAAGTTGTACTATACTAGGCCTAGTCACCGGTCAAACAATAGATACGGCACATTGCCCCAAGTCACACCCCAAATCCCTTCCTTTTTTCCTCCCTTTCTCTCTGTTTTAATCGCTAAACTCCAATTTCCTTTGACCTTCTTGATCCACAAAAGTCTATAAATGGAAACCTTCACATGTCTTATTATCCAACTAAACCAGACAACCAGCAAACAAATCACCAAACACGAAAATGAATACCACTACTACTCTCCTCCTTACCCTCTCTCTCTTCCTCTTCCTCTCTCTGCCCACCCCTTCTCTCTCGGCCGAGCGCTGCAACCCGAATGACAAAAAAGTCCTCCTCCAAATCAAACAATCCTTCGGCAACCCCTACCTCTTGGCCTCGTGGGTCTCATCCAACGACTGCTGCGACTGGTACCAGGTGGAATGCGACGCCACCACCAACCGCATCATCTCCCTCACCATCTTCGCCGGCAACCTCTCCGGCCAAATCCCGGCCGCCGTCGGCGACCTCCCATATCTCCAAACCTTGATTTTCCGAAAGCTGTCGAATCTCACTGGTACGATCCCCTCCGCCATCGCCAAACTTACTCACCTGACGATGGTCCGGCTCAGCTACACCAACTTAACCGGTCCAGTTCCTACGTTCTTCGCCCAGCTCAAAAACCTAACGTTCCTCGATTTATCGTTCAACGACTTGACCGGTTCGATCCCTCCTGAGCTTGGTCAATTGACGAACCTCGATGCCATTCACTTGGACCGGAACAAGCTGACCGGTGTAATCCCCGAGTGGATATTCACCGGAACTGTCCCCGATATTTATCTCTCTCACAACCAACTAACCGGACCGATACCGAAATCTTTCGGTTACTACAACTACACAACGTTAGACTTCTCCCGAAACATGCTTTCGGGCGACCTATCGTTCATGTTTGGGTCGAACAAGACAGTTCAGATTGTCGATTTTTCGCAGAACATGTTCGGATTTAATCTGAGTAACGTGGCCTTCCCGGCGAGCTTGACGTCATTGGATTTGAATCATAACAAGATATTCGGAAGTCTGCCGGAGGAGTTGACCAAGCTGGATTTCCAGTACTTGAACGTGAGCTACAACCGGCTGTGCGGGAAGATTCCGGTGGGTGGGAAGTTGCAGAGCTTCGACGCGACGTCGTATTTCCACAACCAGTGCTTGTGTGGGGCCCCATTGCCGGCTTGCTAATATATTCGCGGGAGTTTACGGCATTCTGTTGTGCCATAATGGCTTTCTTCTATTTCTTTAAAGTTTGATACTCCATTAAAGTTGCATGGTTGTGTTTCAATAAACTTGTGTGTAATGGATGATTTGTTTTCATGTCACCTTATCACAGAACAGATATTTACATCTGGACCCAATAAAATAGTTAACTATTTGGTTTTCAAAAATTGGCTCCATTTTACTGTAAGTAATTTACACGTACTTCAAATTAATGACTCGTTATCAAATTTGATGTGATTCGAATTCTCATGAGCTAAAAATGTAAACAGTTCTCATAATTGAGTGGGCTTGAAAAGTGCCTACAATGGTTGAACTTGTTTCTACTCCTTAAAGAAAATTGTACGTGCAAGTAGAATGGAGTGCAGTTAGTACTTCCACTACAAGAAAAAGTATATTTGTTGACGAAACGACAAGATTTTCATCACTGAAAGTGACTTTCGGTGACGACCTATAGGTGACGAAACTATAAATATCTTATTTTTTTCGTCACCTATAGTAAGCAAATGACTATTTATCAAGCTGGTCTACTATATATCTCTGTGAATGTTTGACCTGTTCTTTTTTTTTTTTTGGTGTTTTTTGATTTTTTTTTTTGCATTATTGCTTCGTCATGACGAGATGAATCTAAAAGGAAAAAAAAGGGTTTTGATCATTATTTTTTACATTTTAGAATTCTCTTGTCACGACGAAGTAATAATCATTAAAAAATTCATGAAAAACTAACCAATGTGAAATTTATTTTGAATAAGAACACAAAAAATAAGCGATTTGGCTTATTAGGCCAAACAACCTCTAAGATTATGATTAAACTAGAATAAAAGCTAAATGACTACCAACTTTTAAAATGCCTAAAAATATACAAAATTTAATTTAAAAAGTATTCGAGATTGACTTGTCTAGATTAATCGAAATTTAGAACATTTTTCGTCTTCGATAAATTTTCCAAATTTAAAAGCCTGTCTATCAGAGTTATTTAAAACACTCACAAAAACTTTGTAAAAACTAATAGTACTATTACTAATACTATAATTTTTTGAATACGCACAAATAATTGAGGATTAACCTAGCTTACAGGTGACTCTCACCCAAAATTTCCAAGTCAAATTAACATTAGTTTATCATCCAGGCCTGATCACTGGTCAAACAAAATGGATATATACAGCACGTTTCCGCATTTTTGCATCTCATTTTTGTCCCCTTTAATTCTCTCTCTTTTCTAATGGCTGAAACTCCAATTTCCATGACCCAAGAAGTCTATAAATGGAAACCTTCACACATTTCTTATTATCCACCTAAACCTGCTCCCAGCAAAACAAAACACCAAACCCAAAAATGAATACTAGCACTACCACTACTCTCCTCCTTACCCTCTCTCTCTTCCTCTTTCTCTCTCTACCCACCCCTTCTCTCTCAGCAGAGCGCTGCAACTCCCATGACAAAAAGGTCCTCCTCGAAATCAAACAATCCTTCGGCAACCCCTACCTCTTAGCCTCGTGGGTCTCATCCAACGACTGCTGCGATTGGTACCAGGTGGAATGCGACCCCACCACCAACCGTATCATCTCCCTCACCATCTTCGCCGGCAACCTCTCCGGCCAAATTCCGGCAGCCGTCGGCGACCTCCCCTTTCTCCAGACCTTGATTTTCCGTAAGCTGTCGAATCTAACTGGTACCATCCCCTCGGCCATCGCCAAACTTAGTCACCTGACGATG
This sequence comes from Rhododendron mucronatum var. ripense, assembly GCA_019656295.1. Lineage (NCBI taxonomy): Eukaryota > Viridiplantae > Streptophyta > Magnoliopsida > Ericales > Ericaceae > Rhododendron > Rhododendron mucronatum. The sequence goes on from BPLT01000109.1 coordinate 1,347,645, forward strand.
GTCCGGCTCAGCTGGACCAACTTAACCGGTCCGGTTCCTACGTTCTTCGCCCAGCTCAAAAACCTAACGTTCCTGGATTTATCGTTCAACGACTTGACCGGTTCGATCCCTCCCGAGCTTGGTCAGTTAACAAACCTCGATGCCATTCACTTGGACCGGAACAAGCTGACCGGTGTAATCCCCGAGTGGATATTCACCGGAACTGTCCCCGATATTTATCTCTCGCACAACCAGCTAACCGGACCGATACCGAAATCTTTCGGCTACTACAACTACACAACGTTAGATTTCTCCCGAAACATGCTATCAGGCGACCTATCGTTCATCTTCGGGTCAAACAAGACGGTTCAGATCGTTGATTTTTCGCGGAACAAGTTCAAGTTTAATCTGAGCAATGTTGTTTTCCCGGCGAGCTTGACGTCGTTGGATTTGAACCACAACAAGATATTCGGAAGTCTGCCGGAGGAGCTGACCACGCTGGATTTCCAGTACTTGAACGTGAGCTACAACCGGCTGTGCGGGAAGATTCCGGTGGGCGGGAAGTTGCAGAGCTTCACTGCGACGTCGTATTTCCACAACCGGTGCTTGTGCGGGGCCCCGTTGCCGGCTTGCTAGTAGACTCGCCGCAGTTTAAGGGAAACCGTCGTGCCATAATGGCTTTAATCGTTTTGCTTGTTTGTAAAAGTTTAATACTCCTCCGTTGAAAAGTTGGCTGTGTTTCAATATTATAGTTATTATAGTAACTATAATATTGAAATGATTTGTTTTCACGTCACCTTATTACAGATATATACATCTGGTACCCAATAAAATACTCCAAGTATTCGGCATTGATTAAGAATGCTCCATTTGTAATGAAGTCGGCGAGTGGAGTTTAAGATTTTTTTTTTTTTTTGGTAAATCAGGTGTTCGAACCATCATAATCCTAAGGATCATACACTAATCATTCACTGTTGGGGCTCCTACTTGAAATCGAAGCAAATGTCCTGTATAGATGGACACCAAAAGATTTGACAGTATTTAAGAGGTTTCGAACCTAAAAATTTAAGAGGAAATGAACTTCTAAATCCCACCACTAGGCTAATCCCTTGGATTAGCGGAGTTTGCGAATTGTCGGCTATTGTTGATTAACTTTTAATTTGCAAGAAACAAAATCTTCATCATGTCGGCAGCGAAATATTGTTGATTAACTTTTAATTTGCAAGAAACAAAATCTTCATCATGTCGGCAGCGAAATATCCGAGTTTTTGAGACAAAAGAGAGTCTTTTTCACAGTGTTCACGGAGCGGTGTAATTTCAGCCGGTTATTCATGCAATTAATGATTGAGACTCATTTTTAATTATGACCGGTCACAATTAACTCTTTCCCAATGAAGCTCCATAGGCCGAGCTCCCTTTTTGAGTTGACACGTTCCTAACCAAAACACACATTTGTGTGTCTCATTTTATCGAGTTGTAACCTTCTCTTTTTAATATTTAATAGAAGCGTCTTTTTAGGATGTTGAAAAGGAATCATTTTTATGTTGTATTGTTCTTGAGTGCCGTAGTATTTAATCAAGATGTGCAATTGAACTTGCTTGAGCTGATTCCTAAAGCAAGCTGTCAAGTGGGGTTTCGGAGGTGCTGTAGTACACCTCCCACTCAATCCAGCCGTCCATTCTGTCAAGTGGAACAAGTTGCTCAAGCAACTTAAAATATTGGGTCCAGCAACGTTATCGAGTTTCGGCAACACTAGATATATTTTTCAATTAGGTCAAGGTGTGGGCTGCCGCCATATTCATTTTGGAGACCCGGCATGTGCGATTTTACAGAGTTCCACCAACACTATATATATTTTCCACTTAGGTAAAAGGCAGTGGGCCAGTGGCCGCTTTTGATTTTGCAGTGTACATCTTAAGGATTTGAAAATACTCAAGAGAGCATGTGAAGAGGTGCACCGAATGTAGCAGCCAATTTGAAAAACTCGTGGTCATTTTTCCCAACAGATCAAAGGCATTGTTTCATGAATAATCCTGAAGGGTACTGAAGATCTATGGATCCGTGGTTTCAATCATTCAACTTCAGGAGGTAAAGTTTATCAGCAATCAAACTTTATTTTGCATTCTTTTGTAGAGACCCGTATTTTTTTTAAAATAAAATTTCTTAAATGTTTTATAAATACTAGAATATCGAATAAATGGGAAAATTGTGAGTTTATTTGATTTGGGGCTTAAATGATAGGATTGTAACTTGAGGGAGTATGTGTGTAATATAGAGATATAGGGGTATAAATAGAGGGGTGTGTGTGTAGGGGATTAAAAAGCCCCAAAATATCTCTCTCTCTCCTCACGTCACTCTCTCTCTCGGCTCTCCCCCTCTCTCTACCGATCTCTCTCTCTCTCTTGCTCCCTCGCTCAAAACTCCATTCCATCTCACAAAAACCTCAAGGATCCATCTATAGTTCATCTCTATAACGCAACCTCAGGCTCGTTTCGTGTTGGGTGAGGCTCGGAGGGAAGATCTTGGAAGATTTCGGAGCTTTGGAAGCTAGGGCTTGATCGTTGATCTCATCTTTGAAGCTTCTAACATTGAGGTAGGGATTGTAGACACCCCAATTTAATTCCCCCAGTCATTTTGTCTCTTTTCAATTTGTTTCTTTTCAGTTCCTTGTTCCCCCGATGATGAATTAGGTCGTGAACAACATTGATTGAAATGGTTTGAGTTTGGTGTGTGTGGAACCCATCCCTTAACCCCAGAACCATTGAACCCAGCTTTGACTAAGGGTTTGACTTTCGCGCGACTTTCTGAGACACTCGCGCGATGCTCTGCTTGCCATGTGGTGGTCAAAGTCAAACTTTGACTGATTGACCATCGCGGGGAAGTAAGAACCCTCTCGCGACGGTCTTACTCCATCGCGCGACGGTCGACACCTGTCGTATCCAGCTGGATTTTGTGATGATGAGGCGTCTGCAGGTCCATGTGACCCCGTTCCATTAACTGAACGGCGTTTGCTCGGTCATCCTTGCACCACCTAAACCCCCACTCTCTCATCAACTTGGCACCCCACTTCTCTACCAAGTGAGTGCTGCCAGCATTGTTGGCTGGCTGCATGGCCTTGTATCACCACCAACAAACACTCCCTCTTTCTATAAAACCCCCCCTTTGTTCTCTTTCAAAGGGTTACCAAAAAAATCCCAAAAAGAAGAACAAGAATTACAACCTTGATCTTCTCTCTCAATCAAAGCTACTACCACTTTCTCTTTTGTCAAAGGCATACCACCTCACTCAAACCATATTCAAATCATTCAAGCAAAGGTATAATGTTCAGCCTTTACTGTTTTGATCCCTGAGGGGGGCTGACAGGGTCAGGACTGATAATCAATATCAGTTCTTGGCCCCAAGGCAAGCAAATTTGCAAGTTACTGTGAATGGGAGACCCGCGCGCGATGAACCCATACAATCGTGCGATGCTTCTAGCTCGTGTGATATGGTTCTCGTGGGGATCGGTCTCTTGTTCTGCTCGATGTATATGATTTCATATTCTCCTGCTTAACCATATTTGATACATCTCACTGTCTTGCATGCTAAAATCAGTAGTTTAGTTTAGTTTGCTTTCCTTGTTCATGTTGGAATGCCCCTGGGTAACTTCTGAATATGTCTCAGATCCTAGGCATGCAAAGCAATTCCTGGATGTCCAGTCAGAACACTCGCGCGATGATGTGGCTCCATCGCGCGATGGTTTAGGCATTCCCAGTGATTGCCCTTGCATGGGCAGCTAGGCCTTTGGTCTCTGATTTTATCACCCTCGCTGTTTAAGGGTTGTATTTTATTCCTATTCGGCCAGACTGTAATAATCATTTACTTCCAGCACATATGAACTGCTTGGTTTGATCCTGGGTGTGCACTAGTCCTTCCAGAGCCCAGAAGGAGATAAAATTAAACCTGTAGGAAGGATGTCGATACTCGCGCGAGGGTATGAGTATGTCGCGCGATGGTGTGACTTGCATGTTCCCATTCTGTGCATGCAAGTTGGTCGCTGTTTGCGATAAACTCGTACCCATGCACTGTTTTGGCATCTTGAAATCAGTGTTTAGTATTATCTCATTTGTTCTTTTCATCCATACTATCCTTCTCATCCTGCAAGTTGTTACAGCTTTAATCCCCATTAAACTGTTTCCCCGCCCTAAATTGGCTAAAAAATGATTAATCAAACAGAATCGCAAGCAAACATCTTTTCGCAAATGCCTAAGTAGAGACCGATCTCCGGATTGAGCGAGAGGGGTGCCATAAAACCTTCCCCTCTCGTAACCTGGCTCCCGAACCCAGATGTGGTTATGACGGACTGGTTCCTTAACTTTTTCAAATCAAAGAGCGCGGCAGGTGCTTCGAAATACGGTTCCTTGGGTGTCGGACCTTCAAACCCAAGTGGCGACTCTGTATTTTCGCGAGCGCTTGTCGTCCAGCTGCAAAAAGCGCTCCCGCAAACCGGCAGCATCTTTCCTTTCTCAAAAGGGTGGGGAACGGAATCCCTTCCCCGGAGGAGGGAAAGATCGGGGCAAATCGCATTGCCCACAGGGATTTCTTACTCACTTTATATGTTTATGAGTGGATTTCGTGCTTGGATCGAGCCTTGATCGGTCCCCCCTTTGTTCTTTCGAAAAGCTGTCAAAATCTGCAGAATATCGCCCAAAATCGCCTAGGGATCGATCCCCAAGCATGAGGGATCGATCCCTCATTCAAATCTGGACTTAATATGGATTTTTGCCTTGGGGGATCGATCCCCAAGAGAGGAGGGATCGATCCCTCCCCTCTCTGGAACATTCTGCTTGCTTTCTGGGTTTCAGCCCAACTTCAAACGGCCATAACTTCTTTGTCCGACATCCGTTTCATGCAAATTTTATATCGAATCGAAGGTCTTGAAGTCAGCTTTCATTTGCCACTAGAGTCATCTTAAACCAATTTGTACACAGAAAGTTATGATCATTTGAGTAAAGGTGTGTCAGCTTGCTAATGTCTATGGCTATTCCTAAGGTTGTTCTTGACCCACGTTATGGTTCCTTATCTGATTAGGATATGTTTAAGCTACTCTTGAGTATAATTTCTTATGCCCTAATGAATCGTTAGTTGATCTTGTCTTTTAGCACTCTTCAAAGCATAATATTAACGACGTTGGTTAGGGAAAAGTACCGTAAGGGCGATAGGAGTACTTTGGGCCATAAGGGATAAAATGGTGAGAGTTATGAGTATATATGAGCTTATCTAGTGATCCGATGGGTAGTATTGTGACTCGTATCCTCGTGTCTCGTCTTGTTGAGCTCCATAGGTTCTTTTGACACTCGTCCTATAAGATTCTCGTTTAGAACCCAGCGGGTGATGTGTCGAGAAGTCGATTGTGGTTTCGATATGTAGAGAAGGACGTTGTGATACACTTCGAGAAATGACACGAACTTAAGGTAATTATCAATGTACGATGTGACATGTTTACGAGTTTGTATTGCAATATGATCTTGGAAAATGTTGCTTGCTTGTACATTGAACGATGGCTTATGTGTGTATATGCTTGAATTGAGAATTTGACTAAAGGGCCCGCAACGCGAGGTGTGGTAATGCGAGGACTCTAGAGGGCCCGCAACGCAAGGTGTGGTAATGCGGAAACCCAGGTGAAGAGAATTCACTGTTACGCAAGGGGTGGTAACACAGTTGAATGTCTCTCCTGGGTGAAGAGAATTCACTGTCACGCATGGGGTGGTAACACAGTTGAATGTCTCCCCCGGATGAAGAGAAGTTTAATTGATCTTCGAAGTTTATGTTAAAGTTTGGATTGTTTGTTGTTTGGGATCGTGGCTGTTGAAAAAAGAGAATAAATGGTCAATTCTACCAAGGTTTTATTAAAGAAAGGAAAGTTTTTTTGAAATAAAGTTCTACGGTGAATGGTATGACATGATGAAGTGGTTGGTGGCATTTATTCGAAAAGTTATGAGATGATTGGACTATTGTTGTTTTTTTTGTTTGATTGATGTGAGTATTATTTCTACTTCTGGTCGACGTGTTGATGGTTATGGTTATCCTTAAGACATCCGAAATCCCAGAGTTAAATCGTCTGTTCATCTTGGTAATTCCTCTTGTATTTCATGTCTTTTAAATGAAACTTATTCTCTCTTATTGCATGTTTCTTCGCATTTACATATAGCTTGAGTATAGAATTTCCTACTGAGCTAGTGTAGCTCAACAAAATCCTTCTTTTCAGGTTTTAATGTCAGGCAATGGCTTGCATTACATCGTATGCTCAGTTTGGAAGACAACTTGGAAGTTACTGATGACTAATTTATTTGATTCTCTTTGTATATCGCGTACTTTTATTAAAGATGATTTTCTCACTAATTCACCTTGATCTTCCTTTGGCTAAACCATTTGTAATTTAAATAGCTTGTCCATAGCTGTAGGTAAATTAATTTGGGCCGTGGTGCCAAAGATGTATTTCATTAAACTTGGGGACTTCGTTTGTAAATTAAACAGGTGGGAACTTCCCTTTGGGTATTATATATCCCGTGCGAGGGTCTTTTATCAAAATGGTTTATTTATTTACTTGAAAATCGAGGGCGTGACACTTTCGTGGAGTTTGAAAGGATTTTTGAAAGGCCTGTGGATTCAGGATTCGGCAATCATGCAAGGATACGATGAACGTGGATTCGGCAGGTAGATCTTAAAAGACTCATGGTGAGGATACACATGTAGTCAGTATTAAGATTGCTTGTAATCATACATTTGTTTTAATGCATAATTCATTCCCGTGATTTTTACCCGATTTTGAAGTTTCCACGTAAGATTGGTGCTCAGTTCTTTGGTTAATTTCGTGGTGTGTTTGAAGTGATCTAGTAAAGCGAAATAAGTACTCCTAGCATCACTTTAGAAATTACACATGGAAAAATTTCATTAACATCAGGATCGTAAAAAAACGCTTTGAACTTAACGGTCGCTATTGGGCTCCATAACTTTTTCCTTACGGAACAACCGTAAAGAAGATTTTCTCGAGACAAAATATGGTATTTGGCTCTCTATTTTAGTTTACAAGTGTTACAAATGACTCATATATGTTCACCAGGTAGGAGCTGGTGAGGGGTGATCATGATTCATGAAAATCAACTTTCCATCCATAATATATTCCATTGTGGAGAAAATTTCCGTCATCCATATGCTTTTTAGCAAGAGTTTTAACAACTTTCTATCTTAAAACAATCAGCTAACCACAGGGGATCTTGGGGGGGGGGGGGGGGGGGGGGGGTGAAACATTGATCACTTTGCATGATGTGGATGCTTCATGATCAGTTGATTATTTCTTTGAACAACTACCACCCGTTCGATTTTCCAAGAAAAGAAAACCCACACAATTCTCCAGCAGAATGATTTAGCGGTCTTTTTCGCACGAAAAGTAAAATTTGTTAGTATGTTGTTGTCTCTCACATTGTAAAGAAATTTACAGTCAATTTAATTACGTTATAAAGCTCGTCTTTAGAGGAACACGTTGCAAGGCCGAGGGTGTACCGTTATGTTTTTTGATAAGTAGGTGTACCGTTGTGTTACTGTCTTGTGAAGAACTACACAATTTGCATTTATATATATATATATATATATATATACACACACACATACTGATGATCACCATTGGTGCTCTTATTTCGTCGCTCGTCTCGATACACCCAATATTGATAGTATATCAGAACGAACTTTTTTAGCATAGATGTATTCCAAAACATATTACTAAATTAATCAATGTATAAAAAACAAGACTTTGATATGATTTAAAATTAGCTAAAAAAAATAAAACGGTTTCGATAATGGAGTGGACTTGAGAAAGGCCTACAAATGGTTGAACCAGACCATCCTCTCTTTTTTTTTTATCAACAGCAATTGCATATTTCATTCAAGTCCGAAGACAAAGATTACATCCCAAAAATAAGAGTGAACCAAAACTACCAAAATTTAAGACACGAGCATTGCTAAAGGCACTATACCTTATAGGCTTTATGACATGTATTGCCGAAAGAGAGTAGCACGAAGTGCCGGCATAGGGTACATCTTTGACTTGGTAGTAGCTAGAGTATCCAGTGGAAAACCCAACTCAAACCATAGACACAAAACACTAATGTAATCTTCAGAAACCCCCATGAAATTACTCTGTGAACATGTCGCCAGCCGAGAGAGGATCCAATTCCTTAAAGAAAATTGTACCATAAAAGAATTTTGTAACTGCACGGTCTTGATTTGACTTATTTTTAGTTGAATGGAAAACTATGTTATAGTATCAAATTTTACTGTATCAGTCAAACTCCGACAAAACTTTAGTTGTGTATACGTGTGGATTTCTATACTTCTGTTTGAGGAAAAAGAAACTGCACTCCACTAGTAAAACCTTCCAATTTGGCCTTCAAAGAATAATTCAATAGTACTTTACGCGTATTTCACATAACTTATCACCATGTGTGGAGCTAGAATTATATTTTGGGGTACCGAAAGAACAAATTAGTAATTTCCATCCATGAAGGAAGGATTAATTTTAGTTCGGGGGGTGCCGGTAGTGTAATATTAATTCAATGAGAGAAGTATAATTTGAAATTATTTAGTAGTCCAAGAGTACTGCCACGTGGTGCTTCGAACCGTATCACAATCACACATTCTCATGGGATCCACGACAAGTGTATAGACTCTACATAAATATGCGGTTCTAAAATGATTCGAAGCATCAAATGGCGGTGCTCCTGGACTACAGAATAGTTATTGAAAGAAACCATTCAGTCGTTCAGGAGCACTGCCACGTAGTGCTCCAAATCACTCCACAATCACACGTTTTCGTGGGGTCTATGACAAATGCATGGATCGCACATGATAAAACTTTCTTTTGTGAAATAAAAAACTTGGCTCAAGAACTATGTGGTGAAGGCATATATGTCTTTTGACACCTTCTAGACCTTCAAAATGTCTTCCAATATAAAATACACTATGAAAGAGTTCCATAATTGAACGTTCTTGACATGGCCTAGTCTCAGTTGAAATAAAATTAATTTATCAGTCAAACTCAGATAATATCAATCCCCTCTTAATTAGACTTTGAAATTAGTTTTTTTTTAATTCCATATATAAAGGTTTGGATTTCCATATGAGGAAAAAGAAACTGCGCACTCCACTAGTAAAACCTTCCCAATCGTCGACAGAACAATTCAACTGTTTCCATGTTAGCAGATCCTACCTAATTATGGGGTTTGCCTAATCATGCAAAGTCATCATATATCAAGTGGTGTCCCTCTCAGAATAAATTAGTCGTCCAAAGAACTTTTTGTCTTGTCTGTTCTTTTTTTTTCCTTGCAATACTGTGCAAGCAATCCTCACGTTTCTAAAAGGGATGGGAAAAGCTAATCAAGTTGTTACCATCAATATATAATTAATGTATGATATATATCATCCTAGGGATATTGATTTGGATATGACCAATACAAACTTGCGCAATATTCTCTCGAAATTTTCATCTTTGAGCCAACAAGGTATAGAGTGACCACATTTGGGGTTGGCCAAGTGGTGGTGTTGATCCGGTACTTAGAGATTTGTCCCTAACTAAGGTCTTAGGTTTGATTATCCTGGTTAACAATTCTTAGAATCACCTCATACCTATGCGTAAGAGTATAAAAAAATTGTAGGAGTACATAGTTATAGGAATTAATTTGAGAAACCTGCAAGCTAAACTGAAATATCTTGCGTTAGATAAAAACTTATGGTGTGACAGCAAAGCAGGTGGTATCACCCAGTCAAATACTCCTACAATCATTCTAAAGTTACTCTAAAGTCAAAACTAATTTGCTATTTTGAATTTGTCCACATTAACCTCTTCTGTATCATAATTAATGCTATCTTACTTTACAAATCAAGTAATCATTAGTCTATCTTTTAGTTAATTTTATTTTTATTGTCTAAATTATATTCCCTCTGTCCGGATTTAATAGTCCTTTTTGGGAGTTCGTGTCATTTTTCAATCGATTATATCTTCCAATTTATAATGTTTTACGTGATTTCGAATAAATTGTATTATAGAATTAATCGAGATCTATCAAACAAGATCCATATTCGATATGAAATTCATTACGGATTTTAAGATATAACCCGTTTTTTAGCCGGTTAGAATAGAATTAGGGACAATTAAATCCGGACGGAGGGAGTACCCCTTTTTTTTCTATCTCGTCCCTCAAGTATTGATTTGGCTGTTGATCACATCCTTTCAGTAGTTTTTCTCATCAGTCTATGAAGTCGTGTAGAAGATGTCGGTTGAAATCTCAGAGATGCAGTAAACGAAATCAATGCGCGTGGGTCGTACAAAGAAAATAGTGATAGTTTGGGAGATTAAAGTGTAATTAACCAATCTTATCTTTGATGACTTGATCTCTACCGGCCTTGCACCCAAAAAATAATCAAAGGCAATGTTATTAATACCGTTCCGTACCAGCCGACACGCACTGTTTTTGACAGAATTCGATACCCTATAGCTCTAATTTCGTTTCGGCTTAAATACCGGTTGGTACCGGATAATACCGGACTATTTTTAAATTTATTTATTTTATTCAAGTACCGGACAATATCGGACGGTATAGGGCAAATACCAGAAGGTACCGGACAAATACCGAAATTTTTTTGTTTTGTTTTAAAAAGTGTATATTATACGATAAATTCTTTTAGGTAGAAAAATAACACTAATAGCGATGAGTCCGAAACGGTATCCTGTATCTCACCAGTACCAATACGTACCGTACCGTACCAATAAGAAAATCGGTACTCGAGCAGGTACCGTATTGAGAATTTTGATTAAAGGATGATTTGATATATATATATATATATATATATATATATATATATATATATATATATATATATATCCAGTCAATTGTCCAGCTGGATACAGCACGTAGACACAAGTTATGTCCCCAAATACTAGACCTTTTTTCTTTCTCTCTCCTCACATTAAATTTTTCTTAAAATCCAAAACAACAAGAGATCTTTTTTCTTCTCTTCATGTATTTAAAAACAAATATGTTAGGGACATAAATAGAAGCGTACAAATTCAAGCATTTGTTTCAGAAACATTTTCTATTATTATAACCGGAAGTTCTTGTCAGCTTATGTGTATCTCTACTAATTTTAATGCTCTGAAGGTAACGATCGAACATAAATTCCAAAGTTTGTTTCGGAAACATTAGATATGTATTGGTCCAATATTTACCATGTATTCTCGTACAATTGACAAGCTATAGACTTTTGTGTTTTTCAAATTTGCTAGTGAAGTGGAGTGCAATTGGTCTCCTTTCTATATTCTCATGCACATGGGCAATGTTCTATCTTCGTAAGCCCCCTTCTCCTCTCCCAAATCTTATAGGATAGTGTAGATTAAAATTAACAAATGACAAAAAAAAATTGTACATTTTTTTAAAGTGAATCTATGCACTTCTAAACGTGGTTTAGCAGTTCAGCGCTAGCGTTCTTTTGAACTGGGGATTCTATGCCAAAACCTGTTATTCTTTACTGCGTCACAAAATCTATAAATAGAAAGCTTCACATACCTCTTATCCAAGTAAACCAACCAGGGAAAAAAGAACACCAAACGCAAATATGAATATGAATACCAGTAAGGGAATGACTTCGGTGTCCCCGATCATTTTGGGGACACCGTAACTTTTGGCATAACAAAACCATTATAAGTATAACCAAATTCATTACAAGCATAACCAAAATCATTATAAGCATAACCAAAACCATAACAAGGCATAACTTGGTTGGTTATGCCTTGGTTGATTTTTGGTTATGCCTTAATTGGTTTTTGGTTATGCCTTGGTTATGCCATGTTATGGTTCTATTATACTTCTAATGATTTTTGTTATGCTTATAAGGATTTTGTTATGCTAAAAATTACGGTGTCCCCAAAATGACCGGGGACACCATAGCATCATCCAACTAGTAATACTCCAACTCTGAGTACTCTCCTCCCTACTCTCGCCCTCTCTCTCCTCCTCTTTCTCTCTCTCCCCTCCCACTCCCTCTCCGCCAAACCCCGCTGCCACCCAACCGACAGAAAAATCCTCCTCCAAATCAAAAATTCCTTCAACGACCCAAACCCATCCTTGCCCTCATGGAACCCAGCCATTACCACCGACTGCTGCGAATGGTACGGCGTCGGCTGCGACCTCACCACCAACCGCGTCACCTCAATCTCCATCTTCTCCACCAACCTCTCCGGCCAAATCCCCGCCTCCATCGCCCTCCTCCCCTCTCTCCAAACCCTTATCTTCCGGAAACTCCCGTACCTCACCGGACCGATCCCCGCCGCCATCGCCCAGCTCTCCAACCTCAACATGCTCCGCCTCAGCTGGACCAACTTATCCGGTCCCGTCCCTTCGTTTTTATCCCAGCTCAAAAACCTGACGTTTCTTGATTTAGCGTTTAATAATTTAAATTTAAACGGTTCGATCCCCGTCGAGCTCGATCAGTTACCGCAACTCTACGGGATTCACTTGGACCGGAACGAGTTGACCGGTCCAATTCCGGACTGGAATTTCCAGTCCAGGAATACCCTCGATATTTATCTCTCTCATAACAAATTAACCGGACCGGTACCGAAGTCGTTCGGTTACTATAACTACTCCACGGTGGATTTGTCACGGAACATGCTTTCGGGCGATTTATCGTTCATGTTCGGGTCGAACAAAACGGTTCAGATCTTTGATTTCTCGAGGAACTTGTTCGAGTTTAATCTGAGTGACGTGGTGTTTCCGGCGAGCTTGACGTCGTTGGATTTGAATCATAATAAGCTATTCGGAAGTCTTCCGGTGGAGCTGACCGCACTGGATTTTCAGTACTTGAATGTGAGCTATAATCGGCTGTGTGGGAAGATTCCGACCGGTGGGAAGTTGCAGAGCTTCGATGTGACGTCGTATTTCCACAACCGGTGCTTGTGCGGGAATCCATTGCCGGCTTGCTAAATAGATTAAGCGTTAAATAATGTTACACTCTTGTACTAATGTGCCAAACTGCCAGTATGATTTTTTAGTAGTTAGGGTCAATTTCCGGTTTTGTGCCCATATCAAGACGTAGATGTATCGAAACGTACATTTAACAGATGAAAAGTCTACTCCAAATTGCAAGTAACATGTAATGTTTTAGTAGAGATCGATCTATAGTCGTGCAAAATTCTGGAGTAGTACCGGTTGATTTCAATCATTTGATGATGAAGCTGGGAAAGTGGGTATTGGCATGCTCCTCCATAATAAAAAATAATTGGACCTCAATGGAAGTGGACATATTCTCACGTGAACTCATGATTCATTAATAATGCTTTCCAGCTACGACACGTTGCAGGACCGCATAGGAAAAATCAATAATACTACTGTTACCCAAAAAGACAATCAAGAAGGGGGTGAATAGGGTTGCTAAAAGAAATTGTCAATTTAAAAATTATTCTCTAGCTAACAAATATATTCAAGATAATATGAGCAAGTAAAATAGAGAGAGTTAGAGAGATAGAACCCGTTTATAGTGGTTCGGCCCGGATTTGTCCACGGTCCGGCCTAGTCCACTTCTCCTCAAGCAACTACTTGAAGGTTCCACTAATCTTCAAAAAGATTACAAGCAGTAAGTCTTGCGGGTGCTTACAACAACCTAATCCCCTAGCTTTCCCGAGGAGCTAGTGCAACCGCAAGAGTTTTCTCCGAAAACCTCTCGAAAACAATAACACCCAAATTCAACAAGAATTTGGTCTTCTAAGCTTTCAAGTGTTCGACCCAAACACTCGCTTAGGAATTACAAGTATGTGAAGAAAGTACGACAATTATCGCTCACGTCTTGTACAAAATTTCTCTCAAGAAAAATATGAAAGTGGAAGAACAAGGAGAATTTTGGACTTGATCTTTGGAGAATTTGCTCTTTGGAATGATATGAAATGTTGTAGCTTGGATTTGTGCTCATCAATGAGTTCTTGAAGCCTTTATATAGCCATCCAATCACCTACTAGCCGTTAGCAAATTACTGTGCCGTTGGAAAGCTATTTTAGGAAAAATAGAGCCGTTTGAGATTTTACTGATCAGCAGAAAATCTGCAGAAATACACTACTGGTCGTCCAACCGGTCGTCCACTCTTTCAACCAGTCTGTCATCCAGTGAAGTCCGGTTGACAACCCCTTCTGTTCAGACAGCCGGCTTGTCAGCCGGTTCGTCAACCTGTAGCTCAAAAATTCATCTAAATAAATCCGTTAAAGCATGAATTGAGCTCATTAAGTCTTTGTAGAAGGTTGAGAAATTTAGTCCGAAAATAACTTGGCGATAATTATAAAAACATCATTAAAATAATTCCTCTGATTTTCCGACAATCATCAAAATAAATATATAATTGTAATACACATAATTATTCATCAAATTAATATGCATACATTTTTCCAACAATCTCCCCCTTTTTGATGATGGCGCAAAAATGATAGCTTTTATGAAAAGCAAAGAGTATGCCAATAAATCTCCCCTTTTTATGCAAAGCAAAGATTATGCCAATAAATCTCCCCCTTAGTATATGCTCCCCCTAAATAAGATCTTTTAAGGAATATGAGAGGCATATGCAACAATATGATCGCAAAGTGATCCCTATAAGGTTAGTTTCACATAGGCAAAGTATATATAAAAAATTCAAGCCCTAAGCCATAGAATTCACAAACTTAAACCATAAAAACATAAAACCAAGATTTTTCTCCCCCTTTGAGACATCATCAACATGGGTGTGAGGAGGGAACGTAGGAATGTCATTGCGGTGGCGAAGGATAATATCTTCTTTCATCTTTCTCCCTCATTCTCATCTTTGTCAAGCTTCGTTGATATGCTCATTAGTTTTGATTCTTCCATGTACTTTTCAAGCACACCTACAATCAAGTCTTGACTTTTGGTACCCACATCATTTTGGGTCCTTGAAAGTTAGCATTGACATGGTTCTTAGGAACCCATGTCTTTCTACCGTTTGAAAAGATTTTCATAGGGCAATTTGGAGAAATGTGACCAATCTTTCCACAAAAATGACAAGTGAGTTTAGGATGACTAGTTGGAGGAAGATCCTTGTCAAAAAGATTTTTGTGTTGGGTTGGATTGTACCCAATTCCGACTTTGTGAAAAGAAACCATTTGTTTTCCAAGAAGAATATCTAAGCCGTCTTTACCTTTGGTAAGTTTAACAAGAGAGTTTGTCAAATCATCAACTTGCTTGACTAGAGATTCATCTTGAGGAACATTTTTTCAAAACTTCCTTTTCCATTTCCAAAGAATTTTTCAAAGACTCATTTTCTTCTTCCAAGGTATCTCTTTCTTCAACTAGATCACTCATTTCTTTTGAAAGTTCTTTGGCCATTTTCTTGAGAACTTTGTTTTTTGAAACAACCTTTTCAAAATCAACTTTCAATTCTTTATAAGCAATAAGCAATTCATCAAAAGAGTAAGATGAGTCGAGATCTACCTCATTTTCTTCGGTGGTCATGAAACACAAGTTAGCGACCTCTTGTTGCTTATTTTCCTCATCGGAGCTACTATCGTCACTAACGTCCCATGCGGCCATCATAGCTTTCCTTTTGTTCTTCTTTGAATGTTTCTTGGCGTATGGACATTCACTTTTGATGTGGCCGGGCTTCTTGCATTTATAGCAAATAATTGGATTATTTTTGCTACTTTCTTCTTTGGCCCCATCATTCTTTGGAAATCCTCTTCCCTTGCGAGATGCTTTATTTTTGAGGAGTTTCTTAAGCGACTTTGTGATGAGATCAATTTCATCATCCTCGCTTTCATCACTTGAGTCATCTTGGATTTTGGACTTGCGTGAGGTGCTTTTGAGAGCAAGGTTTTTGACTTTCTCTTCTTTCTCATCTTTGAGATTGATATGGATTTCTTCGGTCATGAGAGATCCCATAAGTTTATCCATTGTATATTTTGAGAAGTCTTTGGATTGAAGGATGATTGAAGTGGTAGTATCCCACTTTGATGGCATGGACCGGAGCACCTTCCTCGTCATCTCGGATTGACTATATGTCTTGCCAAGAGCTTTCAAACCGTTAGTAATACTAGCAAATCTAGCAAACATTTGAGAAATAGACTCTTCCGGTTTCATTTTAAAAAGCTCATAATTATGCACAAGAATATCAATCTTGGACTCCTTGACTTGACTATCTCATTCATGAGCCATTTTCAATTTATCCCAAATCTCCTTAGCAGTTTCACAAGCGGATACACATTCATATTCACTAGGAGTAATAGCACAAAAAAGAAGATTCATGGCTCTAAAGTTCTTTTCTATATTACTCTTATCTACGTTGGTCCATTCTCTCTCTTCCTTAGGAATACCGGATTTCTTAGTAGGAATAATAGGACCATTTGCAATAATTTTCCACAAATCATAATCGGTGGATTGGATAAAAATTTGCATGCGATTTTTCCAATAGCTATAGTTAGCACCTGTGAACAAGGGAGGCCTATTTGAGGATTGACCCTCGATGCATGATACGCTACTAGTGGTTGCCATAGATCTTAACTCTTAGACGATTAAATCTACAAACAAGAGCCGAGGCTCTGATACCAATTGTTACCCAAAAAGACAACCAAGAAGGGGGTGAATAGGGTTGCTAAAAGAAATTGTCAATTTAAAAATTATTCTCTAACAAATATATTCAAGATAATATGAGCAAGTAAAATAGAGAGAGTTAGAGAGATAGAACCCGTTTATAGTGGTTCGGCCCGGATTTGTCCACGGTCCGCCTAGTCCACTTCTCCTCAAGCAACTACTTGAAGGTTCCACTAATCTTCAAAAAGATTACAAGCAGTAAGTCTTGCGGGTGCTTACAACAACCTAATCCCCTAGCTTTCCCGAGGAGCTAGTGCAACCGCAAGAGTTTTCTCCGAAAACCTCTCGAAAACAATAACACCCAAATTCAACAAGAATTTGGTCTTCTAAGCTTTCAAGTGTTCGACCCAAACACTCGCTTAGGAATTACAAGTATGTGAAGAAAGTACGACAATTATCGCTCACGTCTTGTACAAAATTTCTCTCAAGAAAAATATGAAAGTGGAAGAACAAGGAGAATTTTGGACTTGATCTTTGGAGAATTTGCTCTTTGGAATGATATGAAATGTTGTAGCTTGGATTTGTGCTCATCAATGAGTTCTTGAAGCCTTTATATAGCCATCCAATCACCTACTAGCCGTTAGCAAATTACTGTGCCGTTGGAAAGCTATTTTAGGAAAAATAGAGCCGTTTGAGATTTTACTGATCAGCAGAAAATCTGCAGAAATACACTACTGGTCGTCCAACCGGTCGTCCACTCTTTCAACCAGTCTGTCATCCAGTGAAGTCCGGTTGACAACCCCTTCTGTTCAGACAGCCGGCTTGTCAGCCGGTTCGTCAACCTGTAGCTCAAAAATTCATCTAAATAAATCCGTTAAAGCATGAATTGAGCTCATTAAGTCTTTGTAGAAGGTTGAGAAATTTAGTCCGAAAATAACTTGGCGATAATTATAAAAACATCATTAAAATAATTCCTCTGATTTTCCGACAATCATCAAAATAAATATATAATTGTAATACACATAATTATTCATCAAATTAATATGCATACATTTTTCCAACAACTACATACATACAGATTTACTACAACCAGCAAAACTAGAGGAACATATATATAGAGAGAGAGAGAGAGAGAGATGAGTCAGTAGTAGTTGTGACTAATTATTGTAGGAAAAATACTATGTTCTCTCTAGAACAAGTTGACTGAATCAAGCCAATACTGAATCCTTTGATGATCATCTTCTCTTCGAGTGTTCATTTTCCAATCAATTAAGCTGCAATATTCCTAGTGCTCCTATCCTTTGGTTTTAGAAAGGTGGACTGCTTTTGTTCCAATTTCAAATGGGAAAATCAAAATGAAATTAGCTAGTATAAAGATCATGAAAAAGGCCTTGGATTTCTATAAGAGAAAAAATATTATTAACTTGGGAGGATATTACAACAGGTATACCCAACAAGATTGACCATGGCAATGTCAAATTACGAACTCCTCGTCCCCAAACAAAATTGTCAGGATACAAAAAGAAGGCTTGCTCTTGCTGCCACAGTCTATTTTCCATGGCACACAAGGAATAACAAAAAATTTAACGGCACTGTTAAGTCTCGGCCGGTCAGATCAAGTATGAAGTCATCGATCAGGATCAAGACTTCATACTTACATCCCCGAAGTCCATGAAATTTCAAGACCGTCAATGATTTCAATACCATAGAATTAGCTTAGTTCCGCAAAACTTGCCAAGGCAACCGTTTATACGGAACAAAAAAAAACTGTCACGGTGTCAGCTCACAATCCATGATGATTCTTCCCGGAAAAATCCTACTCTACATACTATACAAAGGGTAGATTTAAGATAGAAACCGCATATTGGTGTGGGACAGGAAAAATCCGTGTCGTTTGACTACTAAATTAGATACACATGCACATTTTGACAGGTTACATCCCCAAGTCCCATTTTTCCTTCTTTCTTTATGGCAATACTCTGTTATCCTCTGACCATCATCAATTCTATATATGGAAACCTAGCTCCACATGTAAACCAAGCAGCACAAAACGAAAAAGAAACACCAAGCAGAAACATGAAGAATACTAGTACTAGTTCTCTCCTCACACTCTCTCTCCTCCTCTTCCTCTCTCTCCCCTCCCCGTCCCTCTCCGCCGAGCGCTGCAACCCGCACGACAAAGAAGTCCTCCTCCAGATCAAACAATCCTTCAACAACCCCTACTTTTTGGCCTCGTGGGTCCCGACCTTCGACTGCTGCGATTGGTACGTAGTGGAATGCGACTCCACCACTAACCGCATCAACTCCCTCACCCTCTTCGGAGGCGTCCAAGGCGGCGGCAACCTCTCCGGCCAAATCCCGGCCGCCGTGGGCGATCTCCCGTTTCTCGAAACTCTAATCTTACACAAACTCTCGAACCTCACCGGACCCATCCCGCCTGCCATAGCTAAACTCTCTCACCTCAAAACCCTCTGGCTTAGCTGGACCAACTTAACCGGTCCGGTTCCTTCGTTTTTATCCCAGCTCAAAAACCTTACTTTTCTTGATTTATCGTTCAACGACTTAACCGGTTCGATCCCTATGGAGCTTTCATTACTGAAAAATCTTGCTGGGATTCGCTTGGACCGGAACAAACTCACCGGTCCAATCCCAGACTGGAGATTCACGGGGAATGCCCCTGATATCAATCTTTCTCACAACAAATTAACCGGACAGATACCCGAATCGTTTGGCTATTATAACTACACGAGACTCGATTTCTCGCGTAACATGCTTTCGGGTGATTTATCGTTCATGTTCGGGTCAAACAAAACGGTCCAGATTGTCGACTTCTCGCGAAACACGTTCGAGTTCAACATGAGTAACGTGGTTTTTCCGGCGAGCTTGACGTCGTTGGATTTGAATCATAATAGGATATTTGGAAGTCTTCCGGTGGGGTTGACGGCACTGCAATTTCAGTTCCTGAATGTGAGCTATAATCGGCTGTGTGGGAAGATTCCGATGGGTGGGAAGTTGCAGAGCTTCGACGCGACGTCGTATTTTCACAACCGGTGCTTGTGCGGGCCCCCGTTGACGGCTTGCTAGTGGATTTCTTGGATTGGAGTTTCCTGGATTCTGTTTTTGCCAGAAAAAAGAATGGCTTTTCAATTAAAACGTCGTAATACTTCGGTCCCTATAAATAAGATAAAGTTTCAATTTCGACTTCTGGAAATAATTTGTTTCAATTGAAGTACTTGAACGTGAGTTATAATCGGTTGTGTGGGAGGATTCCGACGGGTGAAAAATTGCAGACCTTCGGTGTGACGTCGTATTTCCACAACCAGTGCTTGTGCGGCGGCCCGGCTGCAGCCGGCTCTCTAGTAGAAAGTGAAAGCGCAGTTTTTGGGATTTTGTATGTCTGCAAATTGAAGTGTAAAAATTTCTTTCTTTTTTAAGAAACTTGTTACGATATATGTTTCCCTGTTGCTTTACCAGATGAATTTTGTTCTGGGTTCAATAAAACATTTGGTCTGATCGAATAACTAATTTCACATGCAAGGAGGCTATATAAATTAAGGTGCGAAATATGAAAAAAAATCGTTATGGCGTTGGTTAACGAGACCAGAGTAAGGAGTTAAGGATTGCTTGGACCGACCGAGTACAAGAAAGACCGGTTATGGTATCATTTGACTATCCTTACATTGAATCCATCAAATCACGAAATTGAGAAAGATTCGAGGAGATTTCTTTTAGAAAAGAATTCGTACAATCGTACTGCTAAAAAATATACATACCTATCTTTGAAATCTAACCACCTTTTATTTTGACAAAAAAACTCTTATCCTGGATCCATGGATTTAAATATGGGCTGTTATGATTTGCATTGGTTGATAAATAATGGTCTTTTAGCCCTTCGATACTATGACATCTCGATATATCGGTGAGGTAGATAGCGCATGATTATCGGCCGGTTTTTGGCACATATATGGTCCCTTTAATTTTCGATTCATGGCCTATACTTGACCATTTCTGGATATTAATTAACGTAATTTTAAATTTTTTTTTGTCAGTAATTACTTTTAAAAATTCACGATCACTACAAACAATCATCTTTTGTATCAACGTTCGATACTCTGATACTTTGGTGTGGTTGAGATTTGAATTGTAATAACATTTACGGGGGATCTTCTAGTGGTCTTGACCAGATTGGATTTGCAGTACTTGGATGTGAGTTGTAATCGGCCACGAGCCAATTTATAAATAGAAAGGTGGATGAGCAATTAAGCATTGAGTTAAAAGATCCAGATGGTAGAGCAAAGTTTCTCTCCTAAATTTCAAGATGCGAGACTTTCCTTCTTGAATTGTTCAGCAACGACGTGGATGACCTAACTGGAGTATTAACCAGACCTGACGTGGAAGGCTACACAGGGTGTACATTACGACATATCATGAAGTATAAGGTTAGAATTGTTCAAATTAGAGATTTATGGACAAAAGAAGTTCGAGTTAAAGTCTATGGGATATATAAGTACTAGTAATTAAACTTTTTTTTATTTTTATTTTTGTCTATCTAGAGTCCATTTGATTAACGAGAAAAATATAATAAAAAGTAAAAATGAAAGAAAGTGAAGTGAATTTATTTTCTAGCATCCATTGGTTAGATTAAGGTTTTTTACGAAAATTAGAGTAATTGTTGTTGATTCTCATAAGAAAATAGATTTTTAAATTTTTTCTGCACTTTTTGGGAGAAAAAACAAAGCAAGCTCTCTCGCTTTAAAAGGTCAATACGGACAAGTTTGTTTTCTACCATCTTCTAAGATATTCTTGCTAAATAAACATCGAAAAAGTATATTCAATAATTTTTTTCCTTTCTTGCACCATCTACTACTTCCTCCTTTCCACTTTGTTGTGTCTATTTTCTTTTTGACACCTCACAAAAATTGTATATATCTCACATTTTATAATTTTTTTATGATTTTAAAAACTTTGTTTAAAAGAATTAATTGAGATTTATCAAACATGATCCATATTGAATATATAAAATATTATAAATTAAGAGATATAGACAATTTTTTAAGAGGTTCAAAAAAAGAAAACAAGCACAATAAAGTGGGACGAGAGAGTATTATCTTGCACCTCCCAATGCAACGGCGGACCCAGACCCTTAAAAAACAAACATGAACTGACACAAAACCTAACCCGTTTGGATGGAGAATTTGTTTTGGATGGATATAGAATTAGGGTGGATTTAAAGGTGGATATATAATGAGATGTGATATATTAAGAAGGGTGACCCCACCTCTTAAGAAGGGTGAAATTGTAATGAGGTGCTTGGAAGATTTTTTGAAAATGAAGATATGAAAGGTATATATGATGGGATTCGATGTTGAATGACTGAATTGCCCCTATTTTAATTTTTGATGCTCAAAATTGGTTTTATTTCAAATTAATTACAATTACTTGATATTTTTCATTTATATATTCTGAAATAAATTACAATTACTCGATATTTTTCATTAACTTTAGAATAAAAAATGTCGTAAAAATAAATTTCATTAGAAATAACTATTATTTTCTGAAAAAAATAAAAAAAAAACCCCAGCAACTCCCCACCACTGCCCCTACCGGCCTACCCATTACTAGTAACTCCCTTTCAAATTTCCAAAAACCCCATTTCAGGGAAAACATACAATGTTTCACTTTCTTTTTAAAAAGAATATAATTTTAAACTCAAATATAATGAAAATAAAAAAATAATTTTTTAATTTTTTGGCATCGTTTAAAAGATCTCAATGAGATTTATCAAATAAGATTCATATTGGTAGGAAAATTATTTGCGTAAACATATAATTTTTTAGTTTAAAATTATATTCTTTTTCTAAAAGTTCTTTTTTTAAAGGCAAATACTAACCAGTGCAATGTTGGACCGGATATGTGGGTCCAATTGGCCAGCTTTCTAATTCTCTCCGTACTGGACAATGACATTACAAAGCACTTCTAACATGTTTTACAAATTTACCCTTAATTTTGTAACTAATAACAAAATAACCAATAGCCTAATCAGAAAATTAATGTGAGCGCCATTTCCCAAGCATTTCCCCCCTTTTTTTCCCTCTTTATTTAGACGCCATTTCCCCTAAACTTCTTTTTCACCTTTTTCTTCTTCTAAACTCTGTGTTTCTCCCATCTCCTAGACTTGTTTTGATTGACTGGAAAGTCGGAGAACTCTCTATTACACTCGAGGTGCTTCAAAAACTCTTGATTAACCCATCTTACATGGGTCATTTTCCCCTTGTTTTGTCCTTCCCCCTCCATTTCCTTTTTATTTAGAACCCTAGAAATCAAAAATTCGAAGGAGCTTAATCAATGGAAGAAGAATTGTTCCGTTGTGATTCTCCGGTGAGGGTTCCGTCACGGCGAACTGGTTTAGGCATTTGAGGGCGAGACAGTGGCTGATGGCTAGGGTTTGGAGTTCAGACTTGTGGGGTTTCAATAATGGGCATCTATTTCTCCTAGACCAATCGATTTGTTGTCTAATTAGGTAATAATCTCTGCTTGATTTGCTTCCCTTCGGATGTATATTTGCCTCCGGTTTTTTTTTTTTTCTAGATGAATGGGTGCTGATCGATTCGGTGCTAGATTTGGTTGGTGCAACCTTGGTAGTATCAATGTCTTGATTTCGATTATTGTTGTGTGCGGATGTGTATGTATATATCTGTGTATATATGTGTTTTCTTCTTTAAAAAAAATGGTAGATTTCTAATTTGTAGGATAATGGTGAACTGTGTGAGATTTAGGTATATACCTGTTGTGTTTCGATTATTGACATATTTATATCTCTAATTTGTAGGATAATGGATGGACAATTGTTTTCTTTTGATTTAAATGTGCTTCCAACAGATGAAGATGCAACATTTGTGAAAATGAAACGTAACAGGAACATAATGGTTTATGGAATTTTTGGCGTTGTTCGAATTCTCACTTAATTATGCACTTACGAGTTGATTTATTCGTGGCTTCTGGTGTTGTTCAAGTTCTAAGATACAAGATATTTGGGTTCAGGTGTAGTTCATCTGATTTGTTTAAATTTGGCTTGGAAACTCTGACTTGGACTTGTCAATCACCTCAAAAAGAAAAGCAGTCTGGCCACCCGTTAGCTGGACCGGCGATACAAGTTCGACTCGCATAACTCAATGAGAACTCCTATAACTGTTTAACTATTCGTGTCGACCCGTTAACATGAAATGACGCGAATAGAATACAACTCTCGATAATTAGCTTGTCGAGACAAACTAATAATTTACAAACTTTTACGCAAAAATAAAAAAATTGAAAAATTGTAAAACTAACACTATATATAGCAAGACACACTAAAAAATAATTAAGGAAAATCATCTTTCTTGAGGAGCAAAGAAAGGAGTCTCGTATGATACTGTTTGAATAATTAAGGAAAATGATTTTGATATTCGACTTTTTCATAATAACACTCCAAAATTTATTTTTCAGTATAAAATTATACATAACAAGGCACACTAAAAATATAAATTTTGAAATAGCATCATAAAAAATTAGAGTGTCAAAATCATTTTTCATAAACTACTATATTTCTAAAGCTTTAAATAAAAGAGAACTGAAGCCAATTGAACGTCTGCCAAATTTTTCCCCATTTTTCCAATTGTGTCCCTCAACTTTTCAGCCACAAGTGTAAACCGCGGGGGTAATTTGGTACATTCGTCTAGGACTTTTTCACTTGGACAAGAGAGAGCCACGTATTAAACCAATTGAAGGGTTTTTTTTTTCCTCCTCACATCTTCCGAGTTCCCACATCGTCTCTCTCTCTCTCTCTCTCTCCAGAGCTCATCTCGAATCTTCTTGGATGGACAATCTCTCGATCAAGAACGTCCCCAACCCAGTACGTTTACTCCTCGACCTTCTATCTAATCAGAGTCCTGCTGCCCCGGAAGCTCTTCATTCAACGGAGATGTTGTGCTCGATACTCCTCGGTACACCTTTATGCAGGGTTTGTGCTCTTTCTTTGGCAGTTTTTCCTGATCTTTTCTGTTAACTTCTCCTAGAAATCGGTCCTCCTGCAGCTTGTATATAATATCTGGTTTTTTTTCTGAGATGTTTCTAGACAGGAGGAGAGGAGGGAGTTCGTGGGTTTCGGACGGAGCAAGGCGATCGAGTATATCTGCGGTGTTGTTGCCGACTCAGAACAGTGCCGCGAGGTGAGATTCGTTTCCTTTTAGGCTGCTATTTGTGTACCTTTATTTTGGGCGGAGTATGGTTCGAATTGTTCTTTACATGGTTTGATTCCAATTCTTCCTGCGTTTATATCTTTGGTCCATTGTGAGGGCTTCCCGCAAGTACAAAAATGTATATTTCTTGTCCAATTTGTTCTGTGCATGTGGCCGGCATGAGTTTGGAGGTGTGGTTTGGTTATTGTATTGTAGTCTTTTTACGGGTTCGTGGATGGTTTCCGGAATAGTGTGTGTGAGTTTCCCGGGGATTAATAGTATTTTGAAGTGTTATTTGTGTGGACCTGTTGTGTGAAGCGTGTACATATGGTACGGAAAAAAGCTTGTTTGTTTTCTCTCTTTTGATGGTCCTATTTGTGTGGAGGTTTGCTCGTTCTATAAAAGGAGGAAAATGAATTCTTAAACAATGATCACTATGAGGAAAACATACAAGGGGAAGAATTCATCTGGACAGTAGGTAGGATGGAAAGTCTTAAACTTCTTTGCAGAGCTAACAACATATGCATGATGATTGCGACAACAGTAAAAAATAAAGAAATTTAAAAGCATTCATAAACATCTGTTAAAAATTTGTAGTTTTACTTTTTCCTTATGCATGAATTTTCCCCATCACTGGTTTTACCAGTTCCTTTTGTATTCTCCGCCTGCAGCAGAATAAATTCTCTCGCTTAATAATAATAACTAGGCTTGTAGTCCAAAATTCATACGCTAAATGTAAAAATTTCCATTTTTGGGAGAGTTTAGATGGACCATATGCATATTCAAGACTCCTAATTTGGTAATGAATGATTTTATTGTTAATAGTTTTAGTTGAGGCACGATATGCCTATGTCTACCAGTCATCTATGTACTGTTACAGGTCTCTGCTTCCTGTTGGAATGTGTAGCTTAGATTATTTTTACTTACTTTTGGTGGAATATGATCTGCAGCTTTGCACAATCTTTGCTGCTGCTACTGCTAGCTCATTTACTAGGGAAACATTGGCTGACAAGTTTGGCAGAACAAAAGCGTTTCAACTGGATGCAATTCCCCTTGCTGTAGGAGCATTTTTGGTATGTCTCTTTGTTTTCAATGACCAGATTGTGCTCTTGCTTTGGTATCAAAACTAACTCATAAATGTTGTCAAATCATGCAGTGCCACAGCCCAAAGTGTACAGACATTAATAAATGGCTGTTTACTTGCTGGAATTGGAATTGGCATCTCCTCTGCTATTGTACCACTTTACATATCTGAGGTATTAACATGTCGTTTTAACTTAAATATTGTTGTTATATTCTGATAGCTGTCATTTTTTGTTGATATTCTTTCCAATAGTTAGATATCTCTAACTAAAATTTGCGGCACGCTTGGATCTATTAGGAAATCCTTTATGGTATGTATTTCTTGCATGATACCTACGTGACGGGAATGTAGCTTTGATGTTTAGGGACATATGAATGTACCAAAGAAGTTTATAGACACCGTTCAAAGGTGCTAAGACTGATACTACATATTTAGTGCATTTTCCTCTACCTGCCAATCTGCCAAAAGTACGGATATATTCAGAAATTCTGCCTAATCAAATTATTGGATAAGTTTTTCCTTAAATATTGATGCATCTCTTGTTAAACAAAAGGGCATAAGGAATGAGGACCAATTTCAGAATACGACCCCTTGGATACTAATAAAATCCTATATATCCTACCCTTTGTTTTTGGATCCCCATTTTAAGTAACTTTTGAGCGAATTGAGAGAGTTTTTTGTAACCACCACTCTTTCTTTTGTATTCTCTCCCCCCCTTTTATCAGGTGGAGGACAATGTTTGGCATTGCAATTATGCCCTCTGTTCTATTGGCACTAAAAATGGCATTTTCTCCAGAAAGCCCAAGGTGGCTTTATCAGGTTTTCTTGTTGTTAGTCACATTTGGTCACAAATTTTTGTATGTGTAAGATAAGAGAAGCTAGCTAAGCTATACAAATTTGGTTGCAGCAAGGAAAATTTTCTGAAGCAAAAATGGCAATAAAAAGACTATTTGGAAAGGAAAGAGTAGCTGAGGTAATGAATAACTTCAGTGCGGCAAGTCAAGGGTCCTCAGAACCAGAAGGTGGATGCACATGCAGAATGTGCATTTGAGAATAAAAGTTCAGTGTCGATAATATCTATAATGATACTGGACATACAATGAGATATGCTCTGGATACTTATTTTAATGGCTAGCTCCCATGTTAAGGTTGTCTTTATTGATACCTTAGTGGCTTAGTCACCACACCTGTAAGTTTGACTGCACTTTACTTATGTTGGAATGGTAGAAGGTGATATGCCTCTTGCTGCTAAACAAAAGAGAAGGTCAAATTAGTGACTGCCCCTGTAGGTATGTTTCACGTACACCAGTGGTCCAAATTTAATATTGATCTCGATGGTCTGTGTTCTAGCTGTCCTGTGCATGGCTGGTAATGTTGTGGAAACAAAGGGTCGATCATTAGAGGAGATAGAGCGCGCTCTCAACCCAGCAATTTATACACTAAGGCCCGTGAAATCCCCAACTCTCTTTTTCCTTTTTTGGTGGATGCTAATTTTCCAATTTTAAGAGTGAAAATGGCTTCTTCTTTACTTTTATGTTACTTTTTTTTATAAAAAAAAAACTGAAGTCGTTTGTGAATATTTTTGTGATTGGAGTTTGGGAATTCTTAAATACACCCACCTTATATTTGCGAGTCTCATTTCTCAAACAGAAAAGGTGTTCGGAATTGTTTGATGCATGTGGATCCACGTGCACAAAATTCACAGGCATGAGACTCCGCGTGCTAGCACGCGCTGTTCACCTAGTTTTAAATAAAGCAATTGATGATAAGAGAGAATGAAGTGGATTTTTTCAAAGGATTCCTACGGCTGCAATGGTAGGATAAGGAGAGAGAGGGCGGTCGAAGCAAAAAGAAAGACAAGAGGCTAAAATGGTCATTTGCTGAAATGGGCCAGACTGGAAGTGATGTCTTCTCAAAGTAAATAAAGGAGAAAAGGTTAAAGCATGACACGTGACTGTGTCTTGTACGTTTATAGGGTGCATGTGTGCATCGGTTAGACGGACCGTTTTTTAAAATCCGGAACACCCCCGTCATTTCCATTTTTCCAAACCATTTCCTCTTCCTCTTCCACTTCACTCCCCACCAACGCCACTATCTCTTCCCCTTCAAATTTCCAGAAACCCACCCACAGTTAACAGATCTGACCTCCCCCAAAGCGTCTCCCGTCCGCCGGCAGTCATCCCGTCAGCCGGCGGCGGCGGTCATCCCTCAGCTGAGTTTTTTTGCTGTAAGATCTCTCTCTCTCTCTCTCTCTCTCGTTTGTGCACAAAAGGGGGAGGCCACAAGGGTAAATATGCCAGGCTGCTTGGTGAACGACAGGGGTACCCCTAGCGTTAGCAAATCCACCTCTTGGTGGATTTGTAATCCCAACAGCTCAAATCCCCCTTCCATATCCGGCCACACTTTTTCCTTCCAAACACCGGAGATGACAAGGAGGGGGAGATCAAATCTGGGCGCTTCCTATATCCCGCTCCAATTTCCCCGTCCAAACAGGCTGTAAGCCATTCATTTGGCTCCTTCGCATTCCTTTATGTGTCTGGTGATCTATTGCTCTGTTGATTCACAGCGATGGCGCCAAATGAGACGGTACCAACTACGAACATCTATCTTGATTTCATCTTCTCTCTACATATATGTTTTCAATTGGTGGCTTCCTTTCCATCTGTATAAAGTTGATCTTTTTCTTTTCCCACTGTTTATGGAAAAACAAATAACCTAGCAAGCGTATATGCTTCCCTTTGTTTTCCTCTAGGCTAGATAAAATTTGATCAACGAGGGGCCGTGCAGTGCTAGATTCACCTGATGAAATACTTAAGTTGCTTTTGATTTATCTTCTTTGCCAATCACCGATAATTTTCTACTGCCCCACCAAGGGCTAGTGGTTCACAGTCGGGGTTTGCACTGTAAGAGCTTGATTTGGCACCAAAGTCTCCAATGAACTAACTCAAATCTAAGCTTAACATTGATTCAATGCTTTTTTCGTCTCAAATCTAAGCTTAACATTGATTCAATGCTTTTTTCGTAAAAGTTTGAGTAAATTTGAGCAAAAACGCAATTAAGCGGGGCGGTCCTGTAACTTTCTTTATTTTGCTTTTTTAGACATTTTTATTATTTATAATCGCTTTTTTGAACCAGTAATAGTGATATATTATTGGCCATTGACTGGGATGGACTCCTCGTAACGTTGATGCTGATGCTGATAGTTGTTATCTTGACATGGATTTGGAAGATGATATCACCCATTACATCTCATCGGATAATGCAGAAGGACTGAAGTCCTTGTCACACCGAGATGTAAGAAATGGAATGTACAGTTATTGCCGAACCACTCTGTTGCAGTCTCTGTGCCTTTTTAGTGCCCTGAAATGTGCCACTGCGTCGGTGGATGGTAGTTAGGCATAAGAGTAGATGTAAATAGTGACCAGCTGTTGCATTATGCAGCTAGGTTTTCATCTCCCGAATTAGTTAAGTTATTCCTTCTCTATGGAGCTCGAACTGATGTCCGATACGCTTGAAAAGTTTGGTGGGGCAAAGGAATGCTCCCGCTCGATACAGCACTTTATGCTGCGAGGTGCCCCCTTTTTTCCACGCTGGATTCCTTATCCTGATTTTGGTCCAATGTCGTCTTCTTTTTTTCCTTTCTTACAAATTCTTGCTTCATAATTTGTTGTACTGATTTTGCAGGGAGTTGGTGTACTCATATCAACAAGAGTCTCTTTTCAAGTGGATAGTATTTCTTTGTTTACCATCTTTGGTTTGTTTTTCTGCAAACTATTCCTACTCAAAATTACTTTTGCAACCTCAGGCTCAGACTACAAATGCTTGCATATGAAGTAGATGACAAATAAGGTTTTTTTCTTTAAATCTCTTGTCGCAGAAACCGTCAAAATTCTGTCACTGATTGATGAGGAGGTCAAATTAATGAGAGAATGTAGACATAACTCAGATTCAACAGAAGATGATGGGTGTGAGCTCTAGTCTGTTGCTTGAAGTTGTTGATAGAGCTGGTCATACTATTGGAGAATATCTGCAGTCCCAACAGCCTGATGTATGTATTTCAATACCTCGTATCTTGCTTCCTTTCTTCTCTGCTTAAAGGTGATATATTTGTTAGGCATGACTCTTTTCTTCATCTTTTTTGTGGTACTTAGTTTATAGTGTATACATAGTAAAGAAATTCATGATTTCTTTTGGGATCAGTGCGAGTATTATATTTGTACTCGGTGCGTGTGCTAATTTGAGTTCATATTGTTTCTATGATCTTATCATTAGTACATATTTCTCTTGCTTAGTAGCTTTTATTTTGTTTCTTTTGGAATTTATACATGCTTGAGAGCTTCTATCCTAGTTGGAAGCAGGCTTCTTACCCCTAAGTCACAGGGTTTTGAGGGCCTCTCCATTTTGCAATATGATCTTGAAACTTAAGGTGGTTCGATTCACCAGAATTTTTGGGGGAAAAATATGAGAGAAATAGAAGGAAATATAAGGAGTGGAAGCTATTTTTTCTATGAATCTTTCTACCAATCCGAGGTCAAAAAAATAGCCTAATAGAGAAACGATGGAGGTCTTAGCTTTTTCTTTTGCCAGTAGCATCTTAAGATATGATTTCACATTGGATCCAAAGCAATTTGTTGTAAACTACATGCTAATTTCCATCTCGAGTTTCTATGGAGGAAATCTGCTCCTCAAGGAAATTTAAGCTCATGTTTGCTTATGTATTGAAAGTAACATTATCCAATGCTTGCGTGCATATACAAATTTGTATGAGTTCAAGAGGAATGCATATTTGTTCATCCCAATTAATCATCTGGTGTTAGTTTATAGGTGTGGTGGGAACAATTGGAGAAAGATGTTGCTTTGATCCTTAAGGAAGCAGGGTTTAGATTGGTCGCTGGAGAATTTGAATTTAGCATTAGAGACTGGTTTGGCATAAGTTTTTTGATGTGCTTTTTCTGGATTGTCTTCTTCTCTTTGTATGATTTCATTTATCTTATCTCTCTTAAGATTTCAGAGTAATTTATCTTCCTTCAATCACCAAGTAAGGCGTGAATACCTTTTTTGGGGGTGACAGGATGAATAATTGTGGTTTTATGAGGACCCCTATCAAGTTCTTGCAGACTCTACCAGGTTATCTACGGAGTTCTAATCAAGTTGTTGTTAGGGCCACGTTGGACCCATCCATGCAGTGCTATGAAGCACCGGTACGCCAGAAACAATGGCGTACCTGGTACTGGTACGGGTACGGGTACGGATCGCGTACGCCGGAAACGCACCGGGTACGTTCGTATGTTTAGGGTACGGCATGGGTACGCGAAATACTCTGATGGGTACGCGAAGAAGAAGAAGCAGACGAAGAAGGAGAGAGAGAGAGGGAGAAACCTGTCGCTGCTACTGCGAGAGAGAGAGACGTCGGACGGAGAAGAGAGACTTTGGCAACGGCGAGACGATGATCGATGCCGACGGTGAGATGATCGATGGCGACGACGAGAGAGAGATGTCGGACGATGATGATGGTCGACGGCGAGAGAGTCAGAGAGAGAGAGAGAGTCGGACAGAGAGAGAGTCGACGGCGAGAGTGAATTTGTGAGCCCTAGGTTCATACGTATATTTAATGGGTTATTACACTCCAGTCCTTAGACCTTCATATATGCAACAATCTGGTCCCTAAATATATGAAAGTTTGCACTTCGACCCCTGATCTCTTTTAAATTTGTACATTATACATAAAAAAACTCAAGCATATTAAAATAATAAAAAATAAATATGCCGTACCCCCGCGTACCCGTACCCTACTTTTTTTGGGTTTTGCCGTTTCACGTACCCGTACCGCGTACCGGTACCCGTGCTCCATAGATGCAGTGTAAAACACTTTTGTGAGAAATAAAATTGGGTAAAGAAGAGTCTGTCTATCTCCTTTCTCACCCACCCTTACGATTTTTCCTCTCATTTGCTATTCAAGCACAAGAGAGAATTGTTTTCCTCATAATTTGTTAGCACCTCTCGTGATATCACTTTCAGAAAGTTGGTTGCTACTGATTATAAGATGGTTCTTTTGTTGTTTGTTTAGATAGTTGGAACTGCGTTCATAACGGTGATCACAAGTTGTTTATGGTAGCGATTAGTTTGCAATAAGGGTCTTTTTCATTTTGTTAACTATTTCAAGCTTTGTTTCTGCAAGTAATTAGGGTCATAGTTTGAAATATCAGTGTGGGTACCGATACCCGATATGGCTGATATTGCAGCGAATGAAAATCACACACATTGGTGATACGTAATGGTATCGGCCGACACGTAATGGTGGGCTCGGTCCGATACGGGCTGTTATGGACGAAATATGGCCAAAATCTTTTATGTGCATATGTTTTCTTTGCATAATTGAAGGAAACGGAGTAAAAAACGACATTATTGGACCTTGGAATCAATAAAGCATCAAGTTCATTGACTGATTTGATGGTTTCAGAGATTCTTTGTCTAGTGCTTTCAGAGATGTTGGTGGTGAATATTCACTCCGCTTGGTTCACCATTTTGAGAGTAACTTTTACCCTCAGCACAGTTTTCAATAAATTTCTCTATCTCTCTCCACTCATTACCACTCAACTCTCAAAATTAACTTTCTAAAACCTCAACCCAACAAAGTGATTATGTTATGTGTTTTCCCATTAGTACTTAAGTAGATATTTATCAGTCATCATGTGAGAGACTTTGGACTAATAGATTTGCGTGGTTTGTTATATGCCAAAATAATTTAGCATACTATATGCGTTTATCATTCTTTTTAGCATGCAATGATGTAAATCTATACTCCATGACATTAAATTGAATCCTCATCAATTCAGAACACATAACTTCATATAAAATTAATCTCAAAACTTTGGTGGCATGCAATGATGTAAATCTATTCTCTCATCTCTGACTCTTCCCAGGAAAAACCCTTCATGTTTCAATTCTTCAATGGTTCGGAATTTTCTGTACACGGCTGTCTCGTTCAGGAAGTTGAGGTGGCTGTCTCGAGGTTTGTATCTTTAAGCAATTTTATTTGATCTTTTGCAATTTGATATAGTACATGATGTTATTCTAAGTTTCTAATACTGTTTTCTTTTTGCAGGTCGAATTTCTAGGTTTTATTCTTCATTGACCTCAGAATAGATTAGAATAGAGATTGAGAGAACAATTTGATTGAGATTATTCGCCTAAACTTGAAATTTTGTACAAACAACAAAAGGCAGGAGATGTTACTTTAATATTCGTTAAAGAGTTTTTTGATATTATTTTTAAAATTAACGAAAAAGAATGTAAGATTTTTTATGTTTATATGAAGAAAAAATGTTTCAGGGTTCAAAAAGATTGCATTTTAACTCCTTCACTCGATTCCCTTATAGCTAGAGTCACGTGGTTTCCCCCTCCTACGGAGTTTGTTAAGTTTAACACAAATGCAAATCTTTGATAAGAAGTCAGGGAGAAGTGCCGGAGCGATAGGTAGTTATAGAGGTGTGTTGGGCATGGTGTTGTCTGAGTTTAAAAATATAGGGGAAGGACCATCAGAAGCAAAGGTGGAGGCGTTAGAATTAGATATGTTTGTCGAGTCAAGATTAGGTGTTGGGAGAGTTATTTTTGAAGTAGACAATGGTGAGATCGGAAGCTACTAGAGAAGCCGCCGAGATATCCCAAATTTTTTCTTGAAGTTCATGTTAGTAAATTATTATCTTATTTCAATATGTATTTAGTTAGCAAAATGGAATTTGATAAAATATTTAATTTCAGGGATTTTTGTATCAATTTATTTGAGGATTATGACGTAAATCCTATCCTATGTGAGGCCAATCAAATGGCTGATGTGCTCGCTGTGTTGTATTCTGGAGATAAATTCGTATAGTTATTTCTATATTTTCCGTCTTATTATTGCTTTCACGAAGCACTATATGAATAGAAATAGATACATCTTCTTTAGACGTCGTCCAAAAAAGCAATGTAACAAAACTATTATGAATGTTTAGGGCGAATGTGTGGACTTTCTAAACATTCATAATAGTTATGTTACCTTGCTTTTTTGGACGATGTCCGAAGAAGATGTATCTATTTTTATCCATGTAGTGCTTCGTGAAAGTAATGATAAGACGGGAAATGTAGAAATGACTATATAATTTATCTCCAGAATACAACATGAGCACATTAGCCACTTGATTGGCCTCACGTAGGATAGGATTTACGTCATAATTCTCAAATAAATTGATAGGAAAATCCCTGAAATTAAATATTTTATCAAATTCCATTTTGCTAACTAAATACTTATTGAGATATAAGATAATAATTTAATTACATGAACTTCACGAAAAAATCTGGGATGTCTCGGCAGCTTCTCATGTAGCTTCCGACCTCACCATTGTCTACTTCAAAATAACTCTCCCAACACCTAATCTTGACCCGACAAACATACCTAATTCTAAAGTCTCCACCTCCGCTTCTAATGGCCCTTTTATATTTTTAAACTTAGGCAACGCCATTCTCAACACACCTCTATAACTACCTAACACTACTACTCCAGCACTCTTCCCTGACTTCTCATCAAAACTTGCATCTGTGTTAATCTTAATAAACTCTGTAGGAGGGGGAAACCACGTGATTCTAGCTATAGGGGAATCGAGTAAATGAGTTAAAATGCAATCTTTTTGAATCCTAAGACGTTTTTTCTTCATATAATCATAAAAAATCTTTCGTTCTCTTTCGTTAATTTTAAAAATAATATCAAAAAACTCTTTAACAGATATTAAAGTAACATCTCCTTCCTTTTGTTGTTTGTACAAAATTTTAAGTTCAGGCGAATAATCTCTATGAAATTGTTCTCTCAATTTCTGTTCTAATATCTCTTCTGAGGTCAAAGAAGAACAAAACTTTCCAATCCTAGCGATCTTACTCATTTCTCAATGTTTAGGGCGAATGTGTGAACTCGCATTCTTTGCTATAAAAATATGAACTTCTGCTCTCCTTTTTCCCCCGGTGGGACATACACATAAATGGAATTGTGTGAAGCTTGTCTCCAATATAGAGGGATTTTTCTCCAGGAATTGTTCAAATAGCTTACTAGATACAGATGTGGAAGGATTTTCAAAACTGGAGATGCCCAACTGATAAGGTTCAAGCCATTCTTGGGGGAAATCTGTGTTTCTGGTCTCCGCTGCTGTTGCATTATGCAGCTAGGTTTTCATCTCCCGAATTAGTTAAGTTATTCCTTCGCGATGGAGCTCGAACCGATGTCCCATTTGCTAGAAAAGTTTGGTGGGACAAAGGAATGCTCCCACCCAATTCAGCACTTTATGCTGCGAGGTGACCCCCTTTTTTCCACGCTGGATTACTTATGCTGATTTTGGCGATGCCCAACTGATAAGGTTCGGGCCATTCTTGGGGGAAATCTGTGTTTCTGGTCTCCGTTGCTGTTGCATTATGCAGCTAGGTTTTCATCTCCCGAATTAGTTAAGTTATTCCTTCGCGATGGAGCTCGAACAGATGTCCCATTTGCTAGAAAAGTTTGGTGGGACAAAGGAATGCTCCCACCCAATTCAGCACTTTATGCTGCGAGGTGACCCCCTTTTTTCCACGCTGGATTACTTATGCTGATTTTGGCCCGATGTCTTCCACCCCCTCCCAAATTCTCACTTCATAATTTATTGTACTGATTTTGCAGGGAGGCGGTGACCGCGTATCAACGAAAGTCTCTTTTCAAGTGGATAGTATCACTTTTTCTACCATCTTTGGCTTGTTTTCCTGCAAACTTATCATACTTTTTCTACCTCAGTCTACAAATGCTTGCATATGAAGTAGATGACAAACAAGGTTTTTTCTTTAAATCTCTTGTCGCAGAAACAGTCATTGGCTGTTAATAAATTGCTCGTGGAGTCATCCAACAACATTGAAGAGTTTGCTTACCATTATGCCATGGAAGGAAAGCTCGTTGAGTTGGCTGTCGTGCTGATTTTTGCTCGTGAAAAAGTTTTGAATGGAAGAATGATGATCCCTCAATGCATTAGGAATAAAATTCTGTCACTGATTGATGAGGAGGTCAAATTAATGCGAGAATGTAAACAGAGAGAATTAACTCAGATTCATCAGAAGATGATGGGTATGAGTTCGACAGTTCTGTTGCTTGAAGTTTTTGAGAATATTTGCAGTCGCAACAGCTTGATGTATGTACTGGAGAATATTTGTAGTCACAACAGCCTGATGCATGTATTTTGATACCTTGTATCATGCTACCTTTCTTCACTGCTTAAAGATGATATGTTTGTTACGCATGACTCTTTTCTTCATCTTTTTTGTTAATCGTTGGTACTTAGTCTATAAATAGTATAGAAATTCACTATTCCTTTTGGAATCAATGCAAATATTGTATTGGTACTCAGTGCTTGCGCTTATTTGAGTTAATATTTTTCCCTTTGTCTTATCATTACTAAAGTAAATATTTCTCTTGCTTAGTAGCTTTTTTTTGTGTGTGGAAATTATATGCTTTAGAGGTTCTATCCTAGTTGGATGCAGGCTTCTTTTTCGATGGGAGTGAGGGTCCTAGGAGGTTCTTGCTTAGGAGCGTGGGAGCAAGGTTTGAGGGCTCTCCATTTGGCAATATGATCTCGAAACCTAAGGTGGTTGTATTCACAGGAATTTTTCTTGGAAGAATAGGAGAGAAATAGAAGGAAATTTAAGGTGCAGTGAAAGCTATTTTTTCATCCTTTCTTTTTTGCCCTAGTTTCTACGAATCTTTCTGCCAATCCCGGGGGGGGGGGGGGGGGGGGGGGGGGGGGGGGGAAACCCTAACAGAGATGGAGTTCGTAGCTTTTCTTTTGCCTCAGAATTGTGGTGATCGGATTTGATCATTAGAACTAGGCCTTCAGTCTCTGGTGCTCCATTCATCCTCTGCCTCCGCGTGACCTACAAGAAGTCGAATGACTATGAAAAGCCGGTTGACTCTCCGATGATCAAATCAGTATGGGAAGGAGAAGGTAAGTCTGAGTTGGGGTGAAATGGCATACCTCTTTAGATTTGCTTCCCTTTCCTTATATAGGCCTCGCTTGACTTGCTCACCAAGTAAGCGCGTGGAGGGTATACTCGGGTGATCACCTTGAGTGACGTCACATACGACACACCGGATAAGGCAATCATGGAGCACATAGCCAGAGCTAGCCGCAATCATGACCCACGTGTTGTAACGTCTTGGCCTGCGTCATGATGATGCACATGGCTAAGAGGTTAGGTGCACATGGACAAGGCGTCCCTGTTGAGTTGCGAGATCCGAGCGTGTTATCCCCGAACGATTTTGTAGGACACTGAGCTATGTGTGCTACTGAGAAATGCTACTGCCTACCGGCCGAGTGAAGTGACCCCGAGCTGCAAGGCCCTTCCTGGCAGAGCGGCGTGGTCACGCTTGAGGAGTATGGCTTGGCATGGTCCGAGCCACGTAATTTAGGCCACTACAAGAACCTTAAGATAGGATTTCACATGGGATCCAAAGCAAGTTGTTGTAAACTGCATGTTAATTTCCATCTCGAGTTTCTATGGAGGAAGATCTCAGCTCCTCAACAAGCTTTAATCTCATGTTTGCTAATGTATTAAAAGTAACATTAACAAATGCTTGTGTTCATATAAAAATTTGTATGAGTTCATGAGGAATGCATATTTGTTCATCCGAATTAATCATCTGGTGTTAGTTTATAGGTGTGGTGGGAACAATTGGAAAAAGATGTTGCTTTGATCCTCAAGGAAGCAGGGTTTAGATTGGTCGCTGGAGAATTTGAATTTAGCATTAGAGACTGGTTTGGCATAAGTTTTTTGATGTGCTTTTTCTGGGTTGTCTTCTTCTCTTTATATGATTTCATTTATCTTATCTCTCTTAAAATTTCAGAGTAATTTATTCTCCTCAATCACCAAGTAAGGCGTGAATACCTTTTTTGGGGGTGACAGGATGAATAATTGTGGTTTTATGTGGACCCCTATCAAGTTCTTGCAGACTCTACCAGGTTATCCACGGAGTTCTAATCAAGTTGTTGTTACTTCTGCTTCCTAAGTAATTATGAGTAATTAAATGGTGTGTGAGCTTCAGACATTTTTTCCTACAACAGATAGATCTTCTCAATTCATGATTCCACAATCGCCCAGGTTGCCCTTGATGTAGCCAACAAATGTGTCTTTGCCCCAAAGGGTTAGGAAATTAACATGTACCATGTTATTTGTTATTGTCCAAGTGTTTCTAGGAATCTTGTTTTTAAATTTATGAAAGTTGTTGACTATTTTTACGGACAACTAGAAGCGAAGTGTTTTCATGAATAGGGACATTTGAGTTTGGTCGTTAAATCTTTTTTTATCTCTTGTCTGAGCACAAAGCAACATCTCGTGGTGTTTGGTCATTGCCCATGACCTCCGCGTTTTGCGGAACCCATGCTTTATTCACTATGGAGACTAATCAAGTCCCAAATTCCATCTTTGGTGGTACAAGTTTTGATGCTCAAGTAAAGAAGGGAACTAAGGCAATGGGGCAGAATATGCCCAAATGTCTGTCAAGGGAGAAGTTAGCGTATATTGCAATGCTGGTTAAGAGGGGTCTAAGAAGTTCATTGTTCTTGTAGACTGCCCTTTTTCGAGGTATCGCTGATTTCTTTTGTAGCCTTCTTGTTCTTTTACTTTGAGGTTCAACATTAAAATTCATCAACACTTGTTGATGCACAAGTATACCTTAGTTGTTGTGTGGCTGCTAAAGAAATGTAAAACCATACTAAGCCACAAAAAACCAGCACTGAAATACCAGAAAATAGCTGAGAAACTAAGGTAGAGTTGGAGCTAAATCATAAGAGAAATAAGACTCTAGGGTTACAGCCCAATGTTTCTGGACACGAGAAATCAGAGTGGTTCATTTGAAAGAGTGGAACCTCTGAACCAGACAACCTACATAACTTCTCAAGGTCATGAGTGTATCAACTATTCTAGTATTTTCAAGTCACATCTTTGGACCAAAGGAACCAAGGTGATGTTCTCAAATTGTAACTAAAGGAGTTAATTTTTTCGTTATCTTTTCGTAAGGCAGCATGTGATGATACTCTCGTTCTACTTCCATTTCTGTTACGTATGTGAAACCCTTTAATTGTTCTATATTGTATTGATCTGTGCAGGGAAGGACTAGATGATCCTTGGGCCGAAACAAGGGGCTGGGTCCACAACCCAATTCAGGTTGTTCTACCATACTAAGCCCAATTCAGGTTGCCGAGCAAATGAAGAGCCAGCAAGCTATGGGTTTGAAGCGAAGCCCAACTCTTGGCATTGCAAGGCAAGTCCAGCTCCTGGCATGCAAGGCATTGCAAGGCCCAGATTGTCGACTTTTCGCGAAACCCGATCGAGTTCAACATGAGTAATGTGGTTTTTCCGGTGGGCTTGACGTCGTTGGATTTGAATCATTATGGGATACTTGGAAGTCTTCCGGCGGGGTTGACGGCGCTGGAATTTCAGTTCCTGAATGTGAGCTATAATCGGCTGTGTGGGAAGATTCCAATGGGTAGGAAATTGCAGAGCTTCGACGCGATTTCGTATTTTCACAACTGGTGCTTGTGTGGGGCCCCGTTGACGACTTGCTAGAGGATTTATTGGATTGGAGTTTCCTGGATTCAGTTTTTGCCAGAATTAAAAAGTTGTAACTGGTTTAACTAATCAGCTACTTTGGTCACTAATGATAAGATAAAGTTTCAATTTGGACTTCTGAAAATAGTAATTTGTTCACATTGGTATCCTTATGTACAGAAGATTTCATTTCGATCTTTACCGTTACCATCGACTTCTTGACGGTTTTTAACGTGGCAGAGTTGGTCTTGAGCTAAATTATTGTTGTGGCCACTTAAACGCAATAAGAATACATCAATAGGAAAAGATGAAAAGCATCAAGTTAGGCATACAACATTCTAACTATCTTGGCACGTATACATTAAGATATTTCTAAGGCAGAGCCATTAATTTGGCAACCGAAACCATAGTTTGGCTTCAAGACCAAAAGTCTATTTTCCAGAGGGGAGGTGATGCAGGGCCTGTATGAACTACGGAATAATCGTGCAACAAGAAAATCACAAACAATAGAAGTTAGAGAAAACGCTCTCTAGACTTTTTTAATTTTAATAGTAATTAACAACTGTCTTGTCCAGAAGGCTTACAACTTATTAAATAGTTGCGAAAATCCTAACCCTAATTGATTCGTCCCAAACCGAAAACCGAATCAATTAATGACGAAAATTACCAAAAATAGAAAAATTCAGAATAATAGCAAACTAAAAAATAGAGGAAATTCAGAATAATAGCAAACTAGAAAATAGAGGAAATTCTAAGACTTCTCCCAAAAGAATGGTTTAATTCGGATTCTCCTTGCCTAAGTTATAAACAAGTCAAATATTTCCTCAAACAACAAATTTGGGCTTTCGGGACCCTAAACGGCTAAAAAACACATGGCACATGGCTTTGACCATTGGGCTGTTTCGGATCGAACCCATATGGGCCCGTCGCTTAACTCCACAGTCGCATATTTACGGTTTTGCCAGACTTAAAATGTCTAACATACTTCTCCGCTATGGCATCTACATCATCCTCCCCATCTAAAAAGAACTTCGCCCTCGAATTTGCATTTTCATCGGATGAGCTATCACCCCGGAATGGAATCAGATGCTTGACATTGAACACGTGGGCAGTACGAACATGACTGGAAAGCTTCAAATGGTAGGCATTCGGGTTGATCTTCTCAATAATCTCAACGGGACCAATCTTTTGTGCCTGGAGCTTGTTATACTCCCCCTCTGGCGAAGACAAACATTCATCATTTTTTTTGAACAGCAAATATTCTTCATCTTAATATGCAGTGTAGATGCTTTAAGTTTCGGAACAGCAATCGAACCATATGAATCACATAACACATGTTGCATCAAACTAAACCAAAATATGTATAAATTTCTTTTCTCCAAATGAAAAATAACTAGATAAAAAATTCAACAACTAATATTACAAAAATGGTTTATGATCTGAAATGCCTGCCAACCATTACAGCCAATGTTTCAATAAACCCGTCGATAGGGTTGTGTTCATGCACTTTCATGACAATCTACCAGTGGTCAAAATCGATCCCATGTATAGTTTCATCGTAGCTTCATCTTGATATCCACTCTTTTGGGCAATTGACGGAGCCAAAAAGAGGAAACATATGACCTGTGAACAACCAATCTCGCTTTGTCATCCTCTTCCTCGTACCTCAACCAATCTCGGCTTTGGCATGTTTTCCTTGCTCAAAACATGTCACAGAATGACCATGCTTCTCACCCTCAACACGCCCTTATTACTGTCCTTCCAAACCCACCTTCACCGATTCCTTCAACGCATCACAAATGTGATGTCTGCAGAGGAATTTGCTTTTGATTCATTTACCGTTGCTCCCTCTGAAACTACGATATCGATATGAAATGTGCTTTGTTGGTGCTAAGCATCCAACATGAGCATTGAGCACACAAGTCACGCATGCCAATTGATCCCCTTGCAAAATGAATCGATGTTCTTGTGTGACGCTCGCGGTATAAAATTTTTGTATCTTAAAGATGCAGTAACTCACAAATTACGAACCCTAATTTCCATTTGCATACGAAATAAAATTCAGTCCAAAATGCACCTGTTAATGAGGAGGATGTCGTAATACATAGTGAAATAGAAAGTTTGCTCCTCCAAAATCTATCAGACCGAAGAGGAAATTAAAATGCAGAATCTTGGAACAACGAACTGATTGGTGTCCAAAACTTGTGTACGCACATATACAGGATAAGGGGTAGGAGTTCCTCATGTACCTCATCAATTCGACCCAGCCCATTATAGGTCAAAATTAACAAAATAGCACGAGGCCCGTACTTGAAAAGGACAAAGTAGTCGCATCTCGACTATCAATAACTAATGGTCCAGATTTATGAAAAACAAACTTTCAGCAAGATTTGAATGAGTTAGTGGAATGAAACTGGAAACCGAGAATCTTATATGCAAAACAGAGAACAGAAAATTGTTAACCAGGATACAGACATATAGAGAAAACATAGTACAAAATAATCATGGAGGAAAAGTAAGATTGACAATAAACCTGCTAGTAATTTTTTTTTTTTTGATTGGCAAAAGGTGGCTCATTGTTCAGCATCTCATAATTTGCCTCTTTGTTCATCTGCTATCGCCAAACACAGTCTTCAATTCGTTGCATGATCTGATTTTGAAATTTGTGAGACTTTGCGGCCGCTGGTTCGAAGATAGAACGCTTTTAAGCTTCGGGCAACTCTCGAGAATCAAAGTATCAAGCTGCTCGCTTCCAATGTTAATGCTCTTCAAATCAACAACGTTTGAAATGCACAAGGTCTGCAAGCTTCCTGCAAATCTTATAGTGTCCTCCAATTTCTGCAGTTTAGGGCACTCCCATACTGTTAGAGTTTCTAGGGATGGTAATCCGCATTCTATCCTCTTGAACTCTGGAAGCTCCCACAGATACAGCTTCTCCAAGTTTCGTAATTCGGGCTCTGGCGATTTTTCTTTAATATCAAATATGCTCACCAATTTATCGCAAAATCTGACATGAAGAACTCTTAGGTTTTCTGGCAGCTGGGATGAAGAAAAAACAGTCGAAAGCTTTGGACAACAATCAAGATAGAGACAAGTAAGTTTCTGAAAAGCTGGACCACCGTGCGTCGTTCGTAAATTAATAGCATTTGAAACCCCGAGAAACTGTAATTTAGTCCCCAGTTCAGCAATATCGTCTTCCTTCCCTGTGTCAAAAACACCCTCCATTTCCGTGCATCCCTCTATCCAACAGCCTGTCATTGCCTTGAGACTAGAAACACCAATATCGGACAAACACTTGACGAAAGTGTTATTAACAAAAAATATGCAGTCAGCAATGGAGAGCACATCCTCAATGCCCTTGGGGAAAAGGTCGAATCCACGGATCTCCAGTGATCGTTGCTCTTTAAAATGACAAAATTCTGCAGCCTGGAAGCGGATATCTCCTAAAACACATTCTTTGCTATAAACATATGTACTTCTGCTCTCCTTTTCCCCCTCGGTAGGACATACACATAAATGGAATCGTGTGAAGCTTGTCTCCAAAATAGAGGGATTTTTCTCCAGGAATTGTACGAATAGCTTACTGGATACAGATGTGGAAGGATTTTCAAAACTGGAGATGCCCCACTGATAAGGTTCGAGCCCTTCTTGGGGCAAATCTGTGTTTCTGCTCTCTGCTGCTTGAGTATTTCTCGTGTTTGGAATATCGAGGAATTCAAGATTAGTCAAGTTTGAGATTCCGTAGGGAAGCTGATCAACTTTAGCCCCCAACAGATCAAGCATCTCCATTTGCAAAAAACCTTCCAAATTTGGGCATCCCGTAAGGAGGAGTTTCCTGAGGTTGGTAAAACTATCCATCAGTGGTAGACAAATGATCGCTGTTCCAGAAAGATCCAGAACCTCGAGCGTTGTCAACTCTTCCAAATTCGGCACCCTTTGTAAGCGCTGACAACCCCTTAGATATAGTTGACGAAGGCTTTTGAGGTTAGACATGGACGGTAACTCCACAACCTGGGTTTCAGAGAGGTCAAGAATCTGAAGTTGGCTCATGTGCTCCAAAAATCCAGCTCCCATTTCCTTCAAACAGTCAATACCACACAAATTTAGCTCCTCAAGATTTGACAATGTTTCTAGTGCAGGAATTTTTTCCAACTGAGTACACCCTTTAAGTGAGAGCATTGAGAGGTTGCCAAGCTTTAAAAGGGAAGGCAGGAATTTGATGCGAGTCTCAGAGAGGTCAAGATGCTCAAGGCAGGACATGTGATCAAAGGACTCATCTTTGATTTCTGTCAAAGATTTGCAGCCTGATAAAAATAGCTGACGGAGGTCAGAAACATTGGAAAGGGATGGAAGACTTTGTATGCTAGTTTCCAAAAGGTTGAGAATTTGAAGAGAATCCAGTTTGCTAAAGAATTTGTCTTCAATTTCAACCAGACTTGTGGTACCTGAAAGATCAAGTACCTCGAGGTTTTGAAGTGTTTCAGTGCATGTCAGCTTTTGTATCTCAGAGC
Source organism: Rhododendron mucronatum var. ripense (assembly GCA_019656295.1). NCBI lineage: Eukaryota > Viridiplantae > Streptophyta > Magnoliopsida > Ericales > Ericaceae > Rhododendron > Rhododendron mucronatum. The sequence goes on from BPLT01000109.1 coordinate 1,391,635, forward strand.
AACGTTTTAGAAAGAGATGACGAGGATTCATCGAAGAAGGAAGATCGTGTACACGAGTCTCAGATAGATCTAGAATTTTAATGCCTGTAGGAAGTCCTGGTGAAAGCTCATGGAATTCTTTAAAATTTATAGCTCCTGAAAGATCGAGAACTTGGAGACTAGGAAGTGAGTGAGTTCTACGAAATCTTTCTACGTGTTTACAGCCACTTAGTGAGAAATGAGTAAGCTCTTTAAGATCGGAGAGTTTTGGTACCAATGTAATAGAGGTAAGCGAAAGATTAAGCGTTTGAAGATGTGGAGTGTGGTTAAAGGCTTTGTCTTTAAATTTTGTCAAAGACGTAGCACCAGAAACATCAAGTACCAAAAGTTTTTCAAACTTTTCCAGACTGTTTAGGATTTGAAAGCAAGAACACCCTCTGAGTATGAGCCAGCGTAATTTTGTAAGATTGTAAATAGACGAAGGTAGAGGATTGATCTTAAGCTCGGATAAATGCAGGCTTTCGAGTTCAGGCATAAGATTGAAAAAATCATCTGGAATTTCCTTCAAAGAGCTAGCATTGGATATCTCAAGAACAGTCAAGTTTTTGAAATCAAACTTGTGGTCGATCTTCACCAAAAAATCACAACCTCTGAGCACGAGCACAACAAGCTCGTGAAAGTCATTCAAGAGTTGTGGCAGTGATTCGAAGGTCGGGTTGAAAAGGGCAAGAACTTGAAGTTCTTCTCTTAGTTCCTGCTTTGACGGGTAGAAACAATCCAGGATTTCCCAACAACGGCTACCATCAAGGAAAAGTGTTGATAATTTCAGCCCCTTTATGCCTTGGCAAATTGATTTCACCATTCCATCTATATACGTGAGTCTACCGAATCCTTCCCAGTCGCTGACAGTAAATAGATCAGCCAACCCAAGACTTGCACTCCCCCCAAATCCGTAACGATCTAAGTCTTCCAAACGGTTAGCTCCACTGCCCACCGTCACAAAGCCACCCTCCAATTTTCTGAGCACCTGACAATCCACAAGCTCAATAAAAACAGAGTGACCCTTCTCATATGCCTTCTCAAGACAGTCGACGTGTCCAAGATATCCTTCCAAAATCCAGTACGCTATCAACTCATTGTAATAGATGCTTTTTCCATGGCCCAAAAAGAAGTGACTTCGTTGCCGACAGCAGTCAATTATGATGCTCCTAGGCAACACAAGATCATACCCGTTGCGAAGAAGCTGGTTTAGATTATAGCATTCTGTTGTAGATGCTTCCTCCAAAGCCCTCTTAAGCACCCCAACACTACCATGTTGATCAAAATAACTTATGGTTTTAGCCATCAAGATAATTGAACCAGGCAAATATTTTGTCATTTGAAAGAAGGTTTCACCGAATGACTTGATGGTTTGAACATCATGAACTCCTCCCCCAACCCTTTCTTGCAGTAAGTGCAGTGACTCTTCCTTAGACAAAGGCTCCAACTGTATAACTCCTTTGGTTTCCGTGGAAGCATTCACCCTGGTGATTATAACCTTGCATGAGCTTTGGTCGTTGAGATTCAGCATGGTTTTCAAATTGGATATTATTTGTTCTTCATTCATTTTGATTCCTTCTTCGTCCAAAATTAGGTCTTCCGATTCAGATGCTATCTCTTCCTCAACCGGAGGGCCTTCAAATTCCAATGTTTTCTGTTCAACATCCATTTTGTTTTTTCCCTTATAATCCAAAATTAGAAGAAGCTTTTTTCTCGCAACAGATTTGGCTATCATCTCTTGTATGTTTTCATTTTTTTTCACCTTCTCTGCCTCCTTAACATCATCCCCACCATCCCACTCATCAGTAAGGGGAAGCAGAAATAATTGACGAGCAATACTCTCACGAACAGCAGCCTTGTCATATTTGCTATCGAGGAATACCCAGAGAACGATCTCAAACAAACCTTCTTTCTTTGCATCCACACTTACCAGTTTAGCCGTCCATGTTTTCCCCACTCCAGAATCCCCAGTAAGAGTAATTTTCTTTACACTTTCATCACTTAATAGCTGGAAGATAGCTTCCTTCCGCTGAACCACTGTAGAGGCCATAGTAGAAGTAAGATTGATACTGCAAAAAACAAAAAAAACAAAATGGTGAAGGAATTAATGTGGAATTTTGACAAAGCAAAGATAGCAGCAAGTTCAGTATTTGTTCTGAAGAAAGTACTAAACGACAATGAAACAGAACATGAATGCATTGTCAATGATCTTGATGGTAAATGTATTTTCAAATTTCAATCTCAGGACCGGCCTGGTGACCAAGGTATCAGGCCTAAGAGGCTATGACCAAGGTAGAGAGACTATTGAATGAAATTTCTCATGTTCAAAAACCTAGTTTCCCTTTGGGGTTGTAAATTAGTACCATCACGGGAGTGGGAAGTGATCATCCAAGACATCAAAGTGCTGATAAAAATTGACAAGCAGCTCTTCAGCCTTTAATTTCTTTCCCGTATGGCACAAGAGATACTGCATTAGTTATTTATTTCACTGTTAACGTTCGAGCTACGTTGATAGATTCTTTTTTATTGTAGAGATCCGAGGAAAAAAATCAAGCACGCTACTGGAAAACATGGTATTCTAAATCAAAGCATTCGAACAGGCAAATGAACTCAGAATTTCTTAGAAACACATGAAACCACCAGAAAGTGAAGCATTCTTCTTCAGTTGCAGGGAATAACCTCAAATTCAAACTGAACCATAGAAATGGCAGGGGATAACCTCAAATAGCTTCCATTAGTTGTTTCATGTTTTGTAGCTTGTTCTTGTAGGCCTTTCTATGTACAGATTCTCTCCGTAGTGGGTGTTCCCCATTGTTCTTTTGTTTGTCGGTTATGAAATGCAGCATATTTACCAAAAAGAAAAAAAAAAATTGAAACTGAATTAAGAACAAAATGAAGCATGAAATCTTTTTTCAATTTTAGAGCATAAACTGAGGAGAACCCATTCAAAATAGAACCATAAAACAAAAAACCAACCAAAAAAAAAAAACCCCACGACGTATGGCTGTTTAGAAAGATATCTGTATTTGAGAGACAAGTACGCTAAAATGTAAAGAAAATTCAGAATACAAGTAACTTGAAATAGTGGGAGAATTAAATTTAAACAAGTAATTAAAACCTCAATTCGGAGCTATCCTGAGCCATCCTGAGACGGTTGGTCGCAACGGCGGTGCCCGGAGGTGGAAGTCGGCGAGGCAAAGGCTTATAGGTGATGATGGAGAGCGTCGATTGATGTTTCTCGTCACATGCGCAGAGTGATCACAGATGGTAAAAACTGGGAAAACATACTCCCTCCTCCGTCCCGCCTTTTTTTTTCAATTAATATTTTTTTCCGTCCCAAAAAAATTATTTCATATAATAAATTAAATGGGTAATCGATAACGAATTTTCTCTTTTATCCTTTCATTTTTAAATTAATAGTATTAAAAAAATAAGAAAATATAATGATTGATTAAGAATAACAAGTTTACTAAAAGTGCAATGATTGTATTCTAAAATTAGTCGAAATTTGCAAAAGGAACTAAAAGTGGGGACGAATAGAGTATACAAGGAAAATAGGAAAAGAAAAGTAGAAAGGAAACTCAAAGCATAAAAGTTAAGAGTGAAAACAAGTCGAGGTTTGTAGTGTTTGAATTTGGCTTGTACAAGGCTCGGCTTGTTTACTAAAACGAGTCTAAAATTCGAGTTTGAACTAACAAGCCGAGTCCTGAACGAGCTGATTTGGTTAATTTACTTAACCAGCATTTTTAAAGGAGTCAAGTCTATACAATCGAGTTGATTTTTTTGAATGTTAAGCCGAACTCGTTTACAACTAGCTTAGAACTTTTACCCGAACTCAGCTCGAGTCGAGCCTTAACAAGCCAAGTCACGAGGTGCTAGTTTGAAACCACACGTAAAATGGTGAGGACAAACCTCGTTGTCCACGACATGGACCGGTCCCGTGTATTTGCAGTCCTGGTAATCTTGCAGCTAATAAATTGAGTAAGAGTGTGTTCCAGAAACACAATAAGAACTTATTTTTTGTGTAATAAGAAGGCTTGTTCCGGAAAAATGAGAAAGCTGATACTTATTTTGGAAGAATTTATATAGGTGCCGACCGGCCGAAGAGGGAAATCGTACCGGCGGCCGCGCCGGGCCGTCTTCGGCCACCGGACGGCCGATCCTAGCCGTCCAAAAATTCTAAAAAAAAAAACCGAGGGGGTCTACCATCCAAGGTGTGTAGGGTGCTTGATCCGAGCACGCCTTTTCCTTGCAGGGTTCTTGATCATATATACAAGGAAAAAGGGTGCTCGGATCAAGCACCCTACACACCTTGGATGCCGTTGATTCCCGCGTTAGTCCCCTTGATTTTTTTTTTTTTGAATTTTTGGACGGCTCAGATCATCCGTCTGGTGGCCGGAGACGGCCCGGCGCGGCCGCCGGTACGATTTCCCTCCCCGGCGCCGATTATCATAGCAACAGTCTTATTTTTGTATAAGGCAACTTCCAGCTCAAAAATCATGTGTTTAAGCAAATAATTTTCCTACCACTATGGATCTTTTTTAATAGATCTCATTGAGATCTTTAATATGGTTCAAAACAAAATTGATTTTTTTTTTTAACATTATTTTTGAGTTTGAAAATGTGAAAGGAACTTTTTATTTGGGTTTTGTAGAATGACCCTTCTTATTTTTGAATAAAAAGTGACAAAATAACTACTTATTTTTTAAGAAGGTTTCCGGAACGGAGCCTAAGGAATTCGCTACTGTCTACTTATATGAATCAAAAGTATTCTCAACATGATTTGTCCAACAATTTGGAAAAACAATACATCGCCATGTCGTATCCATGTCCTTTGTCGGCATCCTTGTTTGTTAGTATAAATTTAACAAATGGTTTAGTGTACCCAGTACCCTCATCTTTTAGTATTGAAGCCTTAAAACGTAGTACCTTTCAATCTCTTTTAGTTTTTACCAATCTCTTTTTATATATGGTGGAAATCATACTAAAGTATATAACAACCTGTACGTAATCCAAGACTTCTAATTTGGCAATTTTTTAGTTAGCCAAAAATATAGTAGGAATTACAACAAAGATTGAGAATACCTTGGCAAAACGCATTTCTTGAAATCCCAAGGGGTTGTCATGGTGGTCTTGGCTTAGAATTTATTAGGTTGTTAATAACTTTTGAGGTCACCTGATCACCCCGTGCACAAAACTTTTCAAATGTTGTGTGAAAGGCAGTAAAAATTAGTCAATCGTGCGCGCATGTTGGTCTGGGACAATCTCGATTACCAAAAATAAAAAGTGCGGTTCATGAAACTTTGTTCACAATTCTATTCTAGATCTGGACCGTCAGTTGTTAGTTCGTGGACACTTTCATGTTCTCCTTTCATATATGTATCGTCAGAATTTGGATCGTCCATTGTTATTGGCTGTTGACTTTGCCACTCACTTTTTGTTAACGTCACTCCCCTACAAATATATTTTTGGTGTCAAAATACACTTATAGGAGAGTGTTGTTAACAAAAAACAGAGTAGCAAAATCATTTCTCTTCTTATTTCACGAATAGTTTCATGTTCTCCAATTATGTACTGTACCGGCCCTCTAAGGTCCCGTTAGGCTAAATAAGTCAATTGGTTTATTTTTTTGTCTTTATTCAAATATTTTTCGTATTTGTTAATGTTTCGTCAATTTTTTTGGAAATTATTACATCGTCATAACGAGAGTAATCTAAAAAGTAAAAAATTATTATCGAAATTCAATTTTTTTTTGAATATAATTAAACTGATTTGCCTCTTCAACCAATATAATTAAAACTGATGTGCCGTACTGCAGATATTTGTTGCCCAATTTATTTGGCTGACCAACCACATGCACCTTGTAGCATCTGCCTATGGTTCCGTTCCAGAACACCTTCTTAAAAAATAAATACTTATTTCATATTTTTAAATTTAAAAATAATATAAATAAAAAGTATTTTTTAAATTTTTTGCACCGTATAAAAGATTTCGATGAGATCTTTCAAACAATATCTATATTGCGTATTTTTAAATTTCAATAAATTTATTATTTTTAAACTTAAAATTATTTTCTTAAAAAATAAGAATTTATTTTACGTCCCGGAACAGACCTAGCTCAAACTGATGTGCGGTACTGCAGATATTTATTGCCCAATTTATTCGGCTGACCAACCACATGCAGCTTTGTCCCAAAATAATTAAAACTGTTGTGCCGTACTGCAGATAGTTTTATTGCCCAATTTATTCGGCTGACCAACCACATGCAGCTTTGTCTCAAAATAATTAAAACTGATGTGCCGTACTCAGATTTATTGCCCAATTTATTCGGCTGACCGACCACATGCAGTTTTGTCCCACTTTTATGGCTCAAGTCCCACTCGTATCGACTTCAAAGAAAGAAGGATACCAGCAGAGAGATTTGTTAAATTAATGGTGAACACCAATCTACTTGTTATTGATGACTAAAAACTTTGTTTTTCATAATCTTCATTTAACTTTTCGTCATAAATTTTAAGATAGATTATTGTACTCTTCTCTCAATAAGATGAATTAAAAAAGCATAAAAATACAAATGGATTTTAAAAAAAATTATATAAGATTACACTGTTGACAAATGAAAAATATTAGTTTGGTATTTTTTTTTGTTTTTAATTAGTGAACTTTTTTTGCTTTTCGTCATAATTCTTGACTTTTTAGACTCTTGTAGTTGAATCGACGGGTGGTTTATCCAAAAAATAAAACCTAAATTCCACAAATATTCAGAAAAGATGACAAAAATACCGAAACGAAAAATACAATTATTACCCTCAACTGACCCTATTAATGAGAAAACTGCTTCCCTAAAAATTTCTCTTAGAAACTGAATATATGGTTCACTCAACTCATTAATTCGAAGGAAATCAGGTAAAAGCTAAATTGGTGATAGAAAATAATGTCGTGCTAATCGAAGATAAATCAAGTGTCTGGACACTGGTATTAGTTGCCACAAAGCTACAGTGATCGTTGCTATTAGTAACCAGCCAAACAGGGAGTAAGGGTTATGGATTGGGGAATCTATTTCAGGCTTGAAGCTATGGATAAATAGTAAGGCGCGCTACTCTTTTATCGGATTTTCCCTCTTGAATTAAAGTGAAGATTTCACAATGAGACTGATGGGGGTACAACTTACATGACATTTCATCACCGATACATTTCTGATCAATAAATCACTTATGAGAAAGTGTTAATAGTTATGATTGTTAAGTATAAGTTCGGAAATAAAAATCACAAGAACTATGATGATTATATAGCTATGAAAAATGTTGATTGCTCTTACATCAATTTCAACTAAATCCTTGAAATGGTTATTTTATTTTATTTTTGACAAACAAGTGTTCATGGCAAATTTTGTGCTGGTCAAATAATTCTAAGGAACCATAAATCCAAAGGGGCACAACTAAATTCTCCACTATACGGCAAATAGTAGTTAATATGAAGTGAATTCCTTTTGGAGAGGATGGAAAAAACAATCATCAATAAACAGTCAATGAGAGTGCCTGCGACTTGTTCAAAACAAGGTAGCAGCAGTCAAGGCCCAGTTTTAAAACTATTAGAGCTGTGATATGCATTGGGGAATAAGCGCAATGAACGACGGAGAGCCGTTCTTTGTCAAGATGAGATTTGAACTGTCAAATACATAATCCAATGACTCGTATTGTGCACAATACGCATGTTGTGTGCACAAGTGCGCAGCATGCCCCCGGGTTCAATAGATAGAATAAGGTTCCGTTTGGCTAAATAAGCCAACTGGCTTAATTTTTTGTCCTTATTCAATTTTTTTTTCGTATTTGTTAGTTTTTCGTCAATTTTTTTGAAGATTATTGCATCGTCATGACGTGAAGAATCTAAAAAATAAAAAATTATGATCGAATTAAAAAAAAATTAAATAAAGACGAAAAAATTGACTTATTTGCTTATTTTTGTCTTTATTCAAAAAAATTGGGTTTGAATTGTAATTTTTTCTTATTGTCATGACGATGCAATAATTTCTAAAAAATTGACGAAAAATTAACAAATCAGAAAAAAATTAAATAAGAATAAAAAAATAAGCCAGTTAATTTATTTAGCCGAATAGGGCCTAAGGATGTACGTATGAGAGCCCGTTCCAGAAGCCTTCTTAAAAAATAAACAGCTTATTTCATATTTTCAAACTCCAAAATAATGTAAATAAAAAATAAATTTTCAATTTTTTTGTATCGTATAAAAGATCTTGATAAGATCTTTCAAACGAGATCTATATTGCATATTTTTAAATTTCAATAAATTTATAATTTTTAAGCTTAAAATTACTTTTTTAAAATATAAGAACTTTTTTTTTTCATTCTGAAACGAGCTCTGAGTAGCATAGAAACATTCACAAATCACCAAGTGGAGGAGACCCACTTATTAATGACAAGTCGATCTCTCTCTACTGGTATATCCTTCTTTAAAGTCAATAAATATGAGTAGGACTAGAGCCAAAAAAGTGGGACAACATACGTGCATGTGTGCCTGTGGGCCTTGTTATTAAATGATAAAATAAAAAAAAAAACCCATACGTGCATGTGCTTCAACATAGATCCAAAAAATTTGGGCAATTAGGCCCCGTTCCAGAACCATAAATAAGTGCTTATTTTTTAAGAAAGTAATTTTAAGCTCAAAAATTATGTGCTTAAGCAAATAATTTTTCTACAATTATGGATTTTGTTTGATAGATCTCATTGAGATCTTTAATACGGTGTAAAAAAAATTAAAAATTATTTTTCATTTACATTATTTTTGAGTTTGAAAATGTGAAATAAGTACTTATTTTTTAAAAAGGTGTTCTGGAAGAGATAATGAAATCAAGGAATTAAGTTTGTTCGGTTAATTGGTCCGATTTTGTACTAATTAAATTACCACTAAATTGGTTTATACGTACGGTTTTGAAATCGTGTAACCGAAACTCAACCAAACAACGTTGGTGTTGGTCCAGTTAAGTTTATTTGATTTGCTCCGATACACTCGGTTTATACAGTTTTGAGCTGTATAAAATAAAGCACAATGAGACAAATAAGAAAAGATAAAATATTTAATTGAGTCTAGTAACAACTTCTACGCTACCCGTGTGCCTTTGACAATTTTCAAAAAAAAGGGCCCCATAAAATTAGAAACGAAAAACTCTGAAATATGAAGAGACGATTTCTATGTATGCTACATCCATCAAACAGAACTTTCAAAATAGAGCAAAGTCCACTTTGACCCCCTGTGGTTATCGTCATGTGCGGATACCCTCATCATGATTCAAAACCGACCACATAACCTACTTGTGATTTTAAAAATGTGCGGATAGACCCCCTGCCGTTATGTTTTTCATCGATATTAACGGACACAGCATTAAAAGACCAATATACTCTTATTATGTCCTTTGATTCTTTTTTTTTTAAAATCTAATCACATCATCCCTTATACCAAAACTTGAATCCAAACCGTTGATATTGTAAATTTTGACGAATACTACATTTATACCAAAATTCAAGTCAATTAAAAAATAAAAAGTACATGGTCGAATATATTTTGTTATGAAATTAAAATTTTAAATTTGAATTTACTAAAAATTAGATCACTAGGTTATTGATACTTGATCGAGATGATTTTTTAGAGAGATACTATATTCTTTATTTAATAGATTATGAACTACTCAGATTACATTCTAGAGGCGTGCGAGATACACCTCCGTTAATATGGATGAAAAACATGACGGCAGGGGGTCTATCCGCACATATTCAAAACCACAGATAGGTTATATGGTCGATTTTGAACCATGAGGGGGACATCCGCACATGTTGATAACCACAGGGGGTCAAAGTGGACTTTGCTCTTCAAAATAAATAGAAGGGTAAATTTTCGTAGTCGTCCCTTTAGTTTTCCGGTTGTCTCAATTTCGTCCCTCTAGTTTCAATTGTCTCAATTTCGTTCCCGTAGTTTGTTTTACGTTCCAAATTGGTAAAATCGTTAACACCGTTAATGAAACTAAAGGAAAAATATAATTAAAAAAATTAAGTGCTCCAATTTTCAATCCAGTTGAACCAGTGCGAAGATTTTATTTTTTTGATCATTTTATCCTAATGGTCATAATGAATTTTTGGCTAAGGCCTTTCAACGAGCACCCGAAGACTCCTTATTTAGTTTCAGGACTCTTTTAGGGTACTCATTGAAAGGCCTTAGAGCCATAAATCTATTAAGATCTTAATGTGCGAAGATCTTATTTTTTTTATCATTATATCAAATTCAAAATCGTTTTTTCTTTTCAAAATCCAAAACGAGGCTGAATCAAAGCTTGTATAAACCAAATCATACCAGTTTTTTCGGCCAGTATTTTTGGTTGGTTCGGTGCCAGAGTTTTTTGGTCGTGTCCATTTGGGTAAACATCATTACTAGTTACTACACCTCAAAACTTGTAAGTTTCTCAAATCGTCCTGCATTTGGAAAATCAAGGACTAAAAAGGAAATCTATCACATTTTTCTCTTTGATTTGTTAAAATTTTATGACCTTTGAAAGATGGATTTGAGGCGTTGTCGGAATTGGCTTGCACTGGTGATGAGGTTTGTAGTCACATACTCGTATCTTGCAAAATGATCAACGATCGTGCTCTTCTATGTTTGCGCTCTCAATTCTTGCAAATGTGATTTTAGTTATTTTGGAGGTTCTTGAGAGACGCTTTGACGCTCGCGTACTTGCAGCCAAGTGCCAACCCGCATGCGCTTTATGTGACTTAGGCCCCGTTCTAGAACACTTTTTTAAAAAATAAGTATTTATTTCACATTTTTAAACTCAAAAATAATGTAAATGAAAAATAATTTTTTAATTTTTTTTGCACCGTATAAAATATCTCAATAAAATCTATCAAACAAGATCCATATTAATAGAGAAATTATTTGTGTAAGCACATAATTTTTGAATTTGAAATTGCCCTCTTAAAAAATAAGTACAAAAAATAAGTACTTATTTTTCTTTTCGGAATGAAGCCTTAGGGTTTGTGTACAAAAGGATAAGGTGTAAAATTCACGTTTGACAAAAGAAAAGGATATGATGTAATTGTGGGCACACGTCCCGAAAATTTTCAATTTTACTCTTAAAAATCGGGTGCGCCCCTTTTTTTTGGAAAAGCGCGGCGAAACGCTTAGATTCAGAGTCGCCACTTGAATTTTAACAGTGAAACACCCAAGGAACTGAACTTAAAACACTTGCTACGTTGTTTGATTTTGAAAATGTATAGACCTGTCCGTCGTCACCTTCGATATCTGAGGTTCGGGAGCCAGGTTACGAGAGGGGAAGGGTTTTATGGCATCTCTCTTGCCCAATCCGGGGATTGGTCTCTACTCAGTCATTTTATAAAACATTTGCATTTTTCTCTCATTAATCATTTTTTAGCCAGTTTGGACGAGGGAACAGTTAAACGGGATTAAAACTTTAACAAGTTGCAGTATATGATAAAATGTTTTATGGATGATTTGCTTGAAACAATGAATATAGATTGAGAATAAGCACCCGTGAGCGTTTTATATGAACTGGAGCGCAGTAGCCCAGAATAATATACGCAGAGAGGAACCTGTATGCCTTGGTCTGGCCATTGCATACAGACGCTACTTGCGTGCGTCACACCTGAACTGGCGCGCGCCAGTTGATTCAAACCCACAGTCACCTATTCTTAACCCTATGGGCTCTGGAAGGACCAGTGTACACTCAGGACAAGCCACACAATTATATGGCAGCATATATACAGTTATAGACAACAACAATGGATCTAAGGAAATAAAATGGACAGAACACTCCATAACTAATGTGGGGAAATAAACAGAGGCTAAGACTAAGCTACCATGCAAGGGCCAGCCACTGGACTCGGTCATAACTGTTGTACGCCAGTCCACGTAGACCGTATGCCAGTTACACCTCTTGTCCAGCGCTTGGCTTTACATCATATGGACTCTAGAACATGACCAGAAGCATCACAGAGGCCTTCTAAAATAAGCAAAAAACAGGTATTGAACGCTACAATTAAACAGTTATAGAATATAGAAAACAGTAGACTGGTTCTTAGTATGCTATAAGATGATAAAAGAAAAGCATAAGCAAGAAAACAGGTGATCAATGATCCTCACGCCAGTGGTGCACGTACTGCCATGACTGGCGTACGGCTCAATACTACTGGCGTGCGCCATTGTTCACTTCATATGATTTTCAATATTTTGTCAACTTTAAGGCCAGGACTGGTATTAATTACCAGTCTGGACCTCACTAGCTCCTTTCAGGGGCCAGAACTGAAAGTAAACAAAAGGTAATAAACCTTTGTTTTTGAGGTTGATGGAAGGAAAGAGTTTTGAGATTGAAGATGGAGGTATGGATTATGTAAGTAGTGTAGTGAGAAGAATGCAAGGAAGCTTCTTGCTTTCTCTTTCAAGCAATGAGGGAAGAAGGAGCAAGAAATCAAGAAGAGGGAGAGACTTGAAGTCTTTATGGTGGTAACCCCTTGCTTATTAGGAGTGTACACGGTGCATATTGGTTCGGTTCTCTAGAAAACCAGTAACCGGACCATTTCAAACGGTTCTAGAAAATTGGGAACCAAAACCTAACCAATATATGAGTAGAACCTAACCAGAACCAAATCACAAAATCGATCCGATTTTGGTTCGATTTCGGTTCCGATTCTATCCAATTAGCATCCAACTCTATAACCGGTGTGTGAGAAAGAGAGACATGAGAATTGAAAGAATAGAAAGGTAATCTATAAGAATAAAAAAGAAGGAAGAAAACAAAAACTTTCCTAACAAATGAGATTTCATCTCTAAATAAAGTAAGTTTAGCAAGAAAGAGATTAACCAACCAAATTACACACATATATTTATTTTTATATAATTATATATATATATATATATATATTAGTTTTAAACGGTCCGATCCGGTTTTAATCACGGTTCTTTAATTGAAAATCAGTAACCGAACGACAATTAACGGTTCTTATTTTTTTGGAACCATAACCTGACCGCAAAACCACAGAACCAAACCAAATAGGACTGTTCGGTCCAGATCGGATCGATTTTACGGTTCAGTCGGTTTTCTTGAACACCCCTATTGCTCATGAATGCAAGGGGTGTAATTATAACCAGAAATGTGACTGAGGAGGGGTGGTAATCAGATGGGTTAGGGTTTGTTGGGTTAAGAGAGAGCCTCCCATGCATTGAATGCATGGGACATGGCTTGAAAGGGGATGTGGGAGAGAAACGGGACAACCCGGCCGTTTTGCAATCATCAGAAGACTGTGCCATGTACTGGGTGGCCACAAAAGTTTCGAGCACATGATTGAATAGTGATGTTTTGACTGACTTTAACCGGTGTACGCCACCATTTAACTTGCTTGCGCCAGTGGTAACTGAGTCAATGATCGATGACCGACACGTGGCAGTGTACCAATGCACGCCAGCACAGTACTGGCGTAAGCAAGTGGGGTATTGCTGAGGCCGTTTGGTTTTGGCTTGAATGGTTTGAAATGGAGTTTGAAAAGGTTTGAAAAGAGGCTCAAAGCTCAAACATACCAATAACCTCGGAATGTTTTTGACCTTAATCATCATTGAGAAATCAAAAGACCACAAATAAACTAATCTAGACAGTCCAAAATAGAGTGTCCACAGTAATCTCAAAAACCAAAGAAATGAAGCCACGTGTCCCATGATGTAAAAGCATAGGAAAGTGAACGGCCGGTATTTTCTCTCTTCCTTCTTTATTTCTTATCTTAAAAATAGAGAATGAATGTGACATATTAATAAGAGACGTTGTAATTTATACTTTTTTCTAATTTTTTTGGGGAGAATCAATTTCAACAACACAATCATATTAAAAGACAGAATGACGATTACCTCGTGAGTAACACATAAATTGTCTGACCATACGTCATTATAAACTGATACGTATATGTATAGGGGCGATTTAATGGATAACTATTTAGACACCTAAAAAAATATCCCAAATCTCAATAACATAGTTCCCGATCAAATTTTGATGATCCGAACCGTTCAATGTGTGTAGAATATAATTTTAATGATGCCCCCGAGAAATTAGCAAAAAAAAAAAAGACGGGAAAGTGCTTGTTTTAAGCAGTTTTTAATTGAACCGCTCATTAAATCTAAGCTAAAAACTACTCAGATTAAGCCCTATTCGGTCTTTTTTTTTTGCTGATTTCTCATGGGTACCATTAAAATCACGTTCTGATCACATTAAGCGGCTCAGATCATCAAAATTTGATCGGGAACTATGAGGTATTTTTTTAGGTGTCTAAATAGTTGTCCATTGAACCGCCTCGTGTATGTAGACTATGTGTATTTGTGTAATTATCTTGCGCTTTGGTTATGGTTATAGTTTGGTTCGATTTTCAATGCAGTTATCACATGAAACCAAAATCGGAACTGAACTGGCCGATTTTTCTAAATGAAAAATGAAAACCACGATTAAAAAATTGGTTAAAACGAGTACCAATCAATTCAGTACTGTTTGGGTAACCAACGATTTAGGTAAGATTGTCATCTCTATTGGAAAATGACCCATGGTAGATACTAATATAAAATAAGAACGGTCAGTTAACCATTGAGTTATCCGTTCAGTAGACAGGTCTTTTTTTAGCAATTGAAGATTAAAAAAAAAAATTATAGTAACTCAGAGCATTGGCGTAGCTAAAAATTTTAAATCGGTGGGGGCACCATTGAACGTGATCTTAGAATTTGTTATCTTTCAGTTATAGTAAACAACCACAATATGAAAGAAATGAACTTAAATGCTACAGTGTACATATAGATAACGAGTCATTATGAAAAACAAATACCACATAAACCTAAAAGACAACTTTTTTAGAAACTTAACAAAGATACTAAGGATGTAAGTGCTATAATAGAAAAATTGAGTATAGTTTTTGGATACAAATTATCATGACCTTTATAATTTGGGAAAAATAAAATTATTAAAAATTGCAATGGGAGCCCGTGCCCCCACTAGTCTCACTGAGCCACTGACTCAGAGTGTTCAGATTAGCTTACTTTCACCCAATTAATATTTAGGAATAGGAACTAATCTCAACAGAAAAGTGGCAATCTCATTCTTTAAGGGGTGAAATAAAAATGGCAAAACAAAAAGGATAAAAATAAAGACAAAAATACACAAACACGAGATGTTGAAATTTAGGTTTTGTTTGGAATCTACATAAAGGAAAACAAAAGAAAAGAAAATGAAAGGAAAATGGGAGACTGAAAATTTACTATTCACTACCCTTGAAATTCTTATTTTCTTCACTTTTTTTTTCCAACCAAACAATGGAAGGGAATTTTTTTTAATGTTCCTTTCTTTTCCTTTCTATGGTGTTAGATTTCTTGGAGGGTTCCAACCTAAAACCAATTGACAATAGGTGGAGTAGCCTCTAGAATATATTAACCAAGTTTGGGTGGCTTAGATGAGCGATGTAGGACAAATCTAACACTCCCCCTCACGTGCAGTCTGGATGCACGTGGAGGTGACTGACCAGGAGCTGACTGACTGACTCGGGCGACAGAGATGATAGAGACTTTCCCACGAGAGGTGAGATCACTCAAGACCTAACTTTAATACCATGTTAGATTTCTTAGAGGGTTCCAACTTAAAACCAAATGGCAATAGGTGGAATAGCCTCTAGAATATATTAATCACGCTTGGATGACTTAGATAAGCGATGTGGGATAAGTCTAACATATGGGTTCCAAACAAAGCCTTAAGGACAGCCTTCTTGAAAAGATGATAAAATCACGGGACACAATCAATTCTCCGATATTTTAAAAAGTAATAATTACTACAAAGCGATCTCCTTTCGGAAGAAATTAGAGGTGTTTTCACTAGCAAAAAATATTAAAAATTTAACCCATTTTATCATATTATTTTCATTAACAAAAAAATTTCAGCATTTATCATCTTGTTTTTACTAACAAAAAAAATTGTCGACAAAATTTTTTTTGCTTCAGTAACTCTACTCATAAACCCATCAACAATTTATTCATTATTGTAAACAATTTAACATTTTTCAATAACTTATTTGCTACCGAAAACACCTAACAATTTCTTAGTTCTTAACCACAAATAAAAATTTATAAAATTTTCACTACCGGAAACATCCCCTTAATAACTTATTCCAAACCTTGAGGTCACTGGGGGTTAGTTCGATGTTACCTTCAGGGTCCCAAAATTAATCGAGGTACACATAAACTGACCTGAACAGCTAATTTTAAAAAAAAAAACTTGTTTAAAAGAACGTTATGCATTGGGGAATAAGCACAAAGCATGTGACAGATGGCATAAGCTAGGATGTGCGTATGAGTGGAATAGTACTAACATTCACAAAAGCATAACAACCTCGGCTAGGGTAAACACACATAATCTTAGGAGTACGGTACCTTAGGAGTACGGTACGCACTTCGTATTTTTACTTTGGATTGAAATTTGAAATTTTATTTGAAAAATAGTAGGGGTAACGAGTGAAGAAAGATAAAGAAAGAAATGTTGAAAGTAGAAGAAATCTAGGGGAAATTTTAAAAAAATTCTTTTTAAATTTCAAAGAGAACAAAGCAAATTTTGTAAATCACCACAGAAATTTGTAACTGAACACCAAAAGTTTTTATTTTTATATTGAACCACAAAAATTTATAAATAATCTTCGAAGAGTTCGTTTTTAGCTTGCCAATTGCACCGGTCTTTTCTTACCTCAAAATTCATAAATAATACAACAAAAATTCGTAAACAACACCACAAAATTCGTAAAAGTAACCACAACCATTTGTAAAAGTTCATTTGTATTTGATCGCAGAATCTCATGATAGAAACAACAAAATTTTTGTAAAATGAGCCACGAAAATTTGTAAAAACAAACTATCACAAACCTCATTATCGTGTCATAAAAAATCTTTCTACTGGTATCGTTGTGTAATGTCAATCCGAGTGGGATTTATGTGTGAAAAATAAAAAAGAGGACAAAGCTGCATATATAAAAATCATGCATTTTCTTAGACGGAAGTGGGGAGTGTGCTGTGCACTTGGTGCACATTGCGGTGTTTCGCGCGCTCGGATCTCATCTCGGTGATGGATAATTCAAGCCATTCATTAATTGTTGAGATGAGATACAAGCCGTTGACTGCACGATCCGACAACTCGAATCGTGAGCAACACCGTGTTGTGCATCAAGTGCACAACGCAGTCCCCAAGTCCTTCTTAGACACGAGCCAAAATAAATTGGACAATAATGGTCCCCATTGGGAAGCACTTACAAAACCAAATACTTCTGGAAAAGAGAATTAGTTTGGGAAGTGATTTTCGCACTCTCCATATTGTTAATTGCACTTTTTAAAAGTTAATTATTTGGGAAGTGCAAAAATCAACCATAACGCACTCCCCTAGGGGGTGAGGTTAACAATTTGGGGAGTGCGAAAATCACTTCCCAATGGTTTTCTCTCTAAAAAACTTCTTTAATGTTGTAATTTTTTTAATGAGAAGTGATTTTCACATTCCGTCTTTATTAACTACACTTTCTTTTTGGTTCTTTCGTGATATATATTTACAATATTGTTTTTTCAAGTGTGAAAGTGCATACAAATGATAGGTTAATTTGGTAAATTTACATCGCATCACAAGAGACAAAAATGCTGGGTAGTTAATTACTTTTTTTAATTTAGTACTACTACACTTCTTCATGTTCTTATTATCTCCAACTCTTTCATGATTAATTGGGTATCAGAGAGAGAGAGAGAGAGAGAGAGAGAGAGAGAGAGAGAGAGAGAGAGAGAGAGAGATGGCAAGAGAGAGAGAGATGGCAATGGAGGTTCCCGAAGTTCATAACTTGGGGCATGACCATCCATTGATGCTCATAAAAGCAGAGGAAACAGATGCTAGTTGGGATCTTTCTTGCTACGCCTGTGAACAACCAATCTCGATTGTTTCGTCGTCCTCCTCCTACTACGGTTGCAAGCGCTGCGTGTTTTTCCTGCACAAAACATGCGCCCAACTACCTCACCAAATGACCCACCCTTCTCACCCTCAGCACCCCCTCACACTCTTTCCAATATCGGTTTACGGAGGTGGTGCCGATTGTGATGTCTGCATAGGAAATTGCAACAGATTCATTTACCATTGCTCCCTCTGCAAGTACGATATCGACATGAAATGTGCTTTGGTGGTGCTAAGTATCCAACAGAGCATCGAGCACACAAGTCATCCACACCAATTGATCCCCATGCTAAACGAATCCATGTTCTTCTGTTACGCTTGCGGTAGAGAACATAAAGGCACCTCCTTTCTATGTACCACCTGCGGATTCTGGATCAACCAGAAATGTGCTGAATCACCACTCGACCTCAAACTTAAAAATTGCCATGACCACACTCTATCCCTCTTCTACTTTATTCCCCAGCAAGATTACAGTAGTGCTCGACCCCAGTGTCAAATCTGTTTCAAGACAATTTACAGAAGAAATTGGTTTTATTCTTGTTCGGAATGCAGTTATTTTGTCCATTTACATTGCGCTGTGTCGGAGAAAGAGCATTCCACGTTAACATCCGCCTTGCAACTCTTTTCTTTTTCTCTTTGTTAATGATTTTCTCTCTGTCTTGTTTTTTAATTTGTTCTGAAAAAGCATCCTATCCTCTACTTCGTGATTACAGGAGCAACGAAACAGAGAATCAAAGTCGTGATCTTAGCCTTAATCCGAGTAATCTTTCTTCTAGCAATTCGGCGACAGCAACCTCGGACGCTGATCTACCCAAGTCAGTGACTTTCACATATAGGATTTTTGTTTTTAATTTGTGCGATCCTTACCATAGTTGTTTGATTGTATAAACTTTTGCGGTTTCAGGGTTATCTTGCCGGTGTCTGATGATTCAGCTGATATTATCACCCTGTTTATCAAGAACACCGCAATACAAGGGAAGCACGAGGGAGCGGCAGAGATCAAGCATGGTAGTCACCGTCACCCATTAACTCTTTATGAAGAGCCAATCGACCATGCATCGTCCCACTTTAATGTGGCATCGAATGTTCAAAAATGTAGTGGGTGTGCACAAAGCATCTCGGCTCCATTTTACTGTTGTCTTGAATGCGAGTTTTACCTACATGTGTTGTGTGCGGAGCTACCCGAGGAGCTACGACACCCAGGTCACCCTCAACATACTCTTTTCTTGAGCAAGGACACTATTGTGGCGGACTGCAAGTGCTGCAACTTATTTGGCTCTACCCTTTTTTACGAATGCGAAGAATGTGATTTCTACCTCGACTGCAAGTGTGCTTCCCTACCTCGAGTTATCAAACATGAAAGTCACGACAAGCACACTCTTGCCCTCAGGCCAACACCCTCCTCTGGTACTTGCAAATCATGTAGTGCCAGTTTGACAATATCATTTCAATGTTCGGGCTGCAAATTCAATGTATGCGTACGGTGCGCTATTTTACCGCGCACTGTTCGGCATAGATATGACAAACACCCGTTCACCTTAACCTATTCCCCTCATCCGTACCGGACAGACGACGATTTTTGCGAAATTTGTGAGGAAGGGATCGACTCCAACCGTTGGTTCTATCATTGTCGGGAATGCGACCAATATCTTCATACGGATTGTATACTCCCCGTTGATCAATTTTCAAATATGGTATATAATGATTGGGATCCCATTAACAATCGTAAGCATCCGCACCGGCTCATTCGTTGCGGACCCGTCCCAAACGATTCGTGCAGCCTGTGCAAAATGAGTATTGCTGCTGATTATCATTACTGGTGTCCACCGTGTCAGTTTCGCCTATGCATTTCCTGTGAAGAGTATTCCACGTTGAGATCCGCCTTGCAACTCTTTTTCTTTCTCTTTGTTAATGATATTCTCTCTGTCTTTGCTTTTTTTTTTATTATTTGTTCTTATAAAGCATGCTATCCTCTACTTTGTTTGATTGTATAAACTTTTGCGGTTTCAGGGTTATCTGCTTGCCGGTGCCTGATGATTCAGCTGATATTATCACCCAGTTTATTAAGAACATGGCCGCAATACAAGGGAAGCACAAGGGAGCGGCAGAGATCAAGCATGGTAGTCATCGTCACCCATTAACTCTTTATGAAGAGCCAATCGACCATGCATCATCCCACTTTAATGTGGCATGGAATGTTCAAAAATGTTGTGGGTGTAAACAAAGCATCTCGGCTCCATTTTACTGTTGTGTTGAATGCGAGTTTTACCTACATGTGTTGTGTGCGGAGCTACCCGAGGAGCTACGACACCCAGCTCACCTTCAACATACTCTTTCCTTGAACAAGAACCGTGTCGGGAAATGCACATGCTGCAGCTTAATTGGCAATATCTTTTTGTACGAATGCAAAGAATGTTATTTCTGCCTCGACTGCAAGTGTGCTTCCCTACCTCGAGTTATCAAACATGAAAGTCACGACAAGCACGCTCTTGCGCTCAAGCCAACATCCTTCTCTGGCACTTGCATATCCTGCAGTGCCAGTTTGAGAATGTCATTTGAATGTTGGGGCTGCAAATTCAATCTATGCGTGCGGTGCGCTATTTTACCGCGCACTGTTCGGCATAGATATGACATACACCCGTTCACCTTAACCTATTCCCCTCGTCCGGACCGGACAGATGGCGATTTTTGCAAAATGTGCGAGGATAGGATCGACTCCAACCGTTGGTTTTATCATTGTGGGGAATGCGACCGATATCTTCATACAGATTGTATACTCCCCGTTGATCAATTTTCAAATATGGTATATAATGATTGGAAACCCATTAACAGTCGTAAGCATCCGCACCGGCTCATTTGTAGCGGACACATCCCAAACGAGTCGTGCAGCCTGTGCAAAATGAGTATTGCTGCTGATCATCATTACCGGTGTCCACCGTGTCAGTTTCGCCTATGCATTTCCTGTGAAGAGTATTCCACGTTGAGATCCGCCTTGCAACTCTTTTCCTTTCTCTTTGTTAATGATTTTCTCTCTGTCTTTGCTTTTTTTTTATTTGTTTCTATAAAGCATGCTATCCTATACTTTGTTTGATTGTATAAACTTTTGCGGTTTCAGGGTTATCTGCTTGCCGGTGCCTGATGATTCAGCTGATATTATCACCCAGTTTATCAAGAACACCACAATACAAGGGAAGCACGAGGGAGCGGCAGAGATCAAGCATGGTAGTCACGATCACCCATTAACTCTTTATGAAGAGCCAATCGACCATGCATCGTCCCACTTTAATGTGGCATGGAATGTTCAAAAATGTTGTGGGTGTGCACAAAGCATCTCGGCTCCATTTTACTGTTGTCTTGAATGCGGGTTTTACCTACATGTGTTCTGTGCGGAGCTACCCGAGGAGCTACGACACCCAGCTCACCCTCAACATACTCTTTCCTTGACCACGACCCATGTCGCGAAATGCACATGCTGCAGCTTATTTGGCAGTATCTTTTTTTACGAATGCGAAGAATGTCGTTTCTTCCTCGACTGCAAGTGCGCTTCCCAACCTCGATATATCAAACATGAAAGTCACGACAAGCACACTCTTGCCCTCAGGCCAACACCCTTCCCTGGCACTTGCATATCATGCAGTGCCAGTTTGAGAATGTCATTTGAATGTTGGGGCTGCAAATTCAATCTATGCGTACGGTGCGCTATTTTACCGCGCACTGTTCAGCATAGATATGACATACACCCGTTCACCTTAACCTATTCCCCTCGTCCGGACCGGACAGATGGCGATTTTTGCAAAATTTGCGAGGATGGGATCGACTCCAACCGTTGGTTCTATCATTGTGGGGAATGCGACCAATATCTTCATACGGATTGCATACTCCCCGTTGATCAATTTTCAAATATGGTATATAATCACCAATGGAAACCCATTAACAGTCGCAAGCATCCGCACTGGCTCATTCATGTCGGACCCCACCCAAACGCGTTGTGCAGCCTGTGCGAGAGGAGTAATGCTGATTCTGGTCATTACTTGTGTCCACCATGTGACTTTCACCTGTGCTTTTCCTGTATAGAAAAGGAAATTGAGGGGTAAATTTGATGAAGATTACTTGTGTTAGTTACTTCCATTACGTGGCTCCTTATTTAATTAGGTGGTTTTGTT
This sequence comes from Rhododendron mucronatum var. ripense, assembly GCA_019656295.1. Lineage (NCBI taxonomy): Eukaryota > Viridiplantae > Streptophyta > Magnoliopsida > Ericales > Ericaceae > Rhododendron > Rhododendron mucronatum. Next base: position 1,413,823 of record BPLT01000109.1, read on the forward strand.
CATCTCTGTTTCGGGTTTCGTTTAGTACTGGGGTGGCGGTATACATACTTGTACACCGATCTTATATTCATCTCAATTTGAAGGATTGGTGATATATATTTCCAGCAGTGCAACAAGATAATTTATAGGGAAAATTTCATGTAGGCACCCGACCTTTCACACAAATCACACGTAAGCACCTGACCTTTCTTAAATTTCATATAAACACCTGAACTTTCTAAAAACTCATCAATTTAACACCTGACCTTTATTAAATTTCATATAAACACCTGAGCTTTCTAAAAACTCATCATACCATCACCATTTCGTCTAAAACCAAACGGGAAAAAAGTTAAGTGCTCCAATTTTTTATTTGTTTGAACCAGTGCGAAGATCTTATTTTTCTGATCATTTTATTTAAAGAATCATAATTAATTTTTTACTCTAAAGTTCTTGTTAGTCTGCCTTAAGAAAGTCATAGAATCAAATATCTCTTAGGGCTAACTAACGAAAGCCTTAGAGTCAAAAATTAATTATGATTTTTTAGGATAAAATGATCAGAGAAATAAGATTTTTGCACCGGTTTAAACGGATTGAAAATTAGAGCAATTAATTTTTTAACCATATTTTTTAATATATAAACGATCTATACATGGTTAAAAAATTAATTGCTCTAATTTTCAATTCGTTTGAACCGATATGAAGATCTTATTTCTTTGATCATTTTATTTGGCTCTCGTTAGTTGACCCTAAGAAATATTTGATTCTACGACTTTCTTAGGGCTAACTAACGAGAGTTTTAGAGTCAAAAATTAATTATGATTTTGAAAGATAAAATAATCAGAAAAATAAGATATTCACACCGGTTTAAACAGACTGAAAATTGGAGCACTTAATTTTTTTAACCATATATGTTTAATTTATAAATGATCTATACATGGTTGAAAAATTAATTACTCCAATTTTCAATCCGTTTAAACCAGTGCGAAGATCTTATTTTTCTGATCATTTTATTCTAAAGAATCATAATTAATTTTTGATTCTAAGGCTTTCGTTAGTTAGCCCTAAGAGATATTTGATTATACGTCTTTCTTAATGCTAACTAATGAGAGCTTTAGAGCCAAAAATTAATTATGATTCTTTAGGATAAAATAATCAGAAAAATAAGATCTTAGCACTGTTTCAAACAAATAAAAAATCGAAGCACTTAATTTTTTTTCCGTTTGGTTTTAAACGAAATGGTGATGGCAGATGTTGAATTGATGAGTTTTTAGAAAGCTCAGGTGTTTATATGAAATTTAATAAAGGTCAGGTGTTAAATTGATAAGTTTTTAGAAAGTTCAGGTGTTTATATGAAATTTAATAAAGGTCAGGTGTTGAATTGATGAGTTTTTAGAAAGTTCAGGTGTTTATATGAAATTTAAGAAATGTCAGGTGTTTATGTGTGATTTGTGTGAAAGGTCAGGTGCCTACGTGAAATTTTCCCTAATTTATATATTGAATCTTTGCATCAGAGGTTATATGCAATTTTTTACTACACGAAATTATATTTCTTCTTACACAATTACAATATTACTAGGCACTAACATACCCGTGTAGTAAGGGAGCAATATATGTATATGTCATAGAAGGAGTTCATTTCCTTAATTATCTTTTTGTTTCCAATTTTCTGGTGGGATTTTTTTTCTATTAATGATTTCCCATCTTACTACTTAGTAGTAGCTCATTTAATTCATTCTCTTTATACAATTTCCGTGAACCGAAAAAGAATCGTGCTCTATGCAAAACGAAAAATGAATTTGTATCAGTTCTGCTAGTACTGGCCACAAATACTTGAAAAAAAATAGCAGATTATCAGTTAACCGTTGAGTTATTGGTTCAGTAGGTGCGTCATTGTTTCTTTTGCAGTGGAGATAAAAAAATTTGTTGCTTTTGATAACTCAAAGTTTTCAAAATATTTGTTTTTGAAGATTATTGGCCCCCAAAATCTTCCAAGTGCAAGCATAGAACCATAATTCAAAAGTTTATACTTTACAATTCACTATTCACTCAAGATTATTCTGCAAAATCTATTATGGACATATTATCCGAAAACCTTTTATGGATTATCATTATGATTTCTATCAAACTTTATCGTCAATAACCCACTATTCAGAATTTAAAAAATAAATGGCTCCCAAACACGCCTTTAGATAATTGAAAATGCCTTCAGGGCATCTTATAGCAAAATTGTACGTTTACCAAAAGCAAAAGCAAGGCTGAAAAACGAAAAGTTATGATCAGATCAATTTTCCTTTCTTAAAAATGTAGCAACTCACCAATTAAAATGCAGAGACAATTGGAACAATGAACTGATCGGTTCTTAAGAAATTAAGTTCAAAAGTACTCAAGTAGCGACAACCAATAATTTTTATCACAATTGAAAGTTTTCACATTTTGGGCCAAACTATTATCCAATCCAATACCAAGCCCAAAATCAATGAGGTTTTAGATCTTAGTATATACCATCCCAGCCTAGCTCTCAGGCCCACTATTAATGGGCCCCATCTCCCAATTAAGGACTATGGTCAAAGCCTATTTAAGTATTGACGATTTGTCTCAAACATCACATATTTACTTAAGATTTGTAACAACCCGGATTTTTGACCCTATTTTTTTTTTTAAAATAGAGTTAATATTATTAATAATATTAAAAATATCATTTAAAGAATATTATTAGTAATAATAAAATTATCTTAATCATAATTATCTAATTGATATATACAAATAAAAATTAATTTAGTCTTAATTATCCTACTTTTAATTATTTAAATTGCATGCATGAAAATCCTATCATCTCTCCCTCTCCTACTCAGTCTCTAATTCATCTCCCTGACTATATTTTCGTCCATATTCAAAACCCAAATAATTTGAGTCCTTTTTGAACTCAAATTAATCAACTTCTTTAAAATTATTCTATATATACCCCATTAATCCGACCCTAGGGTTCATCACATTATTTATCACGTTCCATCAGTCCAGAAAAGAGAGAAAAACAGGAGAGAATCGAGCTCCAATCCTCGGAGTTCTAGAGAGAGAAAGAAAGAGAGAGAAAAGTGGGTTTGTGATCTAGACTCGACCGAAATCCAATTCGATCATTCCAAACGCTTCCTACAATCCCTAGCATCACCGAACGTCATCCAATTTGGTCCCATAGTCCCCCGATCGAAGAACCCGAAGTCTTCTTCCCCAAAATTCAAGTTTCGATCAAAAATCAATTCGATCCGATTTGAGGTAGTATAATCTCTCCTAATCACTCCTCTAAGTATATTTAATGTTTTTAAGCATAACCCAATAGCCCGAATGGTCCCATGCATTAAAACCGTAGCAAAAAATCAAAAAAATCTAATCTGGACACGACCTTGCGGCCGCGACCTTTGGGCCGCAAGAACCAGGCCTGGAGTTTGCGGTTAGCCTCTCAGCCGCAAGGTTGACTCGGTCAAACCTTGCGGTAGGTTCTGTTTTGGTTCGAATGTGTTTTGCGACTTTCCGAACACCATTTTCGACCCCTAAACTATTTTTCCTAGACTTTTCACACCTCAAAGATCATAACTTGTTAAGGTCATATTTTTTTTATTTAATTATCTATTTATTAAATTATTTATTAGTTATCGATCAACGTTTACAAACGAAAATTAGTTACGACATTTCAACCAACGTTTTAACACTCCAACTATTTTTTTTAGACTTCTTACATCTCAAATACAGTAACTTGTCAAATTAAATATTTTTTTTATTTAATTCACTATTTATTATTATTTTTAAAGTAATTTCATTCAAAATTACTTTACGATCGTATAAACTTTATTATTAATGCTCGGATAATTTTATTTAGACTCCTTAGGTTCCAAAGATGAAACTATGTCAGTCTCAACATATTTTTTTATTTAAATTATTTATTGTTTATTTACTTCCCTTTCGGCCACTTTATTTAACGCATTCATTTAAAAATAATCCCGAGACCTTTCGGACTCAACTTTTGACATTCAAACATGTTGCATAAGACCTTTAGGACTCTTATTAAGGTCATGATAATTATTCTAATATTTTTACCTAATTTAATTAGTTTTTAATCAATCTAATTTCTTAAATAAAATTTATACAAACCTAGATTTATGCTTTTTATAAAAACTTTTATTAGATAAAGTTTCTTGCATTATTATTAATTTATTGGCCATGCAAGATTAAGGGCAACGGCCCATTCATAAAAAGTTACGTGATTTCTACGCTTATTATTTATTTCAATTATCATTGTGATTATTTGTATACTGCTCCAATTTGTGATTGATATGTTAGCTTGGAACCTAGAGACGAGGGGTGGTTTGCAAATAGAGTTCACTTAGACAGTGCTAAGTAATTGATAAATTAGAAAGTTTATTTTTAGATCTGCCTGCAGGTAGGATGTTGAGATGCGATGAGTTGGATGTGTTGAGTTGAAACTGGCAAAGTAAGCCCAGTAATGAATTGAAACTGGCGGGAGTCCAGTGATGATATAAAACCTGGCAAAGTAAGCCCAGTGATGTTTTGATAAAACCTGGCGGGTAGTCCAGTGATATTTTGATAAAACCTGGCGGATAGCCCAGTGATGTTTTCTGATGATAAAACCTGGCGGATAGCCCAGTGATGTTTTCTGATGATAAAACCTGGCGGGTAGTCCAGTGATGTTTTGATAAAACCTGGCAGGTAGTCCAGTGATGTTTTGATAAAACCTGGCGGATAGGGCCAGAGATATTTTCCGATGATAAAACCTGACAGAGGTCCAGCGATATTTTGTGACAGTAAAACCTGGCAGTGGTCCAGTGATACTTTCTGATGATAAAACCTGGCGGATTGCCCAGTGATGTTTATGCTGATAAAACCTGACGGTTGGTCAGCGACATTTTGCGATGATAAAACCTGACGGTTGGTCAGTGATGTTTTTTGATGATAAAACCTGGCAAAGTAAGCCCAGTGATGTTTTGATAAAACCTGGCAGGTGGTCCAGCGATATTTTGTGATGATAGAATTGGTGGGAGTCCCGTGGTGATTAAGATGGACAAACCGTAGTTATGGTCTGGGCATGACTAGATTTTGCTTGTTGTTAGGCTATCGATCGATAATGAATAGATTTATGAGTACTTACCTTCTTGCATTGATGATATATCGTTACCTGCTAGTTGTAATGTAAGGAGGGGTGATTGGGTTGGATTATATTACGGGGTGAACTTTTTCACTCAGGCACGGATTGTCTGGCATCCGTGTCAGATTTTGCAGAAAATCAGTGGAAGACTCAGGACCCTGAAAGAGAGCGATACTACCTAGAGATGAATTCGGAGATGGAGATTGAGCCAGTATACGCTTGGAATCCGTATCGATCCTAGAAGACAGCTCTGTTATTTTGTCTAGATTATTACCACGCAGACTATTTTCAGTATTTCTTTAATGGTTTGTAATAGACGAATCTTTAGGAAGAATTATCCAGTTTGGATTTTGAATTTAAATTACTAAATTTTTAGAAATTAATATTTAATACCTCCGATTTTATTTCCGAAAATCGGGGCGTTACAAGATTTTTCTCAACTATTTACTTAAGATAACGATTGGTGGGATCAGTTCTGAATTACCCCAAGAAAGAAAATATATCCTTTTAGCCTTTGAATTTTTTTTTTTTTATAGCCTTTTAGCCTTGATTTGGATGGTGGAAGAGGTGTGAGAGAATAGAAAGTGATCATTTTCTCTTCTTTGATCAAATGAAAAATGATTCTTGATTACCATGATCTCAAGTTAGAATGACATCTCAAATTAAGCAGGAATCTGTTCTTATGTCAATTAAATGGTAATCATAATTAGTATTACGATTCACAAATATTAAAAACTTGGACTGTCATTTAAAAGTTTTGAATGCAATTGTTATGTGAATAAAAATAAAATAAAATAAAATAAAAAAAGATAGAACAAGGGGAGGAAGAAGAAGAAGACGAAAAGAAAGTTATCTGTGTTGAATTTTGTAGCAGCCACCAACCACATTTTGATTATTTTCCACTGTTGGACTTCTCTCTGCAAACATTTTGGACCAGGGAGCGTGCTGCGCACCAAGTGCACAGCACGGTACTGTGCGATCTCATCCATCCAAAAGTGTTATGGATGATCCAAATTTTAAAAAACTTTTCCGAGGAAGAGTTTAACTCTTTCCCGGAAAAGTTTCATTTTAATCCGGACCTGTTTGGGCTGAATTAACTCAAATCAATCGACAAATAATTGTGTGCGGGCGTGCCAGAAAAGAGATAACTTCAAAGAAGAAATTACTCTTTTCAAAATGATTTGAAACAACTAATTTCAATCAGGCAATTGTGTTATCCGTTCGATTACCTCAACTAAGAGGATTTTTCCTTAAGGTATCAACCAAATAAAAGATTGACGCGCTTCGAAATCAGAAAAGATGATTGAACACAAACAAACCTGAATCTAATCAAAGGTAAGTTTGTATACAAACACTCTTAAGATTCTATCAAGAATAATAAAGAAATACAAGCACACTGAATTTAATCAAAAGTGAACTTGCAAACAACTATTCTTTGGTAAGAAAAGAACTTAAAAGAAATAAGAAAACTTGAATTCAATCGAAAGTAGTCTTACATGCAAATAAGCCTTCAACTTACAAAAAAGATCCTATTCTAAGCTAAAACTAATCTAAGATAGATCTCTGAGCAATCATTTTGTATGAATTGTCAGATGATATGGACTTTTGTGTGTGTCTTCTTCTTCAATTGCTTCTTCTATTTATAGACGCTGAACTTGCCTTCGAATCCCACGTCTTCGATTGATACCCACGATGGCCACATAAAACGGTTGAGGGGGGTCTTCGAACGGTTATATCTTGATACTTCCAGAATTCCCTCTTCCCCTACTTGCCTCGATCATGGTGTTCATGGCCACTTCCTGGATCGTGATTCCTATTTTCAAGCAACGTGAATTAATGCAACGTGTTTGTCTTCCAAAATGATTCCCTGCAATTGCACCTAACCTCAGTTATAAAACAGGGCAGTGAGGACACCGTTCGATGGTCGCAAAGTCCAAATCAACGGTTAAATCCATGACTTCCAAAACCATTGTTTAAATACTGCTCAAACGACACCGGTTCATTCTAAAACGACACCGTTTGCTATTAAACAGTGTCCTTTTAACTCCCGCAATCCTCTGCAATTGGCACTCGACTGGGACAGGCTTTATGCAACCGCCGTACCGTTCGGGGCCACGTGGAATTTTTTCATTGGGCGGCACTTTTAGGATGTAAACACACCCCCCGCATTAACATTTTATTTATGCTAAATAAATGTTAATGGCACACGTTCTCTGCCCATATCCCTTCAACTTCGGATGCACGAAGCATGACAGGATGTTATTCCCATGCACGTCTATTGAGCTTCCCAAAGATAGCTACAATAATTTCCCTATAAATGGCAGTTAATGATAGGGTTTAACGAATTACATTATCCTTCATAAACCCTTCGAATTTGAGTTTTTTTTCCTGTTAAGAAGTCTTACATTTATGGACTCTCTTCCAGAAATTAATCTTATTTTAGACAATCTTGATTGCCAAACCCCTTTTCCTCAAATGTCTCCTCCAAACTCTCCTCGAATGTTGGCAAGCAAAATCCTTTCGGATCGAACATTCCACTCCCCCAACCCATCTCCCACAGGTTGGGACTCCTCTTTAACCCGTTCGAACTCGTTCGATGGGTCCAACTGGGGCTCATGGGAAGAAAACCCTACTAATACCAACACTGGCACCATTCTGGTTAGGTTCGATCAGCCTGACCCTACACCGCATAAATTTCATCACTTTCGAACTCTGTTCGCAAGCCAATTCCTACCCCTGAGCGGCAACGACACCGTTCACATGGGTATGCTCGAATCCATTTACTCCTCTCTCAAATTTTCCCCTTTCCTGAAACAAGAAGAAAATTACCTGGGGCCTGCCCCTTACTGCGACTTCAAACGCATGGCTCAAACCCAACAGTCCCTCTGGCTCACAGAGGTGCAAACCCCACATTATCCAGCTGACTTCGAGGAAACCAACAAACTGGCTCCTCTTTCTGAAGAGCCTGACTGGTTCAATGAGGTGAATAACCTCGCCGTCAATACCCCTCATTTCCAATGGCAATATGGTTATTCCATCTATCCTGCTGACAAGAGTAAAGCTCTACAACTCCTGGCAGCTTTCTCTTTCCTGGACATTTCTACCCTGGAAAAACAAGTTCCACTAACTAATTTTAAGTGGGCTTGTGAGACATTGGTGCTATGTTCCATCCCCTCCACGGTTTCCTATCAAATCCACTGCTTCCTGGACTTCTTACCAGTGATCAAGTCATGGCTCGAAGCCAATACCGCTGCGTATTGCTTCGATCAAACCCTTCAAGATTATGATCTGGCCAAGGAAAGGATTGAGAAGCTGCATGACCAAATCCATAACTTCACTGCTGAGTCCTTCGAAGTGGTGCCAGGCCATGCTGACAAAAAGCTTCGAAGGCGCTTCAAAAGACAACAAATGAAGCGTCCAACAAAGGAAGCTCGGCTTCGAAGGAAAGCCAAAGCTTTGGTGCTCAGCTTTAGGCCCTTGTTGGAGAAAAAATTGGAGTCAGACTCCAAAGAAGACATGAGGAAAATGGAGCTAAAATTCCTCCAGTTTGCATGGAACAAGTTCCATAGTCTTGTCACTTGGTCTTTTCCTCACTACTTTGAGAATAAAAAAGCAACCTCTCAGCACTCAGGCCCTTCGAAGGCCTAATTTATACTTCTTTTCATAGGAATTAGGATTTCCCTTATTTGCTCTTTTCCTTTTTGTAAATACGTAAATTTCAATTTTGTAACCCAGTAGGTTTATTCAATGAAATTTCTCTTTCTTTCCACGCTGGACTTGGATTTACTGTTAAAATAGAAGTTCTAACAATAATAACTCTACTAAAGAGAAAAAACCAAACCCAGCGGACCCCAGGGTACGGGCCCACTACAGGCCTGGCCCACTTGCAGGAGTATAAAAGCGGAATTCATTCAAAACCACCCCTTACACTCAATGCGTTCAAGCTCTCTCAAACTAAAAACTCTCAAGAACAGAACTCTCTCTCCTTTTCCTCTTTATCAACACTAAACCCAAACTGAATCAATGGTTTCTTCCAGCAATCCAGCAACACGAGAACATGTCACTCCCTCTTTAGCCTTGAGACGGTTCGTGTCAGGACAAACACCAGGACCGACTGAAGAGCCCCATCTTGATGCTAGGATCTTCATTCCAAACCCTAGCGAAGAAGGTACTTATATTTTGGGTCCTCAATTTATAGGAGAAATTCCGGCTTCCCTTTCTCTCTATTACCCTCGATTGGGAGATGCTGAAATTCGAGCTTGTTTAGACCAAGATTGGCAAAACTTCCCAAGGAAATCCTTTCCTTGCTGGCCCACATTGGACAAGGATTGGAAGATATGGACCACTCGTATGTTAGCTGCGAAGTCGGACGATTTAGAGAAGGTGGGTTTAAAAAGAATTATTACCCTCCTTCGAAGGGGGGTCCCACAAAATCCTTCTCTGATTCAGGCCGCCTTGGCCTTTTGGGACCCTTCTTTCAATTTCTTTCGCTTTAACTGTGGCATGATGGCACCCACAGTTCTGGATGTTACCCAAATGCTGGGACTTATCCCATATGGCCCCCAATTCGACCCTACCAAGGAGTTCCATCCTCCCGAAGGATTTACTCGTTTGACTGCCACCAACGGAGCCTTTTCCCAGTTCTACCACAGGGAAAAGAAATTAGTAGGAGAAGTAACTGAGACGGAGTTCTTCGCCTACATTCTCTACACCCTCTGCAAACACATTTTTTGCCACTCTGGGAAAAGAGTGATGAATGAATTTGTTCCATTGGCACTGGCACTTGCTAGGGGAGAAGAGTTCGACTTTGCTTCCTACTTCTTGGGCCACGTCTACAAAGCTGGGTTCGACTTCTACCAGAAGGGTTTGAACTATTCGCAGGGAGGGCCCCAATGGTTTATCCAACTATGGCTTCATGCTTACTTTCCTGAGTTGGGTCCCTTCAAAGCACCCACATCCCTTGCTGGCGTCGTCGAGGCGCCCAATGTTCATGGTGACAACTACGTTCACCCAGAGGATAGTACAACACAGACTCTGGTATACTACCTCTGCTTTTTTGCTGGTCTAGCCTCAGATAGGGAGTGGCCCAATCCATACCCTACTCTTGTTGGGCCCGTATGGTTGTTCGACATTCTGGCAGACAAACAGGGAAGATCCTCTCGAGCTCTCCAAGCATGGGGCAACATTCTTACAAGCAGAGAGATCTTCATCTCCTCGTCGAATACCCTCAAGTCCATAGCACATGCAGAGGTATATTGCCCTGCACAATTTGCTAGGCAACTGGACTTTGTTCAAGGCATACCCACTCCTTACTGTGGACTTGCCAACATATGTATGTCTGAACGATCACCGATCATAGCTGACCAATTCCTGACGGGGTTTGCCCACGCCAGACATGCATTGAGGAAGACAGTCACTCAGGAGTTCAAGGAACCTGAAGTGCGCACCACCCCTGCATTTGACAACTGGTGGTACTCCAACTGCTCCTTCCTCTCAGGGATTAAACCCTTCAAGCAGTTTCTAGCCCACATTGGGTTTGAGAGTCTGAGTTTGGGCACGGAGGAAAAGATAACTTGTCATCCTTCTCCTCTGACAATGAATTTGGTTTGGCTGGAGGGATCGAAGATATTGCTAGAGGCGAAGTTGAACAAAGACTGACTCCAGTCGAAGCCTCCCCCATCGCAATAGTCGTTCCCCCTTCTCCACCCAGAAGGCAATCTACGAGGGTAACACAAAAAAGAGGTAATTGTCCCTGAACATCTCTTCTCTTTTGCTGAAACCAAACCTAACTGCATTCCATCCTACAGGTGCCACCTCTTCTTCAGAAAGTGCTTCGAAGAAAAGAAAGATTACTTCTCAGCCTACAGAAGTAATTCCCACCAAGCACTATCTTGAGCCCTCAGCTGCACCTCCAGGTTGGTTTCTTCCTTCTAATTAATCTTTCAATCCCCCATATCATTTATCCAAATCACTTTCTTACCCCTTTCCTTTCAGCTTTGAAGAGGACAAGGACCACCAGGAAGCGTGGCCCTCAGGTTTCTTCCAGTGATGAAGAAACAGAGAGTGACACAGAGATATTGGTCTCAAGGGGTAAATTCTTCCCTCATTTGTGATTCAGTATTCCCTTAAGAATAAGAGGATTTTACTGTAATTCTAATTCTTGAGTTCGAACCAGGTGAAACAAGACAGGTGAAGGAGACCCTCCGTTATGTGAGGAAAACAACTCCTCCCAAGAGGCCTGTTTCTCCTAAGAAGCCTTCCTCCCCAAAAGAGGTAAGTCAGTTTAAACTGCATACATTCTCATGTGTCTCCTATGCTCATGACTTGCTGTTAACCTCTTTGTAGACTCAAGTTGCATCCCCTGTTAAGGTGTTGGACCTAGCTCTTGTTCCCTGCCCCCAACAAGAAGTGATAGAGCCTGTAATCCAAATGCCAGCAGATGCTCCTTACAAGGTTTCTTCTGAATACTCACCTTTCGAATTATGAAAGGATTTACTCTAACTTTCTTTTGTTTTTCACAGGCATCCCCTGTTCAAACTCTTTCCATAGAGAAAGATTTTGCTGCAAAGGATATTGACATGCACACTTTGCTGTCATTCCTTACTGAGCCGACCTTCGCACAGGTACTGGCCAGTTTGGCTCCTTCGAAGACTCTAGGGCCACTTCCCATCCTTCAGGGAGACTTCCCCTTTACTCCCTTATCGGTCTCAGGGGAGGGATCTTTAAGGATGGACCCTATTTTGGCTTCGAAGGGTCATATTCTTAGAAATGCTGAGGTTCAAGGCTCCAGTTTGGCCTCCTCCTCAGATCAGGTACTCTTGATACTCAATCATACCTTTCCTTTCTTGTTTTTCATTCTACTTAGCCTTACCTTAATCCTTATGCAGGGAACAGATATGGCCCTTTTCCCTAAAGATCATGCCACATCTTCCTCTGCTCCAATTGACTTGCCGTTAGTAGTTTTTGATATATCCCTCTTCAAGAGTCAATTGGAAAAATTTTGTAACCAGATTGCTGAACCCATCCTTCCTTCTTCTTCGAATTCTCTCGAAAGCCTTCAACAACTTTTGAGCCCTTCCATGCCTTCTGACCTACCTTCTTTTAGAATTAAACATGTTCTTTCAAAGGAGGAAGTTCTAACACTAAAAAGTTTTCTGAAATCTTTAAATCATTTAGGTCTTCCTGCTTTGACTGAACATAGTTTAACCTATAACTTTGAGGTATGTTATCAGGCCTTGCTTCTTTCCCAAGGGCTCCCTTCTACAATCAACTTCACTCTTCAACAGCACCTCAAACAGTTTAGTGAATTGATTGCTTATAATCACTTCTTGTCTGAGAGCATTGGCACAACCATTGAGAAAACCAACAAATTGGAAGCCAAAGCACTTGAGACTGCTTCTCGTCTGTCTCTTTATCAAGCCCGAAAGGATAAACTTTCAGAACTTGACAAGAAGATGAAGTGGTTACAAGAAGAAATGAAGAAGGTCAGGGAAGAGATAGCTGAAGCTTCGAATGGCTTTCCAGAGCTTGAAGACGAAGCATTACGAGATGAGTCAGCACTTCCACAGCTTATTCCCTCTCTTCGAGAGGAACAGAGAAGAAAAGCTGTCCATTCTTCAATTTTGGATACTAACTCTAATTCTCTTCGAGGGCTACTAACCACTATTCATGATGTAATAAGCCCCTTTTTGTAACTTCACGTAGCTTGTACTTTTTATTTCATTCAATTTTGGGATAAGTACAACTGTAATTAAGATCAACACTAGTTTGTACCTTTCCTCGCTTAAAAGCTTACTGTGCCAACTCCTCACCTACCGTATCTTAAAGAGTCATAAATGACTATCTACTAGTATAAATAGAGGTCTCTGGGGAAAGAAAAACTCACAGATTTTCTTCTTCACTTCTCCTTCCTGTAGTATCATTCAAACCAAACTTTCCAGTAAAGCTACAAGAAAGATAACCATCATGAAGCCTCGTCTTGTATTTTTTAAGAAACACTTCGAAACATAGCCACATCAACGCTCATGATATTTCCCTTGAACCCTAAAGCCCTTAGGTATAGACACATCAACACTCATGATGTGTCTGTACCGGGCTATTGCTTCGAAGACAAGAATGGGCTTTGAGCTCTATCTCCCTACCAATGGAGCTTGTAAGGAGATAGAAAATCAAGTTCCAACGAAGCTTGGTTCAAGTCTTTGTATCTCAGTTGGTTGATCCCTAGAGATCTTCCTCCATGGTATTATTAGGCCCTAGATAGGTTCCCCAATGTAACCTTCTGTGTAACTGTTATGAGCAAAGAAATTATTTACCAATGTATCGATCTTATTCTAATGGCTTTGACCAATAAACTGGTGTTCTTAGCCATCCCTTTCTATTTAATGTTATTAATGAAAACATGATAGCATGAGAGAAGAGACAGACAGAAATCTTCCTTCCAATACTGTGCTTCTTTACTCCATGTCTATTTATTACTTCTGCTTCGAAGTGTGTTGATACTTCGAAAACTAAGCTAGTGTAACTCCAATTGTTCCAACTAACTCATTTAATTCCAGTAGCTTCTTAGCCGTCTCCTCGTAAGTTGTAAAAGATCATGTACTCTTGACGCATGACGCTTAACGCTCTCAAACCCTTCACCTTCCAGGCCTTATACGTCTGCAACCAATTTAATAATGGTAATAAATGAGACGGATTCCCCGTATTTCTTTGGGCTATAAATACACCTAGACGTCAATAGATCACAGCATCTTTTTCAAACAAACATGGCTGAGAACCACCCAAATCTTGCTGATCTCACGAGTCAATTGGCCAACCTGACTAACATGATCATGGAGCTGAAGAGGGACGTCCATGCTGAGTCCCAGGCCCTTCGAAGTGAGATCGCTCAGCTTCGAAGTCAGCTGGTGTGCGTGGAAACAGCTTCACGCCTCTGCTTGGCTAGAACCTGGGATGATCTTTCGACCGTCCTCTCGGCCCATGAGGCAAAAAGTCCCCCAGAGGGAGGATCCTCTTGAAGATTCTCCTTTGAGACTATGAAGATCACCAATGGTCTTCATTTTTGCTTTTTTTTTTTTTTTTGGGACCGGAGTTGGTCCTTTTTTTTTTTTGTTCAGACCTACTTGGGTCTGTTTTGTACTTAGACCCGCTTGGGTCTTTTTTTTTTTTTTATTAATGAAATGAAACTCTTGCTTGGCTACTCTTGAATCTTTATAGCTTCGATTGGTATTATGGTAACTTGTTTGTGGCTTCGAATGCTAAAGGTAACTTTTATAGAAAAGCTCCACTCAACACTAAATCAGCCAGTCAGAACCATCAATGTGTAACCAAACTTATTTACACTATCTCTTGTGGAAGGACTCCCATATGGAAGGAACATAAACTTTCAGATGTCTTCCATTTATCTTCCTTCGATGAACATATCCATTCAGATTTCTCAAATGATATGCTCCCCCTCTTAAGACCCTATGGATTTGAAAAGGCCCATTCCATGTTGGTGCCCATTTCCCTAATCCATCCTTTTTAACTCTCCTATCTCTAATAGGGAGGATAACTTTCCATACGAGGTCGCCTTCATCGAAGCTTCGAAGAGCCACTTTTTTGTTATAACTTCTGGCTATTCTTGCCTTTTGTAGCATAATCTGGTTTAAGGCTTTTATTCTAGCTTCATCAATATCTTCCAATTCCATATGCATGGCCTGATGATAAGATCCTGTATCTAAATCATTTTGACATGCTACTCGCTGGGATCTTACAGTGATCTCCATGGGTAGCACAGCGTCATGCCTGTAGACACCCCATTCTGGACTATCCGGATTTAGTTCTTTTACTGTCTTTTGTTGCCCCGATGATGAAACGGATCAAGAACACCCCAGAAATGTTAGTGTGTTTGAGCTTTGAGCATTCCAAAAACCCTTTCAAATCCTTTTCAAACTCTCTAAATCAGAACCAAAAGGCCTCAACAAAACCCTACTTGCTTACGCTAGTACTCAATTGGCGTGCGCTGGTCCTCTGCCACGTGTCAATCATCGGTCAACTTTGACCGTTGACCAGAGTTGACCTTGCGTACGCCAGGTATTTAGTGGCGTACGCCAAGTCAACTTTCGGTCAAACTTGTGTTTTTCAGCATTTTCAGTATGCAGAAGCCATGGGTAGGGGTCTACAACACATGGGAACCTTCCAATTCATTGAAAAAGCAATCTCGGCCGGGGGGACATCTCTTACACATATCCCATCATCATATTCCCTCTCATCCAATGAGAATGAAGGCTTAAGGGCTAAGGCTCCAGTCCCTTTGACTGGCCTTAACCCCTCTCTCTCCCTCTTTCCCTATATATTCCCCCTCCACTAGTCTTTCAAGGGGTTGGCTCCAAGCTTCAAGCCCATTTCTTTCTCTTTTCTTTGGTCTTCTTGCTTCTTCTTCTTTCATCCATTGGAAGAGTAAACAAGAGATCCCTCCACACACCTCTTGCAGTCAAGCATCCACCACCATCCATCATCCAACTCTCAAGTTCAAAGCTCAAACATCTCTCAAACCTCAAAAGCCAAAGGTATACACTTTGGTACTGTTTTTCTGTTCTGGTCCCTGAGGGGAGCTAACAGGGTCAAGGCTGGTAATCAATACCAGTCCTGGCCCTAAAGCTATCAAAGTTTCAAAAGCAGAAAAAAATCGTTCTAACTAGAATCGGCGTGCGCCGGTCATAGGCCCGCGTACGCCGGTCCGTGGCAGTACGTACAGTTTTAAAATTTGACCTGTCTGGGATCTGTCTTGACCCTGCGTACGCCACCTTTTAGGTGGTGTACCGCAGGTCTGAGTCCTCCAAAACTGGCGTACTCCATTTGTGAAATGGGGTCTAGATCTTTGTTTCATACTTTATTTCTTGTCTATTCATCACCTTATTGCATGCTAACAACCAATTTCCAGCTTTCTGTATTTAGAACTGTATAGGTGTAGCATTTCAATACTTGTTTTCTTTTGCTTTGAAAGGCCCCTGGGATCTTTCTGGTCATGTTCCAGAGCCCAGATGATGTAAAGCCAAGCACTGGACAAGAGGTACAACTGGCGTACGACCTCTCATGAGTGGCGTACGGCAACCATACCAAGGTCCAGTGGCTGGCCCTTGCATCATAGCTCAATCCTGGCCTCTTGTTATCTCCCCACTCTGTTTATGGGGTTCCAGTCTATTTTCATGGCTTCAAGCCATTTTCAGCTGTCTGTAATCTGTAAATATGATCATATTATAAACTGCGTGGTTTGTCCTGGGTGTGCACTGGTCCATTCCAGAGCCCAGAGGGTTGAGAACAAAGGCTGTGAGTGACAAAAGGTGGTGTACGCCAGCTTCTTGGTGGCGTGCGCAGGGTATGGTGGCATGCAGAGCCTCGGCCACTGCATGCCAGTACGTTGCCTGCTCACGCACCTGAGAGACAGCATACACCATTCTGCTCAAACTGCTCTCAGTGCTTGTTTTCAATCTATATTCATTCTATCGATTCAAGCAAATCATCATTCATAAACGTTTTGTCACATAACTGCAAGATGTTACAGTTTTAATCCCTATTAACTGTTCCCCCGCCCTAGCTGGCCAAAAATGATCAAATGAGAGAAAAATGCAAAACATTTTAATAAAATGCCCGAGTAGAGACCGATCTCCGGATTGGGCGAGAGGGGTGCCATAAAACCCTTCCCCTCTCGTAACCTGGCTCCCGAACCTCAGATATCGAAGGTGACGACGGACCAGTCTACGCCTTTTCAAATCAAATCAAACATTTTTCAAATCAAAGCAAAACGTAGCAAACGTTTTCGAGTTCGGTTCCTTGGGTGTTCTTCCGCTAAAACCCGAGTGGCGACTCTGAATCGAAGCGTTTCGCCGCGCTATTTTCCAAAAGGGCCGCCCCCCGAACAATATCCATTCGAAACCAAAATTCGGGCGATTTTCGGGGCGCGTGCCCACAATGCCCATATGTTAATGCAAATGGTGTGGTACCCGTACTAGTCCTTTTTGTATTCCTATATGCCCATAACACATCAAGTAACAGATCATGCCAAATTTCTGGGTTTTGATCCACCATTTTTTGGATCCCCTTCTTGATAATTTTGTTAGTTGATTCTGCTTGACCATTGGACTGAGCATAGTAAGTACTAGTATATATTAATGAAATTCCATGATTCGTGGCGAAATCCTTCACCAATCGTCCTTCGAATATGGAACCATTGTCCACTGTTATCGTTTGAGGACTCCCAAACCTGTATATGATCCCTTTTATGAAATCTATCACGTGGGTTTGTTTGACCTCCTGATAAGCTTGGGCTTCTACCCATTTTGTGAAATAATCAGTAGCCACTAGGATAAATTTATGCTTTTCCAATGAAGGAGGATAAATCATCCCAATCATGTCCATAGCCCATCCTCTAAAGGGCCATGGTTTTATTACGTATTGCAAATCTGTGACTGGCAAATGCTTGAGTGGACCTGTTTTTTGACAAGCTTGACACCCCTTTGCATAATCTATACAATCTTTGAGGATGGTGGGCCAATAATACCCGTATCTCCTTATTAACCATCTCATTTTTATGCCAGCTTGATGTGCTCCACAGATTCCTTCATGCACTTCAGCCATTACTTTAAATGCATTTACCTTGCTCAAGCATTTCAAGAGAAGACCATCCATTCCTCTCTTGAATAGCTCATTATTATATATTATATAGTTCATTGCTTTCAACTTGGTTGCCTTATCTGCAACACTGTCTGGCTTGGTTAGGTATTCAATCAATGCTTGCCTCCAATCAGTGTTTTGATGAGTTAAAGCATCGACTTTTAATACTTCGAAGTCCATCAACCTATTGTATAACATAGGCAGGGATTTCCTCAAAGTTAATTGACAAAATTCCTTTTCAATTTCTGATAAAACTTTGTAGCCAGACGCTCTTTGAGCTATTTCGTCAGCCTCTTCATTAAAGAACCTAGGAATATAAGTTAAAGTAAGCATATGAAATTGATCCATCAACTTCTTTGCATGCTGATAATAGATTATCAGCGCTGGACTATTACATTTAAACTGTCCATTTAGTTGGTTAATCACTAACTGAGAATCTCCAAAGATTTCAGCAACACTAACCCTTAATTTAAGCAAAATTTCTAGTCCAATAATCAAGGCTTCATATTCTGCTTGGTTATTGGAACATTGTCCCTCACTGAGTCGAAAACCATATTTGGTTTTCAAGCCTTGGGGGGACTCCAGAATTATGCCCACTCCAGCCATCTGAATAGTTCTTGATCCATCGAACCACAATTTCCATGGCCTAATTTCCACTGTACTAGCTTCCAATGTTCTTGGTGCCTCATACTCATTTGGATGATCGGCCAAAAAATTGGCCAATGCTTGGCCTTTTATCGACTTTTGAGGCACATACTCAAGACAAAACTCAATTAAAGACACTATCCATTTCCCAATCTTCCCACTAAGCACTGGTTTAGAAAGCATGTGCTTAATTACATCAGTTTGAGAAATAACATAAGTTATTCTAGGCAACATATAGTGCCTGAGTTTCTTAGAGGCATAAAATAAAGCTAAACATAGTTTCTCTACTGCAGCATACTTGCATTCACAAGAGTTTAAAAACCTACTAAGATAATAAACTGCTCTTTCTTTGCCATCCTCATTGTCTTGAGCCAACAGAACACCTATTGAGTCTTGTGTTGCAGCTAAATACAATTTTACTGGCTTTCCTTCAATGGGAGGTGCCAATACAGGAGGGTTGGCTAAGTATCTTTTGATGGCTTCGAAGGCTTCATCATGCTCCTCTGACCACTTGAATTCTTCCCCTTCCTTCAGTTTCAACAAAGAAGAAAAAATTTTAGTTTTCCCTGCAGTATTAGATACAAATCTTCGAAGGAAATTTAATTGACCAAGAAACCTTTGCAACTCCTTCTTAGTAGAAGGTGGTTTAGCCTCAATGATGGCCTTAGCTTTGTTTCTGTCAACCTGTATTCCTTTGCTGTGAACTAGATATCCTAAAAACTTCCCAGCTGATACTCCAAAAGCACATTTCTCTGGATTTAACTTCAGCTGATAGCGTTTCATTTGCTGAAATGTCTTTTCTAAATGTTGTAGATGATCCTCATCAGAGTTTGACTTCACAATGATATCATCTATGTAACACTCCAGAAAAGTTCCCACTAAATCATGAAAAATAGTGTTCATTGCTCTTTGATATGTTGCCCCAGCATTCTTTAGCCCAAATGGCATTTTAACCCATTCGAAGATGCCAATGTTGCCTGGGCAGGCAAATGCTGTTTTATGCACATCTTCTTCTGATATGCAGATTTGATTGTACCCTGAATGCCCATCTAATACAGACAATATCTTGTGGCCAGCAGAACTGTCCACAAGTGTATCCACATTAGGCATTGGGTATTCATCTTTAGGAGTCGCAGTATTTAGATTTCGAAAATCAACACAGATTCTGATAGTTCCATTCTTTTTAGGGACTGGAACTATATTAGATAGCCATTCAACATACCTGGCTGTTCTAATGAAGCCTGCATCTAGAAGCCTCTGCATTTCCTTTTTAACACCTGCAATAGTTTCTGGACTCATCTTCCTGGTTGGTTGTTTCACAGGTTTGAATTGTGGCTTGATAGGTAACCTATGCTCCACCAATCCCCTGTCCAAGCCAGGTAGTTCCTTGTAACTCCATGCAAAGCATTCTTTATTTGCTTTCAATAGTGCCACCAATTCAGCTTTCATACTAGGTTCAAGCTGTTTATTGATAAGCACTGGATTGGGGTTTTGTGCATCTCCCAACCTTACTTCTTCCAACAGATCTTGTGATTCCACCCGTTCCTCAGAAGTGGGTTGGACTTCTTTCACATGAGGGTTATCGTTCTGCATAACCTCTTCCCATATGTTCTCCTCCTGGATCTTCTGTTCGACCCCCAGAGCAACATACTTTACTAAAGCCAATGAATTGGCTTTCTCTTCAGCCTCTCTCTTGGATTCACATCCAAGCAGCATCATCTTTTGGGGTGTCTGATTCATAATCAACAGCTTGTTTCAGCTTCGATTTCAGCTCTGCCAATTCCCCCAGTTCCATCTCGTTGGTTGGGTAGGTGGCTGCTTGAAGTAGTTCACTCAAAGGAATTACATCTGATCTGTACATTTCTGCTTCAGCAAAATTTGCCGTGGCACCAAATGGATGTGGATCAGCTTTGACTCCTTCAACACCCACTTCTTTGCCTTTGTCATACTTAACAATCATTAATTCCTGATGCATAGAGGAAGGAATACATCCGTTAACATGAATCCAATCCCTTCCCAATAAAGCATTGTATTTAGCATATGTGTCAACTATTAAGAAAACAGTGTCCGTTTCTATTCCACCTACTGCCAATCTAATGGAGATGATTCCCCTGGCATGTTGGCTTTCCCCAGTGAATCCTGCAATGGATGTGCTGGTTGGAATCAATTTTGCTTTTCCTTTTCCTAACTTTTTCAAAGTTTGGAAAGGCAAAATGTTCACCGCAGCCCCATTATCCACCAAGATTCTGTTAAGTGGGACTCCATCAAAGTGTGCAGTGATATATAATGGACGCAAATGTTGTCTCATTGCATTAGTAGGTAGTTTAAATGGATATGAAATTTCCACATAATTTAAATCTATTACCAGGGGGCATTCGACGTCGGACATGGAATCTGACATGAAACAAGCACTTTCTTTTGAGCTTACCTCCAAACTTTCTTGATTCTGCTCAATTTCACGTACCAAGTTCTTACCCATCTCGATCTGAGATACTTCTTTCAAGTCACAGTCGCTGCATATGATATTTAACTCCTTATCACTCAGAGTTTCTTCAGGATTCTCTGGCTCGCTCAAGTTCGACCAAGCAGTATTCTGATCTTTGAACATCTGACCATTTGAGAAGAAATCCATAGAGCTTGGATAAACCATGTTAACTTGTACTTCTGGCTGGTCTCCAAATTGGATTGTAGCCACTTCTTTAATTGGTCTAACTGCTTCGATCTCCTCAGCATCCCTCTTTTCGAATTCTTGTGTTGATACCTCCATAGGGGAAAAAGTTCCTTCCATTCCCTGTTGTTCCACCACCATGGCCTCGAGCAAACCAGACTGATAACTAGCCAGCGAGTTAGGAGAAGGCGGATCAAGATCCTCTTCGAGCATAGCAGAGGCAACCTTTTTCAAAGTCTCCCTCTCGTGATACTGGGTTCGAAATTCCTCTGGGTCCCTTTCGATCCTATCGAACCTTGGGTTAGGTTTTGCTCGTCTGCTTGATTCTTCCCCTGTTGAAGATTCTCCTGACTGGAAGAGCGTATACTTCCTCTGGAGCTTTCTCTTTTGAGTTCTTGAGAGCAATGGAACCATCTGTGGTAACTGAGACTTGGGATCCCTAATCAACACCCAGTTTCCAGAGTTAGAAATTGGTGGCTTGAAAGTTCTGCTCGCATTCCTGTTTGCACCTTTGTACCTTTGGAACAAATCAGGTTTAACTTGCTTCAGAAACCAATCAGGAACCCCTTTCACCAAGGTGAATTCCTCTTGTTTGGCCTCTTCTTGCGCCTTCGATGTCTGACCAATATTGGCTTTCTTCGAAGGTGGCAGCTCCCTTCTGTGGATAGCTGGAACAGGGCTAGTAGGCATGTCCCTTTTTGATGTCAACCAAGACTTGCTGTCGCTTGGCCTTGCTTGAACTGGGGCCATTCTTTTCATTCCCATCTCCTTTGGGAAAAAACTCACGCCCTTTCTATCCAAGTCCTTGAAAACCAAATAGTTGGCCCTGCATCCTACACACAGGCACTCCAAGAATGAGGCTTCTAGCATAGGCAGGTGATTATTACCTGAGAATTTCTGCAAAGAAAAACCATCATTGGCTCGCCTATAGGAACTTGGCCTCGCTCCCATGCCTCGAGGGTGGCCAGCGTATGGCTTGCCCCTTCCATATTGAACAGTATTCATGTTCACTGGTGCTTCTTTGTCCTGCCAATACTTCTTGACAGTTTGAGCCAGTGAAGAGGGCACACTGGTGTTGACCTCTTCTACCTTTGGAAAAGGCACTGCATCTATCCCCATAGTTTTTTCAGGGAATTTGATTCTTCCTTTCTTGATTTGTTCCTGGATTCTGTCACGAAAAACATTACAAGATTTAGTTGAATGAGACCAAGAATCATGCCATTTGCAATAGGTCTTTCCATTCTTTTCTTCCACTGTGGGCAGTTTCACATTCAAAGGCAGCTTAATGATTTTCTTTCTTAACAAGAAGTCAAAGATCTCATCAGCTTTAGATATATCAAAAGAATATACTTTAGTAATTTCCTTTTGTTTGAACTTCTGCCCAAGAGAGACATTCTTCTGAATTAAGGGCTCACAAACACAAGGTTCGTGCTCTATAATTTCAGCAGCATCTATTTCATAATTAGGATCCCTATAGTATGTTGGGTAAGAGGAATTATGCCTATCCATATCTTCCTCTAGCAGTGATTCATATCTAGCAACTTTGTAGGTTAGATCTGCAAAGTCTCTAAATTCTGTGGAATCAAACCTCTTTCGAAGCTCCCTTTCTAAACCATCTTGTGCTAATCTCACAAACTCTGCCTCTGGCAGATGGAGTTTGCACTTGGTTTTAGCCCTTTTGAACCTAGATATGAAATCTGCTACCTTTTCATCTGGTTTCTGTTTTAACCTAGCTAAGTCTGCCATAGAGACTTCAGGTTCAGCATTAAAGAATTGTGCATGAAATGCCTCTTCCATTTGAAACCAACTTGTTATCGACTCTGCAGGCAAATTTGTATACCATGCAAAAGCTGGCCCAGACAAAGAATTCGGGAACAATTTCAACTTCATGAAACCATTCTGAGCCAAGTTCTTACATTGGGCAGAAAACCTAGCAATATGTTCTATAGAAGATTGTCTCCCATCCCCATAAAACAAAGTAAAGTCTGGGATTTTAAATTCTCTAGGGATCTGAAATGTTGTGTCAACCCATTCTGGATATGGTTTTCTATAGACTTGAGGTCGTACCCCCCGAGTTCGAGGCCCACAAACTTCTTGTATGAGATCCATAACTTGGTCTCTTAGTATTGGATTGCCTACAAGGAAATTTTGTTCTTGATTTCCTACCGGTGGATTTGGTTCTACCAAGTCATCTCTATGCGTTTCCCTTATAGTGTTAAAATCCTCTTGGTTTTCTCTGGGAAATCTCCCATACCAAGGTTGCTGCATTGGGTTGGCCGTAGTGTTCACCCGAGCAGGCCTATGGCCTCCATAAACCGCTGTGGTGGGATTTTTGGTGTTTGGGAGCCTTTGATGAGAAGGCTGTGCGTTATCCCTTGTTTTCTCAGGCCTATAACCTCGTTCTAGCTCTACATCATCCTCCCATCCCCCAAGTGTGGGTTCGAAGAGAGGATTTACGCTTTGCCTGTCTCTGACATTTCTTGGAATTCCAATAGGAATTCCATGGGATTGGTCTGGGATTTCGAAGACAGGCTTTGTAGGCTTCAAAGGCTCATACCAAGATTGTGGTATTTCCTCTGGATACATTTTTTCCTTACCCTTTCTAGACCTTATCTTACCCTGACCAACATCCTCTCCAAGCCTTCCTTCGAAGGGACTTTGGTGAGTGGTTGAATTAGCATGATCATCTAGCCCAATATTCCCTGGGCTGTTTCTTGTTACCTCTAGGTTGGGCAACCTACTTCTTATGCTTTTGATCATGGCTCTTTGGGTTTGAGCCATCTCTCGAAAAGCTATCATCATTTCTCTGAACATTTCCTCCTTATCATGGTCTTTACCACTGGCTTGTCCCGTTTGGAAATTTGGAGGCCCTTCATAAGGAGGTACTTCATAAGAAGGCTCCTCATAAGGAAGCTCTCCCACTTCGGGAGCCAATTGGGGAAACTCATGATTCATAGGCGTTCCCTGCTCCGTGGCCTGTTCTGGCACAGCTTGTTCCTCTGGCACTTGACCACCAACAGGTGTCCCTATCTGCTTTCGAAGCCTTGGCATTCTGACACCTTCGGGTCCCACTGGGCGTGCCAAAAATTGTTTGGGCTGAATTAACTCAAATCAATCGACAAATAATTGTGTGCGGGCGTGCCAGAAAAGAGATAACTTCAAAGAAGAAATTACTCTTTTCAAAATGATTTGAAACAACTAATTTCAATCAGGCAATTGTGTTATCCGTTCGATTATCTCAACTAAGAGGATTTTTCCTTAAGGTATCAACCAAATAAAAGATTGACGCGCTTCGAAATCAGAAAAGATGATTGAACACAAACAAACCTGAATCTAATCAAAGGTAAGTTTGTATACAAACACTCTTAAGATTCTATCAAGAATAATAAAGAAATACAAGCACACTGAATTTAATCAAAAGTGAACTTGCAAACAACTATTCTTTGGTAAGAAAAGAACTTAAAAGAAATAAGAAAACTTGAATTCAATCGAAAGTAGTCTTACATGCAAATAAGCCTTCAACTTACAAAAAAGATCCTATTCTAAGCTAAAACTAATCTAAGATAGATCTCTGAGCAATCATTTTGTATGAATTGTCAGATGATATGGACTTTTGTGTGTGTCTTCTTCTTCAATTGCTTCTTCTATTTATAGACGCTGAACTTGCCTTCGAATCCCACGTCTTCGATTGATACCCACGATGGCCACATAAAACGGTTGAGGGGGGTCTTCGAACGGTTATATCTTGATACTTCCAGAATTCCCTCTTCCCCTACTTGCCTCGATCATGGTGTTCATGGCCACTTCCTGGATCGTGATTCCTATTTTCAAGCAACGTGAATTAATGCAACGTGTTTGTCTTCCAAAATGATTCCCTGCAATTGCACCTAACCTCAGTTATAAAACAGGGCAGTGAGGACACCGTTCGATGGTCGCAAAGTCCAAATCAACGGTTAAATCCATGACTTCCAAAACCATTGTTTAAATACTGCTCAAACGACACCGGTTCATTCTAAAACGACACCGTTTGCTATTAAACAGTGTCCTTTTAACTCCCGCAATCCTCTGCAATTGGCACTCGACTGGGACAGGCTTTATGCAACCGCCGTACCGTTCGGGGCCACGTGGAATTTTTTCATTGGGCGGCACTTTTAGGATGTAAACAGGACCATAGATTACCAAAATGGATGGTCCAGATGGTGCACAGCACACACAGCACAGTCCCTGCTTCCCATTTTCTGTACATTCAGTAACCTAATCATTTTTTCTAACTGTAATTAAGTTAATTCTAATTTCTACAACTGAACTGTGCAGATAGAGGCTGTATCTATCTATCTATCTATCGGTCTATTAAGGATGATGCTATGGTGTCCCCGGTCATTTTGGGGACACCGTAATTTTTGGCATAACTTTACCATTAGGAGCATAACAAAAATCATTACAAGTATAATAAAACCATAACATGGCATAACCAAGGCATAACCAAAAACCAATCAAGGCATAACAAAAAATCAACCAAGGCATAACCAACCAAGTTATGCCTTATTATGGTTTTGGTTATACTTATAATGATTTTGGTTATACTTATAATGAATTTAGTTATGCTTATAATGGTTTTGTTATGCCAAAAGTTACGGTGTCCCCAAAATGATCGGGGACACCGAAGTCATTCCCGTCTATTAAATATGCTATATTGAGTTGTCACAATGTCATATAAGCATCTTGGAAAACATCAAAACCACATGCAAACTCCTCTTTGGCTACGGTTAATTATATTTTTTAACCTTGTCCATCCTTAATGGAAAATGTTGTTCAAAACTAATCCTAGCCCTTATTCGGGTTCTTTTTAAACAAGGAAAATTGTCGAAAATCGTCAACCAAACATGGTTTTTCAAAAATATGTAAGACATTGATCAATCGGCCTTTTTAAAACTCCGATGAAGATTTTGAAAACTTCATTTTATCAGGTTGAGGATGTTGGAGATTTTTCAAAATAAAAGGTGCGGGAGGTTATTTGTGAAAATGTGCGACACCTCTTCACATGGGGTATGACTTTACGTGAATAGTTATAACACCTATTAACTTAGGGTGTGACTATTAGAATGGGGTGTGATTGTTAGGAAGGGATGTGATACATGGGGGTGCCTCCAAGAGGCATGACTCTTCCTAATTAATTATTTTCATGAAAGGGTGCCTACTAAAAGGCATGATTCTTTCTATTGATTAATTGTCTTCAAAAGACATACCCTTTCTAATGTGTGTTTACAAAAGACACAACCTTTCACGTAAGGGTGTCTATAAGTCTATAAATAGGCCAGTGGTTAAGTCATTCGATACACCAAAAAAAATATCCAGAAACTCTCCCTCTCGCTGTCTCGTTATTTTCTATGTTGTTATTCCGTTATTTTGCAGAAACGGAATTAACAGTCCTTGGTTCAATTGATTCTCTTAGGCTCGGTATTCTATCTGTTCTTCGTTTGTGCGGACGCAGGCAGAAGATCATTGATCGGGCTTCGTTTTATCCTCAAAACAGATTCGCTGTAACCCGGTGCACACCAATTGGTGGGGGCGAATACTGTTTTCGGAAAGCGATGACGTAACGTGACTCGAAGCGGTTTCCATCAGTTTGTTCAAGTTCCAGAAGGCTACAAATCAAGAAGGTTCCAGTTTTGCACCTAACAGAGGACACTGGAGCAGTTGATGGTGTTACATTGGTTTTGTTGCGCTGTTGTGGTTTATTTGTTTTGTGGTTGGTTCGAATGGTTCCTAACCAACCCCTTCAGGATTTTGAGAAGTATTTCTTGTATTTAATTTACATATTTTCTTTTAGTCCCTTTACCTTGGTAATAATTAACTCTATTTAACGGTTTCTTTTTGAAGGTCCACCCGATGTTGATGAAATAGCCTATCTGCTTGTGGGTGTAAGGCTGTTTACATTCAATCATTCCCCTGAGCCTGCAATAGTTGGAGCCTCGTACGCTAAATAGCCGTTTTAGTTAACAATTTTTTTCCTTATAAGAAAAGGGATTTTGCAAAATCCACAAAACAATGTTTGTGACTAAAATATTTTTTCTCTGCTTTTTGTGTGTAGTTTTAGAATATTTCAAAGGGTAGATGATCGCAAGTGGAGTGAAGTGCAGTTGGCCTTCCTTACATATTCTCATGCACGTGGGCAGAGTTCGATCTCCGTAAGCTCCATCCCCTCCCCCAATTTCCCTATGATAATTTAGATTAGATTAGAATTAATGAATGGCAAAAAGGGTAGATGATCACGCAACCCTCGAGAGGAAAAAACTGCCAAAGAAGTCCAAAACAACATCTCAATAAACCAGTTTCTAAAATGTCATCCGGAAGCATGCTTGCAATAAAAAATAAGGCCAGATGGAAAAATAATTAAAATTTTGATACCAAACACCTTGCCCTTTTCTTTCTCTCTATTTCCAAACAAGTGACCTTTTCTCTCTCACACAAGAGAAATAAACAACCCACCCAAAACTCTTGGTTTCTATTTCAAACGTCTTCTTCTTTGAACCCCAAGTACTCTATATTTCCAGTCAGAAATGGCTGCCAATCATTACTTCCCAAAATTCCATGGTTCAAGATGAAATGAGAGAGAGTGCCTATAGTATAACCTTAAGATCTATTTATTTTTTGTCTATCTATACAATGTATATGTGGAAATGAGAGAAGTCATAATATTTAAAAAAGTAAGTAAACTTTAAAGATAAATTACGGTAGCTAGCTAGGGCTTTCCTTTTCTCTAGATCTCTTGTCTTCCCTTCCCCACCTAGTCTTGTCGGGGACGTGCCAACCAGAGGGAACTAAGAGCACGGAGACGATGGAAGTACTCAGCTATTGCCAAAAGACATCTTGCCGCTTGACGGGTGGTTAGGATCTGGTGCAGCCGGTGAATTGTTTGGTGTCTCAGATTATCTGCCTGTAAAAACACAAATATCACAATATAAAAAATCATACATGCCAATTCAATCCTAGAAGGAAATAAATTGGAGGGCCATTTTCGTCATTTGACTACAAAGGTTAATTTGTGCAACATTGATATCAGGAGAGAAGGTCAATGAAAAATTGTGACATTGGTAAGCAAAATGGAAATTACATTCGATGAGTTACAATTAGAGGACATTAAATCAATGATATAAGGTCTGCAACAACAAAATCAGTGTAGAGATCAGTGAAAACTACCTTGGAAATTTGTGACAATGACAAGATATATAGAAAATAAGGGCTATTTTTGTTGGGAGATGAAATTAATCAATGGAGAAGTTGCAAAGAAAAAACCTAGGAAACATGTGATTTTCTTTTGGTAGTGTAAGTTGTGGTTAGATTGTCAAATGGGGCAAAGAATATAAGGACATGGACATGAAAGTGAAGTCTGTAAGGCTATGTTTTTTCTTCATTTCAGGTAGATAGTTGTGGCATGGTGCAGGGTCTTTTTTGACCATTTCGTGAAGAAATTTGAGCACCAGGAGGGTATTGAAAAATTAGTTGAGAGACTTGGCAATTGTGTGATTCTCTTCTCCTGATTATTATGCCTTGTTCTCTTTGCTTCTCAAAATGCATTTTTCAAGAAATTCCTCATAGAGTCCCCCTACTTTCAATATCTCTCTCTATCTCTCTCCATTTATTACCGCTACTATTTTTCAAAAAAAAATTCCAATTCAAATCCAAACACAGCATAAAAAAGCATGTTTGACATGGATTTAAGAAATAAAATAATTTCATTGACAAATAATACTTTTTTTTGTTTGTTTGTGCCGTGCATAGAAAGGATTTACGCCTAATGGTAGTTTTCAACCTGAGAAGTTCAAAGAAAATAATAGTACAAAATTAATTAATTAAGCAAGTTAGCCTAAGCTTGATGCTAAGAATTGCTTAAACTTTTTGTCAAGAGGACTAGTTCATGCTTCTTCGCAACTACAATTGAGTTGACTTTTTTTTATTGTTTTACGCGTAGATCTTAATAAATTTTACATTTTCAATTAGGAATATGATTTTGGCACTCCACTTTTAATTTTATTCTTTCACATGATCAAGATGCCAAAATCAATTTTCTTTCAATTAACAGAAAGTTGGAGATGAAGAAAAAAAGAATCACAACCAAGACATTTCGGAAAACAACTATTGCCCACTATGGCTCTACCTTAATTCACATAACGTGCGTGCATTAGCTTGAGCAAAAGTGGCTACAAGAGCTTGAAAATGCCTTTTAAAAACATTCCAAATTAGCAACTTTTTTTTTCCTTTCTACCATTCGTTAAACCTAATCTACGCTATCCTAAAGGATTTGGGAGAGGGAGATGGGTGCTTACGGAAATCGAACACTGCCCATGTGAATGTAAATAAGAGTATAAGGGAGGCATCAACTGTACTCTGCTCCACTTGCAAATTACCAACTAATATTTGGGAGGGATTTGTTAGGGCTAGAACTGAGAGCAGAACAAAAAAGTCTTTACCGGATGATTAATAACCTAGGCTTTAGCAAGGATGACTTTAAGGTGTCACATAAGAATCATCAAAAGGGTATATAAACTATAGCCTAGCTACCATTATTAGGTTGTAGGTCAGGTTCTAGGTCTTCTTTTATTGTTTTTTATTTTTCGATTGGTAGAGGAAACAATTACACACTAATACGACGTACGTACTTATACCCCCCAAAAAAGAAATGCTTGATTAAGTGTTTACAGATAGGATGCTTTGATTAGACACCTGAAATGAAATATATTCAAGATTTGATTCAACAATAAGAAGCTGGCAAAGGTACCAACAGACATGAAAAGAGAACCAATACTACTTTTTGATTGGGTATCTACTGAGTCAACTCATGACTTCAGCGAGTCACATGTGCACGAATTTATTGTTATGATGATGAGATTAGAACAGCCAGCTTTTAATGCAGTACTCTTTGTTGGAGGGTCAATAATAATGAGGTTATGGCGGAGGGATGGTCTCTATGTTGCCCTTTTAGTCTAATGCAATATTGCATGGTTATGACCATGACGTCCTCTTAGAAACACCCATGGGCGTAAGATCTCTGTGATGGAGATATCTGTGGGCCCTTCTTCCTCCATCACCCTAGTCCAAGGTTTTAAATAACGGTAGCGATTTTGGGTAGCCATACTAGCAGCGTAACTTAAGCGCGGGTATCGAAAGACATGTAGCGAAAATCAAGTGTAACGATCATGTCTTTTTGAAAAAAAAAAAAATTGGCGCCTGAGAACGTGTAGTGGCCATGGCCATCATGTGGAGGCCATGAAGTGATAAAATAAAATTAAATATCGAACTCAAAGCGGTTCATATCGGAAATCAA
Source organism: Rhododendron mucronatum var. ripense (assembly GCA_019656295.1). Lineage (NCBI taxonomy): Eukaryota > Viridiplantae > Streptophyta > Magnoliopsida > Ericales > Ericaceae > Rhododendron > Rhododendron mucronatum. Next base: position 1,444,249 of record BPLT01000109.1, read on the forward strand.
TCGTACGGGTGCGAATTTTGGATCACAACAGTACTATACCGAAGTGTAACGATATCGAAGGACTTAAATACCACTGTGGAGCGGCCGATATCTAAATATCTATCACATGATATGCAAGCTAGTTTCACAAGTACTTTTGGGGCATTGGTTGTATTACGTGGCAAGCAAGTACTGGCTAATCAAAGTAAGTAACCACCCGACGAATTATCAGGGTTGTACTTGGACACACCCACATGCGCTGTTGCATATCATTCTATTGTAGCAAATCAGCTCTTTTTGAACGCAACTTTCCGGACCCGTTTTGGGCCTTGGAAGGGACTTGAGATTCGTAATTTCTACCGCCCGCTAGCGGAACGTAGTCGGACTTCGGTTGGCAAATTCGAGGGCGTCGATGGCACAATCCGAACCTTGGACTTGTTAATCGCCAAACCACTTGAAAGCAAGATATGACGCACTAGGCTACCACCTTGGTTGTAAACCATTTGTGAACTCTTCATCAAGCTGAAGATGACTCTCCAAGGTTTTCCAATGCTCGTGGACCATTGCTCATGGGGATCAACACTAAAGCGTGCAGATCTCGAAGAGTACTACAGGCCGTCATTTAATGTAAGTCGTTGGTACGTACTTCGAAATACGAATATTTGGTTGTTTACAAATTCTGTTGTGAAACTCTATCGTAATTTTGTAGCCCATCCCGAAACCCATATCATGAGTGAAAGTATATGGACAAATTACTACTGGTATTGTAAAATGAATGCAACAATACTAACATTTTTTTTTTTCTCGGCAAACGAAATTTTATTATGTAAGCTCGAAATGATACATTGAGGGGCTCAAACCAAAGTAAGCACACAATGCTAACATATTATGTTTTGCACTTTGCGATTTTTTACTTTGGTATATAAAATATTCTCTTCTATCTACCCTGTAATATGCAAAATTTGTGAATTTGGTACGTGAGAAACCTGATCGATGAGCTGGGGGAGTAGGTCATGGTCTGTTTGGAGTAGGTTTTCCCAACCTGGGCAGGAGCAGATTCTTGTCCTCCTTTTGGTCCCCCATATGTATACTATTTATACATATCTATTTCTACTCTTCTTCTTTTTTAAGTAATTTGGAAATTCAGATTTGTCCCTTTCTCTTTGCCACCCTCGTTTATATAACAGGACTTGTACACAAATTGCGTATGCCCGACTACCCAAGTGTCTAGTAAATATCTACATATATCAGGTGTTTAGAAAAATTAAGTAAAACAAAATGATGATTGTCAAGGGTTTGAGTGCCAACATAGTTGAAATGCTTTTTCATTTATTGTGATGCTATTCTCACTTGTTCTCTTTAATCTTTGTAACTCTCATTTCAAAGATAATGAAATTCTTTTTTGTCATTCCAAAAAATAAAAAAGCATATGAGGAGCTAGGGTTTTGAGGGGGCCATACCTGTCTTACGAAGCCTTCAAGTGTGGAGAGCTTATTCATGGCTATGGCCATCTGCCCCATGTAGTTTCCCATGTTAGGTGGGCTACTCAGTGAGTCAGAAGCAATGGTGTCTGAGAGAGATTGATTCAGTGCCTCGAGTCCTTGCGATAGAGCGTCTTCGGCCTCTTGTGTTGACTGTTGTAATCCGCAGATCCCCAGCAGCTGTTGCTCCGTTAACGGCTCTATTTGGTTCAGTATAATCTAACAACCGCCCAAAAAATAAAAGAAGAACACTTAGCTTTTGTAAATCCAATAAGTTGCCCAAAAAACACGATTTTTTTTTTTTTGGAAGTTTAGCTGTACTTTCTATAATCAGTTTAATTTTTAATGAAAATGGATTTTCGCATTTCCCTTGTTGCTATTGTCCTTTTTTTCTTGGTTTTATTTTTTGATCGGCAACAAAAATTTTATATATAAAAACTCAACAGAGGTTATATCTTTGTGGCTAGAATTTTTTTTCATGTCTCTTGTGCTCGTAAGCGTCTGTGCTTAACAAGCTTGTCTCTCTATGTACCCCTTTCGAGATAATAAATTCTTTGTTTTGCCGAGCCAAAAAAAATTTAGCTTTTTCTTGCTTTTATTCATCTGAATTTTCTTATTTCTAAGAAAATTTGTCCTTCAAGAGACTAATATAGGAAAATCCAAAGACCGTCCGAACAATTTTTCTTGTTTTAGGAAAACAACTTGAGAAAAACAAATTCTGGGAAAAAAAAAACCCGGGTACGCTTATTCCTTTGCTACAAACAAAAGAAGGTACGAACGTAGGAATAAGAGTTTGTTTTCATCAATGTGTGCATGTGTGTGAGAGAGAGAGAGAGACCAGTTTCTTGCACGGCTCTCAGCTTCATCTCTCTCTCTCTCTCTCTCTCTCTAAAATGTGGAGTAACAGATATTGCTTTATGGCAGGGCTTGGAATAATACCCAACGTGGCCCTATTAAGGAAAAGTGTTAAAAACATGGCATTTCTACTTGAATTTTTAAAAACGCGTTTTAAACTAGTTAAACGGTTCCGCTTAGTAGTGTGGGGCTCCGCTATTTTTTGTGTCAAAATACGAGTTCCTAAAAAAATTTCATCTCTTTTCATCACGGAAGAGAAATTTATATATTATCATTGCTATAAATTCCGAATGTGTACCAATAGAAATACTCACAAAGTGAGTTGTAATGACAGTATTCATTTTTTGTACTAGTATTAAATCTGGTCCATACATTTCACTTTCTCAACAAGATCACCATTTTCGTAAACACTGAGCCTTGTAATCATAAAAATTTCCGTCCAAAAACAAGACTTTAGAAAGAATGCATTGTTGTTAAAAAAAAACTTGAACTATTTTTTCATCATAGACTAAAAGAACTCATTGATATCTATTTTATAACTTCCAAATAAAATTTAATTTTATTGATAAAAATGCATTATATGTAAGTTTTCGTAATGTAGACTAGATATCCATAGACATTTTAGGGAAAAAAAGCAAATGGAGTAGTTTTTTTTCATGGTCAATAAAACTGTGCATTATCAAAAATCTTGGAAACTATTTAATTTGAAGGAAACTAGGGTTTCGGAGTATAAAGTTGGGAGGGATATTAGTACCTTGATGAGCTCGGAGGGCCGGAAACCACCCATCCACATGAAGCAACGTTCGGCGGGAGACTTCCACATGCCGGAAACAAGGTGAAAAACGTCGGACTTAGCCATCATGCTTTTGAGGTTCATAATATCGTCGTAGTGAGCTAAGCAATTGTCGACAAATAACCGTAACTCGTTCTCCGGTATATGCTCTTGAACCGCTGCTCGGAGCTCGCACATCAGTCTGTGGTGTTCCTCTAGCCACCTTTGGTACTCCATGTCAAATACTGCAGCAGGGAATTGAGCTATAACATTTTATATTTTATGTCTTTTTATCAAATAAATATAGATCCTTTCAACACTAAAAAAAAGTGTGAATAACAAAAAAAAAGGAGTGTAAATATCAATTCCCTATATATTTTAACATGTTAAAACGTTAACAAAAATTGTTCAGGTTGTAAAACTTTTTTAGATAAATAATAGCGAACAAAAAGAAATTATACAAAATACTATATTAGTCATGCGACCATGGCATTTTCAAATGAAGAGTCCACATCTTCAACAAAAAATAATAATAATCGCATCTTTTTTCCAAAAACTTGGGTTAACCTGCCATGTCTAGTGCACCGGATAAAGTCGGTTGAACTCGAAAATAAGTAGATACTAGATATAGCTGATGGTACATGAGAGCATGTAAATAATACACCACCTGAGCTTATGTTGTTCATAACTGGAATAGTTTGGTCAGCTCCCATTAGAGCACCACCTCCACCATAAAAGACTCCCTTAAAACAAAAACAAAAACAAAATAAACCCAATCTTTAAATACTATTTTCTTCTTTATAAAAATTGGAAAAAAGGTGAAGAGAATCTATCAAGAAATCACTAGCATAATTAGTTGAGAAAGAGAAATCTCACTTGTGATCTAGCCCTTTGTAGCTCTTGTTCAAGTTGTGTAAGCTTAATCCTACTTGTTTCTAGCTGCTGAACATAAGCCTGTAATAATACCATGTACAACATACTACTACATAAAGCCCATAAAAAAAAAACTAACATAAATTAATTAAATGATGCATATATAGGGAACAAATCTTGTCTGAAATACAAGACATTTTATTTAAAATTGGACTGACCTTTTTCCTAAGTCTGCTTTTCCTAGCTGCCTCTCGATTCTGAGCAAGTCTCCTTAGTGTCTGCTCAAAAATGCAGGAAAATATCACATGAGAATATAGTCTTTCATAAAAATTAAAAAAAAGAGAGAAGAGTAATGATATACGAAAAATGAAACGGAAAAAACAGAGGAAAAAGAACTCAATGCATATAAACAAATGTGGCTAGATTGATAGAGTCAACGCGGCATGAATGAAACACCCATCAAAATGGTATTTTAATTACAAACATGTTATTGTCACATCATTCTATTGGCGTTTTACATTTTTATTTTACACAAAAAGGAAAAGAATTATTTGATTCAAACCAAAGAAGCAACCTTTTCTTTTTTCATTTTTATAGGCAAAGAAATTTTTTATTAAATTTGATAAGGGTACATCATGTACTGAAGCAACCTTGGGGTCTGGCGTTTTAGGTCCTTCCTGTTCTGAACTTGACGTTGGGCCTTTGCGGTTACCTTCACGCTGCCACAACAATGAAAGCAACATTAATAATCAAATTAACCTTTTCCAAAATAAAATAAAAATAAACCCCCCCACCGCCAACAAAAAAAAAAAAAAAAAATCCTAAGGAGACCACTAGAGGTTGATTTTCTAGATTGTTAACTTCATGGCTCCTGACTTACTCGATGTACACTCAAGCTAACCGGGATACCCGGTTATATAATAAAAAAGATGCAACTCAGTTTTATAGCTCCGCGCGAATCACTGTAAATATATATTTTTAAAAAATTGTACAACCTAAATCTCAGTTTACAAGAAGCAACTGATTCTATGAACTACTGAATTATATATATGTAGCCAAAGAATCACTGATATATATATATATATATATATATATATATATATATATATATGTATGTATTATAATAAGTCCAACCTTGATTGCTTTGGCAGGTGCTTGATCAGGACCAGTGGGAACATTGTTTTTGGGGTTGGTCGACTCCATGGACGGCTCAGATGGCCTCTTAGAACCACTAGTTGCTGGAGATGAAGAAACTAATCCAACACTTCCCTACCAAATACAAAACAAACCCCATTGAAAAGTTTGCTTAATTAAATACACTACTAATTATATGAACTTAATATCATAAATCCACCTCATAATATGGCAGTGGATTTTTCTTTTTTTCTTTTTTCCTTCAAATAGTTATGAATTTTTTATGCAATTTATACTAATTAGTGTGATTAGCTAAAAGATTTTAGAAAGTATAACCATAAACTGACTCATCATCATTTTGCGAAAAGGTTGTGAAAGACAAAAATGGTTTGCATGTAACATCATTCGTGCCTACTAATACATACCAAACCCATTAAAGATTTAGCGTAACGCAACACAAACACGAAAAATTTCCAACTGAAAACCGATACCGAACAATGGGGCAAGTTGATTAATTTCATCGCTCTTAATTAAAGTAAAAGTTACGAAAGTGACATAGCATTTTCGAAAAAAATGTTTCTACCACATCATTATTTTGGTCGAGGATTACGTCAAAAAATTACTCATAGTTATTGTTTTTTCCTCAAAATAATGTATTTAGTGATCTTGTACTTAGAAGGCAAAAAGTAAAGCATCGAATATGCTGGGATACATACATACCTTGGTTGTTAATGGCTCTATGTGCATTGGCTGTGAAGGGAAAATGTTCAGAGTTGGTGGCCTCATCCCAGTGTTCTCTGCACCTATGAAAATCCTCACGAGTCATTAAACTTGAGAGAGAGAGAGAGAGAGAGAGAGAGATTTCTTGATTCTATGATCATTAATTCAACCACAGAGGGAGGGGAAAGGTAAAAGAGGGTACAAAAGGGTTTTTAAAAATGAGGAAAAAATCAAATAAAAAATGGAAAAAGGAGAAAAAGAAGGAATCCAAATTTCGTACTACATTTTCCCAGTACAATCAGAATTTCCCCACAAGAAATTCGGTCCGATCAAGGAATTTGTTAAATGTCACGGGTCCAAACTCCAAGAAACAACCAAAATCAGGATTTTTTTTTTGAAAAACACGAGGCAATTTAAACTGTTTTCTTGGGAATTGATTTTTCTTCTGTAAAAAGGATCTGGTCAACAATAGTACATCGCACAGATTGTACACGGTTGAAACATATTTTCTTCCTCATGACCACCACCCTTTTTCCCAAATTAAGAATCTCAACAAAATAGCTACAAAAACAAATAAAACGGAGAGAGAGAGAGAGAGAGAGATGGAGCTTACGCCTTTGGTCTTGGACAGATGAGGGGTCTTGTTGTCCATCAAAATAAAGAAAGAGAGCTTGATCTAACTCACCCAAATCATAAGCTCCAGAATCTTTGCTTCTGCCAACCCCCCACATACATAAAAACCCACGAAGAAAGATAAAATTTAATTCAGGAACTAAATCCAAATTTAGCAGAGATTAACAAAAAGTTAAATTCTCAAAAAAAAAAAAAAAAACTCTGTGATCAGAAAACTTGATTCTTGATGTAAAAGATTTAGTAGCCCTCAACCAATGGGAAAGAAAAACTCAAAATGGGTTTTTTGGGTATTTAACACCATAGACCAAAAATTATTGGGCTTTTGTCTGCCCGTTAGACTAGATACCGAGTTATTAAATAAAAAAAGAACCTTTGACAAACCCATACGATCCATATGATTTCTCGAATCTTGTTATAGAAGATGTGATGCGAAATAGAAATAAATCAGTTGGATAATATGTCCAAACAAAAACAAAGTACACATCAAAACAATTTTGTGGGTGTAAAAAATTATTTTTTTGATAATGAAGTGTGAAAGATTATTGCATAAAGTGGCTATGAATAGTGGGATTACAAATAAAATAAAACAAACACAAAAAAGAATTTGGAATAATTTCGAATGGGATTTTGTGGGTGTGTGTACACCACTGGGATCGAGCGATGACAACCAGGAGATGGGCTTGGAAGCGGACATCCTTTGCAGAAAGCGTAATAGCTCACTGGTCTACATATTACCGGAATAAAAACATATCAACCTCACAAAGAGAATTTTGTTGTGGGTTTGGAAAATAGTTACATGAAGTTTGTAGGAATCGGCGATGAAGACGAAGACGATTGCATCATATACGGATGAATCTGAGGATTATTCTGGTGCTGTTGTTGCTGCTGATACTGATGATGTTGATGAGGAGAAGGATCTTGAATTTGTTGTTGATGTTGGTTCACAAGTACTAGCTGGTTTTTATTGGAACCCATATTCAAGCCGGTAGACTCAACTAGATGGAGGTGCTTGTTGCTGCTTTCTCTCTCTAAAACAGCTCTTGAGAACCCCATTAATGGCGAAACTCCCCTTGTTCACTTTTTTCAACGCTGATGATCATGATCATTTCTTGATCTTCCCTATCAACACAAAGGTACAAATATATTCATGTGTTGTTATCTATCTAGAGAGAGAGAGAGAGAGAGATAGTCGGTTACAATTGAAGATAGGTTGCTGCTATGTGGATGAAAACGAGAAAGAGAAAGGGGAAGAGAATTGAATACAAAAGAGAGAAAAGACAAAGCTTTTTTTTTTTTTCCTTAAGCTCCCATCTCTCTCTCTCTCTCTCTCTCTCAAAGAACCAAGACGACTTTCGGTAATACCGAATTTTCAGATAAAGCGGTCAGTCTTAAGAAAGATATCCCCTTCAACTCTCTCTCTCTCTCTCTCTCTAAAACTATTTTCTTGATTTCTGTTTCTAAAACGGTTCCACTCGGCGAAAGAACCACAAGACAAGGATGAAAACCACTCTATGAAACAGCTTATGGTTTTTCCTTGTTCCTAGTTTTTTTTTTTGAATTTCTTGAAACCAGCATATTTGTTATGGTAGTGAAATGACGGAAAAGTCCTTCGTTCTTGCAATTTTCGCTCTTTTTCCGACACTTTCATGCACTTTCGAACTCACACGTGGGAAAGGGAAAAAGATCATTTCTGCCCATTGATTTTTTCCCCACCCTTTCAAAAATAAAAAGAGAAGAAATGGGTAATCTGTAAAGCCACGTTTGGATTCGCGAAAGTCCAACTTTGTTTTCAGATTTAATTTCGGTTTTTGTGAACCTTTTTTTTCGGTTTAGTCCATGTTTAAAATTTTACATTTTTATTTTTCTTAGTCATAACCCATCGCAGATAGAGAAAATATACTTAAACCAAAAACCAAAAAAGAATTATAAATAAGGTTTCAGAGAAATTATTATCCCATTATATCTCCACTGTTTCAATTTGGGATGTCCAAAGACATTATCCACACGAAAAGTCAAAAAATGAAGTTTGTGAGTTTTAAAAATAATCCAGGCAATATTCAGAATAAGCATAAATCCGAATTTAGTTCAGTGCATTGAGTTTTAAAAATAATCCCTTATTTTTACACATTTTTATTGGATATTCATGGAAGTAAGTGTATTTCTCTTTTACTAGAGGAAGATGTAGTTCGTGTTGGTTCATAATTGATTTCAAAAGTATATAAATTACAAGTTTATTACTTCTTTTCCACTCACAAAGATGAAAGATATCAAAAGATCATTCGATAAGCATTACAAGTTAAAAGTCATATAACCAACAAGCAAGGGAAAAACCAGAATTAATTAACACGAGGAGACAAATTAATGGAGAATTTTTCCGTTTCAAAAAAAAATTAAGGGAGAATTTTTCTAGAAGAATTGTAAATAATAATTTTTTTAATTTGAGTTCTCATATAGAACGGCATTTGGAAATTAAATATCAACTTTGAGAGATCGTTTATACCACGTCATTGACAATGCATATCATCACTCACTAATAAATTAACTTCTATGTAGGCAAGCTGACCTTCGTTATCCAGATGTGACAGTTATCAAATGGGGCTGGACATGGACATTAAATAAAAGTGACGAATTCTTCCTTTCCGGTGCATAATATCATTAGCGATATGGTTATACCACGTGTCGTTGCTATTGGGTTATAAGTGTTCATATTCCAAGTTGTTTATTGCAATTTCAAAATTGTTAACTTTGCTGAAATAATAAAACCAGGAATTAAAATCCTTCAATAAACTATGGAAAGGGTGAACTATCGAATAAAGTTCAAACTTCGAAGATTCAAATTCTCTAAATCAAGTCCATATATTTAGAACAAATGAAATTTCATGATTTTTGGGATATATATCAATCGTGTATAAACAATATGTTTCAAAATGTTCCAGAGTTGGTTGTCAGCCCCTGACAACAACTATAAGGTCTAGTTCGATTGACTCGAATTTTGCAGGGAATGAAATATGATTTGTATATCCCGTGACTTCACTATTGTGAATGAATTGACAGAAGAAAGTAATTCATGATGATTAGCTAATCAGGCAAGAATCACGTTTTTTGCAACATCGTTGCAAAAATCTGATCCGCACACTCTTACAAAGTAACGTCATATGTCAGTTGCATTCTTAAAAAGAAAATGACGAGGTCGAATAATTTCCTTCGAACAAAGTCGTGCGTAATGTTCGTGAATTATCTTATAAACATTTTAATGGATTCATTACGTATGTGATTGCTTTACTTAAGGATATTGAATTTCTTAGTATATAACCTCAAAATCTGACCATCCAAACATGGAGTAACGCAGACCAATAGCAATTGCAAAGGGTTGTTGGTCCATGATATTACTTGGAGACTACAGAGACACTTCTTAGTACAGAAGGGGAATTAGGAACCAAAAATTACATAAGCACTCGAATTAATATATGCCCTGACCCAACAAAAGAGAGGATGCCCAATTAATTAAGGTGCTGTTTACCCAAAGGGGTATGATTATAAAAGAATGAATGACAGTGGCCGGTAAGAGAAAAATGAAAACATTTGCACTTTTCAAAAGTCAAACCAATGAGATTTAGCCACGGATAGAGTTTACCATAAAATAATGACGGATAAGCCACATTGAAACATCTGCATTCTAAGCCCTTAACAACTCACAACTGAAAATTAAACAGGGATCGATGAGCTATAAACTTAGGCATGATACTGAGTTTGAAATTTGATTACTTTTTGGGGACATGCGGTAAGAGAAATATTTCTTATGAATTTTTTAGTCTCAATATAAATGATTAACCTTTAACTTGAATGGAAAAAAGAATAATTATGATGCGCGTAAGGTTAGCCGAATAGAAAACATGGTAATAACAAAATAAATAAAATAAGCAGTTAACGAACTTCAAGGGTAGTTTTGTCCTCGTAACTCGTACAATGATTTGGGGCAGCTGTCGCTGGTATGGCGGTTGACTAAAGGACACGTGCCGTGCCATAGACCATAAATTTTGGTTGTGCGGTTCACACGTGCGAAAACATAAGGGAGCGTTGGAACAGTCAAAGGAAAAATTATGTAAAAGGATAATTATTGGGTTAATTTACCTAACCTCCCTGATATTTGTTAGATTACGTTTTAGCTTCCTTAATCATGCTATTACGTTTATTTGAATTGAAGAGAATTACATAATCGGAAAAGTAGATAAACTGTATGGGGAGTACTGCTTAAAAAAGATACCCCGAAAAATAAAGATAAGATAAAAGTAGACAAACATACTAAAACTGTTGAAAATGTCAGACAAAATTAAACGATATTGTTACATTTTTGCGGAAAAAAAAAGTTGATAAATATTAGCCAAGGCTTCATGTAGCCGCACAAAACGAAACATAATCACATTATCCGAAAGGCAAATGTACGCATATCTATATGCAAATACGACATATGCAACGTTTGGTTATAGAAATAAGATAAGCTAACTAATTTTTTTTGGGTCCTTTAAAAATAATCACATTATCGCGATTCACTTTTTTATACTTTTTTAATACCATTCATAAACGAATAATTAAGACCAAAAGTTACGACAAGAAGTTAAATAACAAAGCACTTCGATTAAAAATTAAACAACAAATTAAGAAAAGTAAATAAGGTCTAACTCTGTTAGCGGAAGAAATGACGGAAGGGGGAACATATGTATTTTCTGGATAAATATGGGAGATCCGCGTAATTTGGAAAACTTCAGGGTAACCTCCGCATTCGTCAAACGAACCCATCATTTTGTCTCTGGTTTCTTGTTGGGTTTCCCAGAAATGATCAAAGAAATTTTTTTTGTTGAAAAAACCACATGCAAGGAAAGAAATTCCCCCCTCTTTTCTTATCTTAATAATGATTGCTCCCTCTTTACTTTCAATTATACCTTACGTTTCGTCTCTTCTCTTCGAAACAAATATGGGAACTGCAAATTTGAATGGAAAACTTATGAAATTTAACAAAGAAAAAAAAATAGGACAGTATAGTCAAGTGACCCCACTCCACCTAGTGTGCCTTCACCCTTACTTGGGGTGACGGTCAATATACAAGAAGTGCATCGATCGATCTCAACGAAATTTATTTAAAAGTATGTCAATGTTAATTTTGGGCATTGCATGTAGCGTATCCATCTCCCATATTGGACACTGATTAACAAAACAGATTCTTATGGAGTATTTATTTTCAAAGGGCAAAAGCAGAGGATTTTTTCTTTCTCCGTAACGAGCCGAGTTTGATCATTTACTAAACGAACCTCTTTAATTGAGCCGAGCTTTTGTCGAACGAGCCGAACTCAATTCGGTTTGTTTACTAAAGGAGCCGAAAACTCGAGCTTGGCTCTCAACTAAACGAGCCGAACCATAACAAACCGAGCCGAGCTCCCGAGCTGCTCGATTGGTTTACAACCACAACTAAAGGGTTATCATCTGAAAACCCAAAAATTTGTTAGACAGGTTTTTTAACTTTTTTCCCTTTCCCATCACATTCACCCGTGCTATCGATAATGGTACACATTTATACAACCAAACAAAGCCTTGAGAGAACGTTGTATATTTTCAAAGTGGGGAGAATAAAACAGACCGGCCCCCACCTATCCCGCGATTTTTAACTAGTTTTCCCAACCACTCCCAAAATAAGGATTCTCAGCTAACTGCAACGAAAATAGGTACAATATAATACTCCCTCCGTCCCGATTTGTTTGTCCTCTTTTTAATTTATACATGTTTCAAATTGATTGTCCAATTTCAAAATCAATAGATGAGATTATCTAAGTTTTCAAATCAATGGAACAAATTTGGTTTCCTTAATAAGTTGAAAATCCAAGATTAAACAAATAAATCAGGATAGAGGGAATGTATCACAACATCCATATATCTACGTTCCACACCTGATATTAGAGTACAAATCCTCTCCACGCCTCTCAATCAGTGCTTTACTTTAGAACTCAAAATACGCTGTAGGACCTTAGTATTGGTCTCGACATAAGTGTTGCATGGTCCATGGATATGGCTTTTTGTTCCGATGGCAATATTCTTGTCAGAACCGGCTTGGAGGAGAAGCCGTTTCTTCTGGCCTCCAAATTTTTGACTCTGAAGAGGGCCCAAAATATACCGCTTATAGTTTTAAACTATAGGGAGTTCCAATTGCCTTCAAGTAATATCTTCTTAGTGTATGGTGTGACAACTTAGGTTCTTTGAATGCTTAATTAAAGAACTAGGTTGAATCTCCACCCCTTAATTCTTCCTCAAGTTTTTGCAACATTTTGTGCAAAAATTTGTATGCGGAGATAGATGGCCCCATACTAGGAGTACTTTTGCTTTGGGCCCCAAATATCTTTAAGCCAGCACTGATTCATGTGCAAGTATGTGAAGTAGCCTATTTGCGAAACTATTAATGTACCCAAAAAAATAGAAACATCACTTACCGTACGTCCTAATTAACATTGCTCCCCTCTCACCACTACACATGTGTGGAGCACACTACAAATTATGTCTACTTCACTCTTGACACATATGTATGGTGGGGAGAGATCAAGTTTGATAGACTCATAGATACAATGTCTATGGCGAGAGGGGTTTTAGGGGGGTTTTTTTTTTTTCTGTCAATAACATAATTTTATTAAAACTCAACAAAGAATACATCATGGAAAAGACCAAATACTAGCCACAAAGACTGATGCATAGTACGAGGCCGAGAGGTTTGAGGCAGTGCCCCGTGAGTTCTGCTGAATAAAAACTCCTTGAATTGGCATGCTCCAATGAGCTACTATAATTAATCCTCAATGCAAAACCTTGAAATTGGCTTCCATACTCCTGTTTCTACGATTTGCACTCTTTTTTTTTTTTTTGTCTTCATTTGTGTGAATGTACAATTGTAGCATTGACAAAATTTTGTCGATGGCCAGCCATTTTTGGCATTGGAGTATCGATACATAATGGTTTTTTGTTAAACAAAAATCAAAGATCGATTAGATATATAACAGTGGGTGATTCTTTCGACAAGTACTTTGACTGATCAATTGTATAGGTCTCCTTTATGCCTCAATACTGGATGGGGTGTGCGTGTGAGAGAGAGAAAGATCGATCTCGAGAGAGAGAGAGGGAGGGAGATATAACGTAATTGCATAATACCACTGTATAAGGGATTGTAGCACTGTCCATGCCAAGAATATATGCACGAAACATGTATGCAAGGCTGCTTTAATTGTATAAGCTTCTTTATGGGGCCAATAAAGTCGGGAGAAAGCACTTATGGACTAGCTCAACATACGACATTTACAACATGCAGGTGAGACTAGTTGAACTTCTGATCAAAAGTGTTCCGAGACGGTTGAGAGTTGGAGCAATGCTACGCATCCCAATGACACTGCAACATGGTTGGCAAAAAATCAACCTAGTTGATAAGAGTTTCAACCAGGTTGACACCTATACCATCGTCAATCATATGCACACCCACAAACCAAAGAAAAAAGATAATGACATCCAATAAAGGATATTTGGATGACCAAAGAAAGTAAACACACGATACAGCAAATCTAAGCTCTACCTCTCCTTATTCCATCCAAACAGCTTTTGAAATCCTCAATTGACTCCAACTGTACATTAGAATAGTTGTCCGGACCAGTTTACGTGCCCCTCGAGTACCAGTCATTAGAGATATATATATATATATATATATATATATATATATATATATATTGTTAGAATTAGAATACTACCCCATTTAGTGCATTAGAAAGAAAAATTAAGGCAAGTGTTAATTACCTCAGTAGATAGATTGTTTTGCGTAGTGAACAAGAATGAACTGAAATAAAAGCAATGTCCAGTTTTAGTAATTTCGATTAAACCTTAATAAACAAGAAAAAATGCATTACAGTAGATAAATAGTTAGGTGAAAATATATACGTACCTCAGCTAACCCCAGGGTTATTTTAACTAAACATCAACATTAGTCAGTTAGTGGTATTGTTTCTTATTTAAACTGTTATTGTCAAAGTAGTTTTCAGATTCCTAATAATTGTAGTAAAAAACTTAAGAAAAAATAAGCAGGCCTCTCTGTATAATATTGTATAGAATTAGGATCTCAGTTTGATTTGATTATACTATAAGTTGTTGTTCTTGAACCCCACTTCAACCATCCCCAGAGAGAGAGAGAGAGAGAGAGAGAGAGGGGCCTTTGCTAAAGTAAAACAAAGAAGAAAAAACATATAATTTTGGGTTAGGTGAATCAAAACACATCCGGAAAGTAAAATTATTTAGTAATCAAAATGATTTAGGTAATCTTACGGAAATCAGGCAGCCTGGTCGATATTTTCGACGTGAAAACGACATTGAGCAATCAACAAATCAAGCCCCAGTTTATTAGTGGACGGAAAGTTGTTTTTATGCATCTTAATTACACTTGTATTCCCAATTCTCAGTCCTTCCGTGCAAGGCATCTTCTTTTTCGTTTTTCTTTTGAAAACCAGTTTCCGGCATAGTTATCGTATCGCTTTTATTTACTGTGATATCTAATGGTCCGGATCGCATGTTACTACCTTTGTCCCAAAATTTTTGTACCTTTCCTCAAAACGAAGACTTAAATATAGTACAATTTGTTCAAGAAAAAATTCAAACTATTTTCATAGATTAATAAAAACGCAATATTGATATCTAGTGATTTTGATTTTTTTTTTTTTTTGAATTTTTCTTGAAAATTTGTCTTATTTTTAAGTTCTCATTTTATAGATCAAACAAATATTTTAAAACAGAGGGAGTCCCAAACTTACATATATGACTACATGCCTATACAATATATTAGTTGACCATGCAGTGGAAAGGCTGCATCATGCATTACGAGTCATGAAGTAATCTATACATATAAAAGATTAATGAAATATAATAGAGCTAATTATTTATATAAACCAAATATTTTAGGTGCACAGTTACGTTGACATTATTTTTATTTGTTTGTATATATATGACGCATTACCCTTTAATTCTGTTATGTAATGTAAATCTAATCGTGCATGCTAGGTTCTGATTGTTTGGCACTGGAAAGTTAGGTCACCCAATCTGTCCAGCATTCTAAAAAGGGTAAAATGTACCTGAATTATTGGACATGGAATTCAGACACAGATATTGGGAAAAGTTTTACATCACTGCAGATACTAATATCTAATTGTGCAATTAAGTTAGGCTGCAGTATTTTAATTTAATTTTTCCTTTTTCGGCTTTCAATCACATGGAAATACATAAGCACATAAATTTTCAACTGTATTATTAATGGAAAAAAAAAAACTATTTTTTCAGGGTCTATGTTTACCAGATGGATGTCATCGCAAGTCCCGTTCCGCTACGGTTCTTATTTTTGGATTTTTGTCGAAACTTCAGAACTTAAATTCAGTCGTTGACATGATTTTTGGATTTTCGAAGTTGTTCTTGCACAGGTTTAACGATTCAAACATGATCCCACGGAGTTGGAGCCGGCCTACTGCGACCCCACGACACAGCTGGGTGTTGGGATCCCTAGATGGGGCCTGTCTAGGATCCTTTTGTACAAGATGGTTATAGGATCCTTTTTCTTTTTTTTCTCGACAAACGGAACTTTTTATTAAACACGAAGGGGTACATTGATTACAATATTTTCTCCTTACAATGCAGCAATTACAGAGAGCTACAATCAAGAACTATATATATCCAACCAAAATTGGATAAAAACACATCACTTACTTTCTCACTCTACAACTTCACTTTTTGAATCCCATCCAAATACCCTTTGAAATCCTTCACTGTGTAAATCTTGATGTCGAACTTAACCTTCATCCACGTGGCTACTTTGGTTTTGATTAAATCCACCACTTCCGAAGCCTCATTAACCGAATAGACCAAAGCGTTGCAAAAAAACATACCTCCCAGATATCTTTCTCTAAGTTTCGAAACTCATTCCCAAACCACCAAAGTGCTAGCTCTGCTAATGATGCTGGACAAACCCACTACCAAATCAATATTTCTGACCATACCACCTACAAAAATCGACAATGTAAGAGCAAGTGTACGTTGAGGTGTTTCTACATGTGGAGCACATAAGGGGCATACAGCCAAATGAATCTCGGAAATTAAATTCCTATCGAAAAGAATCGACCGAGTTGCAACTCTATCTTGAATGGTCATCCATGAAAAAAATTTCTACTTTAGGGGGGCTCAGATTTCTCCACAATGAACCCAGTAGAGTATGCTGTGACTGCATCTGAGTTTCCTTGTAATGCCCCGATTTTCGGAGGGTCGTTACATTCCCACTGTCAATAAACTTTGTCTGCTGTCCAAATCCACTGCATCGAGTCAGATTTTGAAGGATCTAATGTCACACCATTCAATCTTTGCTTCAAATTCTCGTATTGTTGATACTCCCATACACGCAGTGTTCCCCTAAACAGCAAATTCCAGTCACCGCTATCCCCTCCTCCACAAATGTTGCTCAACACCTCATCTTGTTGAGTAAATCGCCTATATGGTCATGTGAGTGGTTGTTAAGCTCCGATTGCAGTTTTTTACAGGGTTAAAATCGATACAACTAGTACGACAGGGATGAAATTGAGATTTCATACAAATGATAGTGACTATTTCTAAAATTAAACCGAACATTTCCCTTTCCCCTGGAGAGTGTAAACTACTACTACTAATATAGTGTTTTCCTTTTGTTGAATTTGTTGAAGGAATTTTTGTTTTTGATATTATTAGATGAAGAAGGAGATACAAAGTGTAAGGGTGATAGTGATAAGGCATCAACCAAAAAACCAAGCAAAAGGAATTAATGCAAAACAGGCCAAAAACAAAGTTGTTGGACAAAATTATTTACTTTGACTCCTAATATTTAGTCATTTACAAGTATTTTTAATGAACTTTGGGGGTATCGATGTAATACTTTATTGTTGCTAATTTAACTTGTATTTTACACCATATAAAAATATCTCTACCACATTTGGGGTAGCCGTAGCACTCTCTGGAAGTAGCATAGTCTCACTAACATTTCTTGACCTAATTATAATTCAGATAAAAGCGATAGGTAAACAAACTAAAATTTTAACCTAAATTTCGACCCCTATAAATTTTCTTTCTATTAAATTGCCATCGTAAGCAGCTAGAATTTTGCAAACTATTTTACAAGTCGATCGATCTAATTATATTCAAAGGTTTAACTTTGTGGTCAATCTAATTTTACAAATCAATCTAATTATATTCCGAAGATCCCCATGTACAGTACTTTCATTTTTTTTGATCGGCAAAAGATAAATTTTATTAAAAACAGGGGGAAGGGGAGGGGGATCCAACCAAAAGTTGGAAGATACATCACAAGGGCAAAGCCCCGCCCAAAGGTCTACAAGGGTCACACCCAAATAGAACAATATAGATCAACCCATTACCCAAATAAAGCAATAAAAGCCCAAAACAGCCTAATCCGGTCCACCCAAGGACCGGCCCATCCAATCCAGCCCTCAAAACCCTAATCCCTTCAATCACCACCCCCGCACAAATCACCGGAAAATTCAGTCTCGCCGTTAAGCAGAGCCAGCCTCTCCCAGATGTAGAGACCGGCGACGGAAACCGGCCTACGGCAATGACAATCAAAGCAACAGGGCTGAAGGTAACAAAACCACCACCAAACCCATACACCCCCGCGGCATCTCGATCTCCACCAGAGAAAGCAGCAACCAAGAAACAGTGAGAAGCCAACCCCGCGCCCGAATGAGAACTCGAAAAGACCGCCGGCCGGACTTCGGCACACAAAGACGACCTGAGCAACCCATCCATAGGGGCCACATCCAACTCACCACCACCAGACTGAAACCAACTCCGATAAAACCGCATCTTCACCGATCGTTTTTAAATAGACCTGCAAAAAGACATTAGAAAATAAACTACAGTACACCACCCCCTCCACAAATCGCCCATCCCACATCCAGACCAACATAAACTACAGTACTTTCATTGCGGCATGGGGAGTCATAGTGCATATCATACGCATCCAAACGGGATCGTGTAGCACTTCCCCTGTCGTATAACTAAAATAATTTTAGTAGTACTATACTATTTTGTTGTATATACTGAGCTGTCAACAAAAATCAGGTTCAATGTATACAAACTTTTCATTAGTTTGATCTTTTCACGGCAGGCCGCCACCATTTATTTAACGGCTGAATAATATTATTTAAGCAACGGGTCAACCATGAATACCTTATTAGTTAAGCTTCTATATACTTTATTTAAATTTATATCTACATTTTTAAATATCTAGCAACACTAGAATTTATTATTATTTAACAGATTATGTGAAGACTTAATTGATGAGTTGATTCTTCAATTAATCTGAGGGAGCTGACACAATATCTAGCATGGAGGTATAAGTGTCCCTTGGGAAGCACACTCCTCAAATGTTTATTAATCTTTTCTTTCCAAAATATAAATACAAACATGTGTCTATGTACCTACATTTTCCTGTAAACTAATCTCAAGAGGGAGACAAAAATGGAGAGATAAACACTAAAGCATACGTAACAGGTTCTAAGGGCTACGGTTTGACCTGCGTGGGCAGAATGCTGGCCCATGTGGCCGACAATGAACCATCACATTCTCATTCTTGTTTGTTCCAAGCATACAGATCATGGGGGTGCAACATGACCACCAGATAACCCATTCTCGGTCAAGATTAATTCTAGTGTTGATACCAAGTCGTACGAGATAAAAACTAAATTACTGCAACCCGAAACCATCCAAGTCACTAAGTATCAAATTAGCCGAGGTACACAGCAAACAAAATAACCAGTAATATGTATATCCGATAGTGTTTATGGGCTGTTTACGATGTTAAACAACAATCAAATTAAGGAGTGTGATAACTCGGTCTTCACAAAATCTGTGAAGGAATATTAGGGTATTGCAGTACCTCTTTATTTCCTTATTTCTATATATGGCTGTCGTTATTATTTATGTTGCTACAATATTTTCGTGACTTAAGCTCTTGCCACAGAACTCTTCACCCCAAGGCATGGCCTAATGTCATTTGGCGTCGAGTCAAATGACTGCTCTCTTGCGATACAGTGTAATTCCATTTTTTTATGGACGAAAGTCAAAATTATTAGAGCAATTCGATTAACAACTTAGAAGAAAAGCTAAACTCTTGATCACTTCTTTTCTCCTGGCACTTAAGAGCTCTCTTGGTGTCGTTGGGTCAAAGGTCCCTTTGGCGTTACAACATAATTCCAATTGATTGAATATGAGAGCTCCTATCAATTTCGGACATTGACATTATCATATGTCTTTTTTTTCAAATACATTAGTTGTAAATGTTGAAGGAGATCAGATAGAAAGTGTGCATATGTATCACTTGTCACTTGTCAGTAGATAAAGATTAATTGAAAATTCTGGTTTTACGTTACTCAATAGAATACTCCAAAATTTTGGATTTCCCAATGAATCTAAGAAAAATTATTTACTCACTAGTATTTTTTGGTATTTTACAGTCATGATCATCTACTTATATATAGGACTGTCACCTCTAGATTTTTAGTGCAAGATTATTTACAAAAAAACTCATCCATATTAGAAAATCTTGAGCTATGTCGAACGGTTAGATAAAAAACAATCCTTGTGAATCGAAATTTAATTTGTACAAATTCTTTCCGTATAAAACTTTTGCCAGACTAATTGCTCAACTTAAGAGAGATAAAATTGTTGTTAGCCGCATATCTTAGGCTCAAGTAGCTAGGCTCAGAGCTGCCATCACCCTCATTGCCCGTGGATAAATATTTTTGCCTTTCTTTTGGCTGAAATTTGACTCCGTCCTTGGACACTGGTATAACTAACTCAAGAGATATACTTCCAAAAACGGTCCAATGGCAAGTTTTCACTAATAAAACTCCGAGTAAAATTTTGTGCAAAAAATACAAATTAATTTCACGGGAAATTAGTGCAATGTAGAATGATGAGTACAAGAGTCGGTTAAAATTTCCTAGTTCATAGTGGATGGGTGTTTTCCACGCGCTTTAAAAGCGTATTGGCGAAAATATGTAGGGTGTGAAGAAAGGCGAAAGATGTATTATTGATTGTATTGAATTATTATCCTAACATGCCTTTATATAGGCAACAATATTCTTGATCACTAAGAAAGCTAAACCAAATAGGAAACATGGATTATAAAGAAATCAAACCAACTAGAAAACACGAATAATAGACCCCACAATATATAACATCCCCCCTCAAACTCAAGTAGGCCTACCAACTTGAGTTTGAAAAAAAAAATTGAAATTAAGAGCACCGAAGCCAAAAAGAAACCACGAACAACCAAGCTAAGCCAAGAGAACCATGAGAGCCAAAAGGACAGCCATAAGTGAGAACCAGGAGCAGCCACGCCAAGCCAAGCCAAGCCAAACTCAAGTAGATCTACCAACTTGAGTTTGAAAGAAAAGAAATGAAAAATCCATGAATTAGAAAGCCACGAGTGCTGGTGGTGAAGAGGCTCGCTTGTGGTGAAGAGGCATGATGGGTGAAGTAAACTATGAGTGCTCGACGGATGACAGCAAGGCTAATTAGGCCGCCTGCCAGGAGGGCCTAAATCTTATAGTTTTGATACCATGTTAAATATGAAGAGAAGTTTTATTGAATTCGATAATAAAACTATACAATGAGCCCTCTATTTATACAAGAGATGGAGCCTAATTACGGAAGGAAATCATACTAATTAACTATAGAAGAAAATCATTCCAATTACAATCAAATCACAATCTCAATATCACGATATTATTTATCATAATGCGTACAAGAGTCGGTTAAAATTTCCTAGTTCATATAGTGGATGCATGGGTGTTTTCCACGCGTTTTAAAAGCGTATTGGCGAAAATATGTAAGGGATCAAAAAATAAAAAGTTGAGAGGAAATAGTGTCGGAACGTTTTTCACCATCTCTCCTAAAACCAATTGGTGTTAGGGAGAGCATCGATTAAGTCTTTTATGACATTTGACATAGCACCCGCAATTCTGTTTTATTATATAACAAAATCTATGGGGCGGCATTTCGAGCCCAACAAATAGAATTCCATTCAAAGGAAGATTTACTAATGCTCCCATAGACATATTGTCCCATGCTAGGGTTTGCATTCTTTCAGCATAACAAGGCAATTTGGCTACGCTAAAAGACTTTAGACTTGACTTGAATTGCTTCATGTAATGGGAAAGCCATAAAGATGCACGGAAATGCATGCTAAAACTGGAAGGGTATAAGGAGCGTTGGATTTGGAAATTAACCTCATTGTCGGTGATTCCAACCGTTCAAATGTATTTTGGACGGCCTAGATTCATTCAATATCATTCATCTCTCCCCTCGCCCCACCACTCTCTTCTCTCTCTAAAATTCGGACCATTCAAAACACGTTTGAACGGCCGATCGAGATCACTGACTCTAATACCCACTCGGCACCCAAAAACTTCTCCATGCACGCCCAACTACAAGTGTAGACTGTGTAGTGATCATACATATACGTATGTGAACACAAATGCGGTGATATATTGACATAAATATAGTATAAACAAAAAGAAAAACGATTTACAACCTTCTTGTTTTCAAAGGGGTGGGTCCTAAAGTCTAAGGGAGGGACCAACAAGGGCTTTAATAATTCAAACCAACCCCACGTTTGAGAAAGTCCAAAATCCCCAAGTGGGTCCCACTGAGGAGCCCCTCTCGTGTTTTTTTTTTCTCTCTCTTCCTGTTTTCTATATTTAGTAAATCTTCATCTTGTTGTGCGAACTTTTCTGGGGATTCTGTTTCATCCTCATTGAATGTGGGGTTCTTTTTTCTTTTTTTTTTTCTGTTTCGTTCAATTGACCCATTTTAAAGACCAATATTTGCATTTAATTCAGATGTACATATTTGTGGGTCCACCTCTGCTTTCTCATGGCCTCTCTGTTGTCCAAAGTGTAGTCTTTATCCCATAGTCGGACTCTTATCTCAAAATGGAACCAACATTTTAATAAGTACTTCTCCACTGGCTTCTGATAAAACTAGTGCACTTTCTATGGGGGTTACATTCCCTATACTTGTTGCGGTTTAGTTTTTTTTGACGGTCTACCGCACATGTCCATCGCAGAGCAAGGCCTCACAAAAATACTGGAAAATATCCGTAAATTTTAAAACAATTTTTATCTATGGGATATTGTAAAAAATCAGTTTCAACGGATATCTGTAGGTATGTTTTCTGAATTCGTAGGAGTGAAACTATTCAACTGCTTAGTTTCGCCCTTACAAATTTAGAAAACATACATATCGATATCCGTTGGAGCTGATTTTTTTCAAGGGTCCCATGAAAAAATTATTTTAAAATTTATGGATGTTTTTTCTGTATTTTTGTAGGACCCAAAATGGGTCTCATGTGATGTGTGGTGGACTTGTGCAATGGAACCGCGTGGTGGTCCTAGACTTTTTGTTTTTGTAATGCACCTTGCATTAGACAGAGAATTATCCTTCTTTTTTTAAGGTGCTTAAAGCAAAAGTGTATTTATGCTATCCCGTCACTTCCGCGGAGGATTATTATCTTGATAGTCATTACAGACTCCTCCGCTCTAATGTCAGGGGCATCCTAGAAAATTTCTAATCAGACTTGCAACGAAGAAATTAATGAAAGCATAACTCTTTGCTTGTTCCTACAAGTTCATTGGATAATTGTATACAATTTTCTCTTCGAAGCTAAAATCTGATCACGCGCGTGTGAATGATGCTATGAGTATGTTCAGTCTTAATAGGGGATATGAGGACTCGAATTTGGGTCTAGTTCAATCAAGTCCTGAGTTCCTACCACCGAAACGAACCCCTCATTGGTGAGAATTATCCTTCCTTGACATGAAATTGTTTGGATAAGTTTGCGAAGCCGTGTTTGGATCATGGGTTTGTAGTGGAAATATGAATTGAAGAAGCTACATTGTATGTAAGTTTTTAATTTACCTGTTTTTTTTTCAAAAAAACCTACAATAAATTAATATACCATTCATAAAAATGAGTTAAATCGGAGCAACATGCGAGGCAATTACTCAATTGAATCGAAACATAATCTAACAAAATACTCCACCAATATTATCAACAACTAATGCACAACGTCTTGCAAGCAAGCCAAGTTTGTAAGATAAATCATAACTTCACGTATGTTAATTCGGACACTTCGTGAAAATGAAAAAGTTGATATGAATTTGGAGGCAAATGTAATGCATGAGAATTACGAGAAAATGTTAAAATTATGTTCAAAATGCCTTTAAGCACGGACAATCCGCTAGAGGTATTAAACGTATGTATAAGTACATGTATATGATGGTGTCGCTGATGATCGATGATGGCGCCTATGATTAAGTGTAATCACCTATGGTTTGATTATTACATTTCAATCGTTACAGTTTTTTCTAGTATTGTTGGGATCCGGTGGTGCTGTAGTGCACCCCACAAATTTGGCCGTCCGTCTTGACAATAGACGGTTCAGATTTTCATCCGAACAATGGACGGCTAGGATTTGTAGAAACTCAGATTAAATTCAAGCCATACGTTCGCACAGAGGGATGGTCGGATCGGCCGCACTACAGCCCTCCCATTCTGTATTGTTGAGAGACAATCAAATTGAGGCTTTTCAAAAAAAAAAAACAATCAGATTGTTTCATGAATTACATGTAACACAGTATTCAAACTAAAAGCTAAACAACTTTCTTGTATTTCCGGACCGATAGTGTCCGTTTTTTATTATACTATTTTCTTATATAAAATCTTCATTTTTCTGGTTGGTCAAAAAAAGGCTAAACGGGCAAGTTTTTTTTTTTTTTGGAACCCGAATTCCAACTATCTGTAGAGATATGCATGCCAAGAGTCCTTTGGTCAAACGGCATCAGTGGGTGCACTTACGTGCTAGGGGAAATAAGATCAGGAATTCAACTCATCTTTCAATGTACTAATTAATCTAACTATTCTAACTATACGTACTTTTGCCGATCGAAGAAAAAATTGGTGGGGGTGTGGTAATTAAGGAGAACGTTGTTCCTAATTGTCCAGTGATTTGTGGCCTTAAATTAAAGTCCACATTTGACATATCAGGGGTTCTGAATCCTTCTGTCGCTCTCTTCACGGGCTACCACATTGGCAGCGACTTGATTTTAACTAATGACGATGTGACATTAAAGGAGAATATAAGAGAGTCGAATAAGACTCCGCTCAAACATGCACCAACGTTTGCCAGTATCATTAGTAACGTCATTCTGTCACTCTTTTTTGGCTCTAAGGTATATTCTAAAAGTAGTGGTGGTCAGGGTTCCAATAGCACGTCCTAGTCGCCCATACGGGTAACATATGCCGTGTCATGTGTAGAAAGTTTATGTAAAAATTGGTGGTTCGTGCCCCATTCAACACCGCTACAATCTAAACGGGAAATTACGCGTGTTCTTTTCACAAAAATTTAGAAACTCATCAAATGCTTGTGCCTTAATAGAATATTGTCTGAAATGTCATACGAACTTGTTCTAACTTAAGGTAACACTTCATTTTGAATCGCTTCAACTGTCATTGCAATGTTTGTTTTAACTTTATTGAGAGAAAATTGACGGATCAAATCTTAGATGTGAGAATGAGGGGCTTTTCTAGAGAGAGAGAGAATGAGGTTTGCACCTAGAAGCCCAACCACTTTTTACTTGAAACAGTAATGACGTTTGGGCCGATAAGGCCTGATAGAATTAAGAGAGACCCAAGAGTAACTTATGGGCGGCCCACAGACCCAATCCCCCAAAAAAAAACAGGATCCCCACTCTTTTCGGGGCGTGGAACGGGGCGGGTAGCTCCATCATTTCTCTCCCTCCACTCTCTCTGTCTCCCTCTCTCCTCTGTCTATCTCTCATCAGAGATCTGTCACCGGCATTTCCTGCTCTCTCTCTCTTCCCCTCGAATTCCTCTCTCTGTAACTACATCCATGGCCGACGCCGCCACCGAGCAACCCTCGACCCCGTCGACTAAATCCTCGACCAAGACGACGCCGCACATTATCCACCCACGGAGAGAGCCCTTCGAGCACGGCCTCCTCCCCATACCGAAGCTCATCTTCACCGACCCCACCCAGACCCTACTCTCCCTCAAGAAAACCCTATCCCACCGAGTCGACTCGCTCGCCCTGTCCGAGGCCCTCCAGATCCCGCCCGACCACGCGCGGCTAATCGTCGACACGATCGCCGCCGTCCATTACTCCGATTGCGATATCGAGGCTGGCGGCGGAGTAGATGTGTGTGATTTGATTCTGTTTCTGTATGTTCAGTCGTATAAGAGGTTGCTGCCGAGGACGCACAAGGACTCGGCTGCGGTGGCGGACGTGTGGCCGTCTACTTCGGCGTTCGATGGCTATTTGTCAGCTCTTTCGCCATTGCAGGTGACTAATTGAATTCGTTTTTTTTTGTTCAATCGTGTGTGAGAGAATGATAAATTCGAAGCAATTAATGTTTGCGTTTGCTGAGAATAGCTCAAGATTTAAACTTGATGGATCAGTTTAAATTGGAAGGAATTAATGTGTGTTGAAGTGGATTGGTTTGGGGTTAGTTTGGATAGCTATGGATTTCAGAGGGTATTTCACGTTATTACTCGACGAGAATGGCTTAAATTTTGATAGTTTAATTGGGATTTCTAGTTTAACGGATTTGACATTATTATTCAGCTTTTAATGGGTAGTTGACATTATCTTTAGGCTTTAGCCATTGCAGGTTACTAATTGGGTTTTTTGTGTAATTGTGTCTTAGAGAATGATAAATTGGTAAAAAATTAACGTGTTGAAGGAATGGTTCTATATCTATGGATTTCAAATGAAGGGATTTGACGTCATTATTCGACGTAGCTCAAATTTGAATTTGGTAGTTTAAGAGGGATTTCTAGTTTAATAGGGACCTTAGATAAAAAGAAAAAAAGAGTTTAATAGAGACCTGTCGCTACTATTCGGCTTTTAATAGGTATATGTTGGTTCTCTCGCCATTGCAGGCGAGAGTTCAAATTTTGGTTAATTAAGTGCAAATGATGTTAAATGTGAATGAGGGCTCTTTGGATGACAAGAGAGAGAGAGAGAGAGAGAGAGAGAGAGAGAGAGAAAATAAAGTACTATGGTGAGAAACAAAAATGAATCAATGAAAATCCATCTTTCTTATTCATCTAATCGATTAGGATGACACTTTCACTCTATATTTTGGTTAAAAGTGTCCTTGATCACTGTGAGGAGGTAAAATTTGCTTTTAATGCATGTTGTGCTCATACTGCTTGGCCTATCTTTGGTTATTATCTCTTGGCCGGAATGAACTTTTGTAATTGGAATGCTACACTTGGCTCATCATTCCATCAATTGCAGCTTGTGCGTAGTAACAGCCGTCGTTTTGTGCCTTCACAAGCTGATGAGGAGGTTCATCAGTTATCCTATTTGCAGAAGCAC
Organism: Rhododendron mucronatum var. ripense; assembly: GCA_019656295.1. NCBI lineage: Eukaryota > Viridiplantae > Streptophyta > Magnoliopsida > Ericales > Ericaceae > Rhododendron > Rhododendron mucronatum. The sequence continues at coordinate 1,471,199 of BPLT01000109.1, forward strand.
TTGGCCAACATTCTGACTATTCTGGCAGATTCTGTGGAAGGAGAAGGGGAAGAATCTCAGGTTTTTGATCCTGCTTTTGATTGTCTTATTATGTTTGGTTACTATAAAAACCATACTGCATTTGTCTGGTTGGGAAAGGATTGACGGGTAAACTGCGGAAGTTTCTGGTTCAGATTTTCTGCTAGTGTTTAATCTATTTGACTTTGGTGGTCCATAGTAAGTAGGGACACAAATATCGAGAAATGTAGTTGCAATGTACTTCCTCTCGGCATTCTATCTTTGGTGTAGACCTAATAGAATGCTCACTTGTTTTGAATTGCTAACTCTACTTTTCACTTACAACCAGGCGTGTTGGTTTATTTTCTTTCCAATTTGAGTGTACTAGAGATTGTGGTTTAGCACTTTCCTTGACATGCTCTAAATGCTGGTTTATCCCCATTTCCAGGTTTTGACATTGGAAAAGTTTGAGCACCTTGAGTTTCTAATTTATTTTGGTGAAAAAGGATCAGAACGAATTCCTTTGGGCCAGGTTGCTCCATTTTTTGCTAACTCAGATCCTGAAATGCCTGCTGCTCCGGTTCCTGCAAGTCAAGTTCATGATTGGCTTCTAGAGAATATAGCCTCTGCTTTTGAACATATTTGTGAGAAAGTTCCTCCAAAAGAAAATGGGCTACCCAATGCCTCTGACCAGGATGTTTCTATGGCTGATGCCTCTGCAAGTTCAATCAAGGCCTCAACAAGTGCAAGGGGTCCTAGCTTTATTGAGGGAATCTCCAAATCATCATTTGTAAAGCAAGCATCTGATCTGAATGGATCTTCAGTGAAGGTTTGGCTGCTTTCATAGGACTTAGCTTATCCTTGTTGTAGCTTAAATGTTGAAGGGTTGTGCTGCATTATTTGGTGTTTGAATTTCAATTAATATTATCATCTATGTTTAGTTATCGTACTTCAGCTGCTAACTTACTATCTAAAGTTAGTTAGGAGTATGGCCATTTGGAAATCACGCAGCGTGGCTAATTTGGTTGGGTTTTAGTGGGTTTGATACTGAATTAGGGTTGGAGTTGTAAAATTTTACCATCTATTCAAGCTTGGGTACAATTTAATTGTATACTATTAGGAACTTGGCCTGTTAAGTGTTAAGTAGCACTGTGCACAATAGGAGCTTTATGTATTTTAATTTGTTTATCTTGAATGAAAGCACTTTATGGTGTTCTGAGGGTTAGAAGTTTGGACATGGGACAGGGATACTACAATACTCTTTTCTTTTCTTTGTAACCCTTTTCAGGTAGGGTATATCTTCACATATCCATCTGGGATTTTCATTATCGCTTCACTTTTGGTTGTACGGATAAAATCCTTTGTGGACATGTGCACTTCAAAAGCATTGGGGCATGTTGCCATGTTGGTTTGTTGTCTCTTGAAAAGTGAGAAAATCTACTCAACATACTTTTTCAAGAAGTTCGTCTTCTATAGCCTTTTGAATTGCATCTCAAGTTTTTTTTCTTGTGGAGATTGACTTTTTTCTCAAGCAACTTACTTGAGTTTCTTCTACGATTCTAGGTAAAAGTTTTTTGTGATTTGAATAAAAATGTAGCAGGACCTTCGTAGAACCAAGACAATTTAACTGAATTATGCATGGATTGATTGTTGTTAAACTAAAGCCAGCCAGAGCTGGGTTTCATTCTGTGCTGATTCCTTACAAACAAACCAAACCAAGCTGAACTGGCACCCCTAATATATATTAAATAAACAAAGAAGAAGCACACTATAGGTTTTTTCGTGTAGCTTGGATATTGATTAGCTGGAAAATTAGAGGCATTTGATTGATAACCAGCCAATAATCAGTTCAACTATGACAGTCATGACCAGAGCTGTAGCCTTCATGCAACCTCATTGGCTTATGATCCCGATAAACTAAGGCTCGGCGTCGTTTAATTGTGTATAGATCAAGTCAGGTATGATAAAGCTTTTTAATTCTTCTAAAGCTGAATCTGAGGCTTCACGTCCAAAAGCTTTTAACCCAGTCTAGAGCCCAGGATGGCCGAGACTGAGCAGATTCTTAATAGCATGAGCCAAATTTCTCTGTACACCTTGTTATTGATGTTGCTAATATCCATTCATCTGCAGTTTCAGATTCTTAATCCAAAAACAAAATAAAATCTGCAGTTTCAGTTTCAGTTTGATTTTATTTTTATTTTTTTGGCTCTGTTGTTTATTATATCCTTTGGAAGTTAGCTCTTGCCTTTGCTTCTAACGTGTTATTTTACCTTTTTGCAGGTTATGAATTGCCATGATTCCGTCATTTACGTTTTAGCACCTTTGAGATATGCCACCATCTATGGATGCTCTGATGCAACCATAGTTCTCGGAGCTGTTGGCAAGGTAGTTTTGAAGTAGGAAAATAAAGCTCTCTCCTTCAAGTTTTCAATCATGTCCTGATCTTGTTGGTTCAGTTGTCCTTTCAAATAGCCTCGCTGTTTATTATTGAAAAGTGATAGTAGCCTATCTGTTAACTGGAATCTCCTTGCATTGTTTAGAAAATGCGGCGAGGAATCATGATACTATTCTAATCTCCTAAAGCGATATCACTTCCCCATAAATTTATCTTGCATAGGGCTATATGCAGTTTGGAGATAAGAATGTCTATGTTCCATAGGAATTTTGGCAATTTTCTTATCGACAGATTTGGAATCCACTTTGCTTTACCGGAATTGGCTTTAGCTACAAACTAATTGTAGTCAAGCCATCAATTTTGAGGGTTGGTCCTGACCTGAGGAAGGAATGGAATAAGGGGTGACCTTTAATGAGCATCCCTCCTGTTGTAGTCATTGTTTCCATAGCACCGATTATTGATTTCTAAGAAAAAGCAGTAACATTCTTACACCCTGATATTGGCATATATCTGTGCGTATCATAGCTTTTGCAACTATTGGGTGGAGTTGGATCACATCATTGACTTTATCTCCACCGCCAATCTCAACTACTGCGAAAAATTCCTCCAACAAACCAATATCATGGCGCAAGAATGTTACTGCTTTTTCACCAATATAATGTGTTTGTTTTCTGTAACACCAATTAGATACGACAAGTTCTTGTGAAGCTGGTCCCATTTGGTTAGTGTGATTCATCTCCTTTATCTTGTAATTTTAATTGTACCTATTTAGTAACTTTTTTTAGATTCACAATGGTTCGCTTTGCATATGGTTTGTCAAGAGATTAAACTGCTAGCAATCAATATACTCCAAACTTGACATTATGATGCTTTGATCATTTCGACAATAATGTGGTGTCTACTGTGGATGTTTTGCCTTTTGCAGGCGGTAAGAGTTGAACATTGTGAGCGGGTTCAGGTCATTGTGGCAGCGAAACGTATTTGTATTGCCAATTGTCGTGAGTGTGTATTCTACTTGGGCGTAAATCAACGACCTCTTATTGTTGGTGACAACCATAAATTGCAGGTGTTTAACATGTGTCACTATTCTTGGCATTGTACAGAATTAATTTACTCCACTATCTTATCTATTTTGAACGTCATGATTTACGGATAATCACTTCTAGGGAATTTGGTCAGTAGTAGCGAAATATGATTGGTGGTTGTGCATTATCATTTATCAAAAATAGCTGGGTGAAGTTCTTTCTTAATATTTTGCTGGGCGGCTGGGACAAAAGTATCTATGTCAATCCCTTGCTTTAGTTGATTGTGTGCTTTGAATACCTGTCTATCCTTTTGCATGTGCAGATGAGTTTGCAAAGTTTACTTGACTTCATTGATGTTTCGCATGTCATGTACTACATTGTATTGGCGGCTGTAGGTTACTAATAGAATGGCTGCATGAAGTTGACTTTTTTCATGTTGTACTTGGCCAATAGTAGCTATGCCAAGTCCTTGATTTAGTGGAGTGTATACTTTGTATAGTGTTATCTTTTTCACTTTGCGGATGGGTTTGCAAAGTTTATTTCTCTCGTGTGGCACACGCTAGTCTTCTTAGTCTACTCTCTCATGGAACTGCGTAGAAGTAGGGTGTTGTTTATAGCATGTCGCAATAAATACTTGGCTTCCTTAAAGTTGCTTTCAACTTCTCCAGTCAAGGTGGAATTATTTCAACTGGACACATCAGAATATGATAATCTTGATAAGCCCAATGTTATTAGGATTACCCAATGCCAATTTTATAGCTGTATAGGATATGAATAGAATCACATGTGTATTTCAAGTTGACATTAGCTACGAATCTATAATTGAGATTGGACTTGGCAAATTTTGTGGACACTACTCATTTGGTTTTCTCATTGGATCATTCTGTGCCTATAAATTAATTACGGAACTGGTCTTTAGTTCTTATAGTCTGTACAATCTAGTCAGATCTTGAAACCGCATTAGTAATCATCTGCATTCTTAATGGTGTCATTGGTGCATTAAGATTTCTGTCTTTTGATGCATTCAATTCATTTTGATTATAAGCATTTCTGCTTATCAGTCAATAAAATTTATTTTTCATGATTGTATCCAATCACCATTAGGTGGCACCCTATAACACGTATTACTCACAATTGGAGGAGCATATGAACCAAGTTGGCATTCAGGCAACTATAAACAAATGGGATGAACCTCTGGCATTGGGAGTGGTTGATCCACACGATTCATTATCTCATCCTGCTGGCGAATCTGATGTTCAAGCTGAGTCTGCTAGCCACCTGGATCCTGATCAGTTCACTAATTTTTTGGTATGTTTTCCATTTTGTGGACTAATGTTTGCAAGTGGCATTGTATAGTTCGATAATTCATGTGGCAAAGGTAGTTTTGTTTGGGTTCACTGTTCATCCACTTGTCGTTATTACTCAAGCTCAGGCATAGCTTCAGCGTATTCCGATTTTACCATTTCGCTTTGAGCCGTGCATGAACCTGATCTCAGCTTATTATATACTTTCTATTTTCATCTAGGGCCCCTTTTTTGTCCAGATAAAAGCATTGGACTATAGATCTTAGGGGACCACATATCATGCATGTCTGTCGAGTTTGAAATCCCATAAATCATTAATCCCTGTACTGTTAGTCTGATGGGATTACTTCTCCTATGGAGCTACACATCCCTTCACTATTGAGAATATATTTATTCACCCTCTTTTAAAGAGGGTGAACATTACCCTCCCTGTGATTGGTGGAAATTGTGTGGGTCTCTCCACAAACTAACTTACTAGTCCAGTCCAACAAAAGGGGGTCTAATTGCCTTTCTTTGTGATCAAACTCTTACTGATCTGATTTTATGTGCACAGATTCCGAACTGGTTTGAAGGTGAATCCTCGGGATCAACAAAAGACAACCCATTTCCATTACCAGATGCTTATATGGCTTCTCAGCACAGAAACGTATGTGCTCCAAGCTGTTTTGATGTCGAGCTATATTTCTAGTTTTATTGTTATTTCAAATGGTGCTATGCAATTCCAAATGAGTCTTAATTACTTACTTTGGCAAATGTTTTGAGTAAATGTGATTATTGTGTTTCAGCACAATAACTTGGGGGAGATTAAACAGATTTTGAGGGAAACACAACTTGAAGAAAGTCGGAAGCGTGATTTATCCAGTGCACTCCACGTATACTTTAAGGATTGGTTGTATGGTAATTGTTCTTACTCTGATCGTTCGTCGCATCCCACCTGTACTGTATGTTTTGTACACTCGAGATCGTCTGTTTCCGTAACACAGCTGGTTCCCCGTTTCTAAGCGCTACTCAAAAAGCTATCTCGCACTTTAATGAGAAAACTAGTACAATGTTAACTTTTCTTATCATTGACATGTTATTAGATGCTGCTTAGCAGATCCTTGTCTGGAATCATTAATTGCCCTTATCCAGTTACCCACAAATTGCCAGTCCATCTTATTTTGGGATCTCCCAAATTGTTTGTTCTCTTGGAAAAGTCGAAGTACTTTTTTTTCCAGACTGTCCTTGGAAAGCCCTACGGATGGATTTAAAACAGGAACAAAAGGACAATAGTGAAAAATCAGTACCTTGGGATTTGAATTTGGCTGCAATTATTGAATATCTCCTTAAAAAGTTAGTTCCAAAAAAACCACGAATATGGGATGGAGTGGTTATTGAGTATAATTGGCATTTTCGTTTTTCTGAACTATATGTAATGTCTAAATTCCTCCTTGTGATGATTTTTTCTAATGTTTCAACAGCATCAGGAAGTATCCGGCAGCTTTACTGCCTCCAAAGTGATTGAAATTTTGCAAGTAACTTTCGGGAAGAAACATGGAGTTTCTGGTGTCCAAATATTTGTAGTTTCGGCACGCGCAAGCTCCTCTTGCCATTCCTGTTGGTCTGCAGACAGCTTAGACAACCATTTTCGTCGCAGTGTTGAAATTGTAGTGCAGAAGGCAGTTACAACTAACAATGCTAACGCCCTCCTTCCTTCCTATTTTTGCCAAGAGGAGTAGTGTAATATTCTTTTTATGTAGTTTTGCATCATTGGGAAATCAATAAGTGTATCTTCCCAGAACCTGTTGTCTTCAGTGAGAGATTACTTATTGCTTTTCTTTACGAGCTCTGTTTTGTTGTAACTGATTTAGTTTTTTGTTTTCCAAGTAAATGAAATAGGAATTGTTTTGCTGGGGATATTAAACAGCTGTGCTCTCTCTCTCTCTCTCTCTCTCTCTCTCTCTCTCTCTCTCTCTCTCTCTCTCTCTCTCTCTCTCTCTCTCTCAAGCCAACGGTTATTATTAAGGTGATTCATCTGGTCAGGTTTTGGTTCCTGTGGGGGTTCAGTTTATTGGGATCTGGAAGGTGGTTAGGCTCTGGTTCCTTCCTTCGTGGTTCCTTGCTCCATCCTTGGGATCTGGAAGGTGGTTGGGCTCTGGTTTCTTCCTTTGTGGTACCTTGCTCCATCCGCCTGACCTGCAACAAGTCACTACGGCTAGAGGCTGCCCAGTGACCCTCCGATGATCAAGTTAGATCTAGGAAAGATAGTGTAAGTCTAGGGTTATGGTAGAATGACATACCTCTTTAGGTTAGAGTCCCTTTGCTTTTATAGACCTCGCCTTACTTGGTCTTCAAGCAAGCGCGTGGAAGGCACTCTCAGGTAACCGTTTCGAGTGACGTCGAACGTGATGTATGGGATAACGCAGTTACGGAACACATGGCCAAGTCACAGCTCAATGTCCTTCTGCAACCGTCTGGGACCCTGTCATGATATCTTTCCAGACGCGGCCTCAGGATCCCTGGTACAGGGCTACTCCCGAGCCATGTTGACGGGACAGAGCCTGGCTTGACGCTGCTCACCGAGCGGTTCACCATGGAGGTTGTGAGACGATCGCGGGGCTCACCCTTGTCACGGACTCGGGTGGTTCACCATGGAGGTTGTGGGACAACCGCGGGGCTCGCCCTTGCCACGGACTCGGGGGGGGGGGGGGGGGGGGGGGGCGGGCCTGTCAAATCGCGCCCGGTGGCCTGCGTCTAGGATCCCTGGTACAGGGCTACTCCCGAGCCATGTTGACGGGACAGAGCCTGGCTTGACGCTGCTCACCGAGCGGTTCACCATGGAGGTTGTGAGACGATCGCGGGGCTCACCCTTGTCACGGACTCGGGTGGAGGTTGTGGGACAACCGCGGGGCTCGCCCTTGCCACGGACTCGGGGGGGGGGGGGGGGGGGGGGGGGGGGGGCGCGTGTCAAATCGCGCCCGGTGGCCTGCGTCTCAGTGTATGGTCCGAGCCCCTGTTACCGGGGCCGCTACAGTTCCGAATCAATTCAACCTTAAACAAATAAGAGAGTTTGCTCAAGCAAATGGCTAAAATACGTCATTGTTGTGTGTGGGATGACAGTTTTGGCTGCTGTGACCATTTAATTGATCTCTTCGTAAGCCCGAATGGGTAATTCAGGTCCAGACCACTCACTTTGTGAAGCTTCGTGTAACATGTTCATTCAAAAAAGAGAGAAATAATGGAATTTAAATTATGTATTTCACTTGGAAAACCAATTTACAGTTTCCAATAGTCAAAACTTCACATTTTATGATAACAGTAGCCTGAACATAAATTTACCAAAATCATGTGGTGTCTAATAGCACTGCCATTTACACAGATCTTCAGTTTTTTTTTTCTCTCTTAATTCCCCAATACAAATTTTTGGCTGCAAGTTTCCGGAATTTAAATCCTCTAATCACAAGCTGAATGCATACAAAAATCACCACAAAAATTGGGTTTCTTCTAACGGCTAGCTTCCGGGGGCCAGTGCAAGCAGCTTCTCTGCTTGATCAGGGAAGAAGGTTATGAAAAGAAACGCACCTGGAGAAAAAGAAAGTAAAATGAAATATAAAATTTCATAACACCATTTTAAAAAAGATGCCTCAATAAGAAGACAATGAAGTAAAGCCGCCAAGTTTATTTCATTGATTTTCCTGTTATTTTCCTTTCCCTTCGTCAATACACCTACAAACTTCATATTCCAAACACGGCCTTTGAAGGCTAGGTATCAAAGAACTTACAGATGAGTACAGTTCCAAGCACGACAGAGATCTGGCCTTGAATTGTAACCAAACCAGCCTTGCCTGCATCTTTCAGCTCAGTGGAACCAACAGTGTCAAACATTCCTGCAAAAAAAATGTATTGTTTTTATTATCTTTAGTCACAGGCTGAGGCAAATCCACTAAGACTCTGTTTGGATCATAGTTTTCTTCTGGCTGGAAAGGAAGAAATAATAAGATATTGAATTCAAGAAGCAAAAACTATTTCTGTGGTTACAAATCATTTTCCTTTCCTTTGGCAATCCCTACAGACCGTAGTTGGATCAAGGATTTGGATTGCGAAAAAAAAAATTAAATAGAAAAGTAGGAGGATCTAATCCTTGTGAGCCTTTAGATCCTTCAACTTCCCCATTTTGTTATCCGAATAACTGATACAAATACCGCCTTAGAGATACATGATCCAAACACAATGTAGAATCATATGCTGGGATTGTATTTAACCTGATTTTACTGACTGAAGCCCTGATGTTACACATGCTACATTCTTGAAACCTGCTTCTTCTAGCTTTTGAGCAGCGGATGTAGACCTTAAAGCATCAAAAAGAACAATGTTGCTCTCAAATGGTTTTAGCATTGCATGGGATCTCTTTCTCAAGTTTCCTGTCTCCCTATCCCAATGCATCCCAGTTGTACGATCTTGCCTTGGGATTCCGGCCAATCTTGTTGTTAGGAGTGCATTGAATTAGGGAGACAGTGTTTGGGGTGATAGAGAATCCGCGGCCTTGCACTATAACGTTAATTGCCAAAAGTGACTTAGATGCGGAGTAAGAAGGGGTCAAAAGACAGTAAAGAAATTACACTCCACCCCATCGGAGGGAAGACGTTTAAAAACAAGCATTGATACATCACTTGATTCAAATCCATGAGAAGAAAATCCAAAGTAGACAATATCGCGTAGATACCTCAGAGTTGTCCGGTTGGGCTTATTTTTCACTTTGCTTCTTTTGTGTTCATTAAGTTACCTCTTAAGTGTCACATAACAATGATAACATAATCAACTAAATTTTGATGATTTTGCAATTTCCAACTTGCGTAGGAAGTTCAAAAATTGTCTATGCATACTTGTCTATACCCCCCCAAAAAAAATATAGTTGTCAAACTGATTCCCAAGAAAGTTCATGTTCTTAACATTTGGACTGGAATCCTGTATATAGTGGGGAAACTACTATATCACCTGTTCATGCCTAAGAAACTATTACAAGAACTTGTATGTCAAGATGCAATATGCTTGGGCAGTGGGATTGGTCCACTTGGGTTAGTCGAGGTGCGCGTGAGCTGGCTCGGACACCTGAGTAATCAAAAAAAGATGCGGTATACTTTTTGGTAATGGGACTGAGTTTCTTGCAGCCACGCTCATCTTAGAATTTCTCACTGAAACAACTTACTGCTTTTAGAATTGGCATCAAATCTTTTTGTTTGTGATAGAAAAAGATGGGAAATTACTGACCTTAGTCCTTCCTGACAGACAAGTAACAGTTTAGATTCTGGTGAAAACTTGCTCTTCACAGATTCCACGAAATCAGGATTGAGTTTTGTGAATGCCAAACCGTAGAACAAACCCGCAAAATTATTATGTGCTTGCCTCTTTATTATCGTGCCTGCACCGTAACATTTAAGCCCAGATAACCCCATGAAAATTTAGCACTTTTTCTATTCTTACAACAAAATGGGAACAATAAATAGTTAAATACTTGAACAAGAACAACAATTTAAAGGAGAGTAGACTTTTACCAAGATCATTGTCTTTGTTTTCGATAAAGAGGGGAACATGATGACTCGATTTTATATGTGCTCTACCGAATTGTTTCACATCTCGAACGTCCAAAACTGTGAAACCATCAACTGCTATAAGCTCCTTAGCTTCCTCTGCGCTTACATAATTGACTACTGCTTTGATTTCCAAATTTCTTCGACGAAGTGGTTTCCCTGTCACGGTCTGCCCTCGATGAGTCTCAAATACCAACCAAGGTGTCCGCAAGTTGCTGAAAATAGACAACTATATCTCTCATTCACACTTTCAAAAGACTTCAACATCCCATTTGCATACGTTACACATTGCTTAGGCTGTGTTTGGATTGTGGTTTAGTGGTGAATTTTTGGCAGAGAGATCAAGTTCGGGGTTTCTGTTCACAAAATCAAACTGTGTTTCCGTTACCTTTTCTTTTCCCTCCACAAATCCCCCCTCAATGAATCCAAGTTCCAAACGCAGTCTTAAAGTCCAATGGCATGGGATTCATTAACCAAATCAGTAACATCGTAATCAAGAAAACTGAAAACAAGTTGTTATGCTATACATTCAGAAGTCCAAATACTACACAGATAAAAGCAATATTGAATTCCATGGAAACAAAATGGATTCAATTGGGTGGTTGAGCCACTCAAGTCACTTTTGAAATCAATGCCTATAGCTTATGGCTTGCAAAATTCATCATACCCTTTTTAGGTCAGTTTTTGTTGTGTCGAGACCCGACCCTCAAATCTGCACCTCTAAGCACAAGCACAAAAATAAACCAAGCACAAACACGAGAGATATCCGAGGAAAAACTCCTTGTATATATTTACACATATACAACTGAAAAAACCTCACCGGGATAGCCACAAGCCGGCTTCCCCACTCCTCTCTCTCCCTCACTCCAGTGGCTCTCCGATGGAGTATCCAAGCATCTCCGAGGAGCACCGCTCCCCCCGACGGGGGAGCCTCAGACCGGCTCTATCACTGCTCTCTCTCTCTCTCTCTCTCTCTCTCTCCAGCACACACACACACTGCCAAAGGCAGTCCACAAAAGGAGAAAACAGACCCAGGGATTTTATCCCCTGTGGTCACACCCATCCACAAGGGTGTACCCCAACAGTTTTGCACCTTTTCACTTGCATTCTCAATAATTTTCTCTTGCAATTCTTTGCCTATAGAACGTAGAGGCAAGGAAAAAGAATAGCAAGAGAAACTAACCCAAATGTTTATCAACACGTAAAAGTGGATTCTTGGTTATACACTTAACTGAGAATTGCAATTTGTGATTTCTTTTGTCTTTTCCAACAATTTCTGAGCAATCAAAACAGAGTTTCACATTGGGGCGTGTAGAATTGAAGCTTGTTCGAGTTCGAATAAACTTTACCTCCGAGAGGAGAGTGTTGGAGAAAAGCAGCAACCAATTCCTGCCATTTTGAAGAGAGTGTGGATGTGTTTACTCTTTCTCTCTCTCTCTCTCTCTCTCTCTCTCTCTCTCTCTCTCTCTCTCTCTCTCTCTCTCTCTCTCTCTTCTCTGTCTCTCTCTCTCAGATTGTTTCATGGCAAGCAGTTTTGAATGGCCCACGAAATTTAACGGACGAAACGGGTTGCTTCCACGTGGCAATGTGGATGCATCGGATTGGATTAATTTTAAGCTTTTTTTTTTTTTTTTTCTGGAACTTAGCGATATGGCCAGAAGAAATACAACTGGAGAAGCTGATTGATTTATGAGAAGAGGGTGCTAGAATTTGAAGGGAGGCCGAATGAGAGGATGGGCCACTCCATCCTATAAAAGCCCATCAGACTTGGGCCTAAGAGAATAACGTTGCGCCGATTTTCCGTTTGCCGACTATCCGTGTAGCAGACACCGGATATAAATAGTTCGCATATATCATCCCCTCTATATCCCATAGCAAATGGGGCGTATAAGTCCCTTGGGAGCATTCAATAAAACTATAACGAAATACACATGTTTACAAACTCTCATTTTTCATTAGAGTTAGGATGGCAGAGCGAGCCAAGCTACTCGAGTTTATTTGGTGCAAGGTCTAATAGCTTATTCAAGATTGACTCGCAAAACTAGCCACAACCAATTTAAGCACGCAAGTTGAACTTGACATAAAACACATAATTGCTTTGAATTATTTCTAGAGGCTACACAACAGAAGAAATCTAATCAGGCTCAACTCGTGATCAAGCAAAACCGGTGCTCATTCAAAATCAACTCACAACTAAACAATTGTAGAAGCTTGAGAATTTAGAACAATCAAATAAGAGGCTCAACTCAGCTCATCGACGAACCCCCAATGTAGGAGTCTCCTTCTAGGGTAAGGTTTCAGGAGCTAGTGACGAATTTTGACCGAAATGGTTCATAACGGCAAAGTATTATCCGAAGGAAAGGGAACGAGATATTGATACGTGGAATGGGAGCTTGATCGGATTGTGCTAAGAACTAATATTGTTTACAGCATTCCAACATAACTACTACTAACATCACTCCCACATTTTCGGAAAAATTCTCGACAAGACCTGTCCATACCCTTCGCGAAAGTGCTCACCACAATTCAGCTATAATGATCTTAAACTGGAAGATAACAACCCATACCAGGGTATTAACAAATATAAGAAAGCATTTTATTGAAACCATCCTCTCAAACGCTGAGAACTGAAAAGAAGCAAACATTGAAAAAAGATAGTGCAGGAGTATGGTTACATCTCCAAAAACATTCAGCCGCTCCAGTAAATAGTGATCAGAGCTTTCACATAACCAAGCCAAATTTGGCCTTCTCAGCGGCAGCAAAGAGAGATCAATTAGTGACAGTGGGCCGCTTCTTTTGAGTGTAAGGGTAGTACTCCTTGCCATTATCAATTCTGGTGGTCTGACCCCCAGCATCAATCAGTGCAGAAGTGACTGCGAGCGCTGCGCCAGCAGAAATCGCTGTTGGAATGCTTTTTGCTGCAGAAATTGCACGAACATCAGATCAAGAATTGGGAGAAAATGATGATAATCTAAGCTAGAGAGACAGCTCGTTTGGTATATTTGGATTAGAGATCTAGTGCTCATTCAAGCGCCCACATGGCCTTTACAATGACTCCTGTGACTAATTCTAACACCATAGAGTGAGTGCTCATCCAGAGATCGAAAACTGAAAAGTCACGTATCATCAAACATAAATTGTAAAACGAGGTCACTAAATAAGCACGCTTGAATACTCCTAGTCCAAAAACCAAAACCCACATCTGAGCTTTTATTGATATTTTTACCTCTTTTTCATGGACCAAACCAGGAAATATTAGACAACTCTTTCAAGCTATCCAGGTCTCAATCTGGCTTGTTAGTAGAGAATAGTGGTCATAAATAGATGCCGAGGCAAGGAAACATTTGCCGCCCATGTGGGGCTGTAATTTCATGTGTCTAGCTCATATGGGCATGGTGACTCTACAAATCTTTCTGGCGAATATTAATTTTCGAAACTTGGAGTTTGTGTATCACAGTTGGCCAAGCCTTTCAAGATATGAGGGGACTACGTTAAGTAGACCAGGCATGTATCCATCAAGAGGAACCGTTACCTTTTTTGTATAACTTGAGCTACATTGTAAATTAATTACCAAAAGGATAAGAAGATTTTGACTTGAGAGTTTAGCGGTCAAATATAGTTTAATCGCTAACGGAGGTAAATCAACATAACATGTTAAAGAAAAATTACAAACAGTATTTGCTAGCCATTACAACGAAAATTTAGCCGACCAACCCAGTATCATAAAGACAGTGTAACAGCCTAACAGCTTATAACGACCATAAGAAGTTAATAACTATGACTATTTTTGTCTGACAACTATTATTCTAACAGTAAGAGACCCCCAAAGCCCACTGCATCGCAAAGTGGCCACTTTTTAAATCTACTCTATCATTTGTTAACTTTTTCTGTTGACTTTTGAAATTCTGTACATAAAAAGTAAGGACATAAGACCTACTAAGTGAGATTTGCACACAAAGTGCACATATATAGTAAGGTCAAATATCCTATTTAGGTATTTTCTCAATTTTATGATATGCATCCACGGTTCATGCTCATGCCATATTCTTAAAGGAAGAAGATGAAACCAAATTTAACTTCTACACAACCATTTTTCTACACACAACAAAATTAGTTGGCATATCCAACATCTGAGCAGCAAATGTAGATTCTTTGAAACCAGCCAATTTCTACCCAAAACATTAAGTTCCATATACTAACCCAACAAAAATTTCCTTTGATGGAAACAATATATGTTTTGAATAGTAAGGAAACTATGGTCGATAAATTCTAAATACTAACTGAAAAAGCACGCAAAAAATATTTTCCGGTTTCTACTTTCAGTCCAAAAATTTGTATCAACTTAGGAAAACCAACAACTATGAAACTATAAAAGCTTGCATCTTCCAACTACGGCAAGAAACATGCAGAGTAGCGTACAGAATGCGTTTGACATGTTATAGACAATGAACATTAAAAGACAATAAGTGAAGTCAGAAATCATCTATTCATTTCCAGGCTGGTGAAAATAGAACCAGATATGCATCCAAAAATTTATCCCTAATGAAACCATAACAATGACACAAACAACTCAAATGCATCAAAGGCTAATCCTCACCTTTGTAACCAAGAACTGTAGCCCCAGCAACAAAACCACCAACAGCTCCATTCATGAAGTCCCTCTTCATCCTATAATTCTGCAACAGCTGCTCTACGCCTATGTAAACACCGCCAATTGCAGCAAAAGTCAAGCCATGGTTACCCATCATCTTGAGTGTCCTTATCAACCCTGGAAGTGCAACATTTCTCTCAACCCGAGGCACATCGTGCCAAGTAGCAACTATGGTACCCCAAATAGTTCCCGCAACGAAGCCAGAGGTTGCACCCTTGATTGTTTTCATTATTGGGGTACCCTCATCTTCCAAGTACCTAAGTTCTGAAGGATCCATTACTCTCCCTTGTCTATGCATTGACCAAAGTAGCAAATAAATTGAAGCATCAGTACCAGTACAATACTTCGGCAACCAAATTGAAGTAATTTTGTTAAGACGATCTATTGTGAACTGAAACAAGAAGAAGTGGGTATTTCATAGGAAACATAAAAGTCAATACAGTTTTAATTTCCAAACAGTTCCCGGTTTTTGAAGGGGTTTTAGTGCACATGGAAATGACATTTCTCCCAGCTAAGACCACAGTGGCACAGTGATTGCAAGCACAAAAATCTCTCATTACTTATGGTACAAAACTAGAACAGATATCAAAGCATCAGGACTACAACACTTGCGCTATCAAAAGTGAAGTGATTTCTTACAAAAATCTAGAGCTGTTTATTAGCAGCATTGGCTTGCGCCAAATGTGTTCATTATAAAATCTGATTTCCCTTCTTCAATGTCTGAAGTTGCAATGCACATGTTCCAGCTTAGCTACGGGTCTTAACTTTTAAGGCAGCTAGGAATAAAGCACTAGTCGAACATGCTTCTCCTAAGGGTAAAACAACAAGAAGCCAATAAGAATGGACCCAGGTCAAACCGCATTCGTTGTTGCCTGTATAGCTTTCTAGAGCAGCGATCTAGCAACGCATTCTAGGCACACCATTTGTGTGTGTGCGGGGGGGGGGGGGGGGGGGGGGGTGTTGGTGGGAGGATGATTAGCTTTTAGGCTGGATTCACCTCCAGTGTACGTGGGGATGCACAGCTAAAAACTGTATTCAGTACTGGACTCCATGGCTTTCTATAACTCCATACATGGGAAACATTAAAAAACAGTACGGTTCTACTTTCAAATTTGGCACCACAAGCCAGTTTTCTTTTGTTCCTTTCTTTTCTAGAGAAAAAGAACAGCATTTCTGTTTCTGTGTTTGCAAGGAGTTGGCAATACAATTTGCCAGGCAAAATTTGACCTTACTGAGAGCACAAAACTCATACAATAGTACCTAACTAGAACCGATGCGTCGATTCAATTCATTTTCCCTATTTATGTAAATCTCAAAAAAGCAACCACATACATCCCAAAGTCCGTTAATTTTGCACAGAAAAGAGATTTTCAAAACACAAAGGAGAAAAGAACACAGGTAAAAAGTGCCACAAATTAACTAAAAATGTTTTTCTTTTTTCCTATCAGAAACAATTAGATAGATAGAATTATCTGATGAAGTGATCGAAACTCCAAGTGGTAATGTACTAGTTTGATTGTGGTGAAGTCGCCGGGGTCACGGCCAAACCCTAAGATCATATTTCCAAGTCTATACAGTAATTAATACAAAAACTTAGAGAGACAGAGAGAGATTACCGCGGAGATAGAGAAAGATGTGAAGGCAGTAGAGGAACTGTACTGCGTTGGTGACGATGAGAGATCGGAGTGGAGAGAGAGAGAGAGAGAGAAGGGGGGTTGAAGCTATCGGCCTGACCAATTGGAACCCCGACAGCAAAACGGTGATGAAATTTTAAGGGTAAATTACACCAACCTCCCTTGAAGTTTCTGAGTATGCCACTAGGACCCTAGTATTTTGGAATCACGAAAGAGCTGTCTCTCCTCGTCCAGCTCAAGAAATCGATACAATCTAAAAGGAGTTGAGTTTTGTTCACCCCAACCTCTTTCTTATTGGTTGGAAATGGTGGATTCCACCACGACGTGAAGTGATATAGATATCAAAAGCATCAGGACTACAACACTCGAGCTCTCAAAAGTGAAGTGATTTCTTATAAAAATCCAGCAGAGTGAGGGATTTTGCTAAGATAAATCAGTACTGGACTCCAGGGCTTTCTATTACTCCTCCGTTTTGTTTGGTTTAGATTTTAAAAAGTTATTTTTGAGAGAGTGGAGAGAGATAGAGAGAAAAATTTATTGAAAACTGTGCCGAGAGTTAAAAGTTACTCTCAGAGTGTTAAACCAAACGGTGTGATTAATACCGTTCTACTTTCAAATTTGGCACCACGAGCCAGTTTTCTTTTGTTCCTAGACTAGAAAAGGAACAGCTAGCATTTTTGTTTGTGTGTTTACAAGGGGTTGGCAACTACAATTTGCTAGGTAAAATTGACCTTACTGAATGAGAGCACAAAACTCATACGGTATGAGCTACCTAACTAGAACCGATGCGTCCAAATTCATTTTGGCTATTAATGTAAATCTCGAAAAAGCAAACACATGCATCCTAAAGTCCGTTAATTTTGCACGGAAAAGAGATTTTCAAAACACAAAGGAGAAGAACTTAAGTAAAAATTGAAACATTGGATTTTGATCATAATTTTTTACTTTTTTTATTTCTCTCGTTGAGAGAAATCAATTATTCACAAAAATTTGATACAAAACAAATAAATGCAAAAAAAAAAAAATTTAAATAAAGACAGAAAAAAAAATTTAGTACTGAACTTCTTTATCCAAAACCACCAATTTGTGAATTTAGAGAAAACATGCTAATCAAATCATTTTGTATTATTTGCATGCTAAATTATGTTCAAGCATAAAAGGAATGAGTTACTTCTGTCTTGCGTACCCGAGTGCAAATTATTTAAAAGAGCGTATATCGTGCATCGAGTTGTAGCGACATTCCATTAAATATGTTTTATTTAGGTTTCAACAGTCGATAGAAATTGCAATACGGAAATAGTAGTGCACGGTTTAAATTCATAAAATTGAAACTACACCGATCAAAGTAAGATTTTACTAAAACTATGAGAGAGTACAGTAATCTAGTTCACGATGTGTACCCTGTAGCAGCTATTAGAAGCAGTCAGAAAAAATACTTATTTCAGTTACATAATGGGAATTGTTAAGGGCTTCTAACTACATATTAGCAGGCAAAAAAAAATTCAAGAATATAAAATGACTCATCCCAAGATTAATCGGCGATGGCGCAATATGCAATGGTACCTGATAATACCATAGCCTAGCAATTTACATTTTGGAGTCCATATTACGGACCTGGAATCCGGAGGATTTCACGATAATCCCCATGGAATCCTCCTACAGATCTGTTTCACATGGTAATTTAATCTGACGATAAATATGGTGTACCATATTGTATGTCTAGTTAGATAACTAAAAGAAAATTACTTGCACATTTGCAAACAGTTTAAAGCCATGCCCATTCAGACCTACCCTTACATTACCACATTTCAGAGCATGTTGTGTACTGCGTTCTTCTTGTTTCCATTGTTCGTGCTAGAGCAGTGTGTATTTTAGGTACCTTAGGCCTTATTCATAATAATTCGCCCTCGGTCTTGTGTTCTGAGAAGTTGGACATAACTAATGAGCAAAAATAAGGAATTCAGTTCTAAACACAATCTTGCCGTCAGAAGGCTTTTGGACATGATGCTCTCCAGTCCCGAAAAAGAACTTGACAGTTCTGTTAGAGGCAAATGTACTGGGCCCTTTCAGAGCCCAATTCACCATGCATTCTAACCACCAGCGGCTCCTGCATTCCATTATGTATCTCAGGTGGAATCTCAAGACAGGTTTGTAAATGATTAACAGAAAAGAAGAAAGGAAACCCCAAGTGAAGGCGTAAACATTTAGCGAATTGGAAGACTTTTATTGTTCTCCAAGAACTAGCATGACTGTTTTTGCAGAAGAACTTTCATACAAGGAATCAAGAACTGCAACAGTGGAAAAGCACTGCTATGCGTTATATTCCCCTTTGCTAGCAGAAGCTAGTTTTACAACGCCATACTTGGATGAAAGAACTCCTTAAGATGAGTCAATAGCTAACAGGTGAGCTAAAAAAGCGGGTACGTGTCGAACGGAAGGACTTATTGAATGGATCACCTTCGTTGTTATCTGCTGCAGATGTTTCCCCTGTCCCCATCTTATCTATCAGAGAGGAGAGTGATTCCACTATTTCAGCCATTGGCGGTCGGAATTCCTTTTCAGCCTGTCACAAATTCCAGATGCAGTCAAAGAAAAGGTGGAATGATCAGTTTTTCCTTATCAATTCAAGCAAAGGTGGTTTCCAAGAAATACATTTTACTGTTTTCATATAAGCAGGTCAAGCAGTGTTCATGTGAAATCTCAGGAATACAAATCACAACTAACTCAATTTCTGTCAGTTTCTACATCATATCCAATTAGAAAGTCTAGGCTGGATTTCAAACTTGAAGTTGGGTGGGGAGAAGGAAGAAAAGTGAGAAGGAAAACCATTTTTCTTTGTGTTTCCCCCCTTGGAAAAAAATGTAGAATTTTTCTTCATATGATGAAAGATCATGAAAGTGGAATTATAGAAGGAAAAAAAAGGATATTTCGAGATATAATTTTCTTCCTTTCACCATATCCTGTTTTCTTCACCAATAGCCAAATTGATGAACAAAATGGAGTATTGGGAACTAAGTAATGGAAGCATTCTCAAAGCTGCAAGGTGACATCCAAACAAGCTCTATGGCAGATGGGGTTACGTGTACAGTGTCAAAGCTGAGAGTGCAGGTAATACCTGGACACAGAGGGAGACAATATCAGCAAACCGAGAGAGAGCCCTGGAGGAGAGTGATTTGTTCATGTTTGGATCAACCATATTTTCCAAAGACTCGTTGTCATGAAGCCGAGAAGAAGCCCATTTTACCAGTGATTGCTTTTCCCTTGGTCTAAAACTATTTATCAAAGGAACCAAAAAGCTGAGTTAAGGAAATGATAGAATAAAAGGCTAGATCAAGGACAGAACAAAAAGCATCATACCCATCGAAAGGCCTCTTTCCCGTTAACAGCTCCAAAAGAAGCACCCCAAAAGCATATATGTCCCCTTTTACGCTGTCAAATCCGTTTTGGATGCGTTCAGGTGCAACGTAGCCGGTATTGGTAATAGCTATTTCAGAAGCCTGTTCCAATGATAATGGAGGGTGCTTGTTAGCCTTGGCATAAATAGAGAGAGTTTCCCAAATTTATGTGGTCTTTTTCTATGCTTCTGATCAATTAAGAAATGTGTTCAAGTTTACCTTCTGATTAAAAATTGATTTCAAAACCAGTTTTCCAACACTATAGGCTCGTCTCTAATCACACTACTTAAAAACTGATATGATTCTTCTTCTAAGTTGTAGGAAAATACTGAATTTGGTCATTCTGTACCTTGAGTTTAACACTGTTGCTTGTGAGGGGCCTCAAAACAGCCAGCCCACAGTCAGAGAGACGAGGCATAAGTTCTTCATCAAGTAAGATGTTAGCAGCTTTTAAGTTGCTGTGAGGAACAGGAGGCATGCATGTGGAATGCAAATAGCTGAAAGCATAGATTAACACATTACTTTTTCTTCCTTCTAGTCACAGGAAAAGCAACGTATGTGGAGTAATGGAGGTATACGCATTCCCTACTGTCAAACGTTACAGCATTCTAAAAGCACAATGAGTTGTAGCAACTGATAAGATACTTTTGGCGGATTTTCTAGCAGCCATTGGTCTGTTTTCTACAGTTCTATTGAAAATAGATTTTCTGTTGAGTGTTCAAATCAGTTTTCAAAACTCACTTCAACTGTTTCTGAAACACAAACACCAAATACCTTATTATTTTTTAAGTAAACTTTAACTGAGAATTGGAAAACATCGATATTTCTATACAATGAGCTCTTTTCCAGAAAATATTCCCCTGAAAACATGTTAGCCATCAAAACAAGCTAAGTTTTTGTTGTTCTTTCAGAAAATGATCACAGAAAACACAAATATCCAAGCAAGTCTTACTCCAAACCTAAGTTTGAAATGAACACTGCATTGAGTACTCTATACTTACTCCAAAGCTCGTGCTACGCCAAGAGCAATTCTGAGACGTTGGCCCCAAGAGAGAGTCATATATGCAT
The DNA here is from genome assembly GCA_019656295.1 of Rhododendron mucronatum var. ripense. NCBI lineage: Eukaryota > Viridiplantae > Streptophyta > Magnoliopsida > Ericales > Ericaceae > Rhododendron > Rhododendron mucronatum. The sequence goes on from BPLT01000109.1 coordinate 1,492,235, forward strand.
CAGAGTGTAAAGCATCATCTAGGGTCAGATTTCTGACGTACTCATAAACAAGAAGATGCTGTCCATGCTCTAAACAGTAACCTAGAAGTGTCACAATGTTTGGGTGTCTCAACCGGGCTGCATTCCAAATCACGTCCAAGAATTGTTCTTCTTCATTGTGAGACAGCACTACAGTGTTGATATTCTTTAAAGCCAAGATCTTGCAAGAAAGAAAGAAAAAAGTTCCATTAAATTCTACATCTCGTTTTATAGTTTGAAAGGAGGATGTAAGTTTTGAATTCTTACTTGTCCATTGGGAAGCTCTGCTTTGTAAACAGAACCAAGAGATCCCTCTCCAAGAAAGTTCTCCTCACTTAAACCATTTGTTGCTGATTGAAGCTCTGCCATAGTGTAAACTTTCGCACTGATTGGGATTTTCCGTTTCTTAGAGAAACTTCTTCTAGACATTCTGTCCTTTGTCGTGCGATTGGGTGGTACACGCCTTGGGGCAAGCACTGGAAGATACATGATACCCGAGGTCCGTGGGCTCTCTTGTGCTCCAGATGAATGTTCTGTCACGACAATTAAAAACGATTAAATCACTGTCCATGGGACAGTTCCATTAGAAGAATCTATGCACCTTCAGTTTTATGGTATTGGTAGAGTGTAGGAATCGTAAATTGGGAGGTCAACTTGAAACTCCGTTTTTGAACAAGTGTAAGCGCACAAGCATTGGAAAATAGTGAAGAAAATTTCTATATTGCAATATTGGATGGATGAACGGACAGCTTTGGTACTGCTACTTAAAGCAGTTTATATATGAAAAGCATTTGCTCATCCAAAACCACTTCAAATGTGTATATATATACACACACACACACACACACACAATTCGATCTTATCAATTAAATTTAGAACAAGAACAGTAACTAAAAATTTCTGGCATTGTATCTGTTTAAAAACCAAATTAAACCGAAAAAGTTACAAGGGATGACATCATAGTTTAAATAATTTGCGAACTCATCTTTGGTTTAAGTGTACACTAGTATCTAACTGTTGAAAACTATGAGGACACAAACAGTATTCAATATGCTTGTCAGCAGCACCTAACCTATGGTTGAACTGATTGGAAGAGAGTGGTTTGAGCAGTCGCCGCAGATTTCCACTCTTAAGCGCTTTTTGGCACGAGATCGATGCATTCGGATCACAATGATGAGTGCTGCAAATGTTGCCATTAGGGTTACTCCACCAAGGGTAAAGGCTAAACCCCCAGGACCTAGACCTTTCTTCTTGTGTCCACCTGCTTTATGAGAAGGATTTCTCTCTATGGCGCTTGACTCAGTAGTTGGAGGACTTTTGACATTCTGCCCAGCCGTTACATTTAGCAGTGGGAAATCCCACGGCGGGTCATCTCCTCCTGCCTTGAGACTATTTCCGTCCAACCTAAACGCGAATCAAGAGGCAAAATCATCAGTTAATAACATGGTTTGGCAGTTATACTTAGGGGTGGAGCCTAATATTTACATGATTACATCATTCGGGACAACTACGAAACCCAAACTCAACTGGAAATAATGAAAAAAGCGCAATGAGCAACAATAGATAGTATTTACTTTTGCACTCAAAACCCGAGTGAAACATTGATATACTCATTAATGTAGTCTTTAGCACAAAGATTTTGGAGTAAACCATGATGAGTTTTCATGTTTTCTAAATCTTGCACGATCAGCATTGCTATCAAAGATCTCTTTCTATGTATGCAATCATGTTATCTGTCATCCATTGATCACCCATTAAGGGCTAAAAATGATTTTTGTTCGACCTATTCATAACTTTAGAAGGACCAAATAAGTCAGACTGTCAAAGTGCAGTATTCAAAGAATTTAGTGCCGGGCCTTATTGGCTCCGCAGCTGAATACATGCCCATGAAAGAAATAATGACAGGGTTTTGTTAGCTTACCAAAGATTAAGTATACGTTGAAATTGGTTAGGAATAAGACCACTGAAATGATTGTCTCGTATGTCCCTGACAACAGATGTACGCAGGTAAGCAATCAAACAAAGGAAATGGAAAGAGGGTCCAAAACTTGTTGAGGAAACCTACAGGTCAGTGAGAGGAAGACCAGACAATAGGATTACTGATCCAGTGAATCCGTTATTCTGCAAGAACCTGCATTGAACGTGGAATAAATAACAGGAAAGAAAGAACAGCTGGGAGAGAATTCGCTAACAAACCAAGTGAAATAAGACTCACAATCTATGAAGATTCATCAGCGTCCCAAAGGAACTAGGTAGATCTCCATTGAAGTTGTTGTTTGATAGATCCCTGTCGGTAAGGAGTCAATCTAAATTGGTAAAGGGGACAAGACAAACAAATTTATATTCTTCCATGGCTGCATTCCCGAGTGATCTGTGCTTCTGTGCCAGTTTTACTAAATTCTAGCCTACTTAACAAACTGTTTGAAGTTCAGTAAAGATTAAATGACAATAGATGTCTAATTACCATCATAACTACCTACAATTCAGACATCAATAGAAATTCTTCATTTCAAGTGCAAAGGAAAAAAAATTAAGGAAAATATCATACATTTCTCTTAGATTCAGAAGCCCATCAAATACATTTCCTATGGGCCCAGATAATGAGTTGTGGCTCAAATTCCTGCAAAAAAACATTTATTACTAAGGATGATCGAAAATTCGAAATAAAACTGGCAAATTAGGCTATCATTGGATAAACAACTTACAAATGCCGAAGATTCCTCATGGAGGTCAAGGAGGATGGGATATTTGCTGTAAAGTTGTTACAAGCCAAATTTCTGCATTTACAGAACCAGTACATGAAAAGAAAGAGGGTGGAAAGAGAAGAAAACATAATGCAAATCAATCACATTGAATTGAAGTTACTGCATGCACTACAATACACGTTGTTGAAAACAGATATCTTACATGTGTGTGGCATTAAAAGGTAGGTTGGATGGAATTTCGCCACTAATGTTATTGAAGCTAGCATCCCTAAAATAAAGAAGCATATGAGATACGTTATATATGATTAACCCTTCTGTACTTTCATTAATGGAAGATTTTACAGGAATACTTACAGCTGTTTCAGACTGAGGAGGTCGGTGAGATGGGAACCTAGATTTCCAGTAAGCTCCAGCCCACGTAGTTCACTGTATAAGCAAGTGAAACACGTTAATTATTTTTGGCAAATTGACATCTAGTTAATTATAGGACTTAAAGTGTAGTTACATGTGTATGACCAATGATCCAAAACACGAAACTCCTGTCCATGATTCTTCACATGGGTCCGCATCACCCAGTCTCCATCCCTTCAGTTGAGGTGGTCTATTCAGACAAGTGTAAAGATCTTGAAGAGCCAGGACTGCATGAAGAAGCGAACCCAGTTTGTTATGTTTATGTTCAAAGAATTTAGAGTCATGCAAAAGAAACCAATCTTGCTTAAAAGAAAAGAGGTCACAACAACAACATTCTAGGGCCAATAGGCTAGTGGACCAACTACTTAATCAACTTATCACGGACAAACATTAGCAAAGCAAACTTGTGATTGTGTAACCCAGCTTTCATGAATGGCCACCTTTATCAATGAACTCGTTGATTTTCACCCTACAACTATTTCTCTTGGTTCGCTTGTGTAGTGATTATCCTGGTTAGACAGCTAAGCTATAACTGACAGAAGGATAAATGAAAATGAGGCTCTGATTTGTGCAGTACCTAAGTCCATTAACAGCGATATCATGTTTGGATCTAGGGTTTATTAAAGAAAAGGACAAGGATAGGAAATTATTTGTCCTCTTTTTGCTACAAGTCACCAAACAAAATTTCTGAATTTTTTTGAAAAGTCTATCAATTTTCTCAGTCCACCCAAACAAAAAAAAGGGTGTTATTTAACTTCTCTCTTTCATTATTCTTGACTTTCCAAGAACAAATCTTGGAAACAAACAAAGGACTTTGAACAAAATAGAATTGTGCAACTAATTCCTAATATCAGTTTACCTACCCTAAATCAACAAACACAGTTGTTTTCCCAAAATCAACAATTTGAAACCGAAGATTAAAACAAAAAGAAAAAAGAAAACTGAAATATCTTTCAGAATGGTCATAACCCCAATTCAACGAACATTTTTCCACAAAAGTTTATACAAGATCATCAACTCCTCGTTCATCATTACTTTATATCTGAAGCATTAACAAGATAAGCCCTCAAAACGATTCGCAGGCAAAACGTATTTAAAAAAACTACAAGAATTTCAGGAAGGAGAAAGGAATGATTTGGGTGAACTACCGTCAAGATAGTCGGTGCGAGCCGAGGCCTCCGGAACCAGAACTGCAAACAAGGCCATTACAGAGAGATACAACCATACGCACAACTTCGCCATTTTCACTCTTCCAATGTACATACGACGATATACGTTTGAACAACCAGTATTTCACTGAAAACACACAGAAATGCAGTCGATCGTTCAAGTCTACACGTAATGAAGAACACCGCAATGAGGTTGTAGTACTCACTACAACTAGTGAAATCCACGCTGAACTAGTGATGAATGACAGAATCCTAAACGCATCGACTTAAATTTAAACATAATTAGGGTTTTGGAATACCTTCGAATGAAATTTTCTCTATGTATCACCGATTAATCAACACGCACACACAAACAGAGAGAGAGAGGAGAAATTTGCTGGAAATGTTACAGACATATTCGAGTTGAAAAGTGTCATGAAATGGACGGTTAATTAGCGATTCAGAGGGATGAATGAAAAGCAGTGATCAAGAAACAACTTTTGTACTGTATGTACTCCATGTGCAAGAGTCGTGTTTGTATAGATTCAACTCCAGAGAATTAGGGTTTGCGAATACCTTGGGAGAAGCTTTACTCGGTTGATGACTCTAGAGAGAGAGAGAGCGAGAGAGAATTGGTTGGGGTGTGAGAGCTCTGTTTTGGGTTACTCGAAGTACTGAAGCGGTTAGAGAGAGGGGAGTCTAGAGAGAGAGAGAGAGAGAGAGAGAGAGAGAGAATCTTGCTGAGTCAGCATTCAGGTGGGATAAAACGGTTTAAGTCGTTAGGGAAGGCACGTGCCACACGGTTTAAGGGGAGAGAGAGAGAGAGAGAGAGAGAGAGAGAGACCTGTATTTTTCGGCTCCTGCTATCACTGTTGCTATTTTTTGTTTACAACTTAGAAGTGAGGGCTATCTAAGTGGCATACTTCGCGTGCGGGTGCGTGGGAGGGAACACGAGCGTGAGTGTGAAAATGTCTTTGAAATACATCCAAAACTTCTAAAGTTTCTTGAGGGTGAGGATTGAAAGCACAAGGACAGTAACGCACACCCTCCAGAAGCACACACTATAAAGGTATAAATTCTCGGTTAGCATCCTTGATCAAACGGATAATTTTTTCTCCTACTGCGGATCCCATATTCCCCGCTATACTAAAAAAAATGATTGGTGTCATAAGCAGACTCGAACGGCTGAGCAGGGATCCCTCTTATGTACTTTCGAAAATCTACATTATTGAGATGTTCATTGAACCTGAATAACATCTTGATAAATTGAATAAGAGCGGTAAACTTAAACTTGTCTGGAAGTATTATTTGGGCCGGATTGATAGCAATAGCACAAAGTATTTTTGAAGAATCATGTGACTAAGGGGCTACCACGTTTAAGTAGAATCAAACAGGAATTATAAAGTGAAGTAATAATGATGACCAAAAAAAAAATAATTAGGTGAAAAAATACAATACAGTAGTAAAAGTAAGACTGAGTATGGATTAACAAAATAAATATGTAATCTTTATTTTTATATTTTTTCCTAAAAGATTTACTAATGGATTTTACTCGACAAGACGAATAAAAAAAAGAGTAATCCTATTTGGAAAAAAAATCAGAAAAGAAAAATAAATTAAACGTTGAATTTTTTTGACTAATCTAAAATTCATGTAACGAATCCCAATTGGAGGGGGAAAAAGAAAAGGAAAGGAGCTTCTTTTAGTTTTATTTTAGTTTTGGAGAGAATAGAACAAAAGTATTACTGTAAGAGACAGAGAAATTGTACTCCTACAAAACACCACACACTCACATTATTAATGGGTAAGTGGCCCCATGCACTCACAAAGGCGACTTGGGGTTCTTGTAGTGCAGGCGAGTAGAGTGCAATTCGAATCGTTCATCTCGATAGTTAATGGTTTAAATTTTATCTCGGCTCTTGCAAAACCAAACCGTCTATTGTCGAGATAAAATCTAAACCATTAGTATTCGAGATGCAAGGCTCGAAAGGCTCGAAATTGTGCACTGCACTCCCATAGGCCGTAGTACACCGCCGGTTCCTCAAAGTGGTTAGGATATGCCCACACGTTACCAAAAAAGGTTCCGTGCCCGCTGTGAGTGTTGCGTGCAAATAGAACAGTCAATCAGAAAGGTTCTTTGAGAATAAATAGACCAGTTAATAGAAAGGTTTGAACCCTAACTGTGGCAACACTTTCCAGAGGTCTGCACTAACATATCTTTCCAAAGACTAACGGACATAGCAACCATTTGTTCTTGTGTTTTCAAAAACGACAACCTGAAAAAATGAAGAAAGACTTGTATTTCTCCAAAGGTAATTATGCTGCCACAGTAACTCGCCCTTTCATAAAAATAATTATTCAGTTTCGCATGCCACAAGGTGTACCTCAGAAGTCAGATCCCTCCAACACCATACATTAGAGTGGGGCTCAGAGACATTGTTTGAGACCCACATCGGTGTGTGGTGGAGGGAACTGAGGCACCACATGGCCGTGCCCGGGAGGAACTGAATAATTTTTCCTTGAGCAGTTGGTGTCAACCTGGGTGTAAAATGCAGTAGGACAAGCAGTGGCATATTTCCATTTAACCTATGTATCCACAGAAGGATACATCAGTTCCATCGAAGCAGCAGTAATAAAAAAAAAACAACAAACAGCAGTTGAAATGCCAACAAATCAGTTTCATGTTTGACAACACAAAACACAAAACAGATAGAGTCATGTTATGGTCTATCCCAACAAACAAACATACAAAAAATACATCCAGCAAGCCAGTTTCAGGGTTTCGGGAAAACCAAGTAGAACCGAACAGATTCAATCATCTTGAGTTTATCCCAACAAATAAACACAAACAAGCAGCAAATCAACTTTCAGTTTCACACAAATAGCAGGAAACAAACTCAGAGTCATCCTCCCAACAAATAACACAAACGAGCAGCAAATCAGTTTCAGGTTTCGAAAGCATAAAACACGAATTCAGAGTGATCCAAGGGTTTACGCAACAAACAAACACACACAAACAACCATTGTCCGATAATCGGTTTTAAGAAAAGAAAGCGAATCCGAAACTTAAAGCGACCAGTGCATGTGCTGAGTGGAAGAGCCATAAGCCCCGCGTGAATGCTCAAGTTCCATGGCATATTGCCTTCCACTCTGCTGAGGGGACTCGAACTCGCCGGAGTAAGGATTGTTACCCGGTTGCGAAATGTGACTCAGACCCAGATCAGGAGCCATGTGCTGTGAACCGGAACCAATATCATTTCCCTTGAAGCCCCATGTGGTGCTAGAAAAGGGGTTGACGGCTGAACCATGAGTAGAAGGTGACTGAACCATGGGTGCATCACTGGCAGCATTTAGGGGGAAGTGATTAACCCCAAGACCTGTGGGTCGGGCTCGTGGGCCCCAAGGTTGATTTGACAGAAGAGAGAGAGCACAGCCGGAGTCAGAAGCTGCGGCAAAACATTCTCCCGAAGGAATAGTGGGGCTGGAGTAGTGGGTCCCACTTGTTGAACCTTGCAGAAAGAGGTTGGACGAAGGTGCATTTTCTGGTTGATTAGGCCACGGGTTTGGAAAGAACTTTCCTGTGTGAGTTGATTGACTGCTGGAAACCTGGTCTGATGATGCTCTTGTGGTTGGCCATGAGTCCCGCCCGGTGAACCTCGGGAAGGTTGAGAAGTCCATCACAAAGCCTCCACCTTTGCTGGTTTCTGATAAAAAAAAGTACTAAACAATTTTACTGGAAAAGTAAAAGCAACTTCGAAAACAAGGCCCAGTATTGGAAATGTTTTTACCATCTCTTTTGCACAACACTTTCCAGAAGTTTTATTTAAGACAAACACTTGTTATTTTTGCGTCTCATTCGGTTTAGAAATGTTTTTGAGAATTGGAACTGTCTTTTTAATTTTATCTAAAAAAGGACTACTTTACCCGAAGAAAAAAAAAACTAATCAAATAAATTCAAAAAACCGTCAACCAAACAAGTTAGTGGAAAGTGTTCTGCAAAACCCATTCTGAAAACCACCACCATACAGGACCAGAAAGTTTTTCTTTCCTTTTTGTCATGTCTAAAAAAATTAATAGGGTTTGAAAGGAATTAACCGAAGACAGATGAAGGAAGCCGTCCATATTGAGATGATATTAGAGATCCAGGTGGCGGCTTCCTCCTACGCTCATTATGGCCTGCCAGGCGTCTACGGCAACTTCGTTTCACTTGGTCGAATTCAGGAAGTTGATGGAACCTGTATATGGAAAGATAACAAGTAGCTCTGATTGTTTCGGGTAGGAAAATCCAAAAATAACGTAGATAAAGCAGATGATCATTGAAACAGGAACATAATACAAAACAATCAAGAAATATGATACTCCAATTTACCCATGTACACAAGTGAAAATTTCATTACGTTTCCTCTATCATCATCTTGTTTGTTCATCATCTCTTGTGTGGTCATAACTTGCATCATCTCTTGAAAACTTCAATACTGTACTAGCCATAGAAATGGCCAGCAGAATCTCAAGGTTCCAAGTTCATACTTTCTCTTGAGATCAACTACAAGTTAGTATGTTTTTTCGACCTCCGCTGAAAATCCGGAGAACAATCAGGAAAATTCAAGGTATAATTCTGATTCGCTAAAGCACTTTAGTTAGGTTCCAAAGCAATCTTCCATCCAATTTGATTACCATGTGATTAAATGAAAAAGGTGATGGACAGAACAATCCACTTTAGGTAAAAACAAACCTTAAGTTGTAACATATCACAGGAAGCCTGTCATGTGACTCATGTTCAATCCCCCTGCTGTTAGTCCTAAGTTCCATGTTCAAATTTCAAATAGGTCAAATTCCAAACGCCAGTTGACAATTAGAATATGAACCCATTTACCTCCAGAACAATTAAGATGGCCTAATTTCCCACTGCATACAAGACCATTGAACAATATTAGAGTTATCTACGGTTGATGAAAAACACTTGTAATTGTAAGACTCCAATCTAAAGCAAAGTATTACAGCCTCTCAAACCATGAACTATTATATTAAAAACTCCTTGGCTGGTCTAAAAACAAGGGGAAAAGATAGTCAACTAAGCTATTTAGCACGGATACTTCTAGAAGCGAATCATATCCATACTTCCTATTGGATAACCATATTCCTCGGATACATTGTGCATATGTATCTAATAATTTCAAATACACTAAGTTGAACATCCAAAACTTTTAAGAAATTGTGGTTGTAATATTTGTAGCATAGAATAGGAGAATAAATATCTCGATAGATAAGATAATAAGTTTCTGAAATACTTTTTATGGAAAAAGAAAATAGTCCAACGGAAGTAATGTCTTACCTTTTCACAGCATGTTAAGTTGACGAATCCCTATGATGTCACGTGTGTATCAACATACTTTAGAGTGGCTAAAGGATCTTGAACTAATTCACACGACTGACGACTCTAAAAATTGTAAGACAACTTCTTTACAGCCACATCTTTGTTGTATCTGTGTCCAATTTTTCTAGATTTTTGCATATTATTATTATCATACCTGTATCTGTTGTATCAGTACCTGTTACATAACCATGCTTCATAGCTATGAAACACTACCAATGAGTAGTTATAGCATCAAAACACCACCAAAGGAAAATTAGCCTACCGATAGCTACGTTGTGCTAACCCAAGGGTTTAGTTCCAGCTCAATCATACAGAATTATTAGTAGACAACATTCAGATCAATTACCATTTCAAAGTATCACAGTTTTGTATATCTTTTGTCAATTAAGGTTTTGATAAATCAGCAGCAATAACAACCCAAAAATCCAATACTTAATTCATTTTGACATTTTGTGACAACAAAGACGAGAAGGAACAGAAACATCAAAAATAATGACAACACTAGAAGCTGGCTATAGTTCCTACAAAGAAGAGAAGGAACAAAAAACAACAAAAATAATGACAAAAGTAGAAGCTGACTATAGTTTCTACCAAATTTTAGCCGGCTTAACTATTAAACCAAGATCTTTAAAAAATGTAATTGAAGAATTTGAGAATAATATTACACTGTTGACTGTACGAGAGAATCTTATTGATCTTGGACTAGGAAAGATGGTTTTCAAAGGGAGGCCGGTGGTAGTGAAAGTGAGGTGAGCGGAACTACGGAAGGATGCTACATGCTAGAGGTAGGGTCTTTGCATCTGTAGAGCAAGGCAGTGTTCCAGGAGGTGAAAATAGATTTTAGGGGTTCCGTTGGTGTCAATGCAGCAACAGCATACTGACAACATTTCTGTTAGGCTATGGTGTTATTAGAGGTGATAGTCAGTGTATCCTTCCAAATGTGACCACTAAATGTCAACATGTGAAATTTGAATTCCTGGTCAGGATTTAATCTGGCCCTACACTGAACTTCCATCCATCAGGTAGGTGGAATCAGTATGGAAATGAAGGGCCTTTCAATTTGCAATTGAGGAGAAATCCAGCTTTAAGGTTAGAGAGGAGGGGTGGAAACGATCCTCCGTGGTCATAATTGAAAGGGTTGGGCCAGGCAAGGGGAGAGTTGGGGTGAGTGATTTTCCAGCCACCTCACACCACTCGGGCCAGAAAAGGGGAAGAGCTGAGCGGAGGGGTTTTCCTTGACCAAAAGAAAAACAAAAATGGCCAAAGCCGCCAAACCATATAGGACAATTCAGGACGCGTCTTCTGGGCCCTCTTTTAATTGGCTGGTGGACAAATTTGGCTCCTTATCCAATACTCTTTTGTCTTCTGTGGGACGAAAGAGTATTGGATAAACTGAGTACTGCTTAGTTCTCACTCCGTAAGGTTATCAAACATGGTTTAGATTCAAGTCAAGAAAATATACACAAAGAACTCCTGCTGTCGGATTGCTACAAAATCATTGTGATTCATCGCTAATTACGTAAGTGCAATTACGTGAAAACAAAGCATACGAGACAAATGTCAACAAATTCAAACTTAAGAAGAACAAGAAAAAGTCCCAATGGCCAACATCATCTCTTTACTGCTCCATTACCATCTATTTAGAAGTCATTGGTAGTTCACATCTACATCTGTGGGGAACGTGAAAAATGCTTCTAGGTTGCATTAAGAACTTAGAATAGAAAACTACAAGAGGCTTTTTACAATTAAAAAAACCACCAAGTAACCAAAATCATCTACCTAATACCTTACACGCCGCAAGTGACAACCTCTTTTTCTGATCCCTGACAAAGAAAATGTGAATGAAAAACAGTGAGCGCTCATTGTACTACAAACGGATACTTAGACACCAAGGCATCATCTTTGGGCCACAGAGTCTACATTCCCTAAACCGAGTCCACCATATAGGTATCCTCATTCCCTAGTGAAACCTCCATCTTCCTCAAAACTACTTCTAAATCCTTGCTAATTTCTCATACCTATACTCATGTATTAAACGATGTCATTTCCTATCTAGCATCCAATTCTAGAGAATCATCATCTAAGTGCTAAATTCAAAAACATAACTGTGGCAGCATCAGAAGATAAATCCCGTGAAAGGAAGTGTAGGAAAGCCACAATTACTCACTTTAAATGCTATTAGGTTAGATTATCACAGAATTACCACTTTCAAAAACCAACTTCAATTTATAAAGACACATAAATAGGGCTAGAGCAGTGCACCAGATCAAATTTGTGAGGTTTCGTGAAAGACTTGATTTTTTCGTACAAGCCCATGGAACGGAGTTTCATACATCCATCATCCGTTTGTATGCCATTCCTCAATTCACTTCAAGACTACCCAGTAATTACACTAGCATATGCGGGACAGGAACTAAATGTACCCGTGGATTAATCTAGACACCCTCATTAGAAAACAACAATAATGTTACAGTAATTCATTGTGGATAGCACCTTTGATCTTCTTATATGTGAATACAGCAAAAATTACAACTCTTGGAAATTGTTGTGTGATTAGTTACCGATTCTGCGATTGGTGCACATTAAAAATCCCACAACAATTCCAATTCAACAAAAATATTCAAATATAACTCCATAATCTCCACAAAACAACGAAACAGTCAGTACGTGAGAACTAAAACCAACGCTACACGGACAATAATCAACAGTCAGCATAAAAGACTACTCACCTACACAATCAAGAAATCAGTGTACGTCCATATATGTAAAGCATCAGATCTAGCATTCATATCGAATCATAATAAATACTACAAGCACCAAAAACCAAATTACAAGGAAGACCTAAACCCCTTACAATACAAGGAATTAAGACCTACTCAAGAAAATAGTAACCTTCATACTCAGACTAACAAACAAATAAACAATAATCAACAGCCGCAAACAACCAAAAAACAACTCCATAGAATATACGTAAAGAACCAGGTCTAGCATAGTAATCCAAACATAATAGAAACAAGCACCCAAAACCAAATTACAAGTGAAAATAAAACCCCAAGGCCCAAACTACTGAGAATAGTTAAACCAGAAGAAGCAAATAGAGCCCTATATAGTCAAGAATACCTAACCAATAAACAACTCAATACTATAATCAAGAAATATTTCTCAGTAGAAATATGTACTACTCCACATCCGTAGGAGTATTAATTAAAAATAAAAATAAAGGGGGGTAAAGACTAGCTGACCTGCTGCACTGCTGGCAAAACCTCTGCTCAAGACCAGCAACAGTGACCACAGGTGACTTTGAATGCATACCACAAACTTTGTGCCTAGAATAATAAGCTTTGGCATCACTCAGATCTACTTTACACCCTTCCACCTGACACCTAGCCTGAACAACCCCACTCCTCCCCTTCTTCGGCGGCGACGGCTTCCCGGCGCCGCCGCCGCCGCCGGCGGCCGAAGACGACGACGACCCACCGCCGGATTTGGCCGGAGCTCCGAAACCCCCATCCTCAAAGTAGATTTTCTGGCCGAATTTCAGGCCGTTGAGTGAATCAGAGGGAGAAGAGCTCGAACCCATCTCCACTTGCGCTGCCTACTGTCCACCATTCATTGGAGCTTCTGTGGGTCAAATCATGAGAGAGAGAATAAGAGAGAGAAATGGCCGGAGGGAGGGGCCGGGGGGGTGGGGGGGAAGGTGTAATGGGTATGGGGTTGGAGTGATAGAGTTTATTCTGGGAAAATGACGGTGCGGGTTGTGGTGGTGTAGTGTAAAGTAGAGCCCTGACAATGGGCCATGCCTGCTTTAGTACACTTTTTTTTGAAGAGACTGCCAAAATAATGGAGAAACAGAACCAGAAGCAGAGAGGAGAGAGAGAGAGAGAGAGAGAGAGAGAGAGGGTGGGAGAGGGAAAAGAAGAGGCAAGTACTTTTGGGGCGTTAGAGCATCGGCATCAGCTTTTTTTAATTTTGGATCAAATTATCTTAAAATTTTACTTTATTATTTTAGCAACTCACTAAATTTACTTTATTATTTTAGCTACTCATTTTTAAAATGTCTCTTGCATCATACTCTTTATCATTTTTTTCTCAATTAAATATTCATACTTTTATATTTTCTTCATTTATTCCTACATTTCTCTACTCAGGAGTAACAGTTAAAATGATGAATACACTGTAGTAAAGTTATTTATTTTGCAAAGTAAAGATGAAGGAAGAAAGGCTGGTGCAGGATATTTTTTGTCCATTTTCTCATTTTTGCTCTCTACTTTAATTTTAGAGAGTTGTTTAAAGAGTCACGTGCGGAAGCTCTTAAACCCTTGCACATTGTCTCCAATACATTTTCTTTATGTATCTCTCTTTACTCAAACCTCCATTAAAATCAGAAACGAACAAATTTGGCCCTTGGGAGTTCCAGCATACAGAGTAGCAAGAAAATAATTGGATCAATTTGCATGCACCTTAATTAGAAAAGTAATTTTGGCATTTTATATTTAGCCATTGACCTTTGATTTTTTTGTCTTTATTCTATATGAAATTATCAAATTACTCTTTATTTTGTTAGTATTCATTGACTTTAAAGGGTATTGTTATAATTTTAAATAAAAAAGACAAAAGGTGGAGTGCCAATAGCTAAAAATAGAGTGTCAAAATCACTTTTCCTCTCTAATCCAATTAAAGGTAGGTTATCCACATCAAGATTTGAAAAATCACAAAAAATTATTTTCTTGCAGCCTAATCTCAAAAATTAAACCCTAATCAATTATGTAGAAAGTAAATCCACCAACCAACAAGACTATCCTTGGAACTAAATTTTAAGGAAGAAGTGATTTTTATTGTACACTTTGCTTTGAATCTCATGACAATAATAAGGTATCGAGACACTGTAGCGGTAAAAGACTGCCCCATAACATGATATCTCTAAGTTTGTCCTTCCCAGTATTTGATTTTTATCTTTTTTTTCGACGATACGAATCGAAAAAAATATAAAAATATAAACTAATGTAAGAAAAATTCAAATAAGATGACACTTTAAACAAATAAGACAACTATTTGGTAGGAATACTTTTTTTGTCTTTAGTGTATTTTTTTTTATTTTTGGTCATAATTATGTACTTTCTAAACTCCTCTCGTCAAGAATGTTGATTAATCCAAAAAATTCTGTCAAAAAAATTAAACGAAAAATTGAAAATACTCCCTAAATAAGTTCTAGACTTTTAACTTACAAGAAGGCATGCACTTCAACTGTCGTTTTTAACACCTATTCTGTCCCTCTCCCTCTCCCTCTCCCTCTCTCTCTCTCCAATTATTCTTGATAATTGGGCAAGGAATTGGGCTAATCCTGATTCCTCCATGCCTAAACTAGGTGTGTGTTGTCGCCTTAAAAAGCACAACTGTACTCCTATATGCATATGTACTCCCAAAAATAAACGGCTTAAATAACTGTACTCACTATTAAAGGTAAAGCGACCTTTAGCCATTCCAAAGGTATAGCAGCAGTTGGTATACTTCTAACGCTGACCATTGCACCATTTTAGAAGCAAAGGTGTACCGGTTGATGAATCTCCCCAGACCTCATCTAATCCCCTGCTTATTTTGTGTCAATCATATAGTCCTATTTTGGTAGTAGTTCAATACTACTGCTAATAAGTGCCCCTTCCAATCATTTATTTTGGCACTCTCGGGTTTTCCGCACATGGTCCAAATCATCCATCTTCGGGGTACGAGTCGAATTCTTCTTACTATACGGCAACGTATCCATTCAACCTGTACCTATTGCGGAGGTTACAACCCCATTTTCTTCAAGAATGGATGTTGATCTATAGAGCTACGTACAGTACTGGTTGCATAAATGGAGATAAAGACGCTTCTTTTTCCTTTGTTTGGTCATTTTCTTCTCTAACTATGCGAAGGTTAATGTTATATGTTTGTTGTTATTTCAGCAATTCGTTCCTTCACAGAGGATGTGGTCCTCCTGATTGTATAGGGGGTTTTTTCTCCTGCGTTGAGGCTCTTCTCTCTCTCTCTCTCTCTCTCTCTCTCTCTCTCTCTCTGGGACTCTTTACTCCAATGTACTTTCATGTTCAATATTTTCTTAATAATCCAATTGAATTGGGCCTCGTGCCTTTTCGATTGATGAAAAAAAAAAAAAAAAAAACCCTCCCCATGTCGAGAGGTAACCATTGATATGTGAATTTGACGTAGAAGTAATCCTTGTTGCCTAACTCGCATTACACTCAAAATATGGTTTCAACTTGACATTTTTAAGGACTTGGGATATATGTATATATTTAAATATTTAAATATGAGAAGTCATTTTTGCACTCTCTTTTAAACTTTTTTCACTCATTTTTTTGTTCTTATTCATACGAAATTATCAGACTATCCTTACTTGTTAAATCACAATACAGTTTTTACATATAAAAGGGCAATTTGATTTATTTTATGTGAATAAAAACAAGAAAAATAATGCAAATGGATAAAAGGAAAGTGAAAATGTCCTACGCTTATAATCCTTTTCTTTTCTTTTTTGGATAATTAGATTCGATACATTGTTTCCATATTATATGGTACAAAAGTGTAATAATTTTTGACATGGAACAACTTTTATAGAAGTAATGGGAGTTACCTACAAAATCCTGGGTCTTTTCCCTTCCATTTTTGTAGCAGTAAGTGCTTATTAAGGACAAATTGGTGTGTTTCACTAGTCAAAATATGTATTATTTCAGTTTCAAAAAAAAAATATTTATTTTTTGAATTAAATGGAATACATTATGATAGAATTATCTATCTCATAAAACAAAAAATAAATACTTTTAAAAAGAAGAATCTTAATAAAACAGGACCTACTTTGTTTTGAGAAGTACATATTGGCGCCCATACAAGGACTGGTTTGCACTTAATTTATTGATTAGATGTACCACCCCAGTCTCTTGAAAATATCTTTTGTCATCAAATCAAGTTTCGTTGAGCAAGGGGTTGGGACCCTATAATTAGGGTGTAAACGAGTCGCGTCGAGTCGGGCTTTGTAATATTTGAGCTCGACTCGTTTACTAAATAAGTCAAAACTCAAGCTATAAATGAACCGAGCCCAGTTAAATAACTTAACGTGTCTCTGTAAACGAGCCAAGCTTATACGTACAAACGAGTTGATTTTTTTCGAATCGAGTCAAGCAAAGCTTTAGATTGTTGAGCTTGACTTATTTACTTCACAGGCCTAAATTTCGAGCTCAAGCTCGGCTCGATCACGAGCGGGCCTGAGCCAAGCTTTGTAATGTTTGAGCTGGGCTCGTTTAAAACAAGCCGAGCCTAGTTAATTAACATAATGAGCTTCAAATGAGCCAAATTTTTTTTTTTTTTTTCGAGCCGAGACTAGCTAACTTTATAGTACTGAGCTCGGCTAATTTAGTACACTGACTTAAAATTTGAGTTCAAGCTCAGCTCATTTAGTACACAGACCTCAAACTTGAGTTTAGGTTCAGCTCGATTACTCAACAAATCAAACCAAGCCAAGCAAAGTCTGACACAGATTGAGAGCAGCTCGCTTCGTTTGCATCACTATCAGTAGCTAGAGCTGCTAGCTGGAGCTAGAGCAGCGCCCCGAAGCATTTTCTCTACCATATGTAACAAAGCAGTACTTGCAAGAGTGAGAGTGACATGGGTTTTGTGTCCCAAAAGCCATACCGCATTTAAGGCCTTATTTGGCAGTATGCACGCAGAACCCACATAGGAACAGTAATTCAGGGGCAATTATTGAATCCACGAACACAGGGTTTTTTGTCGTCTTATGATCTTTGTTGGTCGAATATCGGGCTCATACATTTATGTTCGTTTTTACTTAATGCATGAATTTCCGTTTGAAAAAAAAAAGGAACATACGGGCCTCGTGCCAACTCACCCCTTGTTGGAAGAGAGACTGGCACCAAGTCTCTCTCAGGATCGTGCGAGGATTTTCATTCAGACCGTCCGTCTTGACAATAAATTTTTCGAACATATTTATGATCTTTTTTTAGTAAAAGTTAACTATTATCGAAAAAAGAAAACATACATATCTAAATAATTGATTGTCGAGACAGACCATCTTGATCCCATGAAAATCTTCACAGGAGAGAATCCTCGTAGAGAATCCGGATCAAAAAAACATTACCCGCTAAAACAATCACATCGATCGAAAATTCACGGCCATCTTAATTATGCGAAAATATTAAAGGTTTTTTTTGGTTGAGAGTTTAGTTTAGTTTAGTTTTGGTAGTGAGTGGATAGAGAAATATGATAATGGTTGGAAATAGAGATAATGATTGGAGAAAGAAAGAGAAATGAGAAAGTAATAATTGAAAAAATAGGATAATAATTGAAAAAAGAAGTAGGGTAATGATTGGAAAACAAAATAAACACAAAACAAAACATTCAAACGAACATAGCCTTTATTTTTTATGAATAGTTACTTTGTTTTAAAAAAAAAAAAAGAACAGTTAACATAAAAAGGTTTTAGATTAACCATAAGGCTGTAGTGGACCCACAATTTAAAACTGCAAACCCTTTGGGGAAAAGATTACCCTGGGCAGTGCCTTAGGCCTGTCCTCTATCCCACATACACATAGGGTTGTTAAACTAATGAGTCAAATGTGACTTATTTTTTTTCATTATTTAATTTTTTTATTTGTTAATTTTTCGTCAAATTTTTATGAATTATTGATTCTTCTTGACGAGAAGAATTTAAAAAGTAAAAAATTACGATCGAAATCTAAATTTTTTGAATAAAAACAAAAATAAGTCAACAAGCCAATTTTTTCATCTTTATTTAAAATAATTTGGGTTTCAATCATAATTTCTCTTCTCATGACGAAATAATAATCTACAAAAAATGAAGAAAAATTAACAAATGTGAAAAAAAATTTGAATAAAAACAAAAAAAATAAGCCATTTGGCAAGGAGAACTGAATAATTTTCTATGCATCTGGACTTTGGAGTGTGTCAAAAAAAGGTTGCATATTTGGAGACCCGACTATGGGTAGGTTTGGATTAAAAAGTAGAGATTGACTTTTTTGTCTTTATTTAATTTTTTTGTATTTGTTAGTTTGCGTCAAACTTTTGTAATTTATTGATTTATCTCGACGAGAGGAACTGAAAAAGTATAATTTTTTTATCAGAACACATAATTTTTTGAAAAGGACAAAAAATAAACTTTTTGACTTATTTTTGTTTTTTTTTTAAATTATGAATTTTGATCAATTTTTTTTTACTTTTTCGATTTCTCTCGTGAAAACAAAGTAATAAAGTTCTAAAAATTTAACGCAAAACAAATAAATTTTTTAAAAAATTTAATAAAGACGAAAAAAAAAGTCACGCCCTATTTTTTAATCCACACCCATGCTAGATGCCTAGCTAACACCTCCACCTAGGTATATCCAAAGAAGTGGTTCCATCAAGCTTTTCCACCGTACTTCCTTTTGTTGTCAAACCGAACACGTATACAAAGAAGATCAAACAAAAAACACCAAAACAATAATGGAACTTTCGGTCTTTTCAGGTGTCTTCTGGGGACACTGCCAAGCATCCCGGCCCCAAGTAGTTGCAAAGCTAGCAGCATTAGGCCGATCGTTTCTACACAGACGGCTTGAATTGAATCTTAATACATGCATATTTGAACCGTTCATTTTTAGGTGTTTTCTTCTTCTTCTTCTGCTCTCTTCTAGTCTTCTTTTCGCTTTTTACTTCTCGTTTTAATTATTCATTTTATTCAAAATACAGAATCATCACGTGGTTAGCTCAACAAATTAAGTATTCCTCAAAATTCGAGCTCAAGCCTTTACAGCCGCTCGATGATGCTGAACCTACTCTTTAGTGTTGAGGACCACGCGACGGGACATAAACTTCGGGGTGGCCGAGGACGACGTGGATGCAATCGAGTCTTTCCGCGAGTAGTTGTTCGATGATGAAGCTAGCTAAGGTTCCCCATCATGGATTCATAGAATGGGCTGTCTACTTTCCTTGTAGTGCAACAAAAAAGATCTGGTTGTGCATGCTAGCTTTGCTCAATCTTTTTGTCGGCAATTATAAGGCCAAATAAGATGGGGTATAGCTATTTCACCTTTCACTATCTATTGCTTTCCCGCAACAGGATATATACAAAGTACAAGTTAGACAAAACACACATGATAAGGAGCACAAACAACGTTTTGGGTCTGTGTGTGATGATTGAGCCACCGTCGCTGTTGCAAGACGGGGAGAATTTTTCAGTGCCGGATGGGTACCAATGTGGTGCCCGCTCGAAGCATCTGAGCCGTCGATTGTGTTTTTGGACGGCTTGGATTTGGAGAGAGTGAAAGGAGAGAGAAAGTGTTTGGGTGAGAGAAGAAAGATGAGTTTCAATCCGAGTCATCCAAAAGTGTATTGGACGGTCCGTATATGCTGAGCGGGTACCACGTGGAAAATTCATATACCCACCCGGCACCGAAAAATTACATAGTATGTTCCGCCGCATCCTTGTAAACTTATGAATGTGAAACTTATTTAGATATTTTTAATTAATTTTTCATAACTTTTGTTTAGTTTTTTGTTGTGATTTTTGGGGTTAATCGTTCGTTTCGACAAAACGAATAGGAAAAGTATAGAAATATAGACCGATATTGAAAAAATTCAAACAAAACAGCACTATAGACAAACAAGACAGCTGTTTACTTTTTTCGTCTTTAGTAATTTTTTTTTCCTTTTATATCATAATTTTATACTTTTGAGACTTGTCTCATCGAGACAAATGATTAATTTAAAAAATATAGCACAAATTTAATAAAAATTCAAAAAAAACAAAAACGAAACAAAATACGCAAAACGATGAAGAAAAATACTAGCACTTGAGTACAGAAAAGTGGACACGAATGGAGCCGAAGTATAAAATTCCGGACAATAATGCAGAAATGTACATGAGTGCACTAGCGGCTAGGGTTGATGACTGCACCATGTTTTCTCCCAGAGTTGCACAAAAGGAAAAAAATTAGCTTCGTCGTCAACCCTTGATTATTTTTATTTTTATTTTTATTTTTGTCTTTTTTCATATTATAATTTTTTTTGTTTTCCTTACAATCCCATCAAAAAAAGAAACAACATAATAAAAAAAAGTTAAAAAGCATAGATCACCAATTGCTAAAAAAGGAGTATATTAAAAGAGAAATCACGTGGTCAACTAATTGTATATTGAAAGAATATTTTGTGTATTTAGTTATTATTACAAAATAATTGTATAGAATCAAAATTTACTACATTAATCTTTTCATATAGATCATAGGGGCCTATTATAATTTTAAATGATCACGTTTTGGGCCCCATAAAACACAGAATAGAATTCTCTAAAAAATCGTAATATTGACACTCTCTTTCTGTACATTGCCAATCGCTTTTGCCATCTTTATTGATATGGATGTAGAATATTTGAAACTTAGTTGAAAAAAAGGTAATTGAGCTTTAACGAATTCAAAAAACAAGTTACAGATTTACATAATAAAGAAGAAAAAATCGAGTATGTAGAAAAAGAGAATCCCCAAATTGCTTTCCAAAAAGAGAATTGCGACTTTGTTCAACTGGGATTTCTTGAATCACACAATTTTTGAGCTGGTTTTCAGTAAATTCTTTCTCTCTCAAAATTCTTCTTCAAAATCTTTACCAAACAACCCCGCACGCATCTCTCTCTCTCTCTCTCTCCTTCTTGCCTCAAAATTCTTCTTCAAAACCTTCACCAAACAACCCCGCACACATGTCGGTATCACATTATACCCACAAATGCACAATGAATTCCAAGTCCAAAATCCTAATAAAACCATCCTTGAAGAGATTGGGGGGCAATTGCAAAAGCCCAACGCAAGAATTTTGGGCCTGAGTCCAATTCTCAAGTGGACGGTCCATTTCAAGTATACCACGAGATGCCCCAAACCAAATAAGATTCTGCAGTTTTCATGATCGTGGAAAAAGAAAAAATTCCGCCTAAACATGGAAGAAGACATCGTTTTAAATCCAACATACAAAAATGATACTCATACAACAATCTAAACACAATAATTTACACAACCTCTCACATGCATGTGGGCTCCACCATAATACTATGTGTGGGCTCTACATGCATGTGAGAGGTTGTGTAAGTTGTTGTGTTTGGATCGTTGTATGAGTAGCATTATCCTCCAACATATGCCAAACAAGGACGAGAGCCTCGATCTCGGGGCTCGTGATTCTGGTTTGAGAATGAACGAAATGCTTGACATAATTCGCGAGAAACATGACTTGGTGTATAATGCTACGATCATAGTCCACACTCCATAACATAAAGCCATTACTCATTAAGGCAAACGCGTTCAGAAAGTATAGATGATGGATTTTAAGTCAAGATAGGAGCCAATGCGTAACGAAATTGTTGATCCACCTTGACACACTCTGAATCACTAACCATGGATTCATTCAGCACATGTATATTAGTAATGTGCTCGATATGTAATCAAACAAACAGAAAGATGAGTCACCGGCGATCAAATTTCTTCCGGAGTGCTGACTAATTGACCACGCGATGCACAAAAATTCAATGGCATCTTTTATTTTTTAGCGTCTCAGCATTTAGAAACACGTAACAAGTACACGAATCGGTCAAAAAAAAATAAAAAGTACACGAGATCACAATCAAGACTACACAAAGTCACAAACATGACCAAGCTGTGTACTTGCAATAATATTGCTCCAATCTTTTTCCAGCTTCAGCCTCACCCTGTAGGCCTCACCGGATTGCAAAACCCTAACACCTCCTTTGGATGAAGCGACTTCGCGAGAAAAGAAAGGAGTTTGAGAGAGAGAAGAACACCTCTGGCGTTTGGATGGTGTAGTAGGCAAGAGAGGGTGAGAAAGGGAGGGAGACGAGAACCCCTTACACCCCCGTTTTCGTTTCTCACCGATTTTGGTGCGATTCCGTGAGAGAAGAGTGCGTGCGGGCCACGGAGTGATGTGCAATCGCAGGGGTTGAGAGACAGACACCCCCTTTGGTCGCCGGAGATAGGAGACAGTGTGTTTGGTCCGGGGAGTTGAGAGATCTTGGTCGCCGGAGCTTCGCCGGAGACCGTTCCCGTCGCCGGAAATTGCCCAGAGAATCTGATTTCTCACGATTGTTTGATTGGGGTGGTGAGAAAATACAATCCTTTCTTTTCTTCTCTCACTAATAAGGGAGACCACTTCCCTCTCTTTTCTTTCTCTCACCCCTCCATCCAAAGGATATGTAATGGTCCCAAGAATTATACGGTGCAAGAGATTAAAACTTCTCATGCGAAAGAGGCGACTAAACAGCCTCAAAGTTTCAAAATAGGAACGAAGCTACTACAGATAATTGCAGCACAAAAAGAACCGGTACAAGCAAACTTAAGCTAGAATAAAGACAAAGAAGCTTCTGATTACTGAATAACCAAAAAATCATCCAACATATCCAATTTTGACTGCTTCAGGGACGATTGCAGCATGATAATCCACTTCATTTTTTGAAAACGACCTCACATCAGCAAGAAAATGGCATTTGGACATTACCAAAACCCAAAAACCAAGGAAAAGAAAAGAAAAAAAGAGACATAATTAAACATATATGAACTGGCAAAACCTTGCTCTCAAATACGGATGGATTCATCTGCTGACAGACAAAAAGACAGGTTAGACTTAAGAGTCCCATTGCTTAGCACTCCACACCAACTTCAGCAGCTCGCCGAGGCTTGTTTTTCCGCCTGCTCCCATTTTGTCTGAATCCAACAGACTTGACTAAATTATCAGTACCATTTTTCATTCCAACGCTATTTTCCTCTTTGACGGAATCTGGATTTTCCTTTGCCTTTGAAGACCTCTTTCTCTTCCTCCCATTCTCTGGAGCAGCCAGATTTTTGACATCGTTGTCAGAGGTTGAGCTCTTCTTATCGCCATCTTCTTCCTTTTCTTCTATCTTCGCGACTTCTTCTTCTTCTTCCTCAATTTCATCCTTTGGTGTTTTCTGCGGCCTTCCTCTTTTCCTATACGACGTGACCTTTTCTTCCTCACCACTGGCTTGATCTTCACGAGTAGCGATAGCTGTCCGTTTCTTCCCCTTTCCTCTACCTCTACCCATAATCTGAAAACCTTGTCCAATAAATTTTCAAACCAGAGACAAAGGTTTCTGCACCAAGGAAAAGATAGAGAATCAAAGCCCTAAAAATTGGTACACTACCGATCTAACAAGTCAGACAAACTGAAATCACCACAAGTTAACAGAAATGCATCCACCATGTGCCGCAACAAAAAGGACTACAAAATGCTCCAGTTTAGATCATGCCGAAAACCAACAGAAGGGAAATGAGATGAAAACCAGACAGGGACAAGAACCATAGTCAAAGGCTGGTGCTTTAAAGAGTGGACAATATTCTAAACTTGCCAACAGCACAAACAAACAATGGATTCAAAACAAACTTACAAACCCATACGCAGAATCAGACACCAAAAAAATCAGATTGAGATAAAGCATGAACCACAAAACAATCAATCAACTGAATGTACCAGAAAACAACAAATACAAATCCACCATTTTCCGCAACCAAATGGACTAAACAGCATCAGTTTAAAGTATGATATGATGGCATCAAAGAGAAGAAATTAGGTCAACACTAGATGGGAACTGGGATCATAACCAAAGCATCAGCTTTAAAGAATGGGGTAATGGACAATATCCTAAACCTGACCAAAGAGAAATTACAAACCCATGTTTTTCAGTCTAATCCATAAGGAAACACAAGCAACCATAAGGTTTTTTGGCAAGAAATAGACAAGCTACATGAAACCTTAAACCCATGAATCTGTTGTAACTAATCAGGCATAGGAAGGGGATTTTGGATCAAAAAAGAGAAATGAAAGAACACTCACAACTCAAGCTCATTCCTTTCTACAGATAAACTTTAACAAATCCAGATAACAATACAGAAAGGGAAAACAAAACCTAGGAAGGAAAATCAAATCCATCCATTAAACAAAACTGCATAAAATCCATACATACCTTAGGTCTAACAAACACCAAGGAATCCACAAAACCCACATCAATAGGCTTTGAGAGGCCAACAAACAATCAAGCTATAAAGAGGAAAACTTTATCTAGAACCCCACACATCAAATTAGTGATGCTCTGTGTCTAATGCTTGAGAGAGAGAGAGAGGAAAATGAGAGATGTGAAGCTGACCTGACATGAAACGGCCATCATTTGCATCTCCAAGACAGAACCCATTTCAATAAATCCAATAATACCAATCAAGAAACTAAAGGAAACCCATAAATCATAAATCAGATTGGTTTGTTTGTTCCAATAGACTCAACACCAGGGGGAAGTGGAGAAGTAAATACTATAAACAAGCGGTTAAAGCTATGATCTGAGGGTGAACAAATGAAAACCCAGATCAGAAATCAATACAAATTAGAAGAATAAGTTAGAAACAGTTAGTGGTAAGAGATTTAATCTCTTCCATTAGAGGTTGAAGAGCTCGGCAAAAGAGCAGAGGCAGAGAGTACTGGAGAAGAAGTGAAAGAGAAGAAAATATGAGATACTAGTAGAAAGTGGAGAAAAGATGGGTGCATCTTACTGATTTGAAGGGCTGTTTGGAAACTACACCAACAGTCCTAATGCTTATGATAATTGTTCAAAGACCTCTTTGATTTCTTGAAACTACAAATAAAGTACTATGTTAGGAGTCCGGCTCTTCTCCAATCCATAAGGAATTGGAGAATTCTCCAATTCCAATTTGATGGTCAAGATTGCTCTAATATTTTCAGCCCAAAAACCATATGGTATTTTATGGGCATCCAATTACTTTCCAAATATTCCTCAATTATTATATTTCATGCACTAATTTACCAAATTCTAAATATTAGTAAAATTTCATTTCGTAACTTTAATAATTGGTGCAAGTTCAGAGAATTATCAGATTCACAGGGTTAATCAAAGACTCCTTTTGCATTTCTTCTAAAATATTTTTTCTATAAAATTATATTACGTTCAATTACTTACTCTTACGATTTCTTTCTAATTTTCATAATTGAATTTAATCTCAACTTTCTTTACATACAAGACCAACTATATCAATGAGCACACAACACAGTGCGAAGCACAAATGAAAATACATTAGTATCTGTTAAAAAAATCTCGTGAGCTACATAATAAGATAATATCAACAAAAAAAACCACGCTAAAATACCATATGATTTTTGGACTGAAAATATTAGAGCAATCTTGACCATCAAATTGGAATTGGAGAATCCTCCAATTCCTTATGGATTAGAGAAGGGCCGGACTCCTCAAAAACCAACTCATCTTTGCGCATGGTCCCAATTTTTTTATCCAACTATTACTCTCATTTCTACATCTATCACTTTCCACTCATTACCTCAAAAATCTCCCTCAAAAAACAAACCAAACAAACTTGTCCGTCAAGACCTATTTTGCTCAGTCCTACATAGCCATCTGCAAGGGACCTCATCACCTTGAGTATTTCAGAGCCTAAGCCATAGTCCCAATGTGTGTTTCTCAGACACTAAAGAGCCTAAGACCTATGTTTTACCCTACCGAAAGCCTATGGTGACTTAAAACTTCAGCGAGAAATTTTATGGACTTCTTTATTGAACCGATCACTTGGTGGGCAAAATCGTAGCTGTGAAAGGGCAAAAAATATACTCCCAACACCCTTGGATACTTCGTGAGTCCTTGCCTCTTCATATAATTTCCAAAGCAACAATTAATATTACAGTTGATGCTTTTAATTTAACTTAGCAAAACAAAAAGGAATCAAAAGTTAGGCTCATTGTCTAAACTTAAATTAATCAATGAGTAAAAAGTTTTAATCCTTTCCTTTGACGATAATTGACTACTGCCTTTCATTTTTTTGGCGGAGTTGATTTTTCAGTTTAACATACTTCTGTCAACCAAAAAAAAAAAAATTTAAATGGATCACAAGTTGGATATTTTAATTATTGACGAAAACATATGATCCTCATAAAAACGTGAAGATAACACTTTCATGAGGAAAAGTACTCTGCAACGTAAATAATTCATTGTTCCCTCTGCCAAGTCTTTTTCATATGATGACTACAAAAATCCAAGCAAGTTTGTAACCAAAAAAAATATAAAAAAAAAATCCAAGCAAGTTGTTTAAAGTTAAAAGTGGAAATGCTGAATTTCATTTTCCATAAATGATAAATTGTCCACTCAGAAAAAGAGGATTATTTTGGGTAAGAAACTACTTCTCTCCAATTATCTAAAAATAAATTCTTGCTTAGGAGGAGGGAAAAGGCACCTCATTTTGTAGCCAATATTGTATGTACCTCTGTTCTCGTGCGATGTTAGTCGTAGCATTGCACAAGAGTCTTTTGCCGAATAATAATTTTATAATCACATCAATTTTACACACCCAAATACACACCTACACACACATATGTGGATGTATGTTTGGGTGTGATTGTAAAATGACTCTTTGCTGAATAAATCTTGCGGTTGAAAGTACACGAAAACAAAGGTACATGCCTTTTTTTTTTCCTTTTCTTTTTTTGTATAAAAAAAAGGATAATAACAAAGACAAATAGGTGAGAGGACAAATGATTCACAAGCTTCATTGGAAGCGCGTGAAATGAGTTGTTGGGAGAAATCGATTAATTTTGTGGTCCCAGTCGAAAAATTCAAAAAAGAAAAAAGAAAAGAAAAAGTGAGGAGGGGATGGCCTGCCGCCTGCCGTTCTCTTTAGCAAAGATTTCATATTCATCAATATTGGAAAAAAAATTCCAGCCTTTTTTAATCAACTTTACTAGCGAACGCCCACCCGTACAAGAGGTGGGACCCGCACACATCTAAACGCTCATTCACAAGAGAGGTGGATCCTGCACACTTGATGAGTCTGTGTGCACCTCGATCTCTTGTGGATGTGGATTTAATATTTGTGTGTTTAGGTGTGATTTTAGAATTTTTGTTTGACTACAACTATACCCGACTATGTTCGGTCTGCTTTGGAATATGTGATGTCTCATTCCAGGTGATGGTTTTGGCCTTTTCCTCTATTATGAGTTCCTTTTGTAAATGCCGTATGACTCTTCTTGAATGAATTTTTGATGATTAAAAAAAAAACCTGAATTCGAGTTGTATTTAACTTGATGGAACTTGGTAAAGGTCAAAATTTTAGGATGAACTTATGAGGCTTCAAGATATTTGAAATTAATGGGGTTTTTTTTTAAATAGAGAAACTTATTCATGGTTCCGCGTGATCTCGGGCTCGGCCGTTCGTTATGGCTTTGGACGATTTGGATTTAAATGAAAGTTTTCTAGAAAAGAGTTAAACTTAAAATGTTTCATTAATATCCGGACCGTCCAAAATAACTTGGAAAGTTTCATTAACATCCAGATCATCCCAAAGTATTTTGGACGGTCGCGATTTACTCCGTAAACAAATTCACGGCTCCACCATTAATTTTTTTTTTTCTTTTTAAAATCAAGTTTGCACAATCTGACACTTACCTCGATAAACTACCATACTAGTCAGGACTCTGGAGTTGAACTAAAAATAACACCTCGTTCGTTTTGATATTTTAGATTTGAATTGGTAGGTAATGAGTTTAGAAATAAATAAAGTAATGATTGAAAATAAATATACTGATTGGAAAGAGAAAGAGAGAAAAATGAGAGAGTAATAATTGAAGAGATATAAAATAAAATAATGATTATAATCCAAAATCCTTACAATGATCATACAAATAGACTCCTACTCGTGATTTGGTCAATCGTGAAATGTTTGACCTTAAAACTTAAGAAAACGTACAAGCTTGAATATATATATATATATATATATATATATATATATATATATATATATATGTGTGTGTGTGTGCGCGCGCGCGCGCGCTCCTCTCCTAGTCATTAAAATTGAAAACCAAGTTTAAATTGTCACTTGACTTCTTATCATTAAAAGCTGAAAATTGCAAACATATAATGATAAGTTTGATTCTACTGCATGGTATCGCCATCGTACCAATTATCTTCTGTTCGATAGTAGTGATCAGAAGAACTTGGCAATTTGAATCGAGTATTTATTCCGCAAAAGTTTTAAGTGGATTTTAGTTAAACCGTGTCGGACGCTTGAGTTATTAAAAAAAAAATACTAGTGAATTATTTTTCTTTGATTTGATTGAGAAGATAGAGGGACTGCTTCATTTGGGTACTGTAGTCCCAGAGATTTTAGGGGACATTGTTGGGAAAATTTTCAGTGCCGGGTGTATATATCCCACGTGGTATCCACTCGGCATATCCGGGCCGTTTAATATATTTTGGACGGCTCGAATTGAAACTCTCTCTTCTTTCATCTCAACACTTTCTCTCTCCAAATCTGAGCCGTCTAAAATTGCAATGGACAGCTCGGATGCATCGAGCGGACACCACGTGGTATCCAACCGGCATTGAAAAATTTTCCGTTTTTTGACATTTATACAGCTGGGAATTTCAGCAACGCAAACGTTGGATATTCACACGGCCCCACAGTGCGTGTTTGGTGTAACCTTATCCTTGATTCATTGAATTAACCACACTGAAGATAGAGTATACATCTTCTCAAGCGCGAAACGAGAGTCCTCATGATTGATGATTTAAATTGTTCATTTTATAAATCTTAATTTGTCTATTATCCATGTGAAAAGATTAAATCGGTTGGATATCAATATTACCTAAACCAAACGTTAATTTCACAATCAACTGAGACTAGTTCAGTTGGCCAGAACTCTTATATCTCACCTGCGTGTGAGTGTTCTTTCGTTAGAAGAACCTTTGCTTTTCTTTCTTTATTTCTATCTTATAATGTGTTTATTTCATGTATTGGGTGGGTTGTTGAGCTTGATTGTCTCGTAGTTTTCACAATTAATGTGGTGTCCCGATTTTGTACTTTGTACTTCACATATGATGTAAATGATCTCTGCAATCGATTAACAAAAAAAAAAAAAACATTATTTCACAATAGATATCGTACACAGTCAAGCTCTAGTAGTGTATTTTTCTCATGATGATTGAGATTCGAAAAAGCTCATAGGGTTGTCTGATCAACTTGATTTTTTTTTGCAGAGTAAATAAATATATTGAGTCCTACAAAATGAACGGCTTAAATTTGATCATAATCATCATAGTTAATATTACAAGAACTTCAATGTATGTACAAAAGAAACAAGGACTTCAAGGTCATTAGTCTATTTATATTCACTCGATCGGTATCACTTTGCATTCAAGCAAACTTAAGAAAATGAAAGCCCCACCCCTACCAGTTAGATTGTTACAACAATATTGATGATTAAGCTACTGCCAGTACGTAATCCCCGAAGATAAACACCATCCTGATTAGTATCTCAAATTCCATCCTTACTATAAACTTACTCGAGCATTTGTGAAGCAGTCCTCTAGAAAACATGGCATGCCCAATTTTGGTACGTAGCTTTGGAGGTTGATGAGTACTGCATACATCAATTCAATTCGACCTCGACATGGTTTACTGTGAGCCAAAATCAATTGGAGTTTCAAAAAAATCAATAAAATGTGACCTCATTACATCAATGTATGGATACTGGCCGCAACTACGGGCACGTGGCCGCAAGGGTGGAGCACGTGGCCTTACTAACTGGACGCAAGGTTTTAGTATCTGGCCCCAATATTCGTGTGTATAGCCGCAAGGTTGCCTTTGATTAGTTCACTGAAGGCCATTCTTCCGTCCGAAGGACCATAACAAATGGGGATTATTATTACACTAAAATACTTTACAAGGGACTCGGGAAAGGGTTTGGGTACGCTAAATCTACGTACGCATTTCCCAAAGATTAAGCGGCGGGAGAGCGGGTCGGTGGAGAAAATGGCTGAGGATGGCGGCGGTTATGGATTCCCGGTCAGGGGAGTGGGTGGTGCTCCTCCTCCTCCTTCTTCTCTATCTGCCAAAGTTGGGCTTTCATTATTGAATTACACAAAGAGTACTGGGTTGATGGATGGTTGTTTACACCATATATGCACCGTCTGTCGATGATCGATTAAAAGGTGACAATTATGAGAATGCTTTCTATTTTATTATTTCGTATTAATAATATAACTAGTTTTTATTTGTTTGTATTTTAATAAAGTGCATGACACTTGGTTTGCTCATATACATTAATTTGGAAGTTAAAAGGACACTTGTCATCATCCACATACTTCGAAGTTGAAGATAAGTTATTTAGACACTTAGAAGCAAATTAGAAGAAAGAAGAATAATGGGAAGTTAAGAAGTTATTTTCTGCACATCTTTCTTTTCTTATAAATAGCCTTTTTAGGCCTCATTGTAATCTCTCCAACGAATCAAAGTCTTAATTATGTTCTTAATTTTTATCTTACTAACCCGTTCTCGGGTTATAATTAGGAGTAGGTGTAGAATTTTATATTCTAAGCTTAACTTAGGATATTCAATGTGTCGCTCATGGCGATAGATCAATCGTTGAAGATTGATGGAAGAATCTCTTCCATTCGTCTTATTTCTTATCACCAATCTCACATTTGACTCGACCGCCATTTCTCTCCGGTGAAGTCCTGAAATACGGTGTCCAAATTCGGATCCGTCTTGTGGAGACATAGCCGCATTTCGCCCTTATTTTTGTTGTTGACATTATTTCTCGAAATCTCTGTTGATTTCGATCGAGGGAAAAATTGGTAAACAATGGCTTCAAACACTGAAATATCACTCTTGAGTTCATCAAACTGTGCATACAGAGGTGTAAGCATGGGCCCCTTTCGGAGTTTGGATTAAAGAGAAGGGTGGAACCAGCTCGTGATATTGGGATTTCAGGTGATGGGTGTGAAGTGGAAAATGAGGTTTATTATGGAGGGAAGAAGAATGGAGGAATAAGAGAGAGAAGAGAAGCGTAAACGCACAGGGCCATGAATAAGTGAACCAACGGCACTACGTGGCGGTGCCATCATCTCCCCAACCCACATTAACATTGGAATCAGGAGTGTTGGTAGTGCACTGTGCACCACGTGTAGTGCGATGCGTAGTGCAGCACGTTAATCGTCTGAAAGTATTTTTAATAGTCTATATTTAAAATAAATATTTTCAGAAAAGAGACTACTCTTCTATGGAAGAGTTTTTCTTTGAATCCGAATCGTTGATCGCTGAGATGGACGGTTGGCATGCTGCTCTACGTAGCGCACCCCCCAGATCCCATAAACATCGGGACTTGGTGGTCCATATGGATCCGGAGATCTTGTAGAGCGCTCTGACCTACGGGGATTACAGTGCGGCACAGTCGTCGATTTCATCAATCAACAGTTCAAATTAAAAATAATCTTTTATCGGTAGAAGATTATTTATTAACATGCAAAATTTAAAAACACATCGCAACCGTTTACTGGCATTACTGCAAAGATCGACGGCCCATGTGCCGCACTCCGCTCTACAGGATTTCCCAATCCGTCCCGTCATGAACTATTCTTCATCCGATCAGTGTGAGTTTTTGATCGCGCGACAAACTCGATGAGTCAAATAAATGATTTGGATTGCATACTTCAACCCATTCAAAGCAAAAGAATGGGAATGAAACGTTGTGACATACTAGAATTTAACGGTACATAGAATCACGTCAGATTAAGAATGAAAGTTTTGTCCCCAAATTACGCCTGCAATTTCTCGTCCACAAACAAGTGCGAGGGCATCTCCTACCCGCCCATCAAACACTCTTTTTTCCAAGTTTTTTGAGGAGCAATGTCGAAAATAATTTCCACAATCCACACATCAAAACAGAGCATCAAAGTTCAGGATGCCGAAAACTGCAACGAAGCGCGGTTCGAAAAAAAAGAAAGAACTGCAACAAATCAACTCTTTTTTTTTTTTTTTTCCCCCTTTGAATGGCACTGCAACAAATTAATCAACTTGAAGGTGGAAGAAAAAACCCACATTAGTATATAAACTATTCTCTTCAAGTAGTCATCCTTTATTTCAAAATTCAAAATTGCAAGAAGTTCCAAAACTCACGAAACTCCTTGATGCAATCAAAGCTGGAAGACGATGATGAGATAGATCGAGCTTCTCATGTCATTATTCATCAAAACCAAAGAGTCATTGTAATTGCTGGAAAAAAAGGGTGATCATGAGTTGCTGAAAGAACAGAAATCATCGTCAGAATTTGGTGATGGGAAAAAATGGAATGTTCATGTCGCTGAAACATGGATTAATTGGTGGAGGATCATAAAAAGCCGTCGTGGGAGGAGGCGGAAAACACGATTTGATCTGCACATTCCTCCTCACTGTCGTCATACAACTGCACTTTTCTTCATCAGTAACCATCGATGACGAATCGGTGTCATCGCTGGCTACGGCTGCCACCCGACCACGGTTCTTGCATGGCTCCGTCGTGGGAGGAGGTTCTTGTTTTGCCGGAGAAGGTGGGTGGTCGGATTCGAAATCAGACCGAGATTGGCCCGTGAGTTTTTGCACCAGCGCCTTGAAGTCACGCGGGTGGGTGTGGATGACTTTGGGAGAGTGGGTGTAGATTATCACCGGTTGGCGGTGTGGAGGCTTGGCGGCGGAGGCAGCGGACGAGGAGGAGGAGGAGAAGGAGAAGGCAGACGACGGCGGCGATGTTGGTTTTTTAATCAAATGGGAGACCTTGTTGATTCTTAGAGGGGATGGGTATGTGCCTTTTCCATCGAGTTGTGTAGGGCTCATGGTGATCCTTACTTTTCTCTATCCTCTCTATAGTTGCACAAGCCCTAGCAAATAGAGGTATGCGGAGGAGATGGCCAATTATTGGGTACCCTAAGAGTACCATATGATACTTTCGGCAAATAAAATATTGTCACCATACAATGCGGGTTATTCTTGATCTCTCAAACATCTAACAAAACGAATGATAATGTCTCTACCGCATAATTAATTTGTCGATGTTATATATGTAAAATGATTGAAACTACCACGTAAGTAACGCCTGGTGGTTGCACCTTTGTTGATACGGATTACCGGAGTATTTGTGGTGGTAGTTAGAGAGAGGAGAGATGAATGGGGAATGGTGAGAGAAACAAAGGAGCCATGTGGAGTATAACTTAAGAAGGGAGCGAATCAAGTGCAAGCAGCGTTTGTGAAGAATTAGGGAGCGAGGCTGTTGAGCGATGGGTACGGGGTACCCAACGCACACATTCGGGCCGTCAAAAAATGCAACCGACAATCCGGATTGAAAGATATCTAACGGATTTAAAAAAAAAAAGAGTGTTTCAATCTGGACCGTCGATTGCAGTTTTGGATGGTCCGGATGTGCG
The DNA here is from genome assembly GCA_019656295.1 of Rhododendron mucronatum var. ripense. NCBI lineage: Eukaryota > Viridiplantae > Streptophyta > Magnoliopsida > Ericales > Ericaceae > Rhododendron > Rhododendron mucronatum. Next base: position 1,526,204 of record BPLT01000109.1, read on the forward strand.
CGTTGAGTACCACGTTAGCGTTACCCTATTTGCACCTAAAAATGTGGCGAAGGATTGTGTCCGAGTTAGCTGACCCATGAGAAGAATACAGTAAATGACAACTACTATTAGGCAATTTTTTTTTAGGTAGAAAGAGCGGTGAGAAACGAGTTAAGCAGTAGTTGATCAAGCTTGGTTTTAAGAATTTAACGAGTTTTAGAAATTTAATCGATCTTAGTTTGTTTATGAGACGAGTCGATCTCAAATGCTTCAAATACATCATTAGCAGAACGAGCCGAGTGCTTGTTGGAGTTTGATTTGAAACCTTAGCGAGCTCCCAAAAAATTTTTTCTAAGACAAATCTTAAATAAACTTTTAACGAATGAACAACATGATCAACTCAAGTAGCTTGGTTCCTTTAACACATTCGGTTTAGATATTGAGAGGGGTTTTTGAGAGTAACGAGTGGAGAAATAGGGAAAATTTATTAGAGAAAGTGCCCAGGAGTTTTGAGACCCCAAAACAAACGTTAGCACTTACATCAATCTCCGGCCAATTCCCGCATATTCAAAACTAACGCGGTATGAGATCTCCGGCCATGATAGAATCATACAAAGCTCTGGATTGAAGGAATCAGTACTTTGGAAGAAAATTAGCACTTAAATACAACGCTAAGTTCTTGGCCAAAAGCATCATAAAAAGAGGAAGATACATAAGAGAGTATATTCATAGAAGGAAGCTATCAGCAGATTGTACTCCAAAAGCTATACCCAGCTAAAAATCCAAAGTAATGAAGCTATCAGCAAGTTTTACTTCAAAAGCTATACCCAGCTAAAAATCCTCTAAAATTCTGAAAAACTGTGGAAAACTGGTCCGGAAATATGTTTCCCAGATTGCTACCCACCACAACATACAGTGTGGGTCATGTACCGCAGCGGTAAGAAACAAGCGAGTCAGTAAATGCACCATTGTGAGTAACTTTCACCACTTGTCCCTTCTCAAGCCCATAGTACTTGGAAATAGCATCATTCTCCAGCATTCGAGGCATCTGCATCACGTAAACTATGAAAATTTGCAGCTGCAGGTATTTTCTTTTCAGATATATATGTGAAGAACAAGCCTAATTAATGGCAGAGTTGAATTTGTCGCTGGCAATTTATCACTTAGCCGTTGTTAAATTCAATTCCGCCAATAAAGAATTTATCAGAAAGGAAACGCAAAAGAAGAATTCACAATGACAGAAACAAAAAAGAATTTATCACTTAGCAAGTGTGCCAACAGAAGCATGTAATACAGCGAGGAAAACACAACACCTTTTCTTGATGGTTGAATTGAGGGTAAGAAATATCTAACAACTTGAAAAGAAAATTATTTCTGAGTTCCAATATGAAATTTTCACAGTTAAACTTTGCTCTAGTTGTCTTCTTTTTGATGACTTAAACATAGGAATCTTTTGTACACCAAATGCTTACAAACCAGCCTCATGTTGAACAAACATGGAGAATGAACTATCCCATTTGAAACAAACTGAGAATGCACTAGAATAATAATTGTACTGCAAAAAGCACCGTTTTTTGCGGTCTTAACTGGACCTCTAATTTGAAGCTACTTCAAGCCCTGAAGCACCGATAATAAGATATTGCCAAATCAACCATAGACGTTTTAGGCTTTAGCAGGCATTTTTGGGGGGTATATTATTGTCTTCAGTGACATTTTGTCTTTGGAGGAAAAATAACCTTGAATCTAATGAAGTTCATACAGTCATTAAAACATTCTTTTTCATCTGCCACTGAAGTTGAGTAAAGGATGAGTAACTATTCTCACCTGCTTATCTTCTACATTGTACTTCTTTAGCAGCTTTTGCTTCTCCCCAACAGTCAGTATCTCATACTTTGGCATTAGAACATGCTTTGTGATATTAGCCAACAAGTCAGTAATCTGCAGAGAAAGAAACAGGTAATAACAGGATGTTGGAAAGATGAAATGCTAAATTCAAGTTTTCAATGGGAGTGAAAATTAATATTGTTTCATTTTCAATATCACGAACAAGGAAAATTTCTGAGATGGCCACACTTTGACTTCTAAGAGACAATAGCAACACAATTCAATACGCTAGTTAATTGATCCACACAATGCGAAAATCAGGATACAAAAACAGAACCACTCGGGTAAGTATTAAAGAAAGATTCAAAGACTCGTCATTCGACTTAATGCGAAAAGTGGTTCATGCAAATACAATGCTACTCCTCAATCACCAGCCTCCTACAGATATAGCACCGATTAGATGCGGCTTGATACACAATTAAGAGCAAGTAAAAGAATAAAAGTTATAAGCATCAGTGGCCAAAAACGCGGGGGAATTGGCACATACAAAGGGTAGTGAGAACTATCCTTATGTAAAATAAACTTCCAAGGCATACTTGTAGTTGAAACCGGTTTCCATTACCTACACCAGGTCAATGATAACTGATTCTTTCAAAGGACTACCTTATCTGTGTTTGTTTGTATGCTTATGTTTATCAATTTGTATGTGCGAAATATGTGGTACTCATGGCTGGTCCCCTGACTGAACATTTGAAATGAAAAACAAAGAAAGATAACTTATTTTTCAAGTGTTTCTCCTACACATTTCTTTGTTGCAGAAGCCACAATTGCATCTAACCAAAAACTTCCTACCTACAAATCTACAATCATGAGTGTTCGAGGATTCAAGTCAATAGGTAGCCTAGCTGGCTTTGGATATTCCTAATACCACCTGAAAGATTTGTAAGAACAAACATCAATTGGACATGGTAGTCTTTAGGTGACTTACGTGAAATGTCTCCACTTTAACAGAATATTCGTCCGCTAGCTTCCGAGCATGGTAGTTCATTTTGCTTTGCAAGATTAACATCACCCGGTGTAAGCTTTCTTTGTTGGCGATCTGATTTAACATGCCAGCCATGTTTTGCTTTCTAATTTCATCCGTTCCACAAAAGATAACGAGAATCTATAAATCAAATAAATAAAACTATGTCAAGTTAGTACAGAAAGAATTCCAACAGGAAGAATTCCAGAAAAAGCAGCCATAAAAAATATCTTCTGCAAGAGAAATACAAGTGATAGCATACCATTAGAGTCTCAGACAGAGGTTAAGACACAAAGTCAACCTTCAATTAGAAGGTGTTGGATACATTTTGTATTACTTCATCTACAAGTACGCTTGATGAACTGGGAATCAGGATTCAATAAGAGCACTAATTTTCTTTTGGAGGTGTTTACTCAACTCCTTGCCACTATGCCACACAATACAAACTACGACAGTTTGCGCTTTTCATTTTTCTAACACCATATGTTAGCTTTTGAATGAGGTGCAAATCAAATTACATCACAGAAAGAGAACACACCCTGCCTTTACCAAGCCACTAATATTGTCCCAGTTCGAGGATTATTGAAGAACAATAAACCAGCAGAACCTGTTAGTAGGCTCATTGATTTAACAACATAGCAAATGTCAGCTTTGATACAGAGTAGATGAACAAAGGGAATTGGAATGAAATTTAAATTGCAAAATCTCTTAAGAATCATAATTACATATAAACCAAGCCAATATGAACCCTTACTTATTGGGGTAAGAATCTGAGCTCAAGCAGAGGCCCTTCATGCCCCTATCTCACTCTTTAGCTGCTTAATACAATTAAGGAAGGAATGGGGAGCAGAAAAAAAAAATGCAGAAGAAACCCATCAACTAAAAGCTAATAGTTGAACTCTGCTATTCGATCTCAAATAACACGTAACAAACAAGATTTTCAATCCCGGAATTGGAGAACATTAACGGTATCAGTGATATGGCTAAACACAGTGGCTGATACATAGGAAAATAACGGTATCTGATGTCCAGAATTCCTTTGTGCACGTACAGCAAGGAATCCTTTTAGAACTACAAGCTATTACACCCCGCCATTCCTGACCTAAGGAGGGAATGGAAAAAGAAGTACCAAAAAGAAATTAGAATAGTCCTCTGTCTCCTCACAGGGGGAAAAAAGAAAAAGGAAAAAACAACTTCTCTTACGCCTGTGTTTGGAGTTGTGTTAAAGGTTTGTTCCTAGCATTTCCTGCACATAATTTCCCAAAACCAACCAGACCATTAACTTGATTGCATGACTAAGGCTACAAACGAACCAAGCAGCTCGTGGCTCAACTCGTTAGGCTCGGCTCATCAACTCGTTTAGTATAGAGCTGAGCTTGAGTTTTAGTCTCGATTAGTAAACGAGCCGAGCTCAACACTCAAAAGCTCGATTCGGCTCGCAAAAGCTCAACTCGTTTCTACAGGCTCGGCTCATTAAGGGCTTATATCGTTTACGAACGAGTAAAACTGAAGATCAAGTTTTTGGTTCGTTTAGTAAACGAGCCGAACTCAAAGACTATCAATCTCGGATCGGCTCATTATCAGTAAATTAAGTCCATAGAACAACGTCAACCAAAACATAAGACACACACCCACACACAAAGCTCCATAGATCTACATAGGAATTTAAAAGACAACCGTTTATCCAAATAGAAGCCAAAAAACACATTAGGAATTATTTCCGACTGCTACTGATATACAAATGCTATACCTTTTTGGAAGGGTTTGAGCGGAGGGAGGCGCAGATACGGAGGCGGTCGAGGTCAGGCTTGTGACCGTAAGCCGATAGGAAATCAGAGAGAGAGAGCGTGAGTTCTAGGTCAGAGACGGTGTATCCTCTGTCCTTCAACATTTCCAGCACCGTTCGACGGGCCAAGTAGTTCCTCTGGCCCTCCACGCTTCCCTCAACCACCATCGAAGTAATGCAGGGCGGCTTTGCACCACCACCGCCGCCATCGCCGCCGCTACTAAAAGCACCGCCTCCGTCCATTCTCTCTCTACTCTCTGAGTCTCTCTCTCTCTCTCCCTCCGCAAAGAGGTTTTGTTTTGTGTTGCAAATGAAGGAAAAAATGCAGAGTCGTGGGAGGTGAACAGAGGCGCGAGGATTTGCCAAATCTAGCATGCACTCGCTCGGGTATGAGGAAATGGGGTACTCGCTGCGTGGGAATGACAGCTGTCCACGACGGCCTTGGATTTTCTAAACGACAAAAAAAAAAAAAAATCATTTAAAATTGCAGGAATTAAGTTTTGTTTTATTTGGACATCAAAATCCAAGTACTACTAACATAAGACAATTGATTTTCACGTTTTTAATTAAAAAATAAATTTTACACTCCTATTTTATTCCCTCTTTCTCTCTCTCTCTCTCTCGTCTTTGTCCACATAAAATTTCTAAACTAATCTTTCTTCTACACTCCTATTTTATTTTAATTAATTAATAATAATATAACTAGTATCAGTATTTCTATTAGTTGTTTCTATTTTTAATAAAGTGCAGAACATGTGACATGCTTCTACAAATTTGAAAATTGAATAGTTTTTGGACAAGTGGAAGCAAAGAAGAATGAAGAGTATTGAAGAAGATAGAAAGTTATTTCCTATACATTTTGTTTTCCTATAAATAGTCTCTTTGGGTTTCATTGTAAACTCTTTCCAACAAATCAAAGAATTTATTTTCTCTGTCTTTAAATTTTTGCCTTATCAACCCAACTTTTGGGTTATAATTAGGATCGTTGAAGATTGATGGAAGAATCTCTTTCATTCATCTTCAATTGTGAATTAGAATCTCTCTCACGATCTTGTGCCGATTTAGTTCTTGAAGGTCAGTATGCCTTGCATCACCGATTTTCTTTTATGTGTCGAATGTGAAATGGCAGTCGAGTCAAATCTGATTTCATACCAGTATATTTGGTTGCTTGTGGTCTTTTTTGTTTCTGAAAATAAACGGATTTAGTTTTTAATGTTCAAGACAAGACCTCAGATTTTTTTTGAGAAGTATACACAGCCCAATCAATGAAGTAATTTACAAAACCTTTATCATCTACTGGTGCCCTCAATTCATTTCAAGTTTACAGTACAGGAGCACTCATGGAGCTTAAGTACAAAAGCTTCTGTATTTCTTGATTCTGTGGCATGTAAGTAAGTAAACTTTCCTAGAATCCCATGGCTGCTTTTGGGGATATCAAAACATTACATTCATGATATGTTACAATGCCAAAACTAACTTATTTTGGATGGTAAGTGAGAATATTCGCAACCATCATATATCGGAATTTGCAGATCATGAGGCAACGCGTTATTGGAATTATGGGTCTCAAAGAGGCCTCTAGTTGTTTGTTGTTGCTGGTCAAACATCATCTTCAATTGCCTCCCTTGTTCTTCAATTCTCAGCTGCAAATTTCGCTGGATCTACCCCAAAAACAGAAAAGGAAAGAAAATAAAATTTCAAGAAACTATATGTTTTTACTTATAAAGAAACAGATGGTTAGTCTTTGATGTTGAGCGTAGCAGTAGAACTTTTGGAGCAATTGCATTGGCAGAAGTCAAAGAGGATATCGAAAAAGAGTGGCAGTGTGATTTCTCCTAGTGAAAGGATAGGGCCACACATAACCACAAGGAATTAATTGAGCGAGTGCATGATAACAAGCAAAAGGGTTTAATCCTCACGAACGAAGGTTTGACTTTCACCACCCGTGAAAAATCATTGCCCACTAGAGATTGATCTGGTTGTTAACTTTAAGACCGTGGATTGGTGGAGGTGAGTATAAGTTGGTCCGGACATCCGGTTGTTAAAAAAAAAAGAAGAAAGGGACAGCCACTCATAGAATGTGATGGCGCACATTAAATTTTCATTGATTTTCTTCATCTATAGGCCATCAAACTTAGAGTTTTCTAGAATCCGGTCGTTTTCACACGTTTGAAATAATTTCAAGTATCAATACTGAATCTTTCTGTTAAAAAAATTGAATTCTATACCATTTTCATGAATTCGAGTTTCTTTGGCTCACTAGAAAGACAATTAATTCCAATGCAATACTCTGCTGGCTAAATCTTCAGATTGTCTTATGCTATTTACAACCAAGTTTAACGAGGTACTCCCTCCGTCCCAATTTCCTTGTCATTTTTGGGTATTCATGCCAATTTTCAATTAATTATATCTTGTAATTATAATATTTTAGGTGATTTTGAAAACATTGAATTATAGAACAAATTGAGATCTATCAAACAAGATCTATATTAGATATAAAATTCATCACCACTTTAAAGATATAACTAGTTTTTTTAATCCAATTATAATAGAACTAAGACAAGTAAATTGGGACGGAAGGAGTATATATCTTGGTGGAGACTCAGAAACCCAAACCTCTAACTGCTCGTGAAGTCGCCTCTGGACGTCTAGTTGCAGGTGTAGTGCTTCCTTGATTTGCATACCACTGCTAATTTAGACAAATAAACAATCGCCGTCAGGAAGTTGCAAGAACAATAGATAGCTTTGTTCGGACTCCAACTTAGTTTTAGTTTTAATTTTGTTTTTAATCATTACCCTATTTCTTTTTTCAATCATTATTTTCTCATATCTCTCAAACCATTACCCATATCTTCAATCATTACTCTATTTCTCTCTCCACCCACTACCAAAACTAAACTAAACTAAACTAAACTCCTAAGTCCTAACCAAACACTACCGCATACCATACAAAACAATGTGCAAGTGATTCTTTGACAATTTACCTGGCATCATTGGTAGGACTCTTCTTCTCAAATTTTCCTGCAGTAGATGAAGAAAGAATGCACTCATGGGCCCAGTTTGTTATAACAGCCACGAAGTAGAGAGCAAACAAACCAACAAGCGATCAAAAGAAGAACACAAAGATATACGTGGTTCGACTCAAGCACAAAGCAAGAACATACTCCACGGGCAAAGTTTAATCCCATCAAACAAACTAATAGGGATGAGATTAATAAAACTACACGCCTATGGTATTGTATATTGCACGTTTGGTGCGATTATATATCCGATGCATGTTTAATCTAGGACCGTAAGAATTTAAACTGAACTCCAGATGTGTAGGCCCATTAATTGGACATATAGTTCAATCCGTTTCTCATATCCAGTTGAACACAAATGAGCTTTGTTAGATCAGATTTTCAAGCAATTTGGCCGAAGGAAACAAAAGAATCTAATGGATCGATCTTAGTATTAAGAATAAAGAAGCTGCTGTTGGAAGGCGTAAATAGCATGGATCTCAGGTGTGAAAGGAATAAGGGCATAAAAAAGTGGGACGGAGGGAGTATTTGGTTATTTGATTCATTGCAATATGTGGTGGCAGCTAGTGTATTGATTTTATTGCATCTTAATTCTAAGTTATAGTTTCATCTTCGCCTACGTCAGGTTGAAAGTTGAAAGCCAACAAAAATATATATGTGCCCATTTTCGCATTGGAGTTAATTTTCTATAGTATATTACACAATGGTGTAGGGTCCATTCATACTTAATAAAAGACAAAAGTTGTTGTAATAGATGATTACTTTGATCTGTGTAGGTTTATTTACTCTTAACAAATGTATTTTAATGTCTGTGATTTTTCAGAAAATGTGGGTTTATTTATTCCTAACAACTGTACATAAATATTTGTGATTTTTTAGAAAAAAAAAGAGAGAAGAATACCAAAATTTTCCAGATTCTGTGATAATTTGAAGATATTCTGGGACACAAAAAAAGACGCTCCATCTCAGACCATTGAAGCCAATGGCTGATGAGATAGATTCTGTGATAATTTGAAGATATTCTGGGACACAAAAAAAGACGCTCCATCTCAGACCATTGAAGCCAATGGCTGATGAGATTAGAAGTTTACGAAGAATTACTCCTGATCGCGAAGAATTACTCTTGGCCGTATAAAATTATTCTTGGCCACGAAGAATTGCAAGACTATAAGTCATTCTTTGCGGCCAAGAGCAATTATTAGCGGCTAGATGTAATTCGTTGCAGCCAAGAGTAATTCATTACGGTCAGGAGTAATTCTTCACGGCCAATAGAAATTCTTTGCAGCCATTATGCAATGTTCTTACACATTTGACTGATAAAGCAGTTGAGTTGAGTGTGTAACTTAAGCACGGGCATTCCTATTACGTTCCAACGTGCCTTTAGGCATGAACATCTGCTAGTTTACATACATAGTAGGCTGTAGCTAATATAAAACCAGTTAGCATGCCAATGGTTCACGAAGATTAAAGGACTTTTGAAGTGTTTAATCGGTAACCAACATTAGAAGAGACTTTGCTCTTCATTTGGTTAATTAGTTATATACAAATTGCATATATCATATGTACACACATAATATACACACACAAAATACAAAAGTATAGTCCTCTTATAAGACAAGCTTCAGAGGGTGTGGAGGAGTATCCAAATGGTTAGTACTTTCTAAGGAAAAGACCTGATGAGAAACCTCTCCCTCAGGTTGTATATGGATACGTGGGAGGTTTATGAAGAGAAGGGTAACACACTGATAAGGAAACTATGTTGCACAGATACGGCATGGACATGCGGGATACAATCACAGATATGGACACAACGGTTCTCAAACAATAGGGACACAAATACGGTGGGGGACACAACAATTTTTTTTTAGATAATTAGTTATGCAAACCTAAATCATAACCACTGAAAATTTAGGCTAGGACTCTAATCTAATGCATTATACACATACATATATTCCTTATTTGTATAGTACAATATTGACGCAATACTTTTGAAGTTTCAAATATTTTATCCTTAAAAGACTGGGCATCCCTTTTATTTAACTTCAACCTTTCGTGTAGTTTATGATTTTCTAGAATTGAATTTTTATAACTGGATGGTTCTACCTCCTAACCAGGGTTTAAAATTTGTAAAAGTCACCATCTTTTGTCCCGCTATATATCCTCGGCATGTCCCGTGTGTGCCCAACCTGTGGTGTGTTCTTAGCACGTTCGATATGGATACAACAATCTCTGCTGTGTCGGTACTTCATAGTAAGGAAACCGGAGTATGAATTCAGTCTTTCACCTCGATGTTTCCCTTCAACTTTTTCTTTCCACCCCATAAATCCCTCAACAAATCCTTATCCTAACACAACCTGCCACCCTTAGTGGTTCTTATTTGGACAAAAACAAAATCACCTCTAACTTCAAATTTAGCTGCAGTTAGCCTTTGAATTTAGTCCCCAATTTGCGGAACATCACCAGTTAATATGATCCTATACAAGTTGAGCACCCCAAAAAAAACTCCATACTTGGAGTTGAATTTAAGCAGCTTTGGTTGAATATCTGAATCAATGGCTAACTTTATCACATAAGTGAAATTTAGGCAAGGGTTTTTTACCTTCTGCAAATTCGGGCATGTACTTTGCAGTTCGATATTTCTACAAAACAAATAGAAAAGAAAGCAAAGAAACCAAGTCAGATTTCCAAAAGCCAAGATACCATATACGGCTGGAACGACAAATTAATTTCACACTCGCTTGTTTCAGATGTTTCTCAAATCGATTTGATGATGTTTGGTATGACAGACAACAATATAGAAAAAAAAAATTCCATCGTTACCATAAAATAAGTTGATTTGGGTTATTAATAGTACCCACCTGTAGATGACTCTTTATGTGCAAGATGGTCAACCCCTCCGAGTCCATTAGCTTCAGTATTGCCTTTGGTGTTGCCTCTACAAAATATTGATTGAAAAAGGGGGAAAATAATTAAGTGAAAAGGCTCTTTGTAAATCTCCATCAGAGGCTAAGGTGTAATTACTTACTTTCTGCTCCACCAAGATGATTCACACATTTGACAAAGCGGTCATGAAGATCTTGAGTCCACCGGATTCTGGTTTTACCCGAGAAGGCAGATGCTCCAGAGGAAACAGAATTCCCAGCGTTAACTGAAACACGTCCAGAAATTCCAGCAGAATTTCTCACGTGTTCAAGTTGAGAAATATACAAGTTGTGATCATGCACCTGAATATATGATACCAACCATGGTGAGAAGAATCCTCTTTTTCTTCCTTAACTTGAGGAAAGAAAAAAAAAAAAAAAAAAAACAAAACAAAGAAGAGAGGACTTAATGGATTGAGGCTCGAGTTATTAAAAAGACTTACCCTAGGATCTTGATTTGCCTCAAAAGGAAATGAAGCCTGGCAAGGATTTGAAGTATCAATATCATCCAGCAACTCTCTTTTCAGCTGCGAAATCAGTTCTCTCTCCCGAAAATCGTTTCTTGGAATTTCACTGAACCTTTCATTGGAATCACGTTTGTGATAGCTACGAAACTGGGACTTCAGGACTGATTCCCGAGTACTATTCGTCTGAAATTCCGGTGTTTCAGAACCAAAGCTACCCTCTGAAGATCGAGAAGATGTGTTTTGCAAGTCACAAATCCTTGGCATTAGGGAGGAAAAATTGGGATTTCCAGATTGATATGAATACTGTGGAAATCCCATATACCTTTCGGTTGCATAGAAGGCCGGAACTGGTGATCCGATACAACTCACATTTGTACCGGATGAACTACCTTGCCGTAGGCTATGTTCTTGTGATTGTCCCTCCATTTCTGGTGGCTGAATCCAAATACCCATGTGAAATGGCTGCTGCTGATTACTAAAGAACTGGGAATTTCCTTTTGTATTCCCTCCATTCCTAGTGCATTCTTTAGCACAATCACAGGCCAACCCATTGGTTTTCTGATCTTTTTCTTGGCAGTTAAGCTGGTAGTAGCTCATTTTACTGAGTGAAAACAGGAAGTAGAAATTATGGTGATCAGTCCTGCCTTTATTCACTCTGCCAAACCGCAACTATTGGAAGTACGTACGATCCGCGCAGAATACACGTGGAATCAAGGGAAAAGGAAAAGGAGGATGATGCAGATTATGTTGATAAGAAAAATTCAAAAGTCTGTTAGAACATTCCTCTCTTATATGCTACAAGGCTTCATATTTAAGATACATAGGTTTTTTTTTGTTTTTTCCTTGTTAAGCATAATTAAGAAACATAGTTAGTAATAGAAACCCAAGGGGTTAGCCTAGTCAAGGCTCGAGAGACAACACTTACGATGCCGGAATTGCATTCTCGAATCTTTGGTACAAGAAAATATGTGGCCCCACATGTTTCGTGGAATCAACTCGTTCACATTTATAGCATGCGCTCGTTCCTCTCTTACATGCTATACATAGTATTTTTCTTGATAAGCATATTTAAGATACATAGTTAGTAATAGAAAACCAAACGGGTTGGCCTAGTCAAGGCTTGAGACTCAACACTTACTTACTGTGCCGGAGTTACAATCTCGAATCTTTGGTAAAAAAAAAAAAATGTGGCCCCACATGTTTCCTGGAATCTTCTAGTTCACATTTTTTCGCATGGGGCTAAAGAAAAGACCGGACTTGGGGGTTTGACTATTTGCCTACTGAATAAACCATTTGAGTATTCTAATCGAGTCTGTTTAAAAGAGAAATTGACTCCTATATCGTTCCAACAAAACATGTTTCCCTTCATTTTGAAAGGGAAAAAAAAAAAAACAATATCGACGTGAAACACATGATTCCACATAAGTTGAATAAAAAAAAGGATGTAAGACAATTCATTAACAAAGGGATATGAGTAATTGAACTATGATTCCTAAAGCTCTCAATTATTCAGAGAGTAAAGAATATGGTTTTGGCATCTTGAGCTTAATAATTTACATGTGGAGATACTGGCATTTATTCACAACCCCAGCAAATCTATCGTCTATTATTCCTATCTTCTAATCCATTGAAAATCCCTTAGCCACTCAAATCAATTAAGAATTCTAATACTAAATGATAAAGTGATGAGAAATTGGCCAAATCACAACATACACTTTCTTTTGGTACACAGACTAGAAGGGTAGGGTTGGTACAATGTCACTTTTGTCAAGGAGTATTGCCCCATGAAACTAATCTACTATCTGTAGGGAACCCCACAACACCTATGTCGGAGTTGAAGCTAAGGTTCCACCACGCATGAGTGGTGTTGGGGGTATGTTTAGCCCCAGTAGACGTCTATGGAGATTTGAATCTGAGCCTTGTCCAACCAAATTCAAGTTCATAGCCACTGAACCAATCCTTCATTGGTAGACCACAACATACACGATGAGCAAAGAACAATCAAGTAGTAAGCACACAGATTTTATGAGGTTCCCCAAACATGCGATTGGTACATCCACGGCTCACAAAAGTTTTCACTACGAATTACTCCCTCCGTCCCGGTTTGTTTGTCCATTTTCACTATTTGGGACCTCTTACAAAATTGTCTATATGTTTCAATTTATTACTGTTTTTTATATGCAATATGGATCTTGTTTAATAGATCTCAATTAGATCTAAAATATGATGTTTTCGAAATTATGTAAAACATTATAGATTGTGAGATATAGACAATTTTTTAAAAGGCACGTATGTCGAAATTGGACAAACAAACTGGGACGGAGGGAGTAAGAGAGTGCAAGAGTTACATCGACTCCTGCGCATAGCAATAATGTATAACACAGGATAAGCCATATGCTAGAATTTGGTGGCGCTGCCTCCAAACCCCGCCGTGGGAGCTGCCCCTATAGTCAGGGAAGCGAAATCCAAAAGCGGCTTCACAAACCCAATAATAAATTGAAGTATTCTTTTCTGTGATTCATTCTCCTTCACTGAATTTGCTTCCAGAAAAGTGGGTATTTTTAGTATAAAAGCTCGTTTGATTTACGAGAACAATCTGACACAACCGCAGATTTGAAATCTTTCAGATTCCAAGAAACGTGGTTGAATAGGGAAAACAGAATGAGAAATATCAATACGGAGAAAGGCCAATCATATTGAGTATGGCTTTAATTCGGGGCATCTATGAGAGTGAGCCGTGGGATTGGTCACATAAGCTGGTCTGGACACCTGCATTATCGAAAGGAATTTCAATAATTAAATCAAATTGTTAAAAAATTTAGAAACCAGAAAGACATTTCCATTCACTGGGATGTGAATTCAGTGGGGGACCGTGATAAAAAATAAAATAAAATAAAAACTGGGGGAGAGAAACTATTTTATCGGGGCAAAAATTCTAAAAACCCATTAATTTGTTGTTTGAATCAATAACACCTACAAACTTACCGTCCATTTGGACAGTGAGAAATGGTGAGATAAGAAAGGAAACGTCTTTCTCATCAAATCTCACCATTCCAATCAAAATATTTTATTGTTGTACTTTTTTTTTTCATTTCTCACCAAAAAAATCAATTTAAATAAGTGATTTGACTAGAAATCACGATCCTTTCTTTTCTTTTATCATAATATCATTCTATCCAAAGGGGTTGTTAACTTACAGAAGGGCCAACCGGTTGCAAGGGTACCAGGCGACACACAGTTGGAGATCCTCGAGGACAGCCGCCGTGAGGAGAGTGCCATAGACATGAAATTTGCAAGTCTCGGACGTATGCAAACACATCTATGTTCGGACATTTATGTTCAAACTTCAAAGCATTTTCTTGTAAGGAATCGTGGGGACTCAAGTGTATCAAACGGCAAGTGAAATTACTAGTTCCAAACTTCCCATATGCCACATTTATCGTGCAATTTCGACCACAAGATTGCACAAAAATATTTACCAAGAAGAAAATATTGTGTGATCCTAAGACGAAACCTGCATGGGAATAAAAATACATAGTGATTTCGGTACAAGTGACCTAGTCCCATCAAACGGGTTAGACTTTTTGTTCTAATATCTATATCTAAAACATTTTCTTTTTAAAAGTGTAGATTTGCGGGCCGAACATGCACCTATGTAGGTACGGAGGGAGTATAAAATCAATGTTGAAATTCATTAAACCTGTTAATGATGTTATGATCAGGAGGAAAAATTAGAACTGAATAATCATGCTATGAGGAGACTAATAAAAGCTTAATTCCTTTGTAGATATTAGCATCTGATGGTGACCAAGGAATAATCAGGTGGGTTTTGGGGGCCCTACGAGTCAAAAAAAAATGCACTTAAATCAATTCAAGCAAATTCAAAGGTATCAAAAGAAAAACGCCTTTTTTGTTCTTTGGTTACGGCAAAAGTTTATTCAACGGTGGTGCTACGAACCCAGATGTATATCTAACTCACTCCAAAGATATCTATAGCATCACTTATGACGGAAAAAAATTCCTGAGTTTTCGTCGCCCGTTTACTAACATTGCATGTCCGCGATAATCTAACTCGCTAATCTATTAGCATCACTTATGACAAAATATCTATTTTTCATTTCACGGTTGTAGTATTATTGTAAAAAAAAAAACTTTTATTTTCTATGCCCATGCACCTCGACCAATCTCATGAAAATTATAGTAAATTAATCTAAGAGTATTGACATATATGTCATCGAATTCATCTAAAAAATAAATACAGGACATCCCTTGGGTTCCAATTTTTAGAGCACAAACTTTATTTTGTCAATCTCAAACCCAACCAATCAAAAGATCTAAACTTTTCATTTTTTAGCATACATTATAATGCATGGCACCCAGCAATAGCGTTATAATATTAATAGGGGAATTGGATTCCGCCTTTGAAGTTCCTAGCTATTGGAAGTTCTAACCCCAACAACTTTTTCATATTTTTAAAGTTCAATATTCGGGCCAGCTTGCGGATAACTGGACAAAATCTTGGCCCTTCAGTAGCCCCAAGGTTTAAAATGTTTAGCCTTAGTGAGATTCGAATATACGATCTCGCGGAGGACAAACACTTGCTGCTTTCTCATGCCTACTTGGTTAAAGTTAAACCCTTTGGAATTTTTTCATTTTCCCATAAAGTTGTCTTTGTAAATTTCCCAAAGAGGAACATTTTGGGGGAGGAAAGCTAGTACCTGTAATAATATAGGTTTTTTATATGCGAATTGGATGGACGCCAAATCACTAGACCGTACTTATTGTCAAAAGACAAGGACACAAAAATTCCCCACAAAGAAAAAAAACTAAGATGATTTAATCTCGATTGGTTATTTTGAGAATGAATTTCCATGCTCCATGGAAGAACTATAAGGGGCAAAAAAAAAAAAAAAACTTAAAAACCAGTAAGTAACTAGATAATACTCCATCCGTCCCAATTTAAATATCCTTTACGATTCCGCTTGCCATTTTCAATGGTTTATATCTCTCAACATATATTATGTTTTATATTTTTAAAATTATTGTCTTATAAAAATAATTGAGATCTATCAAACAAAATTCATATTGCATATTTTTAGCAATATACATTTGAGAGATATAAACAATTGAAAATAACACACAGAACCGTAGTGGACACTTAAATTAGGACGAAGGGAGTAGGTCAGAAACTTTTGCTATTTTTGTGAGTGTGGATTGAATTTCCATGGTCTGGTGAAGAACAATCCCTTGAAGAAAAACCTAAAATTAATCAAGTTATTGTTATCTATCTTAGAGCGGAAAATTACACTTTCTGAAGAATCGGATTCCGTTCTTCCTGTAAATTAAGAACATTCCTTAAAAAGAAACCTTAGAAGGTGCTGAGTAGTTATCTACAGATAGAAAGTTGAAAATTTTGCGGTACGTCCAATAGTTTTTTTTTTTGCTTAGTATTTGTATCCAAGAGAAAAACAAATACGATTTTTTTTTTCCTTAGTATTTGTATCCAAGAGAAAAACGAATACATACGATGGAAGCATGAACAAACAGTACCGTCGTTGTAGTACTTATTCATGTAGTATGCCGAACTCAAGTTGTACATATTCTTAGTTGGTTTGTCGGGTGTTTTTTTGTTTAATTTTCTTTTCTGTTTTTTTCTTTTTGGTATTGGTTTTTCTAGTGAAAGAGTGGGTGCAACATATAACCATTTCTAATAATAATTGAAGAAAGGAACAAGAGAAGTACATTTGATGGGATTGTTTCAATGCAATTTGCAAACCAAACTCCACCTCCAAATCCCTTCCTTCCTTTAGATGAGCTAGCTAGCTAGCCTCCATCTAATTGTTGCTATGATCAAAGCCTAAATTATTCTGTTCCCATCGTCTATGTTTATGGGTGTGAGGACCACTATATTCTCTAAAACCAAGTCCATCACATTAGACTTGTGCATCTATCGACTTTTTATTCATAAGCGCGATGCTCAGGTGTTAGTCATAACATGACTATGCAGTGCAACTCTCTCTTTTCTCCCATTCGTATTGACTGTGCATATATTGTGTTTTATAATATAGTACAGAATTTGTCGGGGGGAAAAAAAAAAAAAAAAAAACCATGAATAACTTAATTATAGACCTGGGGAACATAATCCAAAATGTTTGGAATTTTGAGATGAAAAATGTTCTATAATTACACGTATTTAAAAAATACTGCATTCTTTGGTTTTTTTTTTTTGTGTGTGTAAATTTCAAATATAATTGGGAAGTGCTGTGCCAAAAGCGAAACGAATATAGGTTTTGTATCTCTACTGTGCACCCACAAAAATTGCAGCAGCATTTATTATCTAACTTGGACTTGGAGAAGTCTATTTTTTTTTTCCCTCTACTAGCAGACTTTTTCATGGCTGCTCCATGAACAGAGTGTTTATGGAGCGGCATAATCTCAGCTATCCATTTGCACAATCAATGGCTGAGATTCGTTTTCAATTATGATCGGTCACAATTAACTTTTTTTCGGAAAAGTTTCATTAAAATCTGAACCGTCTAAAACACTTTTGGACAAGAGCATTTCACTTCCATAAACTTTCTTTACGAAAACTTCCGTAAAGGAGTTTTTCTCCTAGCTTCCAATAGGCAAATGAACTAGAAAAAGAAAGGAACATTGTCCGAACAAAGGAGAATTAACTTCGGCCTTATAGTACTGGGCTTTTTCTGTCTTCAAGATGGGCTATCCATTTCGATGATTTCAGGCCCATATTTGTGTAGGCCAGCCCACCCCACACATGTATGGTGGAAAGAGGGGTTGGGCCACCATACGTCCTTGTCCCTTAGACAATGAATAATCTCTCGCCTTATTGGGCTATTTGTCTGTTCTTTTTATTTTTTGTCACGTGATAGATGTATAGCATATTCTCAAGAGAATGTGGAAGGGGTATGACTAACAGACTAAGTGATATAGGTGTGAGACAAGTGGAAGGGTATTGCTAAGCAATATAGGTGTGAGGCAAGTTTAAGGGGTATCAACCACCACATCAAGTAGTCAAGCTCTTGCGTGAGAATCAACCAATGTAATGTTTTACGAAGTAAATGTTTTTTGACAATTTTAAAACATAGTGAATGATTTTAATCATTGAAATGAACCCACGAAGAGTCACAAAATGCACAACACCAGGGAGAGACCTCAAAAGGAGCTACTTCACGTCTACAGATTTATCTTTCGATGATTTACCTGCTTCATTTGGTCAGTTGACCTTGAAAGTTGGATTCATATTTTCAAAATCACTATGACGTAAGTAATATGAGGGTTACGAAGACCGGAATGATTTAATTTTAATATGTGGGTCATGGTCCTTCTACACTACACTACTCTCTCTATCTTAGTACATTGAAAATATGTGTAAATTTTTGGATAGAAACTTCCGTGCATAGTTTTTTGAATTTCTCCACACCTATTTTGTAAAACAAACTGAAGTTACTTTTTATCTTCAATTCAAAAATTGCACGCATTGTGATAAAATACTAAAATTCCAGGACCGAGGGAGTATTTCAGTTCGAGTACGTGGGCTATTCATGGGCCTGAAAGCCCTTACTATAAGTTCCGTCACTTCAATAAGGTCACCAGCCCACACACCGTGTGGCTGTTTGGACGCAACGAAATGTTCACTCTAGGATGCCAGTTTGTTTTGGGTTTCGAGGTAGATTCTTAAGATTAATGAGTGGAGGGTTAGATGGAGAAAATTTATTGAAGACCGTGCGTAGGGATTTTGAGTACCCCAAACGAACAAGTCCCAAATTCCCTCGAAAGCAGGGTTAATAATGGAAATTGATTACGATGACATGCCTCTAGCTCATCAAAATTTTGTGCTTGCCACTCAGTGGTGTTGTATGCAACACGTATCTTAAGTATCGAATCCATCTAATTCTCATTTCAAGGATCCAAAGACACAGAAATGGTATTTAGGAGGTTCTATGGAGGATTTAAGCATAATACGGGAGTTTGATTCGTAATTCCATCGTAAACTATATTTTGCCGATATGCTTACCTAAACGTGCGGTACACACAGGGCTCGTTTGATAACCAGCTTGTAGGTTGGGTTGGGAGTATGAATTCCATAAGTCTCACCATTCGAGGTTAGGATTGGGAAGCCCAAGGGACTAGCAGTCCGGTCATTTGGGGGTATTGGGAATCCTCTCTTGGATATGGTATTGGTAGTCCAGTCCACACTCCTCCAATGCGAAAAGACAAAGATAGCTTTGCTTAAACCATCTAATGACCAAAATACCTACAACCCACCACTGCTAAAACTTTTCCTGTGTGCTGGGTTTTCCTGTGTGTGCTGGGGGGTGGGATAGTGTGCGTGGTTTTTTCCTGTGGATATTGTATTTTTTTATTTTTCAGTGTGCGTGTGTTGTTTTATTTTTTGGAGGGAGGGGCAAAAACGAAAATTAAACTATCAATCCAATCTCATCTCATGTATTAATAATCTCATCATCTAATCCTATCTCAAGCAAACATACTAATCACCAATCTCATCTCCTTACCAATCATTATCTTAATCTCATCTCCTTACGAATCCCAACCATCTATCAATGTTATCAAATGAGGCCATAATATACAATCTTACCTAGTGACCCTCGTGGGTACTCATAACTTATTCATGTATACGGAACATAGATCACACGTTGATGCACGCACATATTCACTATAATATCATGCAATCATCTTTGTGAACCCATCAAATCAGGGAATGAGAACGACGTGAGATTCGTGCAGGTAACTTATTCAAGTATACGGCACATACTATTCCGTTGCATAAAATAAAAAATGTATACGGAACATAGATCATACGCAGATGCAAGCACATATTCACTATAATCATCTTCGTGAACCCATCAAATCAAATCAGTGAATGAGAACGACGTACGCGAGATTCATGCAGGGTGTCATGCAATTAATGTTCAACTTCCCTAGCTACCTTTCGTGTGCAAATCATTTTAGTTGTGCCTTTCGATCAAGTTCCATGTGCGAATTTGTTACTCGAATGAAGTCATTACAGCTTCCAATGATTGTGCATACTTCTCGTTTCGGTAATGTTTTCTAACTTGCCAGGAGTGGGTGGGCTTTGCCTGAGGCTCCCCATCTTAATATGTTCATTCAATCAGAACGGAGATGACTCGAAGGAATTTTCGGAACTCGCCCAGCAAATAGGTACGTAATATTTTGTCATTCATCTTCTCTCTCTCTCTCTCTCTCTCTCTCTCTCTCTCTCTCATATGGGGATTTCGCAATCTAAAGACATCAGGAATCAACTTTTCTGAAATCTTCTGATCATTGATTTCAGTTGGTCTCTATTTTGGGTTGTCACTAGTCCAATTTTTTGGAATTAGCTATCTAAAAGCCAAGACCCTTGTCATTTTCCTTAATCTGAAACTCTGGTTTTACTGAGATTTGGTTGAAATGATAGTTTCTATTGATTTTTTTCAGCAGAGGTACATGATTTTTATGAAGTCAGAAGACAAAGAAGGTGTGAGGCTACTTTTGTTGATGGAGTCAAGCAACTACGTACCGGCGATTGGATATTTTGAAGGTTGGATCTCTTAGGCCAATAGACTTTCTAAAACAAGGATGTGTCGTTCTTAATTTCACGTTTTTGACATACATACTCGATACTCAATTACATGAATTCGGTAATTTGTGAGAAGCGAATGAGAAGTTGTAACACTAGTGAGACTTGAACTCAAGTTTAAAACACCGAAAGGAAAATATGACGTACGTGATACCAAATATATACTTGCGAGCTCTAAACAGGTATGCGTACGTAGTTGATGTTTACGCTAGACTATGCTTCATGAGAATTGGTTAGATGATTATTTCGTAAATGCGTACGTTTTGTAGGCTGTGTGTCTGCTGTAGCGTAGCATAGTAGGGTGTTTCAATTGTATGGACATTTGTAATGTGTGCTGTGACACTAGACTGTGTTTTGATCATGGATTTGAATAGGGATTTGTGGTACGAAAGGAAAAGGCTAATGGAAATGTAGTAAGACAATGAACAGAAGCTTCTTTCCAACTATAAAAAGTTTCTTATCAGTTTTTTCAGTGGCAAATTTATCCACAAATCCTTGATCCAAAATTCCCAACACACCCCCGGAGAGAATATGTTCTGGGACAATAAAGTTTTGATAAGAGAGATTTTACTCTGGATACAGGGAAGCAACCAAATGCAGAAAGAGGGATACGAAATCGATCCCAAAAGGTTTGGCCAGACCGACATGAAAAAATTAAAAAGTGTTCGTCCTTTATAAGGTCGCATGTTTGAATTTCATGGACGTCAAACACTCAAAACCTTAGGCCACGGGAGGGTTTTTCCCAATCGTTAACTTGAGGGTTTCGAAATTAATCGAAATGTGCGCGAACTGGTTCGAACATCCGGTTGTCAAAATAACAAAGAAAGTGGAATACAAAACTTCTCAAGGACGTAGACAGTCGAAAATGTTGAACCACATGGGACTTTGTGATGGTGACAAGTTATTCCAAGGAATATCATAAAGGTTGTATTTCAAATCTTCCAAATGTGATTGAGTGTAACTTTAGTTACAGAAGAGTCCAGACTAAAGCTGCTTTATTTCCTTGTTATGGATTCTCCCCGCACTCACTTGAAATCTCATGAGAAAAAAAAAAAAAAAAAAAAAACCCTTGCTACCATATTGTTATTGGCAAATTATTTTGACATTTTATTTTTTTATGATGACACTCTAAAATTTATCTTTTAGTATAAAAATTATGCATAGCAAAGCACGCTAAAAGACAAATTTTGGAGTGTCAATCATAAAAAAGTTGATTGTCAAAATCATTTTCCATGATTATTTTACTGTTCTTTGACCACCATTAATGGTGTGTTTAAATCTAGGATTGGAGGGGGCAATGGAAACAATATGGGATATGAAGTGTTCATACTATTGGAAAAACGTGCAAGTCAAATTGTTGTGGACATTAACGGAAAAACATTGAATTTTTTGGGGAATGTTGAATTAGTTTTTTTTTTTTGTGTGTGTGTGTGTGTCACAATTTATATATTAGTGGGGGTTAGCATGATGTTAGTATGCTAGTTAATAGAAAGTTCAGAGGCTGTTCACAATCCTGAACCCTAACCATACCCCTCACGGGGCTCAAACCCCTGCCTCCACTAAGAGAGGAGGTAAGGCAAACCAACCGTGCTAGCTTGGTTTCCTTTGTTGCGTTGGGTTTGGGCGGCCGTCTTCTATTCTACAATTGTGTTTTGACCTCTCTGTTTCCATTGGATTCGTATTCAAATATAGATTAGCTTTAGTTCTTTCGGTAACCGAATGTCTGGGTCAGTATGAGCACATCTCGACTAATTGCGGAACTCTGAAATTAATGAAAGGGCAAACCCTCCAAGGGCTCCAAAATTTAGAATGTTTGGCCTCTGTGATATTTGAACATGCAACCAAATATAGGACAAAAACTTATTAACTTTCTCATGCCCATTTCGTCAAACCCCTTTTAAGTTACAAACTAGCTTTAATTGCCGGTCAGTGTTCAGTGTTTTCAATGTGTTACCACTACCTATTTTGGGGTGTTCAGCTGCACATCCATGTCTTGGTACGTTGAGCATTTGTGCATGCCGTTAGATCCCGTTCTGCTAAGTAAAATAAATGCTTAAATAAATAAAAATATTAACAGAACGTGGCCTGAGAGTTCTTGGGTACTTGGCCATGGTTTAACGACTCAGGTATTGAAAGGGGATGAAGAGGGAGGGGGCTGGGAAGCTTTTGGGGTCCAAACCACTCGCAGCAAATTCCTGATTCCTAGCAATAATTGAGAAAAATAATTTCGAATAGTTGATTCCTAGTAAACGAGATTCTTGTTTCCACCGAAAACCGCAGAGTTCCAAAAACTGCCTTGGATTGAAACCTTAAAATGCTTTGTTCGCTTGTCAAGAATGATTGATGCAAAAAAATTATTTTTAAGAAATGTACAATGAAGTGAAGTGAAGTGAAGTAAAGAAAAATGAAATGTGCCCTTGTATCTTGATTTGATAAAAGAAATTTATAAGAAAGTTACAATATTGTAGTTTGACTTAATTGGTAGAAGAAATTTACAAAAGAGTTTTTAATTGTATAAAAAAGCTATGTAAAAAATCAAAAAAAAAAAGTGCAATATTGTAGCTTTTTGGAGATATTTTGGGAATTTAGTATTCATCTCAACTTAAGCAATAAAAAAAGTATGAAAAGGACCAGAGACTAAAAGATGATACTAAAAACTATAACGACAACTTGTTTAATTTACTTCGTCTTTAGTGTATTCTTTTTTCTTTTGAAATTTTTCATTTTTAGATTCATCTCGTCAAGATAAATAATTAATTTGAAAAAGAAATTCATGACTTTCAACAGAATTTAAAACGGTGAAACAGATATACCGAAATTATAACAAGTGTCTGATAAAATGGTGATGTAAGTTGAAAATTAAGGATAAAAAGCTTCGAAGATCATGAAGTATAGACTATGTTTTCCCTTTGATTCTCCCAAGGAAAACAATTTGATAATGAGTATGATTCTTACTACAAAGATATATGGTTATGCTTGTGCTAATATTTTTTCTAGCACATTAATAAGTATTTTATGGTCATTGGGGCTTGTGATTTCGGCGCAGATTCGGCCTAATTTAGCTCTTCGAGTTCCTGACACTTGATTCCAAGGACCCCGTGAGACTTGGGTTTCTGCCCCCGGCTTCTATTTCTTTTTTCTGGTTTGACGATATGGGTGTCCGAGCAAGTTTACGTATCTGAACTAATTTCTTCGTCAATCTCGTCAAAGGGAGGCCATCCACGCCGTATCTAAGAAACTCACAAAAAATTACTTTCTTATAACATGACTTCAAAGATCGAGCCATAATTATTTGTTTGAGAAACAAACCCACCAAACAATCGAACTAACTGACTAAGGATTGGGGCTCACTTTTGCTAACTTCACTTACTACAAAGTGGCATGGACCACATTCCCCTTTTGACACTGTTTTCAATTTAAAATTACTACTATGTACAGTTTGCAAATTTTCAAAACTATCAAGCGGGTCTTATATTAAGTTTGAACAAACCTTGGGACTTGTTTGGCTACTGCAATTTAAACCATACCCAATTTGTCTAAGGCCTTTTCAATACCTAGGATTCTCACCATGAATCCTGATTTGTATTAAATGTGTTGGTAAAGGCTTATTCTCACCATGAATCCTGATTTGTATTAAATGTGTTGGTAAAGGCTTATTCTATACCCCTCAAATTCTCAGCCCACAAACTTTTCTTAAGGTTATCCAGTTTCGGTGTATTTTTGGTTCTTGAATCACATGAAATCTTGATAGATAAAAAAGATTTTCACTTGATTTTAATGGTCGAAAAAGCATAAAAACAAGATGAAAGGAGAATTTAGTGATAGATGATTGAACTATATGATTGATTGAACACTATTTCATATTTCAAACGCCAAGTTAAAATTTCATATCGGTGGAGGAGGAGTGGAAAAAAAGAAAGACATGATATAAGAAAATAGAATGAAAGAAGTTAATTCATGTCTTTTATTTTGTGCGATCGTATAAAAGTGAAAGTGGATGGATGGAAATCTAAAAGTAACAAATAAATGAATTTCTCTTTTCTTTTTCGTTTTCGATACAAATCAAATGTGAAATAGTTTTGTTGATATTGTTTTCACCCATTTAACTTGGTGATAAGTCTATCAAAAGGGGAAGGGGGAAGGTACGTAAAAAGAAAAAGTTTAGTAGTCCCAAGTGTTGAAATTCGAGTCCAAGTATCGCGCGTATTAAAAGAGCATTTATCTACCCGATCACCCTTTTAAGATAAATGTAGGTACATTATTTTATCCGTTTTATTTAGATAAGATCAATCTTTGGAGATTTGACCGCGGCCAAGCATTGAAATTTGAGTCTCAGTATTACACTTGTTAAATGAGTAGCTTGTATACCAATCAACTTTCTGGTTGGAGTAAAATAACATGAATACGATGTTAACATTTTAATTGTTTTTTTTTTTTAATTTGCGTGGAGAACTTACTAAGAGATTTGTTTGCTGCTAAGCGTTGAAATTCAAGTACGAGTATCACACATATTAAAAAGAAAACCCTTATCTAGCTACCCAAACGATCAATTAATTCCTTTTGATTTGAAGTAAATGAAATTCATGCATCTTTTTTATGCATGTCGTACTCCAACATATGCATGGTTTTGTTTATATTTGGAAAAGATTTAAGTAATCAGAGATTTCCACATATATATAGGACATGCACTAGTCTTTGTCAAGTAGTGGAAACCCAAGAAAACAAAAGGGCAAAAGAGAAAAGAAAGCCACACTTCAAAACCTGCAAAGTGGTTGCCACTTTCTTTAAATTACCTAATATCCAGTGGCAATTTGGTAAACATGATCCTTTATAAATCCCTTTGGGACAACACACATTATCCCTTGCTAGCTCTCTCTCCCACACAAAATATGGCTCCAGGTCCATCATCTCATCCAAAAACTCCCTCCCACTCCCTCTATGTTTTCTCCCTCAACTCACCTTCTTATTCTTCTTCTTCATCATCTTCTTCCACTTCTTCAACCCTAAGTTCCATGAAGCTCAAAGGTACCCTAGTCCACACTCGCATCGCTCGAGCTCTCTCCAGTGCAAAATCCATCATCATCCATATTCTCAAGGACCTCCAACTCATCCAATATTTCGTCGTATCGCTGAAGAAGAACAAGAAGAAGAACAAGCTCTATTTTGGTTCGTTTAGGCTGCATTACAATTGGTGCTCCTCTCATGTACTTCCCGTGCCATCTCCCATCACTGACTACTATGATTCCACGTGGAATTCTGTCGTTCAAGCTGAGTACGATGACAATATTGAAGAGTCGCAGCTCTCGGGGTACCTCCAGTGGCTGGAAGAGAGAAAGGCTCGTGGGAATTCTGGTGCTTCTGATCACACGGACGACATTGATAGGCTAGCGGACATGTTCATTGCGAATAGCCATGAGAAGTTCAGGTTGGAGAAACAAGAGTCCAATAGGAGATTTCAAGAGATGATGGCTAGAAGTGTTTGAGGGTCTTTTCAACTTCTACCTTTTTCTATTCATTTCTAAAGTTACATTGGTTGGGTTTGGAATGGTATTTGGTAGGCATTGGGTGGGGGGTTGGATTTCTTTTACCCCTCTCTCTCTCTCTCTCTCTCTCTCTCTCTCTCTCTCTCTGAATTGTACATGATGGGGTGATGGTATTTGTGCAATTCTTCTACTGTGGAAAGGGTAATTGTAAGGCTATTATATTTTGCGGGATTCAATTC
Organism: Rhododendron mucronatum var. ripense; assembly: GCA_019656295.1. Lineage (NCBI taxonomy): Eukaryota > Viridiplantae > Streptophyta > Magnoliopsida > Ericales > Ericaceae > Rhododendron > Rhododendron mucronatum. Next base: position 1,552,566 of record BPLT01000109.1, read on the forward strand.
CGGAACCCAGGCTTTATGTTAAAAATCTTTAAAGCTTTGACTTATACTTTCCATTTTTAGTTTTGAGATATATTAATCCAGATATTATATATAGCAATTTTGGTGCTTTTTTTTTTTTGTGGCAAAAAAGTGGGATTAGGTTTTCTACCTACTGTTCTTTCCAAAATCGATCCTACTAAAAGCGGGAGACTTCTATATTGGATGCAATCTTTATGAATTGTTCGATATTAATTCCGAGGGGTTGCCTGGTGGTCAATACCCCATAGAAATTTGTCCTATTCTAAAATCTCAGTTCAAAACATTTGTTATAAAGTTATAAACTCCTTTAGGCTGGGCCAGTCCATTAAGTATACGGTCCTTACATAGCTTATACATGGGAGAAAATGACGGCGCATGACGTGTTTTGATAATTAATATTTGTCAATGACAAGTTAAGAATATTTGTTAATGCTGAAAATGTTCTTGACAGGTATTAATCATCAAAACACGTCATGGGCCGTTATTTTCCCTATACATAGCTCCACTCTGACTTTAAGTGAAACCCCCTAGTGGGTGTTGGGATTGGTCTTCTAAGATTAGTCGAGGTGTAGGTAAGCTAATCCGAACACATGGTTATCAAATAAAATGAATGGTTCGATTCTTTTTAAGGCATGCGTGCATTAAAAATACTAGGAAAAGTATTTTAGAGAATTACTTTTAACTTTACTATTCGTATTCAAATGTTTTATTTGCGTTTGGTAGTATGACCACCGAAAGTAGAAGCTGCAAATAATTTGCTTTGATAAAAAGGAAAAAGAAAAAGAGATGCAATTGTAGGGTGAGAACTCGGATTTTTGGGCCACGCGAGTGTTTTATTCACCGGATCGCCTCTTTGTCTTGACTTTATTTGATTTGAGAGTTTTTTTTTCCCCCTCAAGTATGTGATTTTACAGAAATGAATAATATAATCAGAAATGATAAAAAAAAGTAATATAATTAGAGAACCAATTCCACAGTCCGATTGAGGGCGGTCTAATTGCCTAAATGTAGAATCATCCCCGTACTCGAATACGTCATCCGAAATTTGAGAACACACACGGTAGAGTTTTTGTCATCATTTTTAGTGAGGGAGAAAAAAATGGAAATACATATTGCTCTTTTTTTGCTGAAGTTTGTGCTTGGTCAAGTAGTAATCGGATCGAGAACAAAGGGATAGCCAAGTGGTAGACCTTGGTTCGATTCTCATTATGGGGTTTCGTTTCCTATCTCGTGGGGTAGGTTAGATTAGGTTTCTTGCATGTACTCAATTAAGAAAGGAAAGAATAGTAAACATGGTGTCACGTGACATCAAAAACATGATGGAAACTGCTTCATGGAAAAAGCATGGTTTTGAAATTTAACTAGGGTTGGTTTGGCTCAATAAGTCAGTTGACTGTTTTTTTTTGTCTTTATCCAATCTTTTTCCGCATTTTTAAGTTCCGTGTTTAATTTTTGTAAATCAATGGTGCGTCTCAACAGGAGGAACCGAAAAAATTAGAAAAAAATTATGTTCTGAACTCAATTTTTTTTGAAAAAATATAAAAATAAGCCAAAAACGATGGGTGGAGGCACACCAAAATGGCCCCAATACCTTCAAAAATTTTAAAATAGCAATTTTCAAGGGAACACCTAAGGTCTCCCCTTTAAGTGTGTCCCCCAGTTTTGGTTTAATGTTATATTTTCAGTAGTTATATTATTGGGGGGATACGGTATCCCGGCCAGACAAAACGGGATACTCGAGCATTATCTATTTTTCAGTATGTAACATAGACTACAGTGCCTTCAAAAATTTTAAAAAATTGTAAGAGTGATAGATAGTTAATCCAAATAAAAGTGGAAGAGAGAGAGAGAGAGAGAGAGAGAGAGAGAGAGAGAGAGAGAGAGAGAGAGAGTAGCTTGCTCAAATTGTCTTTCTATCTACACTTGGTGAGAGAGAGTAGCTTGCTCAAATTGTCTTTCTATCTACACTTGGTGCCAAAATGTATACTAGTAGTAGATTTTTGAACTTTCAAAGACTTCGTTTTTTTAATTTCCCTCTCTTCTTCTCTCTTGTTTGGATAAGTTTCTACCAGTTTCCTTTTCCTCATATCACCTTTAAGTTTCAACATTTGAACAATGTATCTTTCCCTTTCCTTCAAAACGACAAACCAATAAAGCAAAGCAATTAATATGTGGGGGCTATTCTTGGAGGAAAACTAGAAAGAAATTGTTAAATCACATTCACATTGATTGGGAATAGAATAGGTGATCAAATAGTTCAAACTTTTGGATCGGATATAAAGTTTTTAAAAGATTTTAAAGCCAGGTCTCTACCCACCGCACATTCTAAAGATATTTGCAATTCACACCCATGACGACAAACCGAACAAAAGGTAAATAAACCACACATAACAGTACTCATATATGACTACATGTAA